>CM040123.1:387423868-388067227 GCA_022559845.1 Amorphophallus konjac
CATGGATGAGGGATGCGCCCTCCTCCCTAAACCCTAACCCTAACCCTAATCCAATCAACTATGGGCCAAGCCCAAGCCCAATAATAAAAGCAGATAGCCCACTATTCCATACACATAGTCTGATAACATAAAGAACTAGATAACGTGTCCACGCATGGACTAAACCTAGGCCCAACATGGCCTCAAATGAGAATGAAGATCCACTAATAGATGCCGTAGTCGCCTAGCCAAAGAGATGCTGGCGTGCTCCGTGTGCTCCGTCGAGTGATGCGGCGCGTGTCCTCACCAGGAGAGGGAAAGGGTGTTTGGGGGAGTGGAAAGGTTGCTTTGGAAGGTGAAAGGGTGCTTGGGGCTTGGTGAAATTAATAGAGGGATTGATGGGTCTTGGGAAGGTGAAAGGTTGAGGGCTGATTGTGGAGGGCTGAGGTGGCAAGGGGAGAGGAGAGAGAGGGTGGTGCACCCTAGAGAGAGAAGGGGGTCGCCCCTTTTAGAGAGAGAGGGAGAATGAGAGAGAGAATGAGAGCTAGAGAGAGAGTGAGGGATTCTCACAATTGTAGTGGATTTCAAAACTTTCTTTCAATAATTTATTAGCTCTCAAATGAGGGAATGGGGTCCTATTTATAGGAATCCCACATTTTACAAAAAAGTCCCTGACTCTTGGACTAATGACTATACCACCAAGGGAAAAAAGGGTGCCCCTGGGCCTAGCCCATTAAATTGGGTCCAATTAGCTAATCCAATGGCCCAATAGACATATGACTTATGTAAATGACTCACTTAACCTAGATACTTGACTCAATAAAAGGGAAATTACATAATTTATGACTCTAGAAAATATAAAAATTACATGCCATGACTAAGAAAAATGCAGCGAACAAGGCGACGCATAGCTGGCGAGCAACGGGACCCTCGAAAAAATGAGGAGTAGCCGGAGATGTCCCCATCATACCCCTGGGGTGGGAAGAACTCGGCTCCGTCGAGTATGGGTCCGCCGGAGAAGAGGTCCTCCATTGCAGCCCCGGGCGAGCCACGACCTCCAAACTCAACCTCACATCCTGAGCCAGGGGACGGCTCTTCAACCTCTCAAGGTGGCTCAGGAACACCCTCTTACTGGCGATGGTACCATGCTTGCCTAGTAATGCCTCAGTGTGCACACGTCAGACTCTCAGGCTGATATATGGAGGCTCTCCGAGGGTATCACTCACAAAGGTGGGGGTAGGCTCAAGGTGCTCACTGGGTTCCACCGCGGTGCCCACATAGGGTGCTAGATCTGCCGCGCGGAAAGTGGGATGTATCCCAAAACCCATTAGCAAGTCCAACCCGTAAGCCGGGTTGCCAAAGTCACTTGGAACTTGGTAAGGTCCAAGTCCTCGTGCCCTCAAGTTGGAGGTGACCCTAGGGTAGAGCCACTCCAATGTCCCCATCGATAAGTTGCCTACCTGGAATTCCAAGTGGCGCTCGCGAGCTTTTGCCCGCTCTTTGTGAACCACACCGCTCGTTGCGATTTGCTTGCGTGTATGCTCATGCCATGCATTATGATGCGGTGAGTGGTTGTGAAAGTGGGTAGTGTGCAAAGGTGGACTGGGGCAACCATAAATTGATCTATCATGCTTTGATGCCATGTGGACCTTGATGAACTTAGGTGGACCGGGGCAGCCACAAGTGGCCCTATCATGCATGGACTTCATAACAATGGTCGGAGGGCCGGGGCATCCGTAGGTGAGCCTAGTGTGCATGGACGTAGCCAATGCCGGGGGTCCTGGACATTCGTGAACTCCCCTAACATGCATATGACCAATGATGAACGTGGGAGGACCTTTATACCCGAATATGGACCACTCATGTTTCCTACTTGACATGTGGGTGATATGAATGAATGGACCCAACATACTAATCATACCAAGTGGTGTGGTACGCCTAGGCACATGCATTCCTATCCCAAAGATGACTTCCATGTGCGTGGGTGTGGAGTGGCCCTTGAGCTTCCATTTGTATGGATCAAATGGATCTAAGAAGGGGGTCATCATGGAGTGGGGAAATTCCTCAATCCTTAGTTGTATGTTGCTTAAGGTCAATGCTCCCATGGTGTAACCTAGTTCTAGGAAGGGAGGGGATTGGCCCAACATAGTGGGTGGGGGTAGGGTAAGGTGGGTGGTGAGTAAGGTGGGTGGGTCACATGGGGAACTAGACTCCCATAGGAAGGGATCAAAGGGATCATGGTAGGGGCTACCAAGGGAGAAGAGCTCTATGTCCTCGTGGTCCTCAAATGGTGGTGGTTCCTCCCCCTCTAATGAAACAGTTGGGCCAAAGTCTTTGGTGGGATGGTCGGCCATGAATGGAGGGCTTGACGTTCTATCCGAGATAAGCAACTCTAATTCGTGGATAGCATTGGGCTCATCGGGTGTAGGGAGGAATAGAAGGAGGTTGCTAGTGTAGCAACCCACAGTGTAAACCGCGGTGATAGACCCGACACATAGATGTAGGAGGTCAAGGCTCCTAGGTTGGTCTGCCATTGTGGTCAACATGCCAGTCAACTCCATTTGACATGCTAGGCCCTTAAGGAGATCCCCTAATGTCTCCACTTGGTAAGATGATTGGATGGTGGTGTGATAGGAGAGGGGCACTATAGGGAGGTGTTGCTCCATGGGTAGGAGGTATAGTGCAAGCTATGGAGGCCGGGGTTCACCTTGAGCCAATTGAGTATGGGCCCATCTGTGGTTATGATGCCATGAGTGAAGGCAAGTGGCTCTTGATGGTCTGAGCTATGGGAAGGGGAGATTTGAGGTTCTTCCTCACCATTGGTGTGTACTTGGGTTTCCTCGAGGGTGGGAAGGGACTATGGGTTAGCATCTGTTCTTGTGTGGATGGGTGTGGTCTCCTTTTCCAAGGGAATGGGAAGGTCTTTTGGGGGTGGGGTGATGATAGCCGGTGTGTGGTGCACCCGGGGTGGTGAACAAGGACGGGACTCTGGCAGATGGGAGAGTACAAGGTTGTTGAATTTAAAGGCTCCCGGAAGGTGTGGCGGATGCACTAGGCAAGTCCGACGTGTCGAGTCGATGTCGGCATTCCTTTCATCTAACCATCTCCTACCTAGGATTATGCAAGGGCCTGCCAAAGTACCAATTTGACACCAAGCTCCATCAAAGTATTTGGTCTTCCCGAACCATTTATGGAATTCAACGAAGACTTGGTCTCCGTTGTGCACAATTTGTCCGGTCCTAGAAAGAGAGGCAACGATATCGGGGGATACCCAATTATCAGACTCCAAGTCAATAAAATCAATTTCCGTAGGCTCTTCATTGGGTAGGTATGCAAGGGATATGATTGGGAGAGGGATCATTTGGTCCGTAGACTCATTGACAATGGGTGGTGGACAATGCATGGGACGGTCTGTCGGGGACTCTAATGCAAGCGTGCCCATCGACTAGACTCGTAGAGACAAGTCTAAAACTTACTCTGATATCAAACTGATGTGACACAACCTAAGGACCTAGATTCGCAAGAAAGCAACCGATCGGCGAACCCACTCTAGCGGACTCACCCATGTAGCGCACACTCGGCTCCGTAGACGGACCGGCGATGGTGGAGAGGGTCCGAAGTGGGACCTCGCCTTTCCAGGGATTTGACTAGATTGGGTTGAACCCCTAAGGGCCTGGGATGCCCAATTCTATGGGCAGCCAGCACGCCAAGGGCGTGGGTGTTAGGGTTACTCTCTCAACTCACTCCGCGGTGGCACTCAACTTGATGAGAATTTGGGGCCGGGTACTCGCCTCACCGCCGACGGGCAACTAGAAACGATACTAAGACAGGAAAAAGTAAAACCAGCAGAGGAAGTGACCAGAAGCTCACCTGATCGACGTGAATACACCGATCCCGGCAGGAGACGAGGGCGAGCGGGGAGGCGTGGGCTACCCGCACGCCGCGCCAATGACGTTTCAGCCGCTGACCTGCTACTACAATCACTACGCCCTCGTAGAGGGGGTGGACTAGGGATAGGGATAATCTAATTACAACCAAAACTACCTCCACGCAGGGAGGGGTGGTCAGCCGGCCAGGTGGGATAGGGAGGAAAGCTAAAGAGGGCGCCGACTGAGTACTCCCCCGATTCTGCCCACTTCTGGATCTGCTTTACAGGTGGTCACTGTTGACACCACCACGGGCTCAGCCGGACTTGGAAGTCGTCAAAACCAGTGCCAAATCTTCGCTGCTTGACCCGGGAAGGCTCCTGAATTTTTGTGGAATCTTGTGACGATGCCGCTGGCCGGGGCAGACCATGGAGCAGGGCTAGCCTACGCTGGTTCTGGTCGCTCCCAGGTTGCTGCTTCTGGAAGATGAAGGTGCTACAAACGGTTCCGGTGTCCAAATGATGCAGGACCAAAAACAATGTGTCCATGGATGAGCCCTCTTCGAGCTGGGACCAACGGGACCACCGTCGGAGGTTGGAGCTGATCGCAAGGTCCATATGAGTGGAAGGGGGTCAAATCTGGCCCTGACTGGACTGACCTGCACACCCGAGGGAGAATAATTGGACCGGTGGGTACGAACTCCAAACGAGGCTCCGTTTTCTGGGCTGGACAGGGGACTGGTAGATGCTTGTCCCGATCAAATGGCGCACCAAGGGGAGCAAGGATGTGGGCTCAGGAGCTTCAGCACTGGGGCTCTGGTCTCTGCTCGGATGCAAGCTGCGCGGTCGGACAAGAATGAACCTCCTGGGTGGCTCCGAACTTAGATCGAGGCGGGACCACCTCGCCTGCAAAGCTGACTGGGAGAGCTTTCCATCAATGTATGGTGTGCTTTCTGAAACTTGGAGATGAGGATGGGGTAGACTATGAAACCTTTGGATCCTCGACTCCTGGCGACCTGAGAACAGAATTAAAGAGTAGAGTGTATGTGGAGGTGGGAAAGGGGAAGAAACTTGCAAGGCGTGGCTAATGGAAGTTGTGGGAAGGGGAATGGAGGGATTTAGGGGTGATGGAAGGGAGTGGGGGGTGCTGGGGTCGCAGCTAGCAGGGGGGAGAGGTGGGGTGCGCAGGTTGCCTAGGTGGAGAGGGAGAGAGGGGGGGAATTCTCTCCCTTGGTTTGAATGGGTGGTTAATGGAGGGATTAATTTTGTTCTTGGGGATGGGAAGGGTTGTCTTGGGAATGTGAAGGGGTGCTTGGGAGATGGGATTCTCCCTTGGGAGAGGGAAAGGGTGTTTGAGGGAGTGGAAAGGTTTCATTGGAAGGTGAAAGGGTGCTTGGGGCTTGGTGAAATTAATGGAGGGATTGATGGGTCTTGGGAAGGTGAAAGGTTGAGGGCTGATTGTGGAGGGATGAGGTGGCAAGGGGAGAGGAGAGAGAGGGTGGTGCGCCCTAGAGAGAGAAGGGGGGTCGCCCCTTTTAGAGAGAGAGGGAGAATGAGAGAGAGAATGAGAGCTAGAGAGAGAGTGAGGGATTCTCACAATTGTTGTGGATTTCAAAATTTTCTTTCAATAATTCATTAGCTCTCAAATGAGGAAATGGGGTCCTATTTATAGGAATCCCACATTTTACAAAAAGTCCCTGACTCTTGGACTAATGACTATACCACCAAGGGAAAAAAGGGTGCCCCTGGGCTTAGCCCATTAAATTGGGTCCAATTAGCTAATCCAATGGCCCAATAGACATATGACTTATGTAAATGGCTCACTTAACCTAGATACTTGACTCAATAAAAGGGAAATTACATAATTTATGACTCAAGAAAATATAAAAATTACATGCCATGACTAAGAAAATGCAGCGAACAAGATGACGCGTAGCTGGCGAGCAACGGGACCCTCGAAAAAATGAGGAGTAGCCGGAGATGTCCCCATCAGGCAGCTTTGATTGAGGAACTTCATTTTAGTATTATTTTTAAACATCATGAAAATTTGAAAAAAATTCAAAAGGGGGTACACTAAACTGATGCAATGAAATTCAGTCATATTGAGTAACTGGGGATACTGGCGTCTGATAAACGTGTATTCTCATATAAAAAGGTGTGCACTAAAGATTCATTGGCCTAAGGCAGAGCAATGGCAAATGGATTCACTGAAAAACCAAATCCCTTCATCAATGAAGCGAAGCGGATAGAGTCATGAAGTGCCTTGCTACCTCTGTTTAAAATGAAGTAGAATGGTGAGTGACACTGAGTAAGTGGGGATGCTGGCGTCTGATCAACGTACATCCGTACGTCAAAAGGTGCATGCTCCACCTGAATGCTCTTGATAAAAAGGGAAAAACTATAACATTTGGCTCCAAAATAAAATTCTATTTGTGATAGCGCCCCATGGTTAAAATCAGAAACTTCACGTGTTTAACCTCAATACTTACTATTGTTTCCTTCAAAGGAGCTAATGGAATTTGAATGAGTAAGATGAGAGGAAGCTAACATGGCATTGCATATGTGATATTGGTTCATTTCTATTGATTTTGAATGCAGAAAGTTTCAAATGCTTATTTTTGAGAAACTCAGAATTCATCAAATTTAAACCAATCTGAAGATAAGGGCTTTATCATTAGAATTCTATAACTACAGATTCTGAAAAATCTATAACTCTGCATTTATGAACTTTGCTTTAGGCTGAAGAACTTCCATCCTATCAATTCTTGGATCTATCTCTTCTGTAATTCCAAGTGTCGACTCCCAGTGTCGACCCTCTTCAGATCCAGCTCTGTCCAGAAACCTGATATTCAGGTGTCGACCCCAAGGGTTGATTCCTTGTGTCCAGAAACCTGATAATTTGGCTTCTTGATGATATACGCTCTAATGCTGATTGCTATCTCTGGACCTTCTGTGATTCATTTTCCTGGCTGCTTTGAAGGCATCTCCACTCCTAACATTTGGTATGAGTCAATTAGCCTCTCCATTGCAGGCTCTACTCTTACTTTTGGCAAGTCATATCAGTCTCCTTGTCTGCCTTGGCAAACTTTCAATTGGTAGAGACCGACATCATCTTCTGGCTGTCCAATTTTGCTCAACTTGCATTTTCATCTATCTTGATACTTGACATGCTGCTTCTCATGTTATTTGTCCTTATTGCTTGCTGAGTGGTAATCAATTTTAATCTTTGGATCTCATGCTATCCCATGTGCCTATATTCTGTCTTTGAAATTGGCTTTAATTTAAGCCCTATTTGTTGATGGTCAAGGGGGAGAAGTTTTAATGAGTCATTGTCTATTTCATGATTGTATTCCCTTAAGAGATGACTCATAATGAACTCATAATGACTCATAGTTGTCATCATCAAAAAGGGGGAGAATGTTGTGCATGTGTGTAACATGCTTAATTCTATTATTTTGATGATGTCTGACCATGACTCATTAGTGAGTCTAATGTGTATTTAATGATGTCAATGTTCATGTAGTACAGGTCAAAGAGTCAGCACTGGCATGTGACTGGCCTCATAAAGATGAGCAGTGTGAAGACATCATGCAATGATGCCATGGGATATGACGCATTGAAGCAGCTGGGTAAGGTATGAAGAAGTTCAACCTAGCTCAAAGGCTGCGTCGACCCCATCGTTCATTGCGTCGACACAACCAAGTAGTAGAAGAAGCCAGTCACTCAAGTTTATAATAGAAATCAAGGCAAGTGATGAAAAGCTAAGATATGGCTGGTTGCACAGAAATCGAGGCAGATGATGTAGAAGAATGAAACTGAGAAGTTAAAGCCAAGTGGAGTTCACCCCCTTGCTCAAACAAGTGAAAAATCATGGTAGACAAATAGTTGAGTTAAGGGTGACAAATAGCCATACACAGGTGACAAATACCTGTTAGAGCTGACAAATAGATAGACAAGGGTGACAAATAGGTCACCAAGGGTGACAAATAGCTTGGCACGGGAGAAGAAGAGTTGAGAAGAAGAAAAACAATAGCGGCATCGACGCAGTGCTCAAGGGCGTCGACGTAGCCAAGGTGCAACTGAAGAACAAAGATGTCATCTGAAGACAAGGGTGAAAAATAGCTCTGCACGTTCAAGAATGGCCAAAGATGAAGCTTTCATGAAGGTTGCGTTGACGCCAGAAGTCCTTGCATCAACGCCAAGATCACCCGCTGGCCAAAGCAGAAGTGGAGACGGCTAAAGGCAAATAGGGGTGACAAATAGGTAAGTATTGGTGACAAATGGCCAAAAGAGCTGACAAATAGCTTCATATGGGTGAAGAATAAGTGGCAGTGCTGAAAGCATTGAAAAGCATTGAAGCAGCGTCGACGCAGTGATCAGGTGGCGTCGACGCAGTGCTCAGGTGGAGTGCTGAAAGCATTGAAAAGCATTGAAGCAGTGTCGACGCAGTGCTCAGGTGGTGTCGACGCATCCAGGGTTCCAAACTCAAACAATGAAGAAAAAGTAGTGGCGACGGCTACCGAGTGATAAGGGTGACAAATAGCTCGTTAGAGCTGACAAATGGCCAATAACGGTGAAAAATAGCTCGTTAGAGCTAACAAATGGCTTGCAGAGTTCATATGAGCAAAATCAACGAAGGTTGCGCCAACGTAGTGCCTTCAATGCATCAACGCTATCAACGACAGGTCGCTAACATGTGCAGGATACGTGAAGCTGCGTCAACACAAGATCACTATTGCGTCAACGCACCAAAAGGCCGCTCAAGCATTTCTTTCTCAAACCTACAACATGTTCTGAGGATCATCCAGAGGATTAAAATATGAACCGCAAACCTCCAAAAACTTATCTTTTAAAGTCTGAAAAGGTTCCTAGGACAGTGGACTATCCTCTTCATCATAAGGCTGCAGTACAACCTTTTTGGAGAAACATTTTGGCAGCTACCAGATTAAGAAAAGGCTAGTTCTTTCTGTACTATACCTTTTATAGTCAACCAATGGGATTTCAATCCAAAGAAGGTACCAAGGACAAGAGGACTATACCCCTCTGTCCTGGGCCAATGAGAAAGAAGATCTGGCAGATCTCCAAGTCCAAGAAGCATAATTTCCTTTCCTACAATTCAAATGGACGATCTTGGAGGGAAATTTCTGTGCCCTTGCTAGACCAATCAGATTATAGAAATAAGAAGAGTAGAAGAGAAGAAATATCATATTCCTATTTTGGGCCAATCAGATTTTTGCTTGGGAAAATTATCTTGCTCCTGCCATCAGATATGGTGTACCAATCAAGAAGAGGTCAGTGTTCAAATAAGCCTTTCATATTCCAACCAATCAACTGCAGATCTCTTGGAGGGAAGTCCCTCACCAGTTCTTGTATATATATACTGGCCTCCTGCATGAAGGAAGGCCGCTGTTGCCTCAAGAGGAAGAAGAAGGCCTGAAAGAAAAAAGAGAGAGAGAGAGAGAGAGCCTGTACCTTAGCTGATTATCTGAGAGAAAGAAAAAGAGAGGAGAAGAAGAGAGAGCATCCCAGCACATGGATTCTCCTAATCCGGTGTTGTAAAGAGATGGAGAGGGAAGCATCCCTACAATCAACCTGAGTGTGAAGATAGAAAGCGTTAGCAGCCAAAGAAGTCTCATTTCCAATCCGTTCAGACAAGACTTGTGGATCAAATCCAAAGTCTTCATGATCTATTCAGAGCTAAAGTTTTTGTTTGCATCCTTCTTCTTTTTTTTTCATCTATTGTGTTCAGTAGCAAGCTGTGAGACTCAGCAGAGCAAGCTGCGAGGCTCAACAGTTGTAAAGGATTTGTTCCCTCGAAGCTGTGGATCGGCAGTTAAGCTGTGTGTTAGCAGGAAGCCTCATCGGATTTGGTGAGGGGTGGACGTAGGTTGTAGGTTGCAACCGAACCACCTTCAAAATCCTTATGCAATGGGTTGTGCTTTGTGCGTGTGATTCATTTTCTATATCCCCATTCACAGGTTCTTGTGTTAGCTTAAACGCATACTATCTTAGTTGCTTTTCAATGAACACACATTAGTTTACTGTCCACACACATTGGGATTCTGTTGAGCAGTCGCTCTACTTGTAGTATAGATTGGGTTGTGTGGGTACGTCGACCCCACTAATCTGCTGCGTCAACACAGCTTCCCACTGAAGCACTGAATTGTACTGCAGCTCTAGAGATAGAGTCGACTCAGCACTCGAGTGCGTCGACCTGAGCAGTCTGGGTCTGGTATTTTGCTCCAGCCCTTGAACCACTCATGCTAAATCTGTTGTGCTTCTTGTTTAAGGGTTTTTATTTGCATCATAGCTATAGTTTGTGTTTTATCTAGCTAAGCTTTAAATTGGGCATAATTTGTCATCGGATCTAGTCAACCCCCCCTTCTAGATCCTGTTGCACCCAAGGGACCTAACAAACTTTAACTCCCAATATGTTGTCTAGGTTTTGTTTACCTTCAACAATCCTAGATAAAGTAAACTACAAGTCAGCCACTTCCTTATTCAAACACAAGTTTTTCTTTTCAAGTTCTGAAACTGTGGATATCAGAACTTCTTTTTCACTTTTCAAATTTTCAGAGATTTTTTCTATTTCAGACACTTTACATAATAACTCCTCTTTGATTTTTTCAACATCTTAAATCGTTTGTAACAAACTTTCTTTTTCTTCTGTTAGTTCAAACCATTCTTGTTCAAGTTTTTCAAACTTAACAGAAGAACCCTCGTGTGTGAGATCTTCGATCTTTTTCTTGAGGGTTTTATTTTTCGATCTGATTTTCCTATATCTTGTATACAACTTTTCATACTCCGATTCTCATTGTTCATTTGAAATAACGTTGGGGTAAGAGTTTACCTCAGTTGAATCGTATTCATGTGCCATGAGGCACAAACTTTCCACGACCTCTCCCGGCTCCTCTTCGGATTGTTCGTCCTCTTCGTCGCTCCATGTGGCGACCATAGCTTTTGGCTTCCTGAACTTCTCCTTCTTGAATTTTCTTTTCAAGTGTGGGCACTCTCCTCTCATGTGCCCGGGCTTCTTACATTCATAGAAAATGACATTGTTAGGCTTGCTTGGCTCCCCCTTGGTCTGAGTCGGCTTTCTTTGCCCTTTTCTGAAATTTCCTTGAAAATTTTTCTTCCTTCTCAAAAATTTCTTTACTTGGCGGGTCAGCACGGCCAAGTCTTCTTCTTCATCACTTCTTTCACTAGGCTCCTCTCCTTGGGAGTCATCATCAGGCTGGTTGGCTTTCAAATCCATCGTTTTCTTCTTCTTCGACTCCTCTTCCGCAGTTCTCTTGATGTTTATGTCATAGGTCATATGTGAACCTATGAGTTCGTCTAAAGACAGTATGGACATGTTCTTAGAGTCTTCAGTGACTGTGGCCTTTGTGTGCCACGCGGGTGGAAGAGATCTTAACACCTTCCTCATGAACTCGGAGTTGGTGTATTCTTTTCCGAGACTCTTGAGACCGTTAGTGATCTCTGTCAGTCTTGCAAACATCTCAGAGATTATTTCTTCGGGTTTCATTTTGTAGAGCTCGTAATCTCTGACGAGTAGGTTTGCCTCGGTCTCTTTTACCTCGGAGGTTCCTTCGTAAATCAGCCGAAGCTTGTCCCACATCATCTGTTTACTCAGATATATGGCTGACTACTCCAAACTCCTTGAACTCTTGGGAGAACTTCTATCTACTGTTGAGTTCACTTGTCAGAGTAAATCCACAAGAGCAATCTTCTTTTATGGAGTTCTATGATTGCTCAGGATATAAAACTGTTGGTTTAAGTTTAATGGGTTCATGAGTTTTGAACTGAAGTTTCATGAAAGTGGCTGCATTCAGACTTAATGGACTTAAACCAGTGTTTCATGTTTTGACATGTTTATGCCTTTCTGAAACTGAAAGTTTATTTTAAGTACAAAGGCAGCTTTGATTGAGGAACTTTATTTTAGTATTATTTTTAAACATCATGAAAATCTGAAAAAAAAAATCAAAAGGGGGTACACTAAACTGATGCAATGAACTTCAGTCATACTGAGTAACTGGGGATACTGGCGTCTGATAAACGTGTATCCTCATGGAAAAAGGTGTGCACTAAAGATTCATTGGCCTAAGGCAGAGCAATGCTAAATGGATTCACTGAGAAACCAAATCCCTTCATCAATGAAGTGAAGCAGATAGAGTCATGAAGTGCCTTGCTACCTCTATTTAAAATGAAGTAGAATTTGAGTGACACTGAGTAACTAGGGATGCTGGCGTCTGATCAACGTGCATCCTCACGTCAAAAGGTGCATGCTCCACCTGAATGCTCTTGATAAAAAGGGATAAACTATAACATTTGGCTTCAAAATAAAATTCTATTTGTGATAGCGCCCCATGGTTAAAATCAGAAACTTCACGTGTTTAACCTCAATACTTATTGTTGTTTCCTTCAAAGGAGCTAATGGAATTTGAATGAGTAGGATGAGAGGAAGCTAACGTGGCATTGCATATGTGATATTGGTTCATTTCTATTAATTTTGAATGCAGAAAGTTTCAAATGCTTATTTTTGATAAACTCGAAATTCATCAAATTTAAACCAATCTGAAGATAAGGGCATTATCATTAGAATTCTATAACAAAAGATTCTGAAAAATTTATAACCCTGCATTTATGAACTTGGCTTTAGACTGAAGAACTTCCATCCTTTCAGTTCTTGGATCTATCTCTTCTGCAATTCCAAGTGTCGACTCCTAGTGTCGACCCTCTTCAGATCCAGCTCTGTCCAGAAACCTGATATTCAGGTGTCGACCCCAAGGGTCGATCCCTTGTGTCCAGACCTCTGTCTGGCTGTCCTGGCATTTATTCTTAAGACAATTTGACTTCTTGATGATATACGCTCTAATGTTGATTTCTATCTCTGGACCTTCTGTGATTCATTTTCCTGGCTGCTTTGAAGGCATCTCCACTCCTAACATTTGGTATGAGTCAATTAGCCTCTCCATTGCAGGCTCTACTCTTACTTTTGGCAAGTCATATCAGTCTCCTTGTCTGCCTTGGCAAACTTTCAATTGGTAGAGATTGACATCATCTTCTGGCTGTCCAATTTTGCTCAACTTGTATTTTCATCTGTCTTGATACTTGACATGCTGCTTCTCATGTTATTTATCCTTATTGCTTGCTGAGTGGTAATCAATTTTAATCTTTGGATCTCATGCTATCCCATGTGCCTATATTCTGTCTTTGAAATTGGCTTTAATTTAAGCCCTCTTTGTTGATGGTCAAGGGGGAGAAGTTTTAATGAGTCATTGTCTATTTCATGATTGTATTCCCTTAAGAGATGACTCATAATGAACTCATAATCACTCATAGTTGTCATCATCAAAAAGGGGGAGAATATTGTGCATGTGTGCAACATGCTCAATTCTATTATTTTGATGATGTCTGACCATGACTCATTAGTGAGTCTAATGTGTATTTAATGATGTCAATGTTCATGTAGTACATGTCAAAGAGCCAGCACTGGCATGTGAATGGCCTCATAAAGATGAGCAGTGTGAAGACATCATGCAATGATGCCATGGGATATGACGCATTGAAGCAGTAGGGCAAGGTATGAAGAAGTTCAACCCAGCTTAAAGGCTGCGTCGACCCCATCGTTCATTGCGTCGACACAACCAAGTAGCAGAAGAAGCCAGTCACTCAAGTTTATAATAGAAATCTAGGCAGGTGATGAAAAGCTAAGATATGGCTGGTTGCACAGAAATCGAGGCAGATAATGTAGAAGAATGAAACTGAGAAGTTAAAGCCAAGTGGAGTTCACCCCCTTGCTCAAACAAGTGAAAAATCAAGTAGACAAATAGTTGAGTTAAGGGTGACAAATAGCCATACATAGGTGACAAATACCTGTTAGAGCTGACAAATAGATAGACAAGGGTGACAAATAAGTCACCAAGGGTGACAAATAGCTTGGCACGGGAGAAGAAGAGCTGAGAAGAAGAAAAACAATAGCAACGTTGACGCAGTGCTCAAGGGCATCGACGTAGCCAAGGTGCAACTGAAGAACAAAGATGTCATCTGAAGACAAGGGTGAAAAATAGCTCTACACGTTCAAGAATGGCCAAAGATGAAGCTTTCATGAAGGTTACGTTGACGCCAGAAGTCCTTGCATCAACGCCAAGATCACTCGCTAGCCAAAGCAGAAGTGGAGACGGCCAAAGGCAAATAGGGGTGACAAATAGGTAAGTATTGGTGACAAATGGCCGAAAGAGCTGACAAATGGCTTCATATGGGTGAAGAATAAGTGGCAGTGCTGAAAGCATTGAAAAGCATCGAAGCAGCGTTGACGCAGTGCTCAGGTGGCGTCGACGCATCCAGGGTTCCAAACTCAAACGATGAAGAAAAAGTAGTGGCGACGGCTACCGAGTGATAAGGGTGACAAATACCTCGTTAGAGCTGACAAATGGCCAATAACGGTGAAAAACAGCTCGTTAGAGTTAACAAATGGCTTGCAGAGTTCATATGAGTAAAATCAACGAAGGTTGCACCAACGTAGTGCCTTCAATGCATAAACGCTATCAACGACAGGTCGCCAACATGTGCAGGATATGTGAAGCTGCGTCAACGCAAGATCACTACTGCGTCGACGCACCAAAAGGCCGCTCAAGCATTTCTTTCTCAAACCTGCAACATGTTCTGAGGATCATCCAGAGGATTAAAATATGAACCGTAAACCTCCAAAAACACATATTTTAAGGTCTGAAAAGGTTCCTAGGACAGTGGACTGTCCTCTTCATCATAAGGCTGCAGTACAACCTTTTGGGAGAAACATTTTGGCAGTTATCAGATTAAGAAAAGGCTAGTTCTTTCTATACTATACCTTTTACAGTCAACCAATGGGATTTCAGTCCAAGGAAGGTACCAAGGACAAGAGGACTATACCCCTCTATCCTGGGCCAATGAGAAAGAAGAGCTGGCAGATCTCCAAGTCCAAGAATCATAATTTCTTTTCCTACAATTCAAATGGAGGATCTTGGAGGGAAATTTATGTGCCCTTGCTAGACCAATCAGATTATAGAAATAAGAAGAGAAGAAGAGAAGAAATATCCTATTCCTATCTTGGGCCAATTAGATTTTAGCTTGGAAAAATTATCTTGCTCCTGCCATCAGATATGGTGTACCAATCAAAAAGAGGTCAGTGTTCAAATAAGCCTTTCATATTCCAACCAATCAGCTGCAGATCTCTTGGAGGGAAGTCCCTCACCAGTTCTTGTATATATATACTGGCCTCCTGCATGAAGGAAGGCTGTTGTTGCCTCAAGAGGAAGAAGAAGGCCTGAAAGAAAAAGAGAGAGAGAGAGAGAGAGAGAGATAACCTGTGCCTTAGCTGATTATCTGAGAGAAAGAAAAAGAGAGGAGAAGAAGAGAGAGCAGCCCAGCATATGGATTCTCCCAATCTGGTGTTTTAAAGAGATGGAGAGGGAAGCATCCCTACAATCTACTTGAGTGTGAAGAGAGAAAGCATCAGCAGCCAAAGAAGTCTCATTTCCAATCCGTTCAGACAAGACTTGAGGATCAAATCCAAAGTCTTCATGCTCTATTCAGAGCTAAAGTTTTTGTTTGCATCCTTATTTATTTTCTTTTCATCTACTGTGTTCAGTAGCAAGCTGTGAGGCTCAACAGAGCAAGCTGTGAGGCTCAGCACTTGTAAGGGATTTGTTCCCTCGAAGCTGTGGATCAGCAGTTAAGCTGTGTGTTAGCAGGAAGCCTCACCGGATTTGGTGAGGGGTGGACGTAGGTTGTAGGTTGCAACCGAACCACCTTAAAAATCCGTGTGCAATGGGTTGTGCTTTGTGCGTGTGATTCATTTTCTATATCCCCATTCACAGGTTCTTGTGTTAGCTTAAACGCATACTATCTTAGTTACTTTTCAATGAACACACATTAGTCTACTGTCCACACACATTGGGAATCTGTTGAGCAGCTGTTCTACTTGTAGTACAGATCGGGTTGTGTGGGTGTGTCGACCCCACTAATCTGCTCCGTCGACACAGCTTCCCACTGAAGCACTGAACTGTACTACAGCTCTAGAGACAGAGTCGACTCAGCACTCGAGTGCGTCGACCTGAGCAGTCTGGGTCTGGTATTTTGCTCCAGCCCTTGAACCACTCATGCTAAATCCGTTGTGCTTCTTGTTTAAGGGTTTTTATTTGCATCATAGCAATAGTTTGTGTTTTATCTAGCTAAGCTTTAAATTGGGCATAATTTGTCACCGGATCTAGTCAACTCCCCCTTCTAGATCCTGTTGCACCCAAGGGACCTAACAAACTTTAACTCCCAATAAGTTGTCTAGGTTTTGTTTACCTTCAACAAACCTAGATAAAGTGAACTACAAGTCAGCCACTTCCTTATTCAAACTCAAGTTTTTCTTTTCAAGTTCTGAAACTGTGGATATCAGAACTTCTTTTTCACTTTTCAAATTTTCAGAGATTTTTTCTATTTCAGACACTTTACATAATAACTCCTCTTTGATTTGTTCAACGTCTTAAATCATTTGTAACAAACTTTCTTTTTCTTCTGTTAGTTCAAACCATTCTTGTTCAAGTTTTTCAAACTTAATAAAAGAACCCTCGTGTGTGAGATCGTCGATCTTTTTCTTGAGGGTTTTATTTTCCGATCTGATTTTTCTGTATTTTGTATACAACTTTTCATATTCCGATTCTCATTGTTCATTTGAAATAACGTCGGGGTAAGAGTTTACCTTAGTTGAATCATCTTCATGTGCCATGAGACACAAACTTTCCACGAGCTCTCTCGGCTCCTCTTCGGATTGTTCGTCCTCTTCGTCGCTCCATGTGGCTGGCTTTTGGCTTCCTGAACTTCTCCTTCTTGAATTTTCTTTTCAAGTCTGGGCACTCTCCTCTCATGTGCCCGGGCTTCTTACATTCATAGCAAATGACATTGTTAGGCTTGCTCGGCTCCCCCTTGGTCTGAGCCGGCTTTCTTTGCCCTTTTCTGAAATTTCCTTGAAAATTTTTCTTCCTTCTCAAAAATTTCTTTACTTGGCGGGTCAGCATGGCCAAGTCTTCTTCTTCATCACTTCTTTCACTGGGCTCCTCTCCTTGGGAGTCATCATCAGGCTGGTTGGCTTTCAAATCCATCATTTTCTTCTTCTTCGACTCCTCTTCCACAGTTCTCTTGATGTTTATCTCATAGGTCATAAGTGAACCTATGAGTTCGTCCAAAGACAGTATGGACAGGTTCTTGGAGTCTTCAGTGACTGTGGCCTTTGTGTGCCACACGGGTGGAAGAGATCTTAACACCTTCCTCACGAGCTCGGAGTTGGTGTATTCTTTTCCGAGACTCTTGAGATCGTTAGTGATCTCTGTCAGTCTTGCAAACATCTCAGGGATTGTTTCTTCGGGTTTCATTTTGAAGAGCTCATAATCTCTGACAAGTAGGTTTGCATTGGTCTCTTTTACCTCGGAGGTTCCTTCATAAGTCAGCCGAAGTTTGTCCCACATCTCTTTTGCGGAACTGCACATGGATACACGAGAAAACTCGTTAGGATGAATAGCACATTGCATAATATTCATAGCATTAAAATTTATTGTGAATTTTTTAATATCCTCTTGGGTCCACTTGTCTTCATCCTGGGGAAGATCATATGAACCCTTGTCGACAACCCTTCAGATCTCATATTCCTGGGTTCTAAGGAAAACATGCATTCTATTTTTATGGTATGAATAGTTCGAGCCATCGAAGTATGGAGGACGGTGAATGGAGTGACCCTCAGGCATCATCCCCTTGTTGACCATTGATCTGGGTATCTCTCTAGATCGTTAGATCTATGAAAAATAGAGCCTTAGTTCTGATACCAATTGAAGTCCCACGATCAATGACACCCAAGAGAGGGGGTGAATTGGGTGATTACCTTTTTTAAGAACATTTTAACCTATTTAAAGAGATATGATGAAATAGCATTATAGAATTTAGATCTGATGCAATCTAGGTTAGATCTCTCACAATCTATCACACACAGTAGTTCTCTGGTACTAGGCGGAGGTATGAATCCGAAGATTCTGCTCACGCAAGGTGTTATTGTCCTGACAAGATTAGCCTTGTCAATTCAAACCTATCTTTCGATATACCAAAGATCTATTATAGAAAAGATCGATTATGCTAGATCTGAATGATCAAACATGAAAGAAGTAATATGCACAAACGATTATACAAAATGGGGGTAGAAGAAATGGACCAAACCACACAATAGATAGTGATTTTTAGGTGGTTCGGATGTAGCACCAGCAACCTACATCCACCCCTCACGATCCGTGAGGATTCACACACTATCTTGTAAGGAGTTACAAGATCAACACATACACACACACTTGTATGGAGTTCAAAACTCCTACGATGGTGTAGAGGCATCGACACACACACACACACACGGATCTAAATAGATCCACACACACACTTAGTATTTACAGATTAAGAACAAAAAACACACTTCAAGCTCAAGACAAATTAGAGGAAGAAAAGGAAACGAAAAGCTCAGATCTAGGTTCCCCCTGAATGAAAGATGCAGATCTTGGACTGAAACTTGCTTCTCCACTTGATCACAGCTTCGTTAGCTTCAAAATGATCTTCTAAAGCTTGGATCTTGATGAAGGATGGCTGGACAGAGTACTATTCACGCAATGCTTCTGGTTCTTACAGTAGCTCACCCTCTTCCCTTGATGGCCTCCCTTGAATCCTTTTGGTTGATTAAGATTTTTTGTCCCAAAAATGTGTTTTTATATCACTTTAGGTGGTTAATGAGTGTTCAAAAATAGCATCCCACATTTTCTGGCGTATAAGATGGCTTATGGACTCAAAAGTCCAAAAAGAAGGCCTGCCTACGTTGTGGAATTCACCAAGTCAACATTTGCAGCTAAACAGGGGTCGGTCGATCGAAATCTGTCGATCGGTCGACCGGTCTCTGAGAAAGTCCAGACCGTTCAACTCTAGAAAAATCGGTCGACCGAAATACCCAAATTGGTCGACCGAACTTTGAGAAGGTTCAGAGTCCTGACTGCTGGGAACTTTGGTCGACCGACCAGCCTTCATTGGTCGACCGAACTCAGTTTTCTCTACAAAACAAAGCTGTTAGTCCAGAAATCATGTCCTTAATAAAAAAACCTTGCATTTGGCCTCTTGTAGCAGTTATTTGAGGTTTAAATGACTTATTTCATGTAGCATTGAAGCTTAGAGATGTGAGCCTTGGAATTCCACATAAGGTGACTTCAATTACCTTATTGTGCTTGCATTTGTGCAAGTTACATGACACGAAACGGTTACCAAATCTGGAGTTTTCTTATCATCAAAATCACCTTGACAAACTCAACACAATAGGCTGAGGGCTTCAATTGGAGGCGACCCCCTATAAGATTGGGCAACCAAATCCTAGGGTTTCCAGAGGAGAGAGGGGGCACAAGGGGCCTCAGGTCTGGGAGCACCACCGCGGCACGAGACAGGAGGGGTTTCTAAGCTTTAGTGCTATGCTCATTGTTAAATTAACAAAAATGCCCACCGATATCGGTTAAAATGGTTTGGATAGCTCAGTTTGGTTTCCTAAAAATCAAAATCAAGCCAAACTGGAATTTTTAATACAGTTCGATTTGAAACCAATTTTTTTTTAATTTCAACCTGAACCAAATCGATCCAAATCTACTTGTTCGATTTGGATTTTAGGTTGAACCCGAATAATGCTCACCCCTAATGTTGGTAGATCTTCTAATATTGTTATCATGGATCTATCCTTTGGATGCTTTTTATTAGACCATTTTGGTGGAGTATTAGTATCTAAGTCCAACTTTACGGATATTTTGGGTTGAATCTTTAGATCTTTTAAAGTGATACAATTAAGATTTTTTATGACCTATTAGACTCAGAGGGTTAAGGTTGTTGGTAGTCATATAACATAGTCTGCATAGAGTTGTACATTTATGTTTGTCCCATTAAGGGTGCTCAATAACTCTGGTAGACTAAATCCTTATACAATGGCTTAAAACTTTGAGATATGATCTAATGACTTATTTATGAAAATTAGATCCATTCAGATAATCTTGATAATGTAAATAGTTTTGTAAATTAATTTGCATACTATATTTTACATTTTTGAGAGCAGATAGGACATGAAATTAGTTCTGGCTTCCGGATCTTGGAAATATTTAATTTTTGTTTGCATTACAATATCTTAGAGTTCTAGATGGGAACAATATAGGTAATTAGCTGAATAGTTGTATGTATTTTAAACCATTCATTAGCCTTATGAAGGATTAAGATAATGGATAATGTGTTTATTTGATATTATTCTTATGAAATTGCGGAAACTTTTAATATTCTAAGTGCATAAGTGGTCTACCAAAGTGACCTAAAGTATTAGGAATGATAAAAAATTTTCTATTAAGATTTGAATGATGACATCATTGTACTTGTATTTTTGAAGTGAAGTCTTACTCTCAAAGGAGTACTTCATGTTCATGATAGGAGCAAAATGAAATAGTACTCATATGCATGTTGACTCTAGAGAAACTTATGTACTCAATGGTATGAAATCCTCGTGACATCAATTTACATATTTGTGTTAGTTCCATTATATAATCGATCTTTAGTTTAGAGGGGAGAAATGGACTAATAGATTTTCACCCGAAGGAGAGATCATAATAATATAACTTGTCTATTTATACCAAAGTGGTAAATCAATTGATTTTCAAGATTCACTTTGAATTAAAGTCAAAGCCTCATATATTGTTTACATTTATCTATGTATGTGAACATTTAAGTTTACTATTTATTTTATGATTGCACAATGAGTTTTGTGCCTTATTTTGGTAAAACAAATTCATTGAGTTATTTGATAAGTGGAAGAGATCTAATTATTTATCTATTCAGCTTTATAAGACATAACATGCATTCATTGATCTATCCAATTCAGTTAGTACTTGTAGAATCATTAAGTTATTTGAAGGCAATGAAGTTCCTATAGAATTCTTCATTTGGTTTCATTGAAGTATGTAATAGATTTAGAAGTACATTTAGTGTACAATGTTCAAAAGATAAATGAATCAACACTCTTGACTCTGAGGGATTTATTTATTGTGTGAAGATTAAGGTTGAATTACACCAACACTCATTGTCTCTTTCTCCCTATTTAGTTGTATATGATGATATTTCAATAGAGTAGAAAATCTTGAAAGTTTACTTCTAAGATACTTTGGAATTATTTTAATGCTCATTCAAAAGAGTGGCATTTCAAATGGAAAATTTATTAAGTGGTTTATAGGAAAGGCCATTGACAAGATAGATACAAAAAGTGAATGTCTAATTGATTGATATAAGTCCATTAAGAAAGAGTCAAAACTCTTGGATAATATTCAATCAATGCTCCATATTCACTCAAATGAAAGTATTTAGCTATGATATGAATTCTTCTATTTAGTTCTCAAAAGTTCTCATTTATAGTCATGTTTGTGAGACTACTCTTAGAGGTGTATATGAACATCTGATAGTTTTATGTGTTTGGACATGAAACATTTGATATGTATTTGATGAACTTAATTATATTGCCCACTAGTTATTCCTTCAATTTTTTTAAAGAGTAAATTATAAACTTCATGTTTCAAGAAAGTATAAAGATTAGTACATACCTAGAGGTCAATAGGAGTAAGTTCATATTTACTCATTTTTTACATATCATTAATATTTCTTTAAGTGTTACATGAAATAGATAGATTCTTTCTTAATGATGCTCTAAGATACAGAGAGAGAAGTATTTTTGGGTGTGTTGTGTTTTTCTCGTGTGGTGTATGTCGTTGAAATTTCAAAGAGATTTGTGTATCTTGATAAACTAATAAACTCAATGACTGTAATGTCCTAATTAAGTTTGAAAGTTAGAAGCTTTATTATACTTGAAGTGTATATCTAAATGTACTTGGAATACTCATATATTAAGAGGTTCCTAATAATTGAAAAAATTATTGTTCGTATGCTTACATATATATATATATATGGTCATTTGGAGATTATTGACTATATAGATATAAACTATGGTGGTTGCCTATAAATAAAGAAGTTCTCTTATGTTTTTGACCAAAGTATTATTTGTTGGTGCAATTAAGTATGATAGAGACTTCTATAATAATAGTTGATTTTATAATTATTTGAGACTAATAAGTAGGTCATTTAGATACAAAATTGATTATTACTCTACTATTTGTGAATTTCACTTTCATGAACATTCCGATACAACTCTCCTCTTAGATAATAACATTCAAAGGTAGTAGAGCTTTGGATATGAGGGCTGTCTTGATAAAGTGAAGAATCATTTAGTGTCTATGGTAAATGTTGCGAAGAACATTAGGTAAAGAGTGCTCTGAGTGGTGAATAGTAGGTTTTCTACAATCTAATAAAGAATCCTATTAGTTCTTTCACTATGCCTTTATACATTTAGTTGTCCCTATATATGATCACATTTAAGGCATGTTTCTTCTATTGTTATTTTACCTATCCCATGTTTGTATTGTATACACAGGTTCATGGATTAAAGTTGGCAAAATACATACTAAAGTGGTGACCGGTAAATGAATATTAAGTTTCAGCTTATTTGCAAGTGTCAGATTAAGTGTTCAATTGTAAAAAATTAGTGACATTGTGATACATAGAATGTGGTGTGTAATTTGAATGTGTTTATCACTGTGACTTATGTCATTTGATTTTCTATAATTTGAATTTTCAGATTCTATCAATTGTCTGGAACATGTGTGGTTTTGTTTAAGTCGTGCACGTATCGAGTTTTCATTTCAGGTGCAAGTCCGGAACATCAAATCTTTAGAGTCATTTTTAAAAATTATATGTATAGCTATATTATATATACGTCTTTTAAAGTAATGATTTGATGTTGATTATGACAAGTTAGACTAAGTGAGAGAATGTTGGGTTTCACCTAGTACACCAGTCTAGTTGTACAGGTTATTGGGCTATGCAATTTGATACACTTAAGGTCTGGACTGATGGAATAAGGGCATGACCCATATGTGGCCTATGTATTCCGGTAATAGGTAGGAATCCAATTTGGTCAAAGCCCTGGACCAGTCTCTCCTCTCTATGTAAGCATCCCTAGGTTGTGACTCCTTATATAGGTTGCATGCTGTTAATGGGCCTATGGGCCTTTGCCCATTTAACTGTGGGAGGCATAGGTGCCCCCACGTGCTTGGAAGAGGCATTGGCCTCTTCCCAGCACAAACACCTCTTGGTGGTTTTTTGGAGCCGCTTCCCAGCGCCCCTAGACCCCACAGAAAAATGCAGCTATCCATTTCCTGGGCTAAAAGCTACCCTGCATAATATAATAAGATGGCCATGCTCTATTTGTTGGAGAGAACAGTGGAATGAGGGTTTAAGAAAGAAGGGCTTACGGTGTATTTTTGAAGATGGGTTGTTGTTGCTATCTTTGCTTAGCAAAAAAATAGAGGAGGCCCAGTGTGTGTTTTTTTAATCTTTGCATCTCTCCCTCTACCTCTTGACTATTTGAGGTTGCAGTGTATGGTGTGAATCTCCGGTGTGTAACGGGGAGATTTTATCGGCATTGATTCCACAGCAGATCGTCACCTGGCTCTTGGGATTTGGAGCGTGAAGCGAGGAAAGCAACTCTGGTAGCTGTCTTCTTACATCTGTAGAAAAAGGTTTGTTTCTACTTCCGTTGAAAGATACGTCCTAATTATATTTTAAACTATGTTATTTCATCATTATACTCTTCCGGGGTCTCCCAATACATGCATTTAGGCTCAAGAAAGAGAGGAAACTAGGGGACGCTGCAAGGGGTCGTGCAACACTCCATACGGCTGTTTGTGATCTCGTCGTTGTCTTCCTCCTCCTCACTGTGGTACATGTTGACGCGATGTCTTCCACTGCAGGAATTCTTCAGATCCCAACATATACCACCTAAAGAAGAGTCAAGCATCATCTACATGAAGAAGGTTGCATGCTAACTTTTAAGTAGCCATAAAGAGTGGGAATCCTCAGTGGCTGCCCTCATGTGGAAGTACGGAATAAGCACCGAAGCACGAGGAATCTAAAAGGTATTTGAATCCATACATATTGCTTCACCGACTACAACACTAGAAACTGCAACACTCACCTAGAGAGAAAACGGCCAGTAGTCGTGACAAGCTTTTGATCGCCTTAGAAAGGGCCCAACAAAGGTCTAGGAGGAGGGGATGAGGGGATGAGGGGTGAGAGTTGGAGAGGCTAAGTTGCAAGCATAGAATGGAACGGGGTGAGAAGGGTAATAGATAGAGTGTTGGCAAGGGTAAAAGAGGGTCTGCTTATTACACAGGGAAATGAAACACCGAATGAAGGAGGGAGGGATGAAGGGAAGCCAAAAGTTAAGAAGAAAACTTGACAAAATAAAAATGTAGCAGGTAGACACACCCAACTTACTGAGTAGAGCAGAAAGGAAAAGGGGTTGACGAAGAAGTGAGAAAGTGTGTGTAGGGGGTGGTGGAAGCGGAGACATGTAGTTGGATGGTGGCGATAAGGGGAGGAAGAGATGGGGGGCCAATCATTGGCATTGACGGGGGAGGAGATGAAGGAGAGAAGGTAACTACAGGGAGGGTGGCGGAGGTGGAGGTAGAGGAGGAGAGGGGCAGTCATTGAGAGGGCTGAAAACAAGGTGGGGGTGGTGGGGCGACGATGACCAAGGGTGAGGAGGGCAATAACATGAGAAGTCGTCCAACTACAAAACGGAGTAGGGGGGAGGGAGGCGAAGATAGTGAAAGGAGGAGAAGCTGCAAAGGAAGGGGAGGGAGAAGGGAGTAATGGCTCCCCCTCTCTAGATCTGTCAGTTTTGGGAACGCTAGCGACGGCTCCTCTAGAATCACCGGCGACGGGCCCCAATAGGGGGAGGTACTAGGGAAAGTGCTCCCACCTACCCCGATACATATAGATTGAGATGATAGGCCATCATGGTTGGCTGCATTTTAGTTTGCCCCAGCCTACCTCCTCTCTAAAATTTATGCCTTCCCCAACAAATGTCACGAAGGGATCGTCGCAGAGGACAAGATTTGAAAGCAACTCTTAACCAACTAAGACCCCAAATCATGACAAGGGTCTATGAATTAACGGTGCTGAAGACCCACCCAACTTTTCTGGGCCACCTCAAAATTCAGAAGCATTGATTGCGGGTGGCCCAAATGCTGGTCTGCCCTCTTGTTCTTTGTATGGAAATCATAGAGTGACATTTTTGTTAATTTCCGTCTCCACTCATGTCCACACTCATGTCCACCTCTCTCTCTCTCTCTCTCTCTCTCTCTCTCTCCAACACACATAACTGGGATCTTTCGTATGGGCTGGTCGCACGTACCACAAGGGCCATCCTGATCAGACAACTCAAATAGATCAAACTTTATTAGAAACTAGAAGAATATTTCACCAATATTGCTTTAGAATTGTCAACTAGAGTAGTTGGCCTGTGCTTTAACTTGTCCACTGTTGTATGCATAGCTTATGTTAGTCTGCTGGGAACTATATATTAACCTTTATTCTGGAATATTGGTCAAGGATTCTTCTATATAGCCTTGGAACTCCGAAACTGTCAAATCCCTACACTGCATATATAGGTTTACCTTTACCTATTTGCTTCCGAAAATTTGGGTTCTTCTTTGCCCTTTGGCTCTAGACTAAAGCTTGAAGATCTTATACTTAACCGCATTCACTAATTATCATTAAAACTAGGTTTTATTGCCGTCGGTATCAATTATCTTAGGTTCAGCATGTGTACCTTCATGTATTTATTACTATCATAGGTGAGAGAACGTACGTACCATTGGGATTTTTAGACAGATCCCTCCTCGATCTCCTTTTAAGTAGAGCAAGGGCCATGTAGTTGCATGAAAGCACCGGCTGAAAGAAGCCAAAAGATCTGGTTTCTCATCCTCAAGCGGAGCATCCTCAATCTACGTCCTGTCCACGTCCAAGATTAAACCCATTCATCTACAAAATCTTGACTCTCTCAATGACTGCAAACTTCTCCTCCTTCTACATGATTAATAAACCCACATTAATTCCCTAATCCACGACATGTCCTCGACAGCGATGAGGTAAGTGGTAATAGCGACGGCTTATGGCAGCCGTCGCTAATAGGTCCTCGGCAGTACCACTGCGTTTTCTTGTAGTGTACGTCCGTCCACTTGTCATTCAAAGGTTTCCAGAGATATTTTCTCCTTCGGCTCACAAGACTCCGAAGCTCTGATGTGTCCTGGTACGTACCAACCGGGGTTACGATCGTTACACATTGAAATACCAACAAAGGAGTCATTCGTCCGTTACTCCGTCGTTGTCCATTCGTAACAGCTCATGCCATCTTACAATTAATTGGCTCACTCGACCCTTTCTCGGGGTTATTAGCTATTAAGGATATATATGGAAGCAAATTTACGTGGGAAAAGGTGGGCATTCAGAGTATAAATTAATAGTATGCAGCTTGGACTACACTGCACTAAACCTCGCGATTAACCGCACGGAATTTGTTTGTGGAAGTGGATGGTAGTGGCCGTGGAACACCTAATTATTACTGGAAGTTACTTAGTATTATGCTTTTCAATCATTGAAGAACATGCTTACAGGACTGGCTATCATTATGTTATGTCGAGCTCTGATACAAATCTATACATACCTGCCGGTCTTTATCACATATTAACAATATAGCTACTACAATAAAACTAAGTAGTGGCGACGATCTATTGAGGATGACTTCCACATGTTGTTATTACAAATTATTTGTGACAACTGCGAAAATAATCATCGCTAATGACTTTTAATGGCGACAGATAGTGGCGGAGTTACAAATATTTGAAAGGGGGGTAAAATAAAAGTAATATAATAAAAATTATTTATTTTCATTCAAGTAGAGACATTTTTCAAGTGAGTTATCCACGACGGATCTTCATATTCTGAAAGCGTTACATTATTACCTCGTTGTCAATACTCTCGAATGCCTCCTTCTCAATATATGTCACTAAATTATCACTCATCCATTGATCACCACAAAAATTGCTTCAGTTTCAAAATCAGGTGCAGTGTTTCGATGAGTGGGAGCTGATTTTGTATTATATAATGGAGATAATGAATCACGAACAGGAACAACTGAGAGGAAGAAGCAGGTTAAGCTACTGAGATTTGCTAGATCCCCGTGATTGAAAATACAAGAAATAAGAATTAAAAAGAAAGAAAAAAATCAAAGTCCCGAATGAAATGTCTTCCCCAGGTAAAATCTCATGACCGTAAAATCCTACGATTCTAGCAAAAACCACCAAATAGATAACAAGAGAACTGAGCAAGGGGGAAAACTCACCGTATTGACGGAGAAGCTCCTCACAGTGGAGTGGGATGTGGGGGGCCAGACGTGCGGATCAAAGAGACCTGCTATAAGGTTGAAATCAACCCTGTGCGCAGCTCGATAATCTTTTTTTATTTCTGCTCAACCATCAAAAAATAACCTTACATAACTATAGACAAACTTTCTCAGTCGGTAGCCGCAATATCCTTTTACGGTTCTACTGTGTTACTTTTGTCCTCATTTGCCTCTTTTAGGTTTCTATCTTACAAAAAAAAAATCTCCATCGTCGATTTACGGTTAAACAACCAACCAATAAATGTGGGTGATAAATACCCACCATCAGTAGATATTTTAACATAATCGTAAAACCTAGATTTCCACCAGCGATAGACATCTAATGGGCCCAAAAAGCCCAACAGGGGTGGGGGGCAAATGTAAAGAAGTCAACAAATTTACCCAAGTCCCTGGCTCCGCCACCGGCGACGGATACAAATAGTTATCACCAAGTCGTATGTGGATTATGTCATCATATATATTTTTAAAAGTTTTCATAATTATCATGAAAAAAATAGATTTATTTCAAAAAAAATAATATTGTTAAACAAGTTACATAATTTTAGCGACGATTTACAACCATTACTAATGATATCGCAAAAATTATAACTACAGTTATGCAGCCATCGTCGATAATAATCAAAGATGGTTCTACAACTATCGACGTCGTGAATAATATTAGTCAGGCATCACTAGTAACAAATTATTCACGATGACTGGTTGAAATTGTCGTCAAAATATTTGTCACGATGTTTTTTACAATCATATTAGCGACGGGCGATAGTCATCGCCAAAAATATTATCTTTTAACTATTCGCGATGATTATCAGCGATGGACGTACGTTACCCTGTTTTCTTGTAACGTGCCCCGAATCATCTGGATCATCTCTAGCTATCATGGTCAGCTGGAACCGTTGGCGTCTCCCGTCAGTGGCCTTTCATTCCCAGGGGACCATCTTCACTGCATGATCTGATCAGTGCTAACGCTGTGATCCGGAGGGGTTCCTGCTAGCTGTGTGGCACTTGAAAGTGAGAGCAAAGCACGTAGTGACATAAGGTGCCAATGAAGCATACTAGACGTCCTTTCACATGATCGCATCGCCTTGGTGCACGAGAGATAACCGGCACCTCGTACATTCAGCCGCCGTGATATGCATGATGTCCTACGTCTCTATCTAGGTTTGTGGGTATATACTACAGCAGTTATCCATGCATGCCGCTGTTGGACCTTGCAGCCCTTCGCCCTGTCTGGGGTCAATTGGGGAGATCGATGGGGGGATACATATCTATATCCTGCCTATAATAAACAAGTGCCCATTGGCCATCACACGACTCTTCTTCACCGTGAAGCTCAGAGGGATAGCTAGGCTTACGTACCGAAAGGGGAGAAAGGGGGAAGTTTCCGGAACCAAGTAATAAATGATCAAGGACACTGTTTTCCAAATTAATGATGGGGCAGAGTTTATATCATTTCACTGTACTTTTGGAGGAGCTGCAGCTGGGGCCGTACGTATACCAGTTGGTACTTATCTAAAAAAATTATGAATTTTAAAAGCTCGATCTGTATATTCTGATGTGCTTTGTGTGTGCACACCTCTCCTCCCATGAACTTGTTATTTGATGACAGAACCTGATCATATATAATACAGCCCTAGTTGTTCATTTGTCTTGCATGAATGAAGAAAGTTAATTACGTCACTACGAGCGGATTGGTCCTTAATATCCATACATATGAGCAATAAACGGTCCGTCGTACGTAGCTCCCTAGCTATATAGTTGTGCGCATGTATATAGTGGCCCTGAATTTTCACCGGAAACATGAAGTCTGCAGAGTTTGAAATTTTCGATTTATATATTACCGTACGTAGGCCCTGATCAATTAATTTGGGGTTAGGTTGGGTGAATATATATCTCTATTTATACCATAATAACAACGTCCCAAATTAAATGACCATCACTATAAAGTCGATCTATTGGACCTGATTATGAAATGTCAGTACTCCTTAGACTAATTAATTACATGCTTGTGGTGATGTCCAGTCATGAACTAGTCACGGGGAATCTGCTCACATGGCCGCTACATATAAATTAGCATACATATATTTTTATCATATCAAATCATAAGTCGCATGTCTTATTTGGCAAAGTTATATACATGTTTCCACTTATTTGATCAGATATGTTTCAAAGCCACAACATATAGGGGTGGAGCAGTTAAAACGATGATACCGATGTGTTACCTACTCCACAGGATTGGAAATTAATCTGCTCATATCGATGGATCCCATCACAATCTCATCAATGCTTCACTTCTGTATTGTTTAGGGACAGAATCTTTATTTAATCCACGGCATGCATCTGGTCTCTGTGCCATATTGGCGTCAACACTCGAAACTCCGAGCTAGGGTACTCGATCGGAGAGTATATTTATTTGACTTTACTCTAAGGATGTATCGTTGAAATTAACAAACTCACCGTCGCGTATCACCGGTCCTCTTTATCTTGATCATATATGTATACTCGTTTTTATATTATATATACCCTTCTAGATGTACCCAATCTTAATTAGTTGTTGTATGTATGGTCTGCGAGGGGCTCCGTTCAAGTCTCCATCAGCCGTCTTCCGGGTGTCATGTTGGACAACCGATCGAGGGTGGCTCAGAAACCTCGTGCCGAGCGGGACGAGGGCATCTATGGAGTAGTGATGGGACGACATCGCTGTGATCTGGATTGCCGTCAGCCGCGCGTACACTTGGACGGTCGGATATATCACAGAGGGAAACAGCCAAGATGCCGAGAAGGGCCGGGGAAAAAAAAAAAAAAGAAAACCAAGGGGCCCTTCAATTCACATCCGTGCCATCTTCTTCGCGCAATGATAAGACCACTGCCACCTCGTACGTCCAGCCGTCAGATGATGTTCCACGTCTCTCTTGGTTTGTGGGAACACGGTGTGACCCACACTGCTTCATGGGCCATGCAGTGGAGAGTCTCGGTGGTTATGGGGAGATCGACGTGGGAGTTTTCTGGATGCATGATTAGCTGTCGCATGTCAACATGGGGCAGACGTGACAGAGGACTAGTTGTAATCGTGTGAGTGTTTCTTTAGTTATGCTTTCTCTCTCTCTCTCTTTCTTTAAATAGAAGGAGAATCCGGGATTAGATCTGAGGCCTCTCCCCTACAGTGAGGGACGTGGTGAGATCCACCGCATCGGATGGTGAGTTTTTTATGATGACAGGGTAACTGACAATACTACCATATTTCGAGTTCACATCTAGGGAGTAGTCAATATGAGTCAGATTAATCTCTTCGAGAGTCGAAGTCGTATGAGTTCTTTCGATCTCAAAAGAATGTATCATGATCCAAGAATACAGGCAATCTCACTTTGCAAAAGATTGGTTTATACACGACAGTGAACCCGAGTGGCGCCGGATGTTACTTGAGTTGGGGTTGTGAGAGTTACAAGACTAAACTTGGGTTGGGCTACTGAGGTCGACTCACTTGGCTGTGCGGGGGTCTTGGATTCTGGTGAAACAGTCGCTTTCTTGTGTACCAAGGATTGTGAATGCCAAGGGTGAGTATTGTTTGATTTGATTCAAATTACGGAAGATTCTTCCCGAATCAAATCAAACTTGATTCAGGGTTTAATATGAATTAAATCAAATCAAATGATTTTGAAATCAAGTCAAATTAAATCGAATTAATTTGATTTAATTCAATTTGAACCATAATTCTCCAACAAAAGAATAAAAAATGTGACTAACTATCGACAATATTAAAAAATATTTAATATTTGTATTCACTACGTAAGAATGTGATATGAAGAGGCCTACGAAAATAGTGAAGAATGTGACTAAGTATTTGATTTATATCAAATTGACGTAAACGCCCCGAAACTAGTTTATATAGTTTGGTTTGACTTTCAAAAAATAAAAATCGGATCAAATCATTTTTATTAATACAATTAGATTTTAATCTGAACCATAATTTTTAAATTTCCGTTCAAACTAAATTAGACTAAATCTAATGATCACTAATTTAGATTACAGGTTGAACTCGAATAATACTTACCCCGAACCTAGCTAGTGAATGTTGGGTTCCTCTTTTACATATGGTTTCAAACTAAAATTTAAAATACTGACACTGTCAGAAACCGAAATTCATGGATTCAAATTTCTCGCATGAACATTTTGTAACCATCCAAACAAAGTATATGGAAGTTAGTGGGTGTAGCTACCTATGAAACACCATATATAATCTGTCGATCCTAAAATCACCGGCTTTAAATATCACACAGCGAAGTCTTGTTGGTGACAGTGATATTTGAATCTGTCGAAAGGTGCCAACCTTGGAACATATGATGGATTTTTTTACTTCGCACATCCGAGGAGACCAGAAGCGTTACGTAGCTGCAGCAGGGTCGATCGATGCGGGAAAAATATCGCAAAAGGGGTCTCCAAAGATAAATATCTCCCCTGTGATCAGGATATATATGCCGACCGCGTAGTGAACATGTGGAATGCAAGCTGTACAAAGCATCTCACAGAATTAGAGAGTCCTTTTCCAAAGAGAAAAGACAAGCGATATTTCAAACCAGCCAGCTTTGTTACTAGCAGTCAGTCCAAACAGCACAACCATGTATATATATATGCCAGGCCCTTGATTAGGCATAAGGATGCCAACAGATACTGGGGTCCCGTACGTAGCTGTTCTATCGCTATTATATATCTTTGTCCTTCAGGATTACTGAAAAAATGAATAAGAAAGATAAGTTATCAGGTAGCTAGCTCTAAATGGGCACCTAATTAAACTTCGTATCACGTTTTTCTTCTAGGAAAAAAAAATATAGAATCTCCACTTCTGAAACATAACATGCACGCGAAGACTGTGCTTATAAGCCTTTCCAATGTTAAAATGCCCACATAATTTCTGTCTGGTCAAGTAGTTATTAGCACACGAGGAGGGTAAAATCGACTCGGCCCGAGCGCGACTCACTGGCGTTGGCACAAACTCCGCAGGGTGTAAAGTAAGTCGTCCGACAGTTAACGACCCACGCCAGACGGTCCAATGAAGATGGACAAAGATCCACCAGCCCACAAGAACATCGACGCGGGCATTTCGGTCGTCGGATGACTCTCTGGCGACCGAACGTTACTCCCGTCATTGTCAGCCTCTACTGCAGTAAGGGCGAGTATGCGCCTAGAGCGCCATAAGACTCGTCTGAAGGTCGCATCGCCCCGATAAACAGGCGCATAAAGGGAAACTCCTCACGATCGTGGGGAGACATTACTCCACGACTCACATCTTTCCCTATTAAGGGGTGGGTCTCCACCGCCAGGACAACCGGTATAAATAGGCCTCCGACCAAATGACGAAGGACGGAGGGACAGAGATACATAGACCCCTACTCACACACACGTAGAGAAATGCTCAGACCCATAGAAGAGGAGAAAGATACCAGAGAGAGCTGACCTCCGAGCACAGTCTGAACACGGCGAGCATTCTCCGTGCACTCGCCGGACACATCAAGCTCATCACCTCCGGCTCCCAAGCTTGACTACTCCACCCTCACACTCTCTCATCTACTATATTTCTGGCTGTTCTTCACCTCGTCACGATCCTTACTTAAGCATCGGAGAGTTGTCCCCTAAGATAATATATATCCAGAACTCCTTCTGACGTCTTCTTCCTGATGTTTATAGACTTCTACGGGTGGGTGGATATTCTTTCTCAATCAAATAAATCTTTAAAATGTGATACGAAGTTCGAATGATCATTTTTCGACCAACACTGCGCGCATACGTATATGAAAAATTATACTTCGTCTATATTCAATATTGGTACACAAGATTAAGTAGAACTACGAACCGAACGCAACAAACAAAAGGGTCATGGAACAATTTTTTTTCTCTGACCAAGTGAGAATGAGATTTATTAAAAATATGATATTAATATTACATAGAAATATCCTTCCTTTAGATTTTGAAAACAGACAAAAAGAATAGATATTTGGGTATCTTTAGACATCCGTGCTGGGATAACTACGGCAGCTAAGTCAGTATTTTCTATAGAAGCGAGGACCAAGTTTTATTCAAATATAATGCTGGAAAGAAGGCTAACTAGGTCCTAGTGTTATCGATGTCAATCTTATTCTCGAGAGCAAGGCTCACTGCACATTCACGTGTGTTGCACATGATATATAGATATGTGTATTGTCTTTATTTTTTTTAAAAAAATTAAAGTGACTTCTTAATATATTTTAATTTGAGATACAAATCATGTAATCATTAGATTATTTAAAAAATTAGATCAAATGAATAGTGTTAGATCTTTTCTTTTAAAAATTAATTTAATTTATTTTTATTTTTTAAAATAATCAGATGATGACGTGACTTATATCTTAAATTAAGATACTTTGGAAGTCACTTTAAACAAATTAAAAAATAAAAAATTTAAAAACATGAGATGTTCGGTGTGCAGGCAAACTCTTTTCTCAAGTTAATCTTGAGCCGAAGCGCCTTTATGATTTAAAAGTATGGATAAGTATTTCAATAATACTTGCAAAAATATTTTTAATTCTTAAAATATTTTTATTTTTTATTTTATTTTAAATAAACACAATTTATTAGTAATATTAAGACTATCAATGGACCAGGTCGTTTTGACAAACTTGTTGGCCTAGTCTGATATTGAGTCAAGTTATTTTACACTAGTGGACATTTTGTCATATTTAAAAGTCCAGCCTGTTAAGAATTGGAGCGGATTTGGATTATTGTGGTCGGCCCGAATGGACCTTCAGATTAACGGAACCTTCACCGTAACATATAAATCTGCACGGACAAAGTGCATACATTTTCTATTACAAACATACTATGAATATAAGCAAGTTTTTTAATAATAAAAAATGGGGTGAAAATTGGAAGTAAAAATATATGTTAAAGACTTGGTTGGTCGGGCTGGGCCGAGATCGGACCTGAAGATTTAATGTATTAATAAGTTGGGCCGGGTTGCACCGAGTCCTACTGCCTAATATATATTTTGTTCCTGTGCATGTCACATGGGTGTGGGTCTTGGTCTGTCCAACTATCTTGTTCCACGTGCATGGATGAAAAACAAAAAAACAAAAACAAGAGAATTTGTAAGATAACGGGACACAATCACGAATCATAGTTTATAGCAAATATTACTCACAAGTGTTTGCTGGTTGCATCTTCTCGTAGCCATCCGAGGCAGCGATGCGTTAGATCTGTGACTTAACATGATAAGAAGGAAACAGGAATTCTTGCCATTATCGAATGTTAAGAATATTGGTGTACTTGATTTATTCAAATGTGTTTAGCTAGGTTGTGGTCGCAGTCCATCGTTGCAATCGTATCATATGGCATCAATGCAATCCTTAACCATATGTACGAATAGTTTTATATTAAAAAAATGAAATAAGATAAAGTATACTAAAACATAAATTTTTTTTCTTACCGAGTGTTTCAAATTAAGTTTTTAGTTGAATGACTTTCCAATGCAATCGTTCAACAAAGAGAAGGCGCGTACTTCCCCCCATCACCCCTAATAATAATTTTCCTGCAAAAATCTCATTATAATTTTGTTGGCAACGATCAAATACCCAATATTAAAGTGCCCTGCCCTCTCCTTTTTATCTTAGAAATTGCTATAGAAAAGTGAATTGTTGAAGGTTGGTGTTAATTGGGGGGTTTTTGTTATCAGATCAATACAACTCAAAAACTGATGGGTAAGATTAATTTATGACGATAATTAATGCTAACGATCGATGATAATACATATACGACGGTAATTATCTCCTATATATGTTGGTGAAGGCTTTTGCCGGGTGGGGCCCACCGACTGGAACCGTTGCCAGCTCAGATCTGAAAAATAATCTCCCGAAGAGAATAACGAAAGCGATCACCATGGTATAGAAAAAAAAAATCTTCTGTTTAACAAAAAACATATTATAAATGTACAAAGTCGAAGCTATTATTTACGTGAAAAGGACTTGTAAATATATTTGGTGGGTTAAATTGGCCGATGAAAAATCCTTGATTGAGGCAGGCCAACCTCGATGAATGGGGACCACCAACTTGAGGTGCCGAATGACTGACTCCTCTCCATTATCAACAAGCACAGAAATCAGTGGTCCTCAGATGAGAAGGATTGTGATTTTTTTTTCTTCCAATAAGAGCGATCCTCCGTATGTATTTTGGCACCTTCCATTTGTGTCGACCTATGACATACGTAGGTCACTGACACAGTGGCAAGATTGCAACACAGAAAATGGGCATTGCATAGGAAATGGTAGTTTATTTTATTTTATTTTATTTTATTTTTGATGAGGGAGTGAGTGTGAGCATGCGGATCGAGAAATGTGACGGCAGGATCAGCGAGCAAGGAAACATGAACAGTACTCCTTATCATGTATTTGCCTGAGAATTAATGGGGTAAACATTCACAAGATCTACATTTTTTTATCTATGGATTTCCCGGTAAACATCAAAATCTTACATCAAATTTGTTCCTCTACTCTCTTTCTAATCTAATCACTGTCTTGACATATAACTGAGGGAATCGTTGAAGGTTAATTGACTACCCTTAATCAATGAAAAGCGTGATCTTTTTTTTAAAAAAAAGAAAAAGAAAAACTAATGCTCTCCTTGACAAATGAACCTTCACCACCCAAAGTTACTCGCACCTGTATTTTTCACCTTGTTGTAAAGGATGATCGAAGTGTTGAAACTTAATTTGTTCTCCTCTCATATAGAGAACCCCACCAGATTCCTGGGTTGTTTTCATCATACCTGGCGATCGATCGATCTTAAGACCAATGAGATAAGCTAGGCTAGCTTGTGACAAACAAGACGATTGCAATCAGAGGCATTCCGAGGTATCTGTGCAATAAATTGGAAGGCCCGGGGAAGAAAAAAATGTGTCGAACACTCTTTAAGTGATCATCCATTAGCTCAATGATGTCCAATATGCTAATAATATTAACGCATCGTTTTCCTCGTGACGTTGCTCTAGTTTTGTAAAACAACGAACCATATATATATGGGGAGGTGCACGACGGGGGGAAGTAACCTACACTAATTGGCCATCCGCACCACCCTATTGTTTTCCAACACCTGCGCAGCAAGTTGCTTTGCTAATTGGTTAAAAAGCCCTAGCAAACAAGTTGCTTTTGCCATCCGCACCGCCCTATTTGTTTTTCACAGGTTCAATAGCTGAGATTTTTTCACAAGCTGTCAGATTTAAGTGTATGCTTCGAAAGAACTTTGCACTCTCCAAATCTCAAAGTTGAGTGGGTTAATACCCTACGGACATGGCCCTTAATTTGTAGGATCTGAGACAACTGCCCTACTCATTGTCGACTTGTGGACTCAGACTTGACCAAGAGTGTCTTCCTTCCATTGAGACTATACAGGGTGGCCTTAGGGACAACGGCTGATAAAGGACTGACCCAACTGACGTTGAATTCTGCACTTGAGTTGTGTGATCCGTATTAAAACTTCGAAAATTTGTCAACACTCGATTTACCCTCGTCTCGAGTGTGCCCCATAGTTCATGACCTTCACTCTGAGCACTAACCAACTTTTGTACCATCCACGAGGAAGCAAATATATTCCAATTGGAATAGATTGGATGTGCAACCTCATGGGTCGCTTTCCCGGAGTTAGAAGAAGTTGCTTTCCCGCGTAGACAACATCACGGTACGCTGATGGCCACGGAAATTTTCCTCTACCAGTAACCAAAGGCAAAGTGGCAATAAAGAAGAGTTGTGGTTCTTTCATGTTGGGTAAGCCCGTGTCCCTCGCTCCCCACCATCACTCGTCGATGTGAAGCTCATTACGTCCTCATGTCCCTTCAAAGCTCGACAAATATTTGTATGTAAATAAATACTTCAATCGCCGTTGAACCCACGAAGATAGCATATGCCAATACGACACTATTGAAATTTGAGCATAATTCTTTGACAATAGTCTCGTATCATTTGATGTGTCGTGGTCCATGTATTTATAATTTTGGACCCGTGTATCTTAAAGTTATAATTTTGTAGATTTCAACGTGGTATCAGAGTATTATCTTAAACTCAATCCCATATATTTCTTATTTTGTCACCTCTAAGTAGACCTGTAAACGGATCTGATACGGAATAGATAGTATAATATCTGAATTCTTGTCCGATTAATAATCGAATTATCTGTCGGATACTTTATTCGGATAATTATCTGATTAATACGAATTCGAATTCGGTTTGAATTTTAAACGAATAATTGATAGGCCTACTTAGAGACGAGTCATTATCCGATTAATACGAATTCGGTTTGAATTTTAAACGGATAATTGCTAGGCCTACTTAGAGGTGAGTCGTGTGAGCCGTGTGGGAGCGTCGTAAGTTATTTTCTCAAAAAAAAAAAAGTGAAAGTTATTTTTATTTTGAGAGATGTTGTCAAAAGATTAGACTTCATTCTAAAAAATATGAGATAATTTACCAAATGAGTACTATAAGTGGAGTTCTTATTTTTACATTATATTTTGAGATAAAAAATAGTAAAAAAAGAGCAATCAAATAACATATTAAGATTTGAGTTAAATATATATAGAATATGTGTATCTTTAGATATTTATCTAAGAGTTCATATTCGGTACGATAATATCTAACATAGATATCTCAATATCTCAATTTGTATATGATTAATAATCGAACATCTGATATCCGATTAAATTATCTATCTGATATTTTATTCGAATAATTATATAATTAAACGAATACGAATTCATTTTAAATTTTAAATGAATAATTATCGTATCTATCTCCAAGCAAGGAGTGTTAGAATTTGATCATAAGTCCTCGATAATATTTCCATATATCTATCGGGATTTGTGGATTTCGACGGACACCATAAAACTACTCAAAAACCAAAGTGAAGTTTGGAAGGCGAGATGGGCTTGCATGATGATATTTTCATATTGTCTTTGCGTCTTTGAAGAACTGTCTTCAGATACCTCCTCGTACTACATCAGAAACGCAATCATTAATGAACAAACTTTCTCGTTAACTCGCATAGAGATAAATACATATTTATACGTAAGAAGCATATTATTAGGAAAGTGCGCATTTTAAAAGAGTCAAAAAAGTGTCGTCATCTCTCTGTCGCGGATGTGACAGACCTGTGTTGAACCCAATCAACATCAACTTGCCTAATCTAATTACTTTGTCGTGGTTGCTTTGCCAAAATAGACCTTTCTTAATCTTTCGGCAGAACAAATGCTTAACTTTGTTTGGCGTCTGTTCCCAATGGCTCGTTCCGAACGCAAGGTTAAAAAAATAAATCAATCCATCAATATTGGGAGAATCTTTTGATTCTTCTGTCACATAAGAAGGTACATGGGTGCTTTGAGAAATTCTAAATATGAATAACAGGTGACTTTTACATTGGTCATATCATTCGTGTGGGGAATAAGAAATCACCAGACAAAAATAAAAAAATGTGCCATGATCAAAATCAAAATCCCATTTCGTGTAAAAACTTTTTTTCTACACTTTTTGTATGCATATCCTGTCCTTGAATTATCCTTACAGAGATTTTTTATGTATATTCTAGAAATTTGTTAAGAAAAAATTGACTAGTTAGTGTAACTTTAAAAATAATAGGGGATTTTTACATAAAAATCATTATTAGAGGTAAATTTGTAAAAAAAAATATTCTTAGAAATATATTAGCAGACTTATTATTAAGTTATTTCAAATAGTGCATAAATGTTGTTGAAACGTATTTTTTTATAAATTATTGATAAAAAGAAATCATATACGTGTAAATAAATATGATATTTTTATACAATTCAGATTTATACAATATACCTATTTTTTTTATAAAGTAACCTCTAACAATAATTTTCATATAAAAAATTTAAAAATTATTTATATATACTGTTATTTATTTGTTCTTTTACAAATCAAAAAATAGAAACAGAAAAAGGACTTTAAACTAACGAAGGTGTGCTAAACAATAACACTAAGGCACTTATACGAACTAACAGCTGGAACAAAATTAAAGCATTTATGCGATTAGTCCCATTAGCTCAGGAAGGGCACCATCATCATCGTCAAGCTGCCCAATTATTAGATGTCCAGGGGTGAGAAGTTTTTCCATTAATTATCTGTCTGGAAGAATAAATTATCTAAGAAAAGAAAACTTTCAAGACTAAATGACACATTTATACATAGTGTGTGTATATATATATATATATATATATATATATATATATATATATATATATATATATATATATATATATATATATATATGAATGGATGAAAAGAAGATCCATGTAAAACTTGATGTCAAACTTTCTATGACCTTTTTTTTTCATGACTTTGTAGGGTTACACCTGCATCTTGTCCAATTCACGCTCAACCATGAATCGGTTTCTTGTCGAGGCGTCTAAATCTCAACGTCTTTGTGATTTTCTAATGTCCCTCGACGATCTCGAGATAGTTCAGAAGCCCTTTTATTATATGGGACTTTTACATATATATCTCTATAGACGTAGTTATTGTCAAATAAATCTTTCATTTTACTATCATAAATATCCCTAATATATCTCAAATAATTGTAATTATATTCGTGTGATTCTTGAGCTATCAATGTCTAACAAATTTTTTGAGAATATAATATGAAAAATTTTAAACTATATAAAATGACAAAAAATATCTCCACTACTAGAGAGAGAGAGAGATCACCCTCCTTTTCCGTCGTCGCTCACTCTCTTCTTCCGATTTCAACGAAACACGTTTTGTCACATCCTTCGCCATGGATAGGGTTTCTATTACAAGAAAAGAGATTTATTTGATAATATTAATATTTATAAAGATATATATGTAAAAAAATTATATTGGCACTTATATTACTTTGAATTCCTAAAATTGAAAAGAAATAAAGAACAAAACCATAGTCCAGAAGATGATACAAGATAAGCAAAAACTAATTATAATGTAAGGGGATGAGATCTATTATGCACTTTAATAATATCTACACTATTAGGTGTCGTTTGGTAGAGGGATAGGAGGGGGATATCCCCAATCAAACCTTATTATGCATTTGGTACTAGTAAAAATGGCTGGGATATCCTGGGTTAAGTGTTTTGGGTATATCCCCGAAAACGGGGTTGGGAATGAGAATATCTCATTCCACCGAAATGGTGGAATGAGATATTCTCATCTCCTAACCCCATTTTCGTCTCTCTCCTCACCTCCACTCTGTCGGTCGTGCCCCTCTGCAGGCGCTGCCCCTCTCCGAACCCTTGTTGCAAGCGCTCCTTCTCCTCTGCCGATCGTCGCTGCAGGCGCTCCTTCTCCCTGTCCAGCGGACCCATCTCTACACCCTCGCTCCTTCTCCGGCAGTGGAACCCGTTCCCCTCTTCCCTCCCCGACGGCCCTCGCTCCTTCCCTCTTCGACGGCGGAACCCTCGTTCCTCTCTTCCCTCTCCCACAAAACCCTCCACCCTCGATCTTCGCGATCGTGCCCCTGTGTAACGACCCGAGAATCTGATTATCGGGAAGGCCCGATAACCCGAGACTCGTACTGTCACCCACGAGCCTGAAGACTCGGAAGGGTTAAAGGAATGTGTGGAGACTACACAAGTATCACAAATAATTACAGAAATAAACAGTTATATTATTAAGCAGGAAATAAATTAACAGTTTACAGGATACATGGTCCACAAGATAACAATAAAATAACAACAGCAGTAGTCCACAACTAGTACAGAGACAAGAAAGAAAAGTATAGCTACACGGGACATACCCCGGCTCTGACCTCTGGCACTAATGCTGGGCACCTGAACCACGCTGAACCTCAGGCGCGCTCCCCTGAGGCCGCGAGTCACCTGAAACACGGTGAAAATAAGTAGGGAATGAGTCTCGGGACAAGACTCAGTAGGGATCACTCGAACCCTACCTCGCAAACGGAGAAACCGCTACGCTAGCAGTAAGCGAGTACCTTGGAGAGGGAACCCTGCTGTCTACAAAACTCCGATCTTTCGGCACGAAAACCAACACGCGTGCCACGGAGGAACGACCGGAACACCACGGCTAACACGACAAAACCCGAAGGTCGAAGTCTCAACAACTGATGGTCTATCACTACCGACTCGACATGAGTATCTCCCACTAGAAGCAAGACCGGATGCGTCCACTGACGACTTAGTCCGCGTCTCAGGTGTCTCCCTCCGGCCCAGCGGGAACTGAGACACCGTACAAGTAACCACAAACAAGTGACTAGCTGGGGTCGCGCCCGTCGGCGTGGTCCAACCGCCCCCAACCACGTGTGCACACACAGACCGTGCGTCCCTGGTCTAGCCCTCTGACCGGTTTTCCCCTCAGCCGGACTCTGGCTGGTAGACGCGGGGCCCGACGGAAACCTGTCCACAAACCGTCTCTAAGGGTAGCCTCTCCACCACTCCCTAGTGGGACCACTCGCGTGTAAGCAGGGTACGACTAGTGGAGGGTCACTACGGAGTAGACTCTCAAGTCAACGGAAAACAACGTCCGCATTCGACGACGTACGGGGACCGCCCCACGTACCAGCACCGTCGCTCGATGACCACGGTCGGAACAGAAATGGGGTTGCAAACCACCCGGGGCAACCCAGAGCCTGACGTTCTACTCTAGACGCGTCATAGGCTCTGACGGTCTAGGCAGGACCGTCCCAATCACCAGACGGCCCAACGTAGGGGCGTCACACGCTCGGTGCAAAACAGGGTGTAACGCACCTACCATGGTGCGTTACAGTCTGTGACGCGCCTACCCTGGTGCGTCACAAGACAACTGAGAACAGCTATGACGCGTGCCACTCGGTGCGTCACAGCGTGTAACGGACCAACCCTGGTGCGTTACAACGTGGGAATGCGTCTGCTCTAACGCACCCACATAAGGGCGTCACATGGCTGTGATGCTCCAAGCCAGGTGCGTCACATGCCTTGACCCCCAACGGTCAAAAACTAACGGTCAGCAGCCAACGGTCAAACGCCCCTGACGGTCCAACCTAGGTGCGTCACAGCACCGTGGCAGTCTATCGTGGGACCGTCACAGCCCACAGACCTCACTTGGCTACACTCAGGGCTGTAACGCACCCATCTGGGCGCATTACATAGTGTGACGGTCACTGGAAGGACCGTCACACCCGCCCAAGGGTGAAACGACGGGAAACGCCCAAAAAACTAGCCACGCCCCCATGCCTCCACCGGAGAGGGGGAAATCAAAGGGGAAGACCCCTGGGGACCCCTAGCATGATTCTAGGCCATCAAAACGCGAAATCATACATCAAATCCATAGATCGGGCGAGCTCTCCCCAAATCATGGAAAACCCCAAACCCGCAAGGAATCCCATCTCTCGGCCTCCCCTCGGCCTACAAATCGCGGGAAAGGAAGACTAGAGGCTATGGAACGTCACCCTACCTCAATTGCGTCCTGAGACGCGCTGTGACGACCCGGGATCTGAGTACCGGAAAGGAACCGTCACGTCTCGAATCTCGGCCCGCCAACCCACGAGCCCGAAGACTCGGAAGGGTAAAAAGGGATGGTGTGGGAGCACAAGAGAAGCTGAAGCAACTACAGAGATAGCACAATAATCTAAAATAAAATGCACAGCATAATATAAAGAAATAAACAGCTACAAGGTCCACAGAGTCTCATGTCCAAATAGAGTACAGTCAACAGAAAGAAAAAGTACAACTACACGTGGCATCCCCCGGCGTACAACTACACGGGGCATCCCCGGCTCTGGCGGACTGGTGACTAACCCTGGCTAGAAGAACCACGCTGAAACTCGGCCGCACCACTCGACGACCCCGCCTCACCTGAAAAGCAGGGGTGAGCCTCATTTCATTGGCCCAGTAGGGATTCCCCGGACCCCCAATGCACAACGAGAAAAATGGCTGTAAGGCGCGAGCAACCACGGAAGGTAACACCACCTAGCAGAAGTACGGTAGAACTACACGCTGACGCAGCTAAACGGAAAAGCCGCCTGCTCTACAGTACCGTACCACAAAACCTCGGTCCGACAAAACTCGAGTCTATACCTGCCAGCAAACAGGAGCACCACCCACTAGAAGAACGACCGGATGCGTCCCCTGACGTCTTACACTGTGTCACAAGTGTCTAGCTACAACGGCCTGGGCGCGAGGCTCAGACACACATAGTAACCAGTACCACAAAACAAGGACTAGCTGAGGTCGCGCTCGTCAGCGCAGGTCCGAAAACCTCAGCTTCGTGTGCACACTCAGACCATACGCCCTAGGCATGTCCTCTAGCTGGTAATTCCCCCTAAGCCCGGACTCGGCTGTACGTGGGGGCCCTACGGTAACCAGCCTACTCACCGTCTCTCTCCGGTCAGCCGCTCCACCACCCCCGGGTGGGTCAGTATCGCGTGCCGTAAGAAGGCTACAACTAGTGGACGTGTCACCGGAGGTGAGACTCGACTCACAGAACCCACCGACTAACACACTAACACAGACTCTTGGTAACCAAATGGTAGGTGTGGATGCCGGGGACACGCACGAGGTCCGACCATCCCTCAAGTCACGCGGCACCCCTACCAAGGTAACTGATTCACCGGGGACCCCCGGGCGCCCCTGTGGCTCTCACTGGGTGCCCACGGCAACCCTCGGGCCACACGCCACAACCGGATCCGAGACTCGCTCCACCGGAGGTACAATTACTGAAAGGAAACGCAACTCGGGGAGGGGGATTAACACGCTAGGGACCCAGGGCGCGACTCTGTCGCGCTATGGTCCCCTTGCGCGACCCCTGAAGAACGCGCTAGCAGAAGCTAGCATGTTCTCCAACAAGGTGCTAGCCGAAGCTAGCACATTCATCAAGAACGCGCTAGGAAAGGCTAGCGCGTTCTCCAAGAATGCGCTACCTACCCCACGCGCGACATGAACCGCCATACTGTTCGTCTTCTCGGATGAACGCGCTCGGACGACACAGCGCGTTCCAACGAAACGCGCCCCTGGTACCTAGCGCGACAACGGGCCGAGCCCGGTTCGCGAAATACGTCCGGAAATCTGAAAACCACGCCCATTCACCCCCCGTAGTGAAGGGAAAACAAAGGGGAATCATCCCCCAGATGTCCTAGCATGCATCTAGAGTCCCAAAATGATCAAAAAACCCCACAAATCATTAGATCCGACGCTTAAACTCCAAGCATGGAAATAACCCTCCCGGCATGAATCTAGCCCCCTCGGTGTCTCCACGGCCTAGAAATAACAGGGAACGATGTAAAGAGGGCAAGGATCCGTCCCCCTACCTCAATGAAGCTCGAAATCTGCCGGGAAGTCACCAATCTTCAAATCTAGCTCGAACACGAACTCCACCCACGCGTCACGAAGAGGGCACCACCACGATCCTCTCGCCACCACCGTCTGTTGTGTAGTGGACAGCGGATCTAGAGAGGAGGGGTGAATAGATCAGCCCCACTTTTTGCAATGCGGCCCTCTAAACAGCTAGTTAAAATGAATTGCAGCGGAATAGAAACTAGCTTCCAAGAATGCTATGATTCACTTAGCAAGATAAGCAAGATATATAATAATTCGATCCTAAGCATGCATCTAGAACGAATCAATCACACAAGCAAACCACACTAGACAGGATTTTTAAGGTGGTTCAGACTGAATCCTCAGCCCTACGTCCACCCCTCACCAAAACCCGGTGAGGCTTCACTTGTGCAGCGCACCAACCCGTAAATCGGAAACCACCGATTGCCTTCCTACTAACCAACGGTAGGGACGTCAACACCGCAGATCAGAAACACCTCCGATTGCCTTCCTACTAACCAACGGTAGGGACGAATCACAACTTCAATGTTTAATCAATATTGAAAGGAAAACAAATGTGAATGAACTAAGACAAGAAATTGAGTTATGAGTAGAAATGAATTGGCCCTTGTATGAAATGTTGATCAGCAACAAGGATCCTCTTGGCTTCAACTCAATCTTCTTGATTCACCCTTGATTGGATGAATGTTCTTCACGGAGTACTGTTCACGTGAACAGTACCTCTTCCTTCAATTCTTCTCTCTTGATCTTCTCTTTGAACTTGAATGAGGTTGAAAGAACTTGAATGGATGAAGATGATCTCCCTTGAGAGTGAGCTTCAATGGATCCCCTTGAGATGATGAAGAGGATGGATGAAGATTTGATGAAGAGCTTCTTCCCGGAGTATCTTGATTTCCTTCTTGAAGTATACTCCTTCTAGCTTTCTTTGATCACCCTTCTTGCCCTTGATTGCTTCTTGCTTTGTAGGAGGTTGCTTGGCTTCAGATCTGAGCTTGAATCACCTTGGATGGATGAAGAACTTCCTCCCGAAACACTGTTCACGGAGGTGCTACAGTAGCTCGAAAATGGGCTCCCTTGAAGGCTTGAAGCATTAGGGTTTTCATCCCCTCATGTGTTGGTTTTATAGACCTTGAATGGTCTATAGACAAGCCTCAGACCAGATCCACAATTTGTGGGTGATTAGGTGACATTTGGATTAAAGAAATCAAGGTTGAATGGCCCTTTTCGAAGTTGGAAAAAAAGTCAAAAATGAAGGCTCGGGGCTGGCGGTCGATCGGAATTCATGGGCCGGTCGACCGGAACCTGCTGTAGCCAGAACGTTTCGGCTCTGGCAAAACCGGTCGACCGGACGCCTGGGGGCGGTCGATCGAAACCTGTAACAATGTCAACATTTCAGTTCTGGGAAAACCGGTCGACCGAAAAAGTAGGGGCGGTCGACCGAAATCTGTAATTCCTGGAGTGTTTCGTTTCTGGAAGAACCGGTCGACCGGAAAGGCAGGGGCGGTCGACCGAAACCTGTAAAACGTGGAATTCTTAGGCTCTGGCAAATCTGGTCGACCGGCCAAGGTGTGTAGGTCGACCGGAAATACCTATACCTGCAAAAATGAAGTGTTAGACCAATGAAACATGTTCATAAGTCAAGATATTCATGTCCTCATCAATTTCATGTATTTTGGGATTGAAATCAACATAGAATATGCTTTGAGCATTTCTAAATTTTGTTCCGGGGGCTCCGCCCCCGGAAACCCCCGCAAGGGGCGCTGCCCCCTTGACCCCCGCGACCTGACCGGGCAGGTTGATCCCCGCGACCTGACCGCGCAGGTCGATCCGCGTGCGAGGGCGCAACATTGAGCTTTCATGTGCATATCTGTCATAAACACAACAGAACATATGTCAGTCATATAAGAGTGAAAAGCAACAATGACGAATAGTGTTTAGCCATTATCAAAACCAAGAATATCACAGAACACATATGACCATAGAATGATGTCGAATGACCCAAGTGACCATGTGAAACTCAAATAACCACAGGGGCACAACACCGTCGTCACCGCGCCGTCGCCGTCGTCCGCCACCCGTCGCCGGAGGAGGAAGGGGCGCCGCGAGGTCCAACGGGCAAGAAGGGGGAGGAGGTGACCGTTGCGCTCACGGGGAGGAAAGAAGAAAGAAGAAAAAGAAAAGGCGAAGAAAAAGGAAGAAGAAAAGGGCTATAAATAGAAAATCTGAAAAATACCAAAAATACAGAAAAATAGAAAAATACATATTCTTGATCCTCGGGATGCACCGATCGCAACGGTACCACTCTCGCCTAGGTGAACGACCCAGTTCACCCGCAACGAGATTCCGAAGGGATTGCCGAAACACACACCGGCAATCGGAAAACACGCGCGGGAAAGCCGCGGACACACTCCGGGCCTTCGATACAACTTCGGATCGCACCGATCCGAACACGAAAGATATCCGAAACAAAATTTTAGACACAACGGAACCAGACGTCCCGAGAAAATAGATCCGGGACCTAAAAAGAAGGATCTGAAAAACTCGGGACATCACAACCCTCCCCTCTTAAATGAATTTCGTCCTCAAAATTAAGGACATGGCACTGGGACACGGGAGAAGACTCACCCGAACAAATAAGGATACAGCTGCCGCATCTCATCCTCACGCTCCCACGACGCCTCACCACTAGAGTGACGCTGCCAGACCACCTTAACCAGAGGAATAACCTTGCTCCGCAGGCGCTGCTCACGTCGATCCTCAATACGGACAGGGTACTCTGGAAGGGACAAGTCTGGGGTCACCTCAGGCCAAACGGCATCCTCCAGAACATGGGAATCATCAGGCATATACCTCCGGAGCATAGACATGTGAAACACATCATGCACAGAAGATAGCTCCGGGGGTAATTGCAACCGATAGGCAACCTCACCGATACGCTCGACAATGAGGAAAGGACCAATGTAGCGGGGACTCAGCTTCCCCCGCTTGCCGAAGCGCATCACACCCTTCATGGGAGAAACTCGTAAAAACACCCGATCACCTACATCAAAACTGAGGGGTCGCCTCCTCCGATCGGCATAACTCTTCTGCCGGCCCTGTGCAGCCAACATCTTCTGCAGGATCAGATGCACCACCTCAGTGCACTGTTGCACCAAATCCGGTCCTGTCAGGACACGCTCTTGTAGACACACCAAAATTGATGCTACGTTGAGTAAATCTCATGTCACCATGTGACACCCCAAAGTGGACTTCAATATTGGTTTAATATGAGGTTTTTCTATTTTTCATGTGTTAATTATGATTTATTGGCATTTTTCTTTGATAACTAGAATTAACGCCTTAAGTAGGGGCGTCATTTAATTGACGGCGTAGTCAGGGGCGCCTCTTAACAAACGGACGGCTATGTGTAGTGGCGTCATTTCCTGGAATTTTACGAATCCTACGCAAATTGAAAAATCAAGAATTGACGTCCCAAGGAAGGGCGTCTCTTATTTAACGCCCATTACCGAGGGCGTCATTTCAGAATTTTTAATAAGGAAAGTATTTTGTTTCCATAATTAAATCCAGAAATTGACGCCCCTGTGCACGTCGTTATTTTAATTAACGCCCTTGGTGAAGTCATCATTTTCAATTGACGCCCTTCGTCAGGTCGTCATTTTCACTTCCAACTCCGTTTCGCCTGCTTCTTTCCAGTAATGATCCTTGCCCTATTTTACATCTTGTGTTCGATTGGGAAGAGGGTTTCTTATTGAAGGGTCATTACCTAGTTTTAATCCTTATTTTGCAAGGATCTTTGGCCCTATAAATACCCCTTGTTGTGCCCCTCGCGCGGAGAAGAGAGAAGAAGAGAATAATGCTGCGATAGCAGAGAACTGGTGTGAGTTTTCTTAACGGAAGAGAGAGTTTTGGTTTTTTTTTTTTTTTTGCAGGTTTTGTTCTCAGGCAACTCTCCTTCCTGGTGCTAATTCTCCTCCCACGGTGGTCATCATCAGCAGCTCAACTAATCTCTTTGGTTTTTCTCCTAGTACTGTTGCACACACAGTAGAGAGGAGATTTTTATTCTCTTGTTATTAACATTCATCATCACCCACTGTTCTTTCTAGCTCTTTGCTAGAAACGTTTTTCTTCACATATCTTATTTGCATATCACTACATTACATCTCCATACCTATTGATACTCCTCTTGAGGGGTTTAAAAAAATCAAAACACATAAGGTGTGTTCATGCTTCATTTATTTGATTTCGTATCTTTAGAGTATTAATACTACACACTTTTGGCTAATCAATCTATTCTTCTTGTTTTGTGTGTTCTTACAAGGGTAATCAAGCTAAGAACCCCCTTCATCGGCCGGCCGGTGGAAGGAGGAAGTAAAAGCTCACAATCTCTCACGCTCAACACAAGGTACATGCGATCACCTTTATTCTTCTTGAGGTAACCCCTCTGGCGATCACACTCCATTAGCACCACGTACTTTCTTACGTGCTTCTTTTTCTTTATATTTTTCTTTCTTTTCTTAAGTGGATTTTTCCATAATCTACAAATTGGCGATCACGGTGGGACGCCTTTTATTTTTAGTTTGATTACCCCTCCATTGTGCTCCACGTAGCACCCTCCCATTGACACCCTCGCGTGTCCCTCCTTTGGTACCCTCGCGTACCCCTCCATTGTGCTCCGCGTAGCACCCTCCCACCCCTCCATTGTGCTCCGCGTAGCACCCTCCCATTGGCACCCTCGCGTGCCCCTCCTTTGGTACCCTCGCGTACCCCTCCTTTGTGCTCCACGTAGCACCCTTCCCCTTGTGCACCACGTGCACACCTCCCACTGATTAGCCATTTTTTTTTTATTTCGGTCTGATTTCTGTCTGATTGCCTGGGCTGTCGGTTCTCTGAACTGAATAGCGCCTTCACTGTTACCGTCATTTATTAATACAGCGACCGCGATAGAGGCGTTGTTTCAGTCATTTTCCCTGCATTTTTGTCATTTTTATAATCCGCGCCCCTTACAGAGGCGTCATTTCATCATTCCACGCCTTGAAGCAAGGCGTCATTTCGTTAATTATTATCATTTTGCCCTTCATCACATTACTGTTTACAGTGATTTGACGCCCCTTTGCAGAGGCGTCCGTTCATTATTTGACGCCTCATTCCAAGGCATCTTTTTTTGCCCGTTGTGGCTTACTGCACGATTTGACGCCCCCCACGGAAGCGTCTTTCACTTATTCAGCGCCTTACCACAAGGCGTCATTTTATTAGCATCATTTTTATATTGCAATTACCGTTCATTGCTATTTGACGCCCCTTCCCAGAGGCATTTTTCATAGAATCAGCACCTTGCTCCAAGGCGTCATTTACTTCTGTGCCCTATTGGTGTTTACTTGCTTGAGCTATTTTGATATCACGTGCTTAATATTGCTTGCATTAGATTGTATTCAGGGCATACGGTTTGGGAGACCTCCTTTCCCCACACCTTTTAGGAGCTATACCCCTCGTGGTGAAGGAAGGACCCTCCTTTGAGTATTCCGTCTCATTGGACCGAAAATTCCTAAGCCAAGCCTCCGTAAGTCCTCGCACCCGTGGATTCTCTCACGGACGCCAGATAGGTTGTACCTTTGAAGTACCCGGAGTATAGTTGACCCATACATTGGAAAGGAGAGAGAAAATTCTATATATTTGGAGATTATACCCAAATTTTCAACCAGGATCTACCTTCAAAAGAGAGAACCTAATATTGAACTCATCCTAATCTTCAAGAAAAATCTAAAAAAAAATTGGGACTCATTATAACTTGTGTGCTTCTCTTGATTGGAAAGGTGATAGTAATTGATTATATCTCATTGCTGGAAATTTATTTCTTTTTCCTTAAGTATGAAATTGCGTTCAGGTAAAATCATCAATATGGCCAACTACGGGTACACTTATGACGGTTATGAGGAGGGTCACTCTGACCCGTTCTATGAGATTCCCTCTCAGGATCTTGTCTATTACGAGGGAAACTACACTTCTTCTCCCACTCAGGTCCACATGGTGGATACCACTACTGCTTTGGAGGTTGAGCCTTCTTCCCAAGCTCAACCTACTACTCAAAATACTCCAGGGGACACTTCCCCTTCTCTCAATTTCAATGAATTTCTCAAGGTTCTTGCTCAGCTGGATGACTCCCAGTGCCAGGCAGCTCAAGGCGCCCTCCTAAAGGGAAAGTCTATCCTGTCATCTTCTAACCCTCCCCAGGCCATGGGTGGCCACTCTGTTAATTCCCCCAACAACCCGGCGGTCGCCCCTAGGGTGCCCTCGCGCCCATCAACTCCTGTTATGACTATGCCGGCCCAACCGGCAAGTCACTCCGTTGCTAGGCCTCAACAACCTCCTGTTTCTCAAATTTTGAGAAGGCCTATGACAAACTAACACTCTTTTCGTCAGGCCCCAGCCGAGTCTGATAGCCATGCTCTACTCCTCCAAAAGATGGCTAGTATGGAGAAACAGCTTAAGAAGGTTACGGCGTCCAAGATCGCTCCCGAAATCTTGCTTCCCCCTATGCCAGTTTTTCATCTACCACCGTCTGAGATGCCAAATTTCAGGCAGTATAATGGCACGGGCAACCCGAACATTCATTTGAAGGATTTTATGTATGAAGCATCATTCTGGCAGGATAATAAGAACTCTTTGGCTTATCTCTTTAGGCGGTCTTTGGATGGCCCAGCACTGGAATGATTTTATTCTTTGGAGCCGGATGATGCCGGTAACTTTGGTATAGTTCAGCGGAAGTTCGTACAGAAATATAAGGACCGTGTGGGTCCCTCCTTGTCTGTTACTGATTTGGTTGCGGAGAAGATGAAGCCCGAAGAGGACTTCGTCTCATTTGCTGATAAGTGGAGGGCTATGGCCGAGAAGTTAAAGGATACATTGTTGGAGACAGAACAAGTAAAGATGATAATATCAAACTCCACTCCGCAATTCCGTCATATTATGGCCATGAACAGATTGAGCACTATGGAGGAGCTCTATGAAAGAGCTAGATATATACAAACTCAAATGAAAGATTCGCCCATTATGGGCATGTTCGAGCCACGGCCGAAGGTGATAAGGAAGAATGTTAATACCAATAATACTGGCCCAACTACTGAAGGCACTGTCATCAATGAGCAGGTGAGCGCGTTCGGTAACTCCACTCCTTTCTGCCACCCTCAAAACCAAGGGCCATCACCACAACAGCCCGCCTTCCAGAACCAAGTCCACCAGTCAAATAATAATCCTCCTCAAACCTTAAGGACTTCCCCACCTCCTCAACAACAACAACTCCCCTTTGCTCCACAAAACCAATATCACCAAGTGCCCCCCCCGGCCAATTATGCGCCGCAACAGCCGCAACAACCGAGTAGGACAATGGGCCCACGAAGAGCCCAATACCCTCCCCTACCTGAAAGTTTGTCGGACATTTTTAACACCCTCATGGCTGCTAACCTGCTCACATTGCCTAAAGAAAGGGCAGTATGGCCGCAACACGTGGACACCTCCCGGTATTGCGTCTTCCATCGGCAGCCGGGGCACAACATTGATTATTGTTTTCACTTCAAGGATTACATACATGACATGAACGATCAAGGTGATATTAATTGGGATGAGATGAGGAGGGTCATCGCTACTCTGAAGGCTCGAAGGCCTCCTCGGCAACCACTAGTTCAGCAACCACAACAAGGTCAGTAACAGGTTCCACAGCAACAACAGGCTCCTGCACCCCAGCCAAATATGGGGATTGTTAATAACCCGCTACCGGAGCACCAGGCTCAGAATCAACAAGTGAACCTTGTCACCTCAACCCATGAAGTGGAAAGAAGGCAGGTTTGGCATAAAGAAAACGCCTCTGTCGGGGCCATTGGTCAAAATCCCAATCAACCACAACCACCACAATTGATAAGAAGGCCTCAGCTTGTATCTCCTTCCCAGTCACAACGTACCCTTATACGCTCCACCACCCCTTCATAGCCTCTTCTTTTACGCCAAACCCCGAACTTCCCCCCACACCAAAATCCTCCACCAAATAGATCTCTTCTTATCCACCGCTCGCCGGCAGCCATCACTCCTCCGGCTCCACCTCCACCTACCACTACCATGATTCCAAGGCCCCTCCTTGTTACCCGGCCTCCGCCTCCACCTTCCGATAATCCCCAGACGGCGAGGTCCCTTACAAGAACCTCTCCCCCTGCCATTCCAGCACCCAATACCACTATTCCCTCCACCTCCTCTAACACTTTACTCGCTCCAGGCCCGACAGAGGCGCCTCGAACCATGGTGCTCCGTAGTGGATATATGTTCCACCGAGTGTTTCCCCAGCGGGAGCAGGAGCCAGCACAAGAACAAGGAGAGCAAGAGCAAGAATCTACACCGGGCACGGAGTATGATTTGTTGAAGCATTTGGACAGAACGCCGTCACGAATCTCTATTTTAGAATTGATCAAAAGATCAACCACACATCAGCTGGCCTTGAAACAGTACTTGCAGAAAGTGATGGTCAATGAAGACATTCCTGCTGAACAAGTCACTATAGTTTTGAATCCGGCCAGCAATCAACAGGCTATTACCTTTTATGAACATGAATCGGCTCCGCAGCCGGCTAGAAAATATGCATTGTGTATCACTATTGACATCAATAAGATAGCTGTAAAGCAATGCTTGGTTGACACCAGGGCATCCATTAATGTTCTGCCACCGAGCACCTTGAAGATGTGTGGCATTCCCGAAAGTCAGATCCGGCCATCTACAATTACCGTCACAGCTTATGATAATACTAAGAAGCCGCCATTGGGAATGATCACTCTGAGAGTTGGTTTGGGTCCAGTTACTGTTACAGCGGACTTCCACATTTTAGACATGGATCCAACATTCAACGGCATCTTGGGCCGTCCCTACATTCAAGAACTGGATGCTGTGCCCTCCACAAACCATCAATGCATAAAGTTTCCACACAAAGGGCGCATTATCAAGGTCACTAGCTTGCCCATCCTGCCGACAAATGACATACATTCAGCAACTTCAGTGCCTTCCATATGGCCTTCCAATAGGCCTTTACTTTCAGTCTTGGATCACTACCATAAAAAGTGGGATTTCAGACGGCCCGTATCCGTCTGAAATCCGTCTGAAAATCCGTCACAAACCACGTTTGTGACGGATTTGCAACATATTTAAGACTGAAACCGACCGTCTGAAATTTTTAGTCACAAATTTGTGACAGTTTATGTTTCCGTCGGAAATTCCGTCTGAAACGAAGACAGAATTTAATCAGTCACAAATTCCGTCTGACTTTCATACGAGTAATTTCCATCTGAAATTTGAAATTATCAGTCTGAAATTTACGATGGACATATTTTCCGTGTGAAAATCCGTCTGAAATTTCAGACGGCTATTACGACGGAATATAGTTACCGTCTTAAAATAAAGCCCAACTCTTAGTCTGAAATCATGTACCGTATGAAAAGTCGTCCGAAATCCGTCGCTATTTCAAACGGATATTACGACGGATACAATAACCGTCTGAAATTCAACTCATTTCCTGTCTGAAATGTGGTTTGAAATCCGTCTATATTTCAAACTAATTTTACGACGGATAATAGATAGACAAAAATCGTCGCACATCCCGTCTGAAAATCCGTCTGAAATCTACATTTTTTTTATAAATCTTAAATTATTTTACAAAACCTGTTTAATCATAAATAAACATCAAGAAATTCTACATGTTGAAAAAAAAATATTGGGAACCTGCTAATCAAATAAACACCACCGAAAAATAAAATTCTGATCAAATAAATACCACAAAAAAAAAGACATTAACCCTGCTGATCCGTCTGAATATCAAGAAATATCCGGTACATCGTCCATATCCTCATCGTCCGTATCCTCACCGCCCTGCTCATCTCCTCTGTCGCCGCCCGCAGAAGGATCCCCCTATATTAAAAAAATAGTAACATTAATCATAGATAAAAAAATTAGTGCGAAGAAATTAGCATAAATTGAAAGCAAACATATCAAATTGATAACTGCATATTTTATAAATCAACCACTAGCCTGAAACAGTATTTAAACTAAGTGTATTTTAGAAATGAATTTTGATTCCGTCAGTTCTGACAAGTCACTTTCATCTCCCCAGTCGTGTTGAAACGATCGGCACGGGCATCCGGCCGGTATTTCAAGTTTTAGACCCTCGGGCCCGACCTGGCAGTTCATTTGAACCAAGTGTATTTTAGAAATGAAGTTTGAGCGCCGAGCTCAAACCGGGCATCCGATTTAGATTCCGTCAGTTCTGCCAAGTCACTTTCATCTCCCCGGTCGTGTTGGAACGATTGGCACGGGCATCCGGCCGGTATTTCAAGTTTTAGAACCCCGGCCCCGACCTGGCAGTTCATTTGAACCAAGTGTATTTTAGAAATGAAGTTTGAGCGCCGAGCTCAAACCGGGCATCCGATTTGGATTCCGTCAGTTCTGCCAAGTCACTTTATCTCCCCGGTCGTGTTGGAATGATCGGCACGGGCATCCGGCCGGTGTTTCAAGTTTTAGACCCCCGGCCCCGACCTGGCAGTTCATTTGAACCAAGTGTATTTTGGAAATGAACTTTGAGCGCCGAGCTCAAACCGGGCATCCGATTTGGATTCCGTCAGTTCTGACAAGTCACTTTCATCTCCCCGGTCGTGTTGGAACAATCGGCACGGGCATCTGGCTGGTATTTCAAGTTTTAGACCCCCGGCCCCGACCTGGCAGTTCATTTGAATTCCGTCAGTTTTAGAAATGAAGTTTGAGCGCCGAGCTCAAACCGGGCATCCGATTTGGATTCCGTCAGTTCTTCCAAGTCACTTTCATCTCCCGGTCGTGTTGGAATGATCGGCACAGCCATCCGGTCGGTATTTCAAGTTTTAGACCCCCGGCCCCGACCTGGCAGTTCATTTGAACCAAGTGTATTTTAGAAATGAAGTTTGAGCGCCGAGCTCAAACCGGGCATCCGATTTGGATTCCGTCAGTTCTGCCAAGTCACTTTCATCTCCCCGGTCGTGCTGGAATGATCTGCACGGCCATCCGGCCGGTATTTCAAGTTTTAGACCCCCGGCCCCGACCTGGCAGTTCATTTGAACCAAGTGTATTTTAGAAATGAACTTTGAGCGCCGAGCTCAAACCGGGCATCCGATTTGGATTCCGTCAGTTCTGACAAGTCACTTTCATCTCCCCGGTCGTGTTGGAATAATCGGCATGGGCATCCGGCCGGTATTTCAAGTTTTAGACCCCCGGCCCCGACCTGGCAGTTCATTTGAACCAAGTGTATTTTAGAAATGAAGTTTGAGCGCCGAGCTCAAACCGGGCATCCGATTTGGATTCCGTCAGTTCTGACAAGTCACTTTCATCTCCCCGGTCGTGTTGGAATGATCGGCACGGGCATCCGGCCGGTATTTCAAGTTTTAGACCCCCGGCCCCGACCTGGCAGTTCATTTGAACCAAGTGTATTTTAGAAATGAAGTTTGAGCGCCGAGCTCAAACCGGTCATCCGATTTGGATTCCGTCAGTTCTGACAAGTCACTTTCATCTCCCCGGTCGTGTTGGAACGATCGGCACGGCCATCCGGCTGGTATTTCAAGTTTTAGACCCCCGGCCCCGACCTGGCAGTTCATTTGAACCAAGTGTATTTTAGAAATGAAGTTTGAGCGCCGAGCTCAAACCGGGCATCCGATTTGGATTCCGTCAGTTCTGACAAGTCACTTTCATCTCCCCGGTCGTGTTGAATGATCGGCACGGGCATCCGGCCGGTATTTCAAGTTTTAGACCCCGGCCCCGACCTGGCAGTTCATTTGAACCAAGTGTATTTTAGAAATGAAGTTTGAGCGCCGAGCTCAAACCGGGCATCCGATTTGGATTCCGTCAGTTCTGCCAAGTCACTTTCATCTCCTCGGTCGTGTTGGAATGATCGGCACGGCCATCCGGCCGATATTTCAAGTTTTAGACCCCCGGCCCCGACCTGGCAGTTCATTTGAACCAAGTGTATTTTAGAAATGAACTTTGAGCGCCGAGCTCAAACCGGGCATCCGATTTGGATTCCGTCAGTTCTGACAAGTCACTTTCATCTCCCCGGTCGTGTTGGAATGATCGGCATGGGCATCCGGCCAGTATTTCAAGTTTTAGACCCCCGGCCCCGACCTGGCAGTTCATTTGAACCAAGTGTATTTTAGAAATGAAGTTTGAGCGCCGAGCTCAAACCGGGCATCCGATTTGGATTCCGTCAGTTCTGACAAGTCACTTTCATCTCCCCGGTCGTGTTGGAATGATCGGCACGGGCATCCGGCCGGTATTTCAAGTTTTAGACCCCCGGCCCCGACCTGGCAGTTCATTTGAACCAAGTGTATTTTAGAAATGAAGTTTGAGCGCCGAGCTCAAACCGGTCATCCGATTTGGATTCCGTCAGTTCTGACAAGTCACTTTCATCTCCCCGGTCGTGTTGGAACGATCGGCACGGCCATCCGGCTGGTATTTCAAGTTTTAGACCCCCGGCCCCGACCTGGCAGTTCATTTGAACCAAGTGTATTTTAGAAATGAAGTTTGAGCGCCGAGCTCAAACCGGGCATCCGATTTGGATTCCGTCAGTTCTGACAAGTCACTTTCATCTCCCCGGTCGTGTTGGAATGATCGGCACGGGCATCCGGCCGGTATTTCAAGTTTTAGACCCCCGGCCCCGACCTGGCAGTTCATTTGAACCATGTGTATTTTAGAAATGAAGTTTGAGCGCCGAGCTCAAACCGGGCATCCGATTTGGATTCCGTCAGTTCTGACAAGTCACTTTCATCTCCCCGGTCGTGTTGGAATGATCGGCACGGCCATCCGGCTGGTATTTCAAGTTTTAGACCCCCGGCCCCGACCTGGCAGTTCATTTGAACCAAGTGTATTTTAGAAATGAAGTTTGAGCGCCGAGCTCAAACCGGGCATCCGATTTGGATTCCGTCAGTTCTGACAAGTCACTTTCATCTCCCCGGTCGTGTTGGAATGATCGGTATGGGCATCCGGCTGGTATTTCAAGTTTTAGACCCCCGGCCCCGACCTGGCAGTTCATTTGAACCAAGTGTATTTTAGAAATGAAGTTTGAGCGCCGAGCTCAAACCGGGCATCCGATTTGGATTCCGTCAGTTCTGACAAGTCACTTTCATCTCCCCGGTCGTGTTGGAATGATCGGCACGGGCATCCGGCCGGTATTTCAAGTTTTAGACCCCCGGCCCCGACCTGGCAGTTCATTTGAATTCCGTCAGTTTTAGAAATGAAGTTTGAGCGCCGAGCTCAAACCGGGCATCCGATTTGGATTCCGTCAGTTCTGACAAGTCACTTTCATCTCCCCGGTCGTGTTGGAATGATCGACATGGGCATCCGGCTGGTATTTTAAGTTTTAGACCCCCGGCCCCGACCTGGCAGTTCATTTGAACCAAGTGTATTTTAGAAATGAACTTTGAGCGCCGAGCTCAAACCGCGCATCCGATTTGGATTCCGTCAGTTCTGACAAGTCACTTTCATCTCCCCGGTCGTGTTGGAATGATCGGCATGGGCATCCGGCCGGTATTTCAAGTTTTAGACCCCCGGCCCCGACCTGGCAGTTCATTTGAACCAAGTGTATTTTAGAAATGAAGTTTGAGCGCCGAGCTCAAACCGGGCATCCGATTTGGATTCCGTCAGTTCTGACAAGTCACTTTCATCTCCCCGGTCGTGTTGGAATGATCGGCATGGGCATCCGGCCGGTATTTCAAGTTTTAGACCCCCGGCCCCGACCTGGCAGTTCATTTGAACCAAGTGTGATTTAGAAATGAACTTTGAGCGCCGAGCTCAAACCGGGCATCCGATTTGGATTCCGTCAGTTCTGACAAGTCACTTTCATCTCCCCGGTCGTGTTGGAATGATCGGCACGGGCATCCGGCCGGTATTTCAAGTTTTAGACCCCCGGCCCCGACCTGGCAGTTCATTTGAACCAAGTGTATTTTAGAAATGAGTTTGAGCGCCGAGCTCAAACCGGGCATCCGATTTGGATTCCGTCAGTTCTGACAAGTCACTTTCATCTCCCCGGTCGTGTTGGAACGATCGGCATGGACATCCGGCTGGTATTTCAAGTTTTAGACCCCCGGCCTCGACCTGGCAGTTCATTTGAACCAAGTGTATTTTAGAAATGAACTTTGAGCGCCGAGCTCAAACCGGGCATCCGATTTGGATTCCGTCAGTTCTGACAAGTCACTTTCATCTCCCCGGTCGTGTTGGAATGATCGGCACGGGCATCCGGCCGGTATTTCAAGTTTTAGACCCCCGGCCCCGAACTGACAGTTCATTTGAACCAAGTGTATTTTAGAAATGAAGTTTGAGCGCCGAGCTCAAACCGGGCATCCGATTTGGATTCCGTCAGTTCTGACAAGTCACTTTCATCTCCCCGGTCGTGTTGGAAAGATCGGCACGGGCATCCGGCCGGTATTTCAAGTTTTAGACCCCCGGCCCCGAACTGACAGTTCATTTGAACCAAGTGTATTTTAGAAATGAACTTTGAGCGTCGAGCTCAAACCGGGCATCCGATTTAGATTCCGTCAGTTCTGACAAGTCACTTTCATCTCCCCGGTCGTGTTGGAATGATCGACATGGGCATCCGGCCGGTATTTCAAGTTTTAGACCCCCGGCCCCGACCTGGCAGTTCATTTGAACCAAGTGTATTTTAGAAATGAACTTTGAGCGCCGAGCTCAAACCGGGCATCCGATTTGGATTCCGTCAGTTCTGACAAGTCACTTTCATCTCCCCGGTCGTGTTGGAATGATCGGCATGGGCATCCGGCCGGTATTTCAAGTTTTAGACCCCCGGCCCCGACCTGGCAGTTCATTTGAACCAAGTGTATTTTAGAAATGAAGTTTGAGCGCCGAGCTCAAACCGGACATCCGATTTGGATTCCGTCAGTTCTGACAAGTCACTTTCATCTCCCCGGTCATGTTGGAGTGATCGGCACGGCCATCCGGCTGGTATTTCAAGTTTTAGACCCCCGGCCCCCGGATTTTCTCAATTCTTCTGAAGTAAATGAGTTTTAAAATTAATAATGAACATAATTGAGTAATTCCATCAAAATAAAAACATAGTAAACACTCACCTGTGCGGGCTGTGGTGTGGTGGTGGTTGATTTCTGAGGGACCATTCCGCTCTGGGAGAGGAGACCACTAATTGCCTGCAAGAATACTGACACTTGGCTAGAGATCTGTTGCTGGAAATGCTGCTGCTGCCGCTGCATATCAGAAATCTGCGATCGGACCTTGTCCATCATGTCGCTGGCAGAAGCGCTGGGGACAACGGAAGGTATAGTGAAGGCACTGCCACTGGAAGAAGTATAGCTAGAACTCGCACACGCTGATGTCACCGCGCTTGCGTCTAGGCTCTCCCCAAAACCATATAGTCGGCCTTTCTTCGGTACGCCAACTGCTGCCACCCACTCCACCGGATCGAACTCCGGCTGCTGCGTGTCTCCCTCCCCGTACTTCTCTGTCACTGCTTTGCTATATGTTTCCTACAAATTGAATAAAATAACTAGTCAATTTCATATGAATTACATGCCGATTTAAATGAACGGTACAAGTTACATATGTAGATAAACTTACCGCTGCTGACTTAGCTGTGTCACTCACAAAATCATTAGTCCCCTTCTTTTTGTGTGTTCTGTCGAACACCTCGAGGAACGACGGAGGTCGATTAAGCTCCACAGCCTGTTATACAATTCATAGTAAAAAAAAGTCAAATATTGGGATAAATTGTAAGAAGATAAATTGGTATATTACTTACCAATTTTTGTTTATGAGCCGCATAAGAGATGGACCCACTCGTATGTAAATTTGAACCTAGTTTTGACGTCCTGTTTGCTTTGGCTTTTTCGGACTTTTCTATCCACTTGGGGTCGGTAAAATGGTCACAAGATATCTCCCAATCCTCCTGCCTCATCCATAGAGGGCGATGCGCCTTCCACAATTGTCGGTCTTCACTCCCCCCACTCAATTTTTTAGCGTGTGCTCGGGCCTCATGTATTCTCCTCTTGTAACTTGAGAGCATAGTAGACTCCCAGGCACGACGACATCTCGCCGCGTCATGTCCACATGTGAATTGAAAAGACCGCTGTAAATCAATTACTTTTCACACTTAGTATAAAGTTGTAAATTGACTTTGAGAAATACTTGAATTAAATGACGTAATTACTTACTAAGAACATGTTGTACAATGAATCGCGGACGGACATCGGAAAATCTCTGAAAGTGGAAGCTGCCCCGGACACATGTGCCAACATGAGTTCGGTGGAATGATGGACAGCGCTGTGGGGTTCAAATTTCATACTGCAATTGCAAATGTCAAAATATTCATATTAGATAGTTGAGGGCTAATTAATGTAATATAACCTTATAGATTTACTCGGATACCCAACACGGGCGACGTCTATCATGGGTCGTGCCTCCCTCGTGACAACTGCCGACATCGTCAAGGGGCTGACTGGTGGGGGTGGGCCCTGTACAAGTGGGAGGTGGTGGGAGGGCACTGAGACCTGCAAGAATTTATTGTCATGTGGAGTGATACATATACTGCGAACATATAATTAAAATATACATACCTACAGCGGGAGGTGGTGGGGGTGGCGTATGCACAACAGGTGGGAGGGCACTGAGACCTGCAAGAATTTATTGTCATGTGGAGTGATATATATACTACGAACATATAATTAAAATATACATACCTGCAGCGGTAGGTGGTGGGGGTGGCGTATGCACAACAGGTGGGAGGCCACTGAGACCTGCAAGAATTTATTGTCATGTAGAGTGATACATATACTGCGAACATATAATTAAAATATACATACCTGCAGCGGGAGGTGGTGGGGGTGGCGTATGCACAACAGGTGGGAGGGCACTAAGACCTGCAAGAATTTATTGTCATGTGGAGTGATACATATAATGCGAACATATAATTAAAATATACATACCTACAGCGGGAGGTGGTGGGGGTGGCGTATGCACAACAGGTGGGAGGGCACTGAGACATGCAAGAATTTATTGTCAGGTGGAGTGATACATATACTGCGAACATATAATTAAAATATACATACCTGCAGCGGGAGGTGGTGGGGGTGGCGTATGCACAACAGGTGGGAGGGCACTGAGACCTGCAAGAATTTATTGTCATGTGGAGTGATACATATACTGCGAACATATAATTAAAATATACATTCCTGCAGCGGGAGGTGGTGGGGGTGGCGTATGCACAACAGGTGGGAGGGCACTGAGACTTGCAAGAATTTATTGTCATGTGGAGTGATACATATACTGCGAACATATAATTAAAATATACATACCTGCAGCGGGAGGTGGTGGGGGTGGCGTATGCACAACAGGTGGGAGGCCACTGAGACCTGCAAGAATTTATTGTCATGTGGAATGATACATATAATGCGAACATATAATTAAAATATACATACCTACAGCGGGAGGTGGTGGGGGTGGCCTATGCACAACAGGTGGGAGGCCACTGAGACCTGCAAGAATTTATTGTCATAAGTAGAACAAATATTGAAGAATTTAAATTAAAATATACATACATGATCCTCAAGTCTTTTTGCCACTGAGACCTGCAAGAATTTATTGTCATGTGTAGTGATACAAACATTGCGAACATATAATTAAAATATACATACCTGCAGCGGGAGGTGGTGGGAGTGGCGTATGCACAACAGGTGGGAGGCCACTGAGACCTGCAAGAACTTATTTTCATAAGTAGAACAAATGTTCAAGAATTTAAATTAAAATATACATACCTGTAGCGGGAGGTGGTGGCGTATGTACAATTGGTGGTGAGCCGACACTTGCACCTATAAATAAATTCTTTTAAGTTTGTAAATAATTAAAATATTTATATAGCTAACTTATTGATCAAATATACCTGTGTCTGAAGAAGATGGTAGCGAGGAGGTAGTAGTGCCCCTCTCACTGCTAGATCTCCTCCCACCCCTAGTACGACCTCCTCACACCATTTCCTTATTAATAATAAAACAATTAATACATATTAATCCACAATTATATAAGGCTAGACAAATGTTATTTAAAATTATGCTTAAAAGTAAGAATCTTCTTACTAAATTATCAAAACATGCCTCCCTCATGTTGATATATCTAGCTCAACTTCATCATCTTCGTCATCCATAGTAGTCTCATGAGATTCAAAATCTTCGTCTTCATCTGATTCTTCCTCCCCTCTAACATCAACATTTAGTTCCGTCGGATCGACTTCTTCCACTCCATCTCGCGTACGTAATGACAGTGGCTCATCAGATTCGTCCATATTAAACCTAGAGGAACCGACAACGTCAACTTCGTCTGATTGATAATATTCAGCACGAGCAACTTCTGAGACATCTCCACTCATAGTTAACTCATAAGTGGGAAAGAGTTTTGAATTAACCCTGCAAACTGCCCACCAATCTCTATTCTTTGATGATGGATAGCTTGAATAGTACACTTGCTGGGCTTGTGCGGCTAAAATGAACGGTTCATAGGTCTTAAGTTTAAACCTATGCTTGACATTGACAATCCCATAATTTGTGTCATGTAGAACAGAATTAGGATCAAACCATTGACACTTAAATATGTATACATGATTGTCTTGTCCCAAATACTGAAGTTCTAAGACTTCTTCAAGAATACCATAGTAGTCTAATTCCATTTCATTATATAAACTTCCCTTCACACATACGCCGCTGTTCATCGTAGACTTATTTCGCCCATAATCCCTTGTATGAAATTTGTATCCATTCACAATATATCCCGGATAGGCACGTGTCTGGTTCGAGGGGCCATAACTTATCTGTTGTACTCTTTGATCAGTAATGAGACCTTGTTCAACCTATATTCAAATTAGAGTAGTTAAAATAATAACAATTACCTCAACATACGTAAATACAAACATATATATTCAGAGTTCACACTAACTCGGTTTCTTAGCCATTTGGAAAAAAACTTCTCGCGTTCTTTTTCAATCTCCACATCCTGGATATTTGGACATTTTTCAGCTAATTCTGAATCAAATTGTCTGCAATATAAATGTAGCACCCCGTAAAAAAAATGATTTAAAAAATTTGATAAAGCCAATGTATAGACTTTGTGAAGTCAATGTTGTATAGACTTTGAGGAAGCCAATGTATAGACTTTGAGGAAGCCAATGTATAGACTTTGAGGAAGTGAATGTATAGACTTTGAGGAAGCTAATGTATAGACTTTGAGGATGTATAGACTTTGAGGAAGTCAATGTATAGACTTTGTGAAGTCAATGTTGTATAGACTTTGAGGAAGCCAATGTATAGACTTTGAGGAAGTGAATGTATAGACTTTGAGGAAGCCAATGTATAGACTTTGAGGATGTATAGACTTTGAGGAAGTCAATGTATAGACTTTGTGAAGTCAATGTTGTATAGACTTTGAGGAAGCCAATGTATAGACTTTGAGGAAGTGAATGTATAGACTTTGAGGAAGCCAATGTATAGACTTTGAGGATGTATAGACTTTGAGGAAGCCAATGTATAGACTTTGTGAAGTCAATGTTGTATAGATTTTGAGGAAGCCAATGTATAGACTTTGAGGAAGTGAATGTATAGACTTTGAGGAAGCCAATGTATAGACATTGAGGATGTATAGACTTTGAGGAAGCCAATGTATAGACTTTGTGAAGTCAATGTTGTATAGACTTTGAGGAAGCCAATTTATAGACTTTGAGGAAGTGAATGTATAGACTTTGAGGAAGCTAATGTATAGACTTTGAGGATGTATAGACTTTGAGGAAGCCAATGTATAGACTTTGTGAAGTCAATGTTGTATAGACTTTGAGGAAGCCAATGTATAGACTTTGAGGAAGTGAATGTATAGACTTTGAGGAAGCCACTTTGAGGAAGCCAATGTATAGACTTTGAGGATGTATAGACTTTGAGGAAGCCAATGTATAGACTTTGTGAAGTCAATGTTGTATAGACTTTGAGGAAGCCAATGTATAGACTTTGAGGAAGTGAATGTATAGACTTTGAGGAAGCCAATGTATAGACTTTGAGAAGTCAATGTTGTATAGACTTTGAGGAAGTCAATGTATAGACTTTGAGGAAGCCAATGTATAGACTTTGAGGATGTATAGACTTTGAGGAAGCCAATGTATAGACTTTGAGGAAGCCAATGTCTAGACTTTGTGAAGTCAATGTTGTATAGACTTTGAGGATGTATAGACTTATGGAGTTGCTGGAAATGTGAATTAAGATCTTACTCAACATAATGTTCAATCTCGAGGCAATTCAAAAGAATATATATCTCAGCGGCGTGTAACTCTCTATCTTCGAGCGTGCGAGTCAAGTAACGTCCGAACGCACGTCCAGGATGTTTAAATATGGAGAGCCGATCGGACGATTCATCCACTCCCCCATCATCATTACGTGGAGGTCGAGTACGACGAGTTTGAATCTCTGACTCAAAGTACATAGAACAGAAGTTCGAAATTTCTTCAAGAATGTATGCCTCAGCAATCGAACCCTCCACCTATGTCTTGTTGCGAACTTTCATTTTTAATTCATGCATGCACCTACAACAACAAGTCAGATGGCAACAATATGTAGCGGCTATGGACGACTTATAAGTTAACAAAAATTGTCACATACCTCTCAAATGGATACATCCATCGAAATTGTACTGGACCTCCGACGATAGCCTCATATGGCAAATGAACGACCAGGTGCTCCATCGAATCAAAGAATGCCGGAGGAAATATCTTCTCTAGCTTGCAAATGGTTGTGACAACTTCTTGTTCGATAGTTTGTACATCCCGAAGTCTGAGTTCAGATGCACATAAAATTTTGAAAAATTGACTCATCTCAACTAGTGCTCCCCATATCTGCTTTGGCAACAAATCACGAAATGCAATGGGCAGTAGCCTCTCCATGAACACATGACAGTCGTGACTTTTCATACCATATATTTTCCCCTCATTAACATTCACACAACGGGCTATGTTGGATGCATATCCATCTGGGAATCTCAACTGTTTCAACCACTGGCATACTTCCTTGATCTGTGTATCATGAAGCACATAAGTTACTTTAGGCTGCACAGTTTTGCCATTGACACTTTGTAGTTCCAGTTATGGACGTCTACAAAGCATCTTTAAATCCATACGTGCTTTGGCGTTGTCCTTTGTTTTCCCTTTAACATTCATGATCGTATTGAACACATTATCAAAACAATTCTTCTCGGTATGCATGACATCTAGATTGTGTCGTACAAGAAGAGTTGACCAATAAGGTAATTCCCAAAAAATACTTTTCTTGACCCAGTTGTGATCCTTTCCAAAATTAGGGAGTTGCCGTGTGCTACCAGACAATTGAACTACATCTGGTAAATTGTGCACCTGTGACGCCATATGTAGACCCGACACCCGTTGCAAGTCAGCTTCATCCATTTCAACAGTATTTTTTTTAAACGAGTCTTTTTGCCTTCGAAAAGGATGGTCACTTGGTAGCAATCGCCGATGGCAATCAAACCAGCAGCTTTTCCCCCCATGTTTCAATACAAATGATTTGGTATCTTCCATACAGTAAGGACATGCTAGCCTCCCATGTGTGCTCCAACCAGATAGCATTCCATATGCAGGGAAGTCACTTATTGTCCACATCAGTGCAGCCTTCATAATAAAATTTTTCTTCTATATGCATCATAAGTAACAACTCCATCAGTCCATACAAATTTGAGCTCATCAATCAACGGCCTGAGATATATGTCCAAATTTTTTCTGGGACTTTTTGGACCAGGAATTACTAGGGACAAAAACAGATTTTCTCGCTTCATGCACATGTGCGGCGGAAGGTTGTACGGTGTCATGAACACTGGCCAACAAGAATAAGCTGCCACTGAACCACCGAATGGATTAAAGCCATCTGTGCATAAACCCAATCGAACATTACGTGACTCCCTTGAAAAGGCAAGATGAGTACGACTAAAGTGAGTCCAAGCTTCACCATCGGCAGGATGACTGATTATATCATCGGCACGACGTACTCTTTCGGTGTGCCATGTCATATGCCGAGCCGTCTTTGAGGACATATACAGTCGCTGCAGCCTAGGCACAAGAGGGAAGTATCGCAACGCCTTGTAAGGTACATCTTTTGCCTTTGAATTGACCCCCCCCCTTAGGTTTGAATCTGTCATGGCCACAAATGGAACATGATATCTTATCTGCATCATCTTTGTAATATAACATACAATGATTCGGACATGCATCTATTTTCACATATCCAAGTCCTAAGTCATTGACCATCTTTTTTGCACGGTAAAAAGTTTCTGGCAACTTCTCGTCTCGAGGCAACATACTCTTGATCAAGAGGAGGAGACGGTCAAAACAAGTCTCACTGATGTGAAATTCAGATTTCAAGTTCAACAACTGTGACACTGCAGACAATCAAGTGTGATTTTCACAACCATCCCACAGCGGCTCATCAGCATCCCTAAGTAGTTCATAAAATCTTCCGACTGTCTTATTCGGCGCTTCATCGTGAATATTAAAACTAGGACCAGCAGCATCTACAACCATATCCACGTACCCACTTGTGCCTGCAATATTGTCGGGCTCATACCTCAAGAATTGCTCACCATGACACGTCCAATTCGTATAACCATCCACGAACCCTTTCGTGTACAAATGATGTTGCACATCCCATGTTGAACACCACCTCAAGTTTCTACAACTTGAACAAGGGCATCGAATGTGACCGTCGCGATCTATTGCTGCATTTGGATTCCCCAATGCAAATTGAATGAAACTCTCAACCCCAAGCTTAAAGTCATCTGACACCACCCGGTCAACTATTCTACGATACATCCATGAACGATCTGTCGACATTTTGCCTGCACCCAATAAATGACAATACACATCCTAACTTTCAAATCATTACTCATAATATTACACCCGACCCTTTCCTCACATCGTTCATCATAGACCATTTGCAGTTGGAAGAGGAATATTGATTAGATTATCACTTTTTAACCCATCCATGAAGGTTTGATCGCACAATCACTTACTATATGTGCTGCACGATTTGCTAAAAATTTCGGCATCATCTCCCCACACTTCTCCGATATACCAAATATATTTATTGATTTTGAAATTTTCTTAAACACTTACAAGTAAGTGGTTAAGAAAACACTCAAAATCAATAATGGTATATCAGAGAAGAGTGAGGAGACGCAACCGAAATTCTCAACAAACCATACAAACATATATAGTAAATGACTGCCTAAGTGCGATCAAACATTCACAGACTGTCCAAACGGGACAATTCAAGACTTTGAGGTAGATATATACATTCTCATAAACAAATGAGAACATACACATCAATCCCAAAGTCTTGAACGGGAAGGCACATTGACACGGTTTTAACGCGCTCTCCTGAGGTGCGTGTAATGTTAGGTCGCACCCACGCACCTCAACTCACAGGGAATACCCCATGCATTTATATAACATAAAATTAAATAACAACGCAATAATCATTATGCACATATCAAATTAAATAACACCCAAATTACAAAATTTTTCAAATGAAGAACAACGAAGCTAAACAATCTACATTTCTAGTCAAATTAACATCAAATTTCTATTACAATCAGATTTAAAAATATATTTACATGCAATTAAATTCCACATAATTTTAAAGCACAAAACGAAATTTTTGGGTATTTACCTATTGCTATAGAGAATTCTGATTTCTTTGCATTTATCCACATCTTTGTATATATGTACTACTTAAGATATGTGGTCATTCCATTTCTCTATATCTTCTTATCATCATAAGACAAGGTTCAATTGGGTGGGTGGGTTCTCTTATAAAGAACAAGCCCCAGGGGAGGGGGAGGGGGGCTATTTAGAACTAGACCAATGTGTTGTGTTCAGTATTTGGATGATGTCTAATTATGACTAAAAAATAACAATCTAATCTTGTGTGTGCAACTTAGACAAATATGTCAAAGTCAGGATGTATAAAGTCTCCTAAGTAATTTACAAAGTGTTTGATTCCTAGGATATCTAGTTGACCAGAAGAAGGGGGGTGACTTTAATCTTGTTTTATCTCCGAGGAGAAGAAGGGGGGCACTATGGGCTATATCAATTCCATGACTGATTTCCAGGTCTTCGTTGCTCTCCCAAGTACCGAAACACAAAGTTCTATCATCTTCAAGTGAAACAAAGGAGAGCAAGAATGACCATTGACAAAATCAAAACTGACAATGGAGATTGGTGTGATAAGGAGTCTCTGCTGAAGGACAACTGCTTATTTTAAATCCACAAGGGGTGTCCGATAGGGTGACCCCTTGGCCCCAGCTTTGTTTATCATTACTGAAGAAGCTTTAGGCACATGCATTACCAGCCTTTTTAGCAGTGGGAAGGTTTAACACTTTCATGTGTCTCGTGGTAGTATGCAAATATCTCACTTACTGTATGCCGATGACACATTGGTGTTTTCTAATGGTTCATCCAAGAACGTCAGATGTCTGTTGGCTTTCATAAAAGACTATGAGGATTCTCCTGATCAGAAAGTTAACAGCAATAAAAGCAGCTTTATAGTTTCCCATAAAGCTTCTCTTGTTGTTATCAGAAGAATTGTAGACATAACAGGTTTCGTTTACAAATGTGTTCTCCATATTAATTAATGACTGGCCGGATCAGAGATTTTGGTGCCCCAATAGCATCGGTTTATTTTCTGTTGCCTCCTTTCATAGGACTCTTGGTTCAGTATCCATGTGTTCTTTTTCCTTGAAGATATGGGATTTCTTTATTCCATCAAATACTTCTCTCTTCTTATGGAGGGTCTACCATTCGGCGGTGCCAACTGATAATCAGATCAGGTGCGGTGTTTGCATATGCTCTATGTGTCTTTACTATCGAATGCCCCATGCTGAAACAAAGGACCATTTGTTCCTTTCTAGTGACCTTGCTAGATCATCTTGGTCTTTGATCACCGCTATCTCTAATCTAAATCCCGCTGATTACACTTTTGTGTGCTACTTCCTGTCTGACTTTTTTTGCACTGTTAGTGACACTTCGTTTACCCGGGATGGTGAGTAAGCATATACCTCACAAGGGTTAGATAGGGTCATGATATTGTTGTAGTGTTCTACTCGTCGCGAGTCATGACCCCCTCCCAGACCTCCTACTGGCCCCTCCCCCCCACCGGAGCCCCCCTCCTGCTGGCACCTCCCCCTCTCCCCTCCCCACCACCCACCGCACCCCCCTCCCCCCAGCGACCACCTCTTGCTGCTCCTCCCCCTCCCCCCCACCCACCGAAATCCCCCTATTGCTAGCCCCTCCCCCCCACCCAGTGCACCTCCCACCCCCCAGCGACCCCCTCCCTGTTGGCCTCCCGGACGCGGGAGCTAGCTAGGGTGGGTGACGGTCTCCCGGACGCAAAGGCACGGTGAGAGGGTCGTGCGTGTATTAGGGAAAAGAAATTTTTTCCCACGGATTTGAGACAGAAATTCTTCCGTTACAAATTTCATACGGTAATTCTGACCATCTATGATATGTCGTCTGTATTTAAGACTAAATGCAGATGATATATTGTTCGTTGTAAATAACGTTGAATTTCAGACGGATATTCTGATCGACATAATCCGTCTGAAATGCAGACGGATATTCCGACGGAAATCACAAGCAGAATTTTTTGAGTATTTACCTATTGCTATAAGTCGACTATTGTTGTGGGCGCACTAAATTTTTTTTTTAATTATTCCTTTATTTACAAGTAGATGCATTCAGAAACAAATTTCTATATTTATGTATATGGGAACCTTCTCCGAACTTAGCCATACGCCAATGGGACCTCTAAGTTCATGCACTAAGTTTGCATTTCTAATTTCTTGTATGCAGAACGAAACCCCTTTGGGCTTATTCATGGCAAAGTATGCTTGAACTCAGGCATGTAGAATGAAATTCTTGAATTCATGCACGTGAGATGACGTTTACACTGTCTGAACTTGAGTTCCCAGTTTTCCCATTTTCAGAACTAAACCTACCTTTATGGTTGCAATTCGTGCATTCAGTTTGGAATCTTTGGAGCATGGCACAATAATGTTATATGATGCTGGTTATGTGGGTTCTAAGTATACATGGCACAATAATCAACAAGGCAAGAAGGGGATTTGGGCTACATTAGATAGGGTTCTCATTTATACTAATTAGCTGAATTTGTACCCAATCACGGTGCAACACTTATCTAGAGAGGCCTCAGATCACGCGCCTCTACTTATTAAATTGATGTTTCCCAACAAATTTAAGAGTAAATTTTACTTTCAGCAAATGTGGACTAGCCATGAGCTTTTTCTTAAGGTTGTTGATCAATATTGGAGAACCATCCCTATTGCTTCATCTGCTATCACTACTTTTTGTCTTAAACTTAAATCCTTAAGATACATGCTCCGAGAATGGATTGGCTAGCTGCTAAGGACCAAATTCTAAAACACAACAGATTCTTCAAAGCCCCTAGGCTATTTTCATTCTGGAAAGATACATGGCTTGGTGATAAACCCCTCAGTGACCTTATTTTACCCAGTCAATGGAGGCTCATCGAGGATAAAAATATCACCATTCAAGATTTGAGTAATACTCTCAATCCAAATTGGAATGTTATTCGGCATGTTCTTTCACAAAACATTACTCGGGCAGCCACATTTTATATCAACAAAGATCCTTTGCCCAATGATACAAGGGTATGGTCTCTCACTGCAACAAGAGATTTTACTATCAGCTCATGGAGGAAGCACTTGACTGTAGCTGATCAATCCTTTCCATACTCTCTCATTTGGTCTACCTTCATTCCCCACAAAGTTTCTCTATTCCTGTGGAAGCTCATCCATAGAATTTTACCCACTGATAGAAGAGTCCAGCAGAGTGGAATATCTTTGTGTTCTAAATACTTATGATGTCCAAATGCTCAGATTGAGTCAACCACTCACCTTCTCTTGCATAGCAAGCTGTCAGCTGCCACTTGGGCTCTGCATAAACCATGCATTCATATTGATCCCCCTCATGATGGCTGCCAACGTCATCTTACTGGACCCCCCCTCTCCAGTCTCTTCCCACTAACCCCCCCCCCCACCCGCCGGAGTGGCTCGCGTGATCTTGCACCCCCACCCTTCGACCAACAGTCCTCCCAAACCCTCCCTACCCCCTTTCTCCCTCTAGCAATATTCAGGCGAGCTCGCGGCCCCACACCCTCCCAGCCAGCAGTCCCCACCGCGGACCCCTTGTAGCACCTCTCCCTGAACCTCCCACTCCCAGAGTAGCCCCCCTGGACCAACCTGAACTCTCCTCCCCCGGACCCCCCACCCTCCCAGAGATGAGCCCCCACCCGAGACCCCCTGCCGGATCCCCCCTCTCTGAACCACCCCACTCGCAGAGCAACCCCCCATCAGACCTGCCGCAATCGAACCCTCCTCCCCCAGACTCCCCCCCACTGGAACCCCCCACCCTGCCAGCCAGTGGCCCCCACCCCGGACCCCACGTCAGAGACCCCCTCCCTGAAATCCCCAGTCCCAGACAGCCCCTCACCCACCGGAACCCTCCTCCGGACCCCCCATTGGAACCCCCAACCCTCCTAACCCGTAGCCCCCACCCAGGACTCCCTGCTGGATCCCCCTGCATGCCTGAACCGCCCTCTGCCAGAGCACCCCCGGCCCCCTCCGAGCCTGACCCTCCTCCCCCAAAATAGTTGTTGGAAGCCCTCCCCCTCCCAGACCAACCTCCCCCTCTCAGATCGGCTAGAACCCCCGCCCTCCCTGATGATCCCCAAGCTTTAAAAAAAAGGAACAACAAATGCAGCAATGGCAATGGAGGAGGCGCGGCAGGTAGGGAGAGTTTTACAGAGAGAGGGTGAGGGAGGGGACTTACCAGACCGGAGAGGATGGCGACAACGCGCCACTGACGGTGACGACGAGGACGGGTTTGACGGCAACGACGAGGACGGCTTCGACGGCAACGGTGAGGGCGGCTCTGCGGGGATGACGATGACGAGGAAGGCTTCGACGGCGACTGCGAGGGCGGCTCTGGTGGCGATGATGACGACAAGGAAGGCTTCGATGGCGACGGCGGCTCTAGCCGCGACGGTGACTACGGCACCGGTGGACCTCTCCTCGGCAAGGAGATAGTGGAAAGAGAGTGAGAGGGAGAGTGGGAGTGAGACGGAGATCGCGGGGGAAGGGGGGAAGAAGGGGGAAAGCTCGATCCGTCGCGGGGGAAGGGGGAAGAAGGGGGAAAATTTCACTAGAGGTAATAAATATTTGTAACGGATTTCAGACGAATTATTTCCAGTCTGAATACCCGTCCCAAATCACGACGGATATAAAGACGGAATATATTCCGTCTCTAATTATAGACGGATATTCAGAGGGAATATAGTATGTCTTTAATAACAACGGAATTTGTAACGGAAACTAATCCGTCACAAATACAGACGGATTTTAAGACGGAAAAATACCCATCTGAAATATCCGTCTGAAATCCCGCTTTTTCTGGTAGTGGATGTTGCCGATCCGCGGCAAGATTTGCTAAGGCCCCCAGTCACTAAACCAGCTTCACCCCTAATGACACCCCTGCCTCCCCAAGGAAAGAAAAAGAAGAATATGATGAACACGCTTGGATGGAATATCTTATTAAAAATGGGATATAAGACTGGTAAAGACTTGGGGGTCAATCTCCAAGGCCGCGTTAAGCCAATCCAGCACCAAAAGATGATTCCCCGGGGTGGCCTAGGATATAAAGGGCCAAGCAAAAGCAAAGATAAAGATGGGCCATGGGCCGTCATGACTTCTGTTGGGTCCCGTGAGGTGTAAACGGATCTAGAAGGGGGGGTTGAATAGATCCTTTCAATAGCTTTGGCCTATTTAAAAACTCTTAGCTGGCGGAAGCTTAAACCACTCTTATAACGTGAATGAATCACTTAGACACAATGCACAGCGGAATTAAGTAGAGTGACTCAAATGAAAAGACTTGAATTACAAGCTATGAAACGTCCACACTTCTTTAAGCACATTTATGATCTTGAAAGAAATAAGCCTTGTAGTGCAGGGATCATAAAGCATAACACTAAAACATGCAATAGCTTGCAACAACCGTGCTTGTGTGTGTGTGTGCTATGATGATCACTCAAAGTGCATATGTGTGTGAACAATCTAACCAAGTATGTAAAGCACACGAACCTGTGAATGGGGTTAGAAGATATAGATCAATCACACACGATAAACAACCCACAACACAGGGATTTTTAAAGTGGTTCGGTTGCAACCCCGCAACCTACGTCCACCCCTCACCAAAACCCGGTGAGGCTTCCTTGCTGACACACAGCTTGACCCGGGGACACGTCCCAAACCACAGAATAGAGAAACCCCTCTTTCTGTCTTCCTACACACAAAGCCGGCAGGGACGGCTACACCGTAAATCGGAGAACCCCCGATTGCCTTCCTACTAACCACCGGTAGGGACGATTCTCAATTCCAAATGTTTGAATGAAATGGAAAACGAACAAATATGAAATCACTCAAACAAGATATAGAATATGCTTAAGAGAAAATATCCTGTCTGAGGTTTGTTGGAGCTTGAATCTCTTGAGGATTTGATGAAGAACTTCTTCCCGGAGTACTGTTCACAGCTACAGTAACTCGAACTCCTCTTCCTTGAACACACCCTTGCAGCCTCCTTTGATTTCCCTTGTTAGCCTTGCTTTCTTCTACTCTTCCTTGGAGGTTGCTGGATTGAGATATGAGTTTGAATCACCTTGAGTTGATGGAGAGATTGTTGGATGTAGCTTTGATCTTCTTTGAATCTCCTTGAGTTGATGAAGAGGTGTATGGATGTAGCTTTGATCACCTTTGCAAGCCTTGAATGCTTCTTGCTTGATTGGAGGTTGCTTGGCTTCAGATCTCACCTTGAATCACCTTGGAAGGATGAAGAACTCCTACCCGAAACACTATTCATGGAGGTGATACAGTGCTCTCGAAATGGCCTCTCTTGATTCACTTCATCAACTCCATCAACTAGGGTTTCTAACCCTCTCATGTTGGTTTTATAACCCTTGGAATGGTCCTTGGACACCCTCCAGACCAGATCCACAAATCATAGGAAGTTAGGTAAGGTTTGATTAAACAAATCCATGTAAAGGGGCTGGCCATGAGGTGGATTTCGAAGTCAAACATGGCCGCATCGGGGTTGGCGGTCGACCAGAATTCATGGGCCGGTCGACCGGAACCTGCTGCAGCCAGAACTTTTCGGCTCTGGCAAAACCGGTCGACCGGAATTCATGGGGCGGTCGACCGGAATGTCACAGACCCCGAACCTTTTGGTTCTGGGAAATTCGGTCGACCTAGCTACAGTGCCGACGGTCGACCTAAAGCTACCGTAAATTCCAGATTAACACAATTCAGCCCCAAATGTCATTGTAACCCTTCCGAACTCTGTGGCATCAAACTCCTTTGATCGTTGGGAATATATATTGAGTGTTCTGGTCTGCAAAATCATATAAAAAGGATTAGAACTTTAGCTCAATAATCCATATAATAAATGTATGAAATACACATATGAAATCTCATGAATTAGTTATATGTGAACACTTTGAATCACAAGTGTTCTGAGCTAAAGATCAAGAAATAAGAGCTCAACCACCCCAAGTAAAATATCCATGAAACACACTCATGGAATTTCAATAACAAGAAGGATAGAAAAGCTCATTCCCAAATTAACCATTCATATCAAAAGAGCAAGTTCATATGACAATGAATTTAAACGAATGGATGATCATCAAGTAACCCAAAGTTTCAAGATTGATGTGAGCATTCAACAACCACATGTTCCTTGGTATTAATGCAATGTGAGAACATATAAGGCAAGTTGTGAATGGGCATCATGAAACCAAATACATGGAGAGTGATAAACAACAATGACTAATAGTGTTAAGCCATTATCAAAACCAAGAATACCACAGAACTCATATGACTATAGAATGATGTCGAATGACCCAAGAGACCACAGAATGACTCAAATGACCTCAGAGACACAACATTCTCCCCCTTTTTGATGATGGCAACTATGAGTCATTCTGAACTATGAGTCATTATAAACGCACAGGGCAACTATGTGTCTGAAGAATAAGAAGAGGAATCTTACCACATTCACCACATGCATTGAGTAATGACTTCACATAATCTTACCTTCTTACCTTACCACATCCTTTGATGAATGACTCACATAATCTTCTTTGATGAATGACTCACATAATCTTCTCCCCCTTTGACAACATCAAAAGATCCAGAAAAGAGAAAGAGAGACACACATTAATGACGCACACAAAATGATGTGGAAATACATGCCAATGGATGTACACTTATTAAGATTGACAAAATAACCAAAGAGAACAACCAATTGTGGAAAGCCAGTTATAGGACTGAGACCAAAGAATGATATGGAGGTATCGAACATGGTGGTGTCCCGTGACTTGGCAAAGACAAAGTAAGTGTGAGAGGTGGAGCCACAGCAGCATGATTCAATTCCTCAAATAGGAGATGGATAGAGCAGCCAAGGAGCAAATTTGGATTTCAAATTTTGCAAATTTTTAGTGGTGTTCTAGTTTGCAGATTTTTTTTTTTTTGGATTTGCTAAGCAATGCATGGAAATGATAGATGCAAGCTACAATTGTATGAAGTCAATACATGCATGCCACCCTATTGCATGAAAACATGATGCCAATGATGCTAGGACTCATGCCATATGCCAATGAATGAGAAAGTAATGTGATATCATTTGACAGAGGACACCAATGATTTTGGATGCGACTTGAAAGGTGCATCAAGATGATACCACTTGTTAGATGATACCACTTGTTTAGTATGATGATGTAATCATGGCAGCCTGAATGATTTATGTAGATATGGCAGATGAAGGCAAACAATAAAGTTTATGTAACATGTGCAGCTCAAGATCCATGATAGTGAAGCATGTGAATGCAGATATGTATGCATGGATATACAAATGCATGGAGAAGTAAAGTGTATGAATGCTATGCATTAACCCTCATGATAAATGAAGGTTCTCTCCCCCTTGGATTCTCCCATATCCACAATGCACTCCCCCCCTTTGACAACGCACAAAGGCAACAAAAGGCAACATCTCCCCCTTTCTCCCAAGTCCATAGCAAGGACTCACAACAAGACATTCTCCCCCATTGCCAATAGCAAAAAGGAGGGATACGGCATAGTGGTTGACAAAGGTCCTAGAGATCAGAGTGGAATGGTAGTGGAAGAGCAAGTCATTATATGGAAATTAGAAACATGCCGGGAGCAATATATATGGTTCAAAGCTAATGAAAACCAAGATCATCAATAGAGTTTAAAAAGCATCGACATCCATGGTTTAATAGAAATGAACCAGAAGCACATATCTTGACAGTGTTTAACCTTCCCTTGTCTTATACATCCATATTCAATAACCACAAAGGGAATAACATAAAAACTAGTATTGAGGCTAAACAAGCATGACTAAAGCATGAAATTTTATGAGTTTAACAAATTTGATTTTTAATATCGTTTGAATTTGAAGGCACATGACTCATATGTTACGAGCAATCAAGTCTAGTACATGCCTCCTAGCCGTAAGAATACACGTTGTTTAGACGCTAGTATCCCTAGGTATTTGGCAAGACTGACTGTTATGCTTCAGAATGAACAGAGATAGCAACATCACGTCATGACATACCCAAACTCATTTCTTTGATGAGAAGATATATTTCTCAGCAATTATGCCATTGCTCTACCTAGAGTCCAAATGAATTAAGACAGAGATAACAGAGGCACATCATGACATATCATTCGTCACTTGATTTGATGACGGGACATATTTCTACGTGCAACACTATCATTGCTCTGCAAATTGATTTTCAAGAATTCCAGCTCATCAAGATGTTTAGAAACAATACTAAGCTCTAGAGTATCACCAAAGTTGTCAAGACATTTGGATTTTCAGATTTCAGAATAGTTATTCAAGGCACAACATGCAATCTCTAGTTAAGGTCTATTAAAACCACAAAATATGGATGATTTCAAAAGATATATCAAAATTTCAAGGAAATCATTAAATCTGAACCATTTTCATTGAATGGACAGTCATCAGTTCATATAATAGAAAGCTCTTACACTGTAGTGATGTCTGTCTCTTGAACTTATTATCACACTGGAGGCCATTGAGGTTCAGATGCAAAAAGGACGAATGAACCAAGAAGAAGAACACGACTCCCCCTATGAATATGCAATGAAAGCATGCAAGGAGTGATGTTTGCAGTCACATAGAATGACGAATGTCAATGAGAGGTTTTCTTGAACCATGCAGATGTTGACCTGATCAAATATGAAATGCATGAACCAACATGATGAATATGAAACATATGCATGAATGCCTCGTCAAGACAACTCCCCCTAGCTATATGGCCTATATGCGACATTGACGCATGGTACTTGACGGAGGTTAGTCCTCACGCATATTGAGTGCTTCTAGGCAAGCATAACCTTCCTTTATATACATCAACATTTAATATACCATGGTCATACAAGAATGACATGATGTAAAATGATTCAAGCTAGATTGATGTTGACTCCCCCTGAATATATGCATGGGTTGGCAATGAACTATGCAGCCTAAGATTTATATGAATGCACAATGCAATTAAGATGCTGCAAAATAATTATGCATTATCATTTGTCTTCTAAACATGATGTGCATTAAGGCATGTGTGATTACAAGATGATGCAAACACAAATCATTCACAATTGATTTTGAACTGAATGCAACATGATGATGCCAATTGCTAGACTCCCCCTTTGAACAATGCTAATATGAATAACGAGTTGAAAATGCAACTATGGTTTGCATCATCAAAACCAAAGTCCAAGCATTTCATGTGGCTGATAGCAAGACTTGTGCAACTCATTATCACATCAACTTCATCAGCATAACAAATTTTTCATGAATTAAATAGCTGAAATCAAGCATGGTGTGAACAAGTTATCTAGCTCAAAAGTTCATCTCACACGATGGGGGGTTTTGCATTTCAAAGAGACATTCAGTTTGCAGAATCTAATGACATTGAGCAGACATATGATGCACTATCTACATGTCAAGACTAAACATGCAAGATGACTGAACTTCAAAAAGGTTTATGTACATACCTGTGCCTTGAGCTTTTATTTACCTTATGATCCTTTGTTCAACTCCAAGGCATCCTGCACCCAAAATTCTCATTTGAAATTTTTAGGTACCCAAGATTGCTTAGGTCCTTGTGGGTTAGCAACATGTTTAGCATCTTGGCCCATCTTTTTCAGGGCAATCATATCATCCTCCTTCATTATGAGGTAATCATATATCTCATGCCCATTTTTCCCACAATAGAAACAACACACAAAAGATTGATTTTTCTTTTTATGTTCATGTGCGTGTGCATGTGAATTATGCTTTTGTGGGTGAGCATGGGATTTACCTTTCATGGCATGAACGTGATGCTTTCCCTTCAAATGCCAGCACTCTTGAATAGTATGGCCAGACTTACCACAATGAGAGCAGCAAAGAGAAGCATTTCTATTAAAGGCTATGGGGAGTGTCGACCTGTATGGATAGGAATGTCGACACTTCTGATTCTCCATGTGGTTCCGTACAGAATTTTGTTGAGCAAGCCCTCTGCCAGTGTTGACCTGTTTCTTTCCTTGCCCTTTCACTTGCTGTCCTGCTCTAAGCTCATCATTTCTCAAGATCAAACAATCATGCATAGTGTGACCATGTTTACCACAATAATAACAATTGACATTCATTTTGTGGAAGGCATGGTATTTAACATTGAACGTGTTATGGTGCATGTTTGGATGAGCATGCTGAATTTTACTTTTCTTTCGAGCAGTATGTCCCTTTTGGTGACCACAGGAAGTGGTGGCTTCCGGTGATCCAGAATCTTGGATTTGGGCAAACCTTGACAGGAAATCATTCAAACCTTGAATTTCATTTTCAAGTGAGAAAATGTGCTGTTTAGATTCAACAAGGCCCTCTTCGCATGCTGCCAATTGCTCATTGAGCATGACATTTACTGCTTTAAGATTTTGATTTTGTTGTTCTAAAACATGCAAAGTTTTAGAGTGATCATCAATGACATATTTGCCTTTTTCATGTGCAGCTAGTTTTTCATGTAACTCTTCTTCAGCTTGTTCAAGTTCAATTTTCTTTTCCAACAACTCTATATTCTCTTCTTTCAGAGAATCAATCAGATTTTGTTGCCATTCAAGATCATCATGAAAACCAACATTTATGTTTCTCAAGAATGAATATTTTTCACATACAAAATTAGCAGAGCATGAAACAGAATTTTTAATTTCTTCAATCAACCTCTCATCATGGATTAGCCCATCGGCCATAGTTTGATCATTAGAGATTGACTTATGTTGGTTTTGAAGTTTTATTACAATTTCTTCCAACCTAGTGATTTCATCATGAAGATTTTCATTTTCTTCCCTTAGACATGCAATGCTTTGTTTATGCGTATCTAGATCAACTGAGAGAGTATTGTTAAGCTCTTTAACAGTAGAACACTTTTTACAAAACAAGATTTCATTTTGGTTGATTTTCTTGAGATCCTTTTTCAAATTTTATTTTCTGATTTGACCTTTTTGTATTGAGTAATCAACTCACCATAGGCTTCCATAAGCTCTTCAAAAGTGAATTCCTCAGAGTCAGAGTTTACCTATGATGAAGATGCATTGCTAGACTGTTCTATACGGTCGGCCATGAAGCATTCTTGTTCTTGTTCCTTCCCTTCATGGATTTTAACCAACTTGTCCAATACTTGCTTGGCCGTGCTGCAAGAGGACACAAGATGAGTTAGTCTTAGATCAACTGCAGCTGTAATTAAGTTATATGTAAGACGATTATCATTATGTTTGGTCTCATGTTCGGCTAGCCAATCAATTGAATTTGATGACAGCTCATGAGGACCATTGTATATGAGAGTCCACAATTGTGGATCTATGGAGCTAACATAGATGAACATTCTTCCAACCAATGTAGAAAAATTTGAACCATCATAAATGGGTGGAGAAGCCATCGAAGTAAGTGTAGCATGTGAATCCATCTAAATAACAAACACCGGGATCTTTCCCTGCAGATCGTTGGATCTGGGAATGACAGAGCCTCGCTCTGATACCACTTGTTGGGTCCCGTGAGGTGTAAACGGATCTAGAAGGGGGGGTTGAATAGATCCTTTCACAAGCTTTGACCTATTTAAAAATTCTTAGCTGGCGGAAGCTTAAACCACTCTTATAAAGTGAATGAATCACTTAGACACAATGCACAGCGGAATTAAGTAGAGTGACTCAAATAAAAAGACTTGAATTACAAGCTATGAAACGTCCACACTTCTTTAAGCACATTTGTGATCTTGAAAGAAATAAGCCTTGTAGTGCAGGGATCATAAAGCATAACACTAAAACATGCAATAGCTTGCAACAACCGTACTTGTGTGTGTGTGTGCTATGATGATCACTCAAAGTGCATATGTGTGTGAACAATCTAACCAAGTATGTAAAGCACACGAACCTGTGAATGGGGTTAGAAGATATAGATCAATCACACACGATAAACAACCCACAACACAGGGATTTTTAAGGTGGTTCGGTTGCAACCCCGCAACCTACGTCCACCCCTCACCAAAACCCGGTGAGGCTTCCTTGCTGACACACAGCTTGACCCGGGGACACGCCCCAAACCACAGAACAGAGAAACCCCTCTTTCTGTCTTCCTACACACAAAGCCGGCAGGGACGGCTACACCGCAAATCGGAGAACCCCCGATTGCCTTCCTACTAACCACCGGTAGGGACGATTCTCAATTTCAAATGTTTGAATGAAATGGAAAACGAACAAATATGAAATCACTCAAACAAGATATAGAATATGCTTAAGAGAAAAGATCTTATCTGAGGTTTGTTGGAGCTTGAATCTCTTGAGGATTTGATGAAGAACTTCTTCCCGGAGTACTGTTCACAGCTACAGTAACTCGAACGCCTCTTCCTTGAACACACCCTTGCAGCCTCCTTTGATTTCCCTTGTTAGCCTTGCTTTCTTCTACTCTTCCTTGGAGGTTGCTGGATTGAGATATGAGTTTGAATCACCTTGAGTTGATGGAGAGATTGTTGGATGTATCTTTGATCTTCTTTGAATCTCCTTGAGTTGATGAAGAGGTGTATGGATGTAGCTTTGATCACCTTTGCAAGCCTTGAATGCTTCTTGCTTGATTGGAGGTTGCTTGGCTTCAGATCTCACCTTGAATCACCTTGGAAGGATGAAGAACTCCTGCCCGAAACACTGTTCACGGAGGTGCTACAGTGTTCTCGAAATGGCCTCTCTTGATTCACTTCATCAACTCCATCAACTAGGGTTTCTAACCCTCTTATGTTGGTTTTATAACCCTTGGAATGGTCCTTGGACACCCTCCAGACCAGATCCACAAATCATGGGAAGTTAGGTAAGGTTTGATTAAACAAATCCATGGAAAGGGGCTAGCCACGAGGTGGATTTCGAAGTCAAACATGGCTGCATCGGGGCTGGCGGTCGACCAGAATTCATGGGCCGGTCGACCGGAACCTGCTGCAGCCAGAACTTTTCGGCTCTGGCAAAACCGGTCGACCGGAATTCATGGGGCGGTCGACCGGAATGTCACAGACCCCGAACCTTTTGGTTCTGGGAAATTCGGTCGACCTAGCTACAGTGCCGCCGGTCGACCTAAAGCTACAGTAAATTCCAGATTAACACAATTCAGCCCCAAATGTCATTATAACCCTTCCGAACTCTGTGGCATCAAACTCCTTTGATCTTGGGGAATATATATTGAGTGTTTTGGCCTGCAAAATCATATAAAAAGGATTAGAACTTTAGCTCAATAATCCATATAATAAATGTATGAAATACACATATGAAATCTCATGAATTAGTTATATGTGAACACTTTGAATCACAAGTGTTCTGAGCTAAAGATCAAGAAATAAGAGCTCAACCACCCCAAGTAAAATATCCATGAAACACACTCATGAAATTTCAATAACAAGAAGGATAGAAAAGCTCATTCCCAAATTAACTATTCATATCAAAAGAGCAAGTTCATATGACAATGAATTTAAACGAATGAATGATCATCAAGTAACCCAAAGTTTCAAGATTGATGTGAGCATTCAACAACCACATGTTCCTTGGTATTAATGCAATGTGAGAACATATAAGGCAAGTTGTGAATGGGCATCATGAAACCAAATACATGGAGAGTGATAAACAACAATGACTAATAGTGTTAAGCCATTATCAAAACCAAGAATATCACAGAACTCATATGACTATAGAATGATGTCGAATGACCCAAGAGACCACAGAATGACTCAAATGACCCAAATTCCATCTCCATTGAGGAGACCTCCTATCTCCTTTCTGAGTGTGTCCCGACCCGGGGGCCGCTCTTCCAGGATTCAATGGTACACCTTTTTTACCCCTTCGGCGAGGGGTCTTCATCTGTATCCCCTTCTGTACCCGCCTTTCCCCCTCATTTCTCTTCTTCGTCAGGTTTTAGTGATCAAGCTAGTTGTTCTTATTCTCTTAATGATAAGACTCATGGGGTAGTATCACATAAGAAATCCAAGGGTAAGCAAATTCCCCGTAGATTCCTTAGAGAATTAGCTGTCAGATGTCAGGCTTGTTTAGCCATCCCCGAATTTATGGAGAATCCGATTATCCTGTCGGAAATAAAATTTGAGGATACTTATGCTTTTTATGAGGGTTTTGGTGTTTATGAGATTATGAATGATGAAGACCCTATTGAAGAGGGGGATGAAAGTTATGAAAAATATGAGGACGAGGCTGATGCTTTTGCTAGTGGCATGAGGAGATTTGATGAACCGTCAGCCTCAGTAGAAGATCCTACCAAAGAAATAAATCTGGGTACGGAGGAAGACCCTAGGATTGTCCCCATTTCAAAGAACTTTCCGCCCTCCGAGGAGGAGGCGCTTATTTTGGTTCTTCAAGAATATAAGGACACGTTCGCATGGAGTTACGAAGTTATGCATGGACTAGATCCTGCACTCGTTGAACATCGGCTCACACTTAAGCCAGGGTCTTTCCCGGTCAAACAACGGTTGAGACGTTTCCACCCTAATATGGCATTAAAAATAAAAGAAGAGGTCGATAAGCTTCATAAGGCTAGATTTGTTAGAGTTGTCCTCTATCCTAATTGAGTGGCTAACATCGTCCCGGTCATGAAGAAGGACGGAAAGATTCGAATTTGTATAGACTTTCGGGACCTCAACTGCGCGTGTCCTAAAGATGACTTCCCCCTCCCTCATATTGATGTTTTAATTGACAACACGGCAGGATATGAGACTCTCTCCTTTATGGATGGTTTTTCAGGCTACAATCAAGTTCGCTTGGCTGAGGAAGATCAAGAGAAAACATCGTTCACTACACCATGGGGAACTTATTGTCACGTGGTCATGCCTTTTGGACTTAAGAATGCTGGAGCCACCTATCAAAGGGCTATGATGGTAATTTTCATGATATGATCCACATTTATATTGAGGTGTATGTCGATGATCTGGTAGTGAAATCAAGGACAAGGATTGAGCATCCCAGGGTTCTAACCAAAGTCTTGCAAAGGGCACGGGAATATCAATTAAAGATGAACCCTAAGAAGTGCGTATTTGATGTTTCATCAGGGAAGTTGCTTGGATTCATCGTGAGTAAGAGGGGTATTGAGATTGATCCCAACAAGGCAAAGGCCATAAGAGAAATGCCTCCTTTCAGAATTTGAAAGAAGTTCGAGGATTGATCAGGAGGTTGCAATTTATTCGCCGCTTTATCTCCCAGTATTCACAAAGATGTAGGCCGTTCTACGAGCTTACTAAGCCAGGAGTCAAGTTTATTTGGGATGACAAGTGTGAGGCAGCTTATGACGGATTTAAGGATTATCTCTCCCTCCTATCCTGAGGTCGCAAGTTCCAAGCAAACCGCTTGATCTTTATATTTCCGTCCTGGATGACTCCGTAGGCGCTGTCCTAGCCCAAGTCGATGAAGAAGGAAAAGAAAGGGCAGCCTACTACTTTTCAAAGCTTCTCAACCCCTGTGAGCAGAGGTACTCATCTATAGAAAAGGCTTGTGCTGCTTTAGTCTGGGTAGTTCAGAAACTTAAGCATTATTTCTTAGCTCATGAGGTTCACCTCATCGCTCGTATGAATCCAATCAAGTTCCTTCTTGAAAAATTTGTTCTCATCGACCGATTGGCACGATGGCAAAGCTTCCTCTCTCAATTCGACATTATCTATATTCAGCAAAAAGCGATTAAAGGCTATGCCATAGCAGAACATCTTGCTCACCATCCCCTCCCTAGATTTGACCCCGTTTGTTCAGAGTTTCCAGATGAGGAACTGATGTCCATCAATCAGACCGATTCAATGTGGACGTTACATTTTGATGGAGCTTTGAATTCAAAAGGGAAAGGGATTGGTATTATTCTTCTATCACCATAGTGTATCACTATTCCACTCGCCTCTCAGCTTGCATTTCCAGTTACAAATAATATAGCTGAGTACGAGGCTCTCCTGGCCGGACTGGAGGCCGCTCATCAATTCGGTGTTACCCATTTACAAATTGTAGGTGATAGTCAGCTTATTCTTCACCAAGTGCTCACCAAGTGCCGCACGCTCAACCCTAAACTCAAACCTTACCAAGAATTAACTTCCGCTTATACCAAGCTTTTCACCAAATTAATTTTCGTCCATGTTCCTCGTGTTCATAATATCTTAGCTGATGCTCTCGCTTCTCTCGCTTCTTCCTTGGTTTTCCTTCCCGAAAGGAATTCCCATTCTATCATTATTCACAAGCGGCTCACTCCAACTATTAAGGATCCAGCTTTCCTCAGTGTTAAGGAGGAGGTGCTTAGGAAGGTGAAGCAAGAAGGAATCATTGAGAATAAGGAAGTCATGCTATTGGACTTGGATGGCGAATTGGACGATGAAGAAAATCCATGGTATTACGAGATTGCTAAGTATTGCCAGGATCAATCATATCCAGAAGAAGCCACGGCTGAAGAGAAGAAAGCCATTCGAAGAGTTGCTCAGCGATTCACTTTAATTGGAGGTGTGCTCTACAGAAGAGGTCTTACCGGTATTTTGCTAAGATGCCTAGACGATGATGAATCTTGGAAGGTTGTGGAAGAGGCGCATTCAGGAGTGTGTGGCGGTCATGTCAATAGCCAGATGCTAGCTAAGAAGATCCTTAGGCTAGGTTTCTATTGGCCCACTCTAGAAGAGGATTGTTCTATCTATGTTCGAAGGTGTGTTAAGTGCCAACTGCACGCCGACAAAATTCATTCTTCTGCTTCTTCACTCCATCCTATATCTTCCCCATGGCCTTTCTCCATGTGGGCTTTCGATATCATTGGACCTCTTGGTGATCCGACCCTCCTTACCAAACCAAAGTCATTTATACTCAAGGCAACAGAATACTTCACCAAGTGGGCGGAAGCGGAAGCTTACGTGGAGATAAAAGCGTCAACCGTCTGCAAATTCATAATGAAGAACATCATCGCAAGGTTCGGCATCCCGAGTACCATCGTCACCGACAATGGACCGCAGTTCATCTCTCAGGAGCTTCAGGACCTCTGCAATAGGTATAACATTGCATTGCATCATTCATCTCCTTATTATCCGCAGGGCAATGGTCAAGCAGAGGCAACTAATAAAACTTTGATTAAAAATATCAAGAAAACGTGTGAGGCTAATAAATTTACTGATTGGCCGAAAAAATTAGCTGAAGCTCTTTGGGCCTATCGCACCTCTATTCGAACCCTTACTGGGCAGACCCCTTTCGCCCTCACATATGGAATGGAGGCGGTAGTACCTTATGAGATTCTTATTCCTTCCCTACGAGTACAATTGGACAAGGAGCTCCCCATTGATGAGCGTCGCGAGTCTCTCCATGCCCAGTTAGAACTCCTAGATGAGAAGCGTTTGGTCACCGCCGAACATGCGCGTGTTTATCAAAAAAGGCTTTCACGTTTTTATCAAAAGAAAGTGATTGAGAGAAAATTTAAAATCGGTGAGATGGTAATTAAAAGAATTTTTGTAAAACTGGGTGGACCATGTTCAAAACTCCAACCTAACTGGGAGGGTCCTTTTGTTATAAAACATGTCTATCCTGGCAACGCTTACAAATTAATTAATGCTGAAGGTGAAGAGCTAACTCATCCTTGGAATGGCCTTTATTTAAAGAAATACTACCCCTAAAAGTGAATAAAAAACAAAAAAATAAAAAATAATAATAATAAGAAAAACAAAAAAAAGAAGAAAAACTTCTGAAAATCAAAAGCAGATATGGTACATGGGCCACAAGCCCGAAAAATCAAAATCCTTAATTCATTCTTCAGTCTTGATGGTTTAACTTTGGGGTCAACTCCCGCACACACTACACGCTCTACTTTTAAACTCAAGCAGCCCGAAATTCAAGGAAAGTCCGACTCAAACTAAGAGTGTAAAAACCTTACCTATTCTCTTCTCTTCGGCTCACGAGAGGGAGTACAAGTCAAGGGTTACTAACCAAACCTGTCCACCACCCTAGTAGGTGGAAGTCAGGGCCCAAAAGGGAACAAAATGCTTAAAGTCCAAGTACAATTAGGTCTTCATTTTTGAAAGAAAAAGAAGAAAAAGAAAAGAAAGTCATAAAGAAAGCATGTCAAGAGGGCAAAGTCCCCGCAGGGAAAACCCTGGTCGTAAGCATGCATGAATAAGGGTAAAAAGAGTAACAAAATTTCCCTAAGCCGAAGACTGAATCCCAACAGACATTAGGACAGGGGAGGAATGTGCCCCACCCTTGAAAACCTCTCGTGAGCTTCCCCAAATTATTCTTCTTTTCCCTCTCCGGGGCAGGTTCTAAACTCGAAGAATGGTGAAGACTGACTAAGAAGGATGGGCTGCAAGAGAATATGAGTAGAAGCATAAGTCATTGAGCACGCTGATCCCTTTGTTAAGTTTTTTGGAGAAAGATTAATGAATTTAAGATCATGATGGCATAAGGTTTAAAGCCCTGTACTATGCTTGCTTTCAATCAAAAAGAAAAAAATAATTTAACGTCCTCAGTTAAGCCGTCATTTTCAAAAACAAAAAAGAGAAAATAAAAAAATAAAAATTAACGCCTCTAATGACGGGCGTGTTTTTTAAAATTAACAACTTTCACTAAGTCCTCATTTTAAAATTAAAACATTAAAAAAATTGTTGTTTTGCAATAAACGCCTATCGTGAAGGCGTCAATTTCACAATAAGCGCCCGTTAGCGAGGGCGTCATTTTAAAAATTGAAAATATAAAAAGAGAGAGAGAGTAAATGAAATGGAAAAGAAAAATGAAAAATTTGAAGCCGTTGTTGTGCATGTGCCTGGTTGCATTTGATTGCTTGCATGTTGCATCTTCCTATATTTTATTTTTGATTTGCCTTCATTGATTAAAGGCTTGGCCCCTTGACCCGTTATCAAGGTCAAACTAAAGACATCCCCTTGCTTATTGAGCAAGGGGCTAAGCCGCACAGATGGATTAACCTGTTTGTTTAAGTGTGGATTACAGCTACAGGTGCAGGTCAAAGGTAAAAGGCGAGAAAGTGAAAAAAAACACAAGTACACAACCACACGAGTGCTCAGGTAACAAAAATTCCAATCTCATATATATATATATATGTCAAATATATATCTGGGTACATGTGTGAGGGTGGAGGAGTACAAGTAAAGTCTCTCTCAGCTCTCGCATCCACCCTCCTCTCTCCTACTCTCGGCCTCACTCTCGTCCTCCCGACGAGGCTCTCGTGGAGGGGGCATGGATCCCCGTGAAGTAGATGGAGCTCGAGCCGGCTCCCCTACCTCGCTCCTCTGCCGGAGAGAGGAACCTGCTACAAAAGTAGAGCTGGTGAGGGCGTACCCCGCAGCTCGCGTCCACTCTCGGCCTCGCTGAAGCCGCTCCTCGGTCGACCGTAGCCGCTCCTGAGTAACGGCTAGCTGGGCCCTCAAGTCTGCAAGCTCCCGCTCGCGCTCCCAGTCATGGGTCCTCTCTGTCGCGCGCTCCTCATGGTCACGGGCACGGTCTGCCTGGTGCTCACGCTCCCGGGCACGCTCTCTCCGCTCCATCTCGAGGGCGACTCGCAGCTCCGCCACGTCCTGGGGCAGCTCCTCTCGCCGCCTCAAGGCCCGCTCGAGCTCCGCAACCCGCTGGTCACGGATGGCCAACTCCGCCCCGGCTAAAGCGGTCTGGAAGTGCAGGTTGTGCAAATCTGGAAACGCTTGGATTGACACGAACCCACCATCAAGATCATAAGTTCAAATAATGTTCATTTGCATTTCTTCTTCGTTGACTCACACGCATTTCAATGCATATTTGCATAAGTTTAAGCATCGTGGGTGCATTGCCAAAGTCTATACACTCCATCCATTTAAGCCTACATCCATTTAAGTCCCCATCCATGTAAGTCTGTACACTACATTCATCCGTCTTCCATTCCTAAGTCCATACGTTTCCTAAGTCTGTACAATCCCTAAGTCCAAACATTGTCAAAGTCTGTACATTCAAAGTCCCAGCATTCTAAGTCTATACATCCCTAAATCTGTACATCTCATGTTTAAGCATTCAAAGTCCAAGCATTGTCAAAGTCTGTACATTCAAAGTCCCAGCATTCTAAGTGCTTCATCCAAGTCTATACATCGCGTGCTTCATCCAAGTCTATACATCTCAAAGTCTGTACATCCAAGTCTATACATCTCAAAGTCTGCACATCCCATGTCTATACATCCCAAGTCTGCACATCCCATGTCTAAGCATCGTAAGTTTATACATCATAAGTCTATACACACAAGCCTAAGCGTTCCAAGTCTACACATCCTAAGTCTATAGATTCCATAGAGTCTATACGTCCTAAGTTTGCACATTCCTAAGTCTTTGCATTTCACAAGTCTATACACATCCCATGTCTAAACATTCAAAGTCCAAACACCCTAAGTCTATACATTCCCCAAGTCTGTTACACACCCTAAGTCTATATATTCCCCCATGTCTATACACCCTGAGTCTGTACATTCCTCCAAAGTCCGAGCATTCTAAGTCCAAGTAATGCGAAGTCTGTACATTCATTTCCGAAGTCGGTACACCCCCCAAAAAAATCTTAAATATTTTCAAAAAAAACCCCAAAAAAAATCTTAAATATTTTCAAAAATTCTCAAAAATTCTTAAATATTTTCAAAAAAATTCCCAAAAAATCTTGAATATTTTTCCAAAAATCAAAAAAAAATGCATTATGTTTTCCTAATGGTATTTTTGTAGGGACAATTCCTTTGCAAGGACCAAGAACACGGGGTGAGTCTATCATGGCTAAACGAAATTTTGAGTGCAGGATAAGAAGCTCTTGGTCCCACCGACTGGGCATCACCATCCAAGTCCCGCGGTGTTTGCACCTCATTTCTCAGTTCGCTCATTGCTATCACCATCTTCTCCCTGTATACATTCCTTTAAGCATTGTTACTATATGATATTCTACGCTACAATAGCATATCAAGGACCTTGTGGTTCTGATAAACCTGAAATTTGAGTTCCCCTTCATCAAAAATAGTGATAATTCCATGGGAATCTTGATCACACGGATAGGCCGTTGAGTCATCCAAGGTTTGGGACGATGGTTCCACTTTCTGAGTTGATGCGTGGACAAACGGACTTCGGCTTAGTGTCAACTTGGAGATCTGGATTCTTGACCAAATCAAGATGGCTTAACAATATTATCCTTCATTATTTTCTATTTTTAGTTTGATTTAATTTTTCTTTTAGCCCAGCATGCATCATGTAGGACTTTGAGCTTAAAGATGAAAATCTTCATATTACGCCAATAATGAAGGTCACTCGCTCTTAATTGAGTTAGCATGAGATATTCCATTCCGAATCAAGTACTTTATTCTCTTTGAAGCCGCTCAGGCTGGTTCCTTGAAAGTGTTCATTTGTTGGGTCTTCATCCCAATTCATTTTATTTTTATGCAAAATCACCTTGGTTGTAGCACGTCCAGATTGGTTGGTAACCGCTCTCCAATGGTGTCTTCCCTTTCGTGCCCTTGCGCACATTTTTTTTAGTTCATTTAGTTTAATCCTTTCAGTCCAGCTCATCAATGCTTTCATGTGATCATCCAAAGTTGTTTCATTCAGAATATTGGAAAGATTTCTAACGCTTAGCATCGAAGGCATGTCACATCACACATTGGCATCTACTTATCAGTTCGTTCCACTTCATTCCGCTTGTTTCACTTTCACTTCATTCCGTCTCACTCCCTTGCAAAGCAGACGCCAAGGCGGGGCAGCTATAGATACTCCAAAATTGATGCTACGTTGAGTAAATCTCATGTCACCATGTGACGCCCCAAAGTGGACTTCAATATTGGTTTAATATAAAATTTTTCTATTTTTCATGTGTTAATTATGATTTATTGGCATTTTTCTTTGATAACTGGAATTAACGCCTTAAGTAGGGGCGTCATTTAATTGACGGCGTAGTCAGGGACGCCTCTTAACAAACGGACGGCTATGTGTAGTGGCGTCATTTCCTGGAATTTTACGAATCCTACGCAAATTGAAAAATCAAGAATTGACGTCCCAAGGAAGGGCGTCTCTTATTTAACGCCCATTACCGAGGGCATCATTTCAGAATTTTTAATAAGGAAAGTATTTTGTTTCCATAATTAAATCCAGGAATTGACGCCCCTGTGCACGTCGTTATTTTAATTAACGCCCTTGGTGAAGTCGTCATTTTCAATTGACGCCCTTCGTCAGGTCGTCATTTTCACTTCCAACTCCGTTTCGCCTGCTTCTTTCCAGTAATGATCCTTGCCCTATTTTGCATCTTGTGTTCGATTGGGAAGAGGGTTTCTTATTGAAGGGTCATTACCTAGTTTTAATCCTTATTTTTCAAGGATCTTTGGCCCTATAAATACCCCTTGCTATGCCCCTCGCGCGAAGAGAGAGAAGAAGAGAATAACGCTACGCTAGCAGAGAGCTGCTGTGAGTTTTCTTAACGGAAGAGAGAGTTTTGTTTTTTTTTTTTTTTTTTTGCAGGTTTTGTTCTCAAGCAACTCTCCTTCCTGGTGCTAATTCTCCTCCCACGGTGGTCATCATCAACAGCTCAACTAATCTCTTTGGTTTTTCTCCTAGTACTGCTGCACACACAGCAGAGATGAGATTTTTATTCTCTTGTTATTAACATTCATCATCACCCACTGTTCTTTCTAGCTCTTTGCTAGAAACATTTTTCTTCACATATCTTATTTGCATATCACTACATTACATCTCCATATCCATTGATACTCCTCTTGAGGGGTTTAAAAAAAAATCAAAACACATAAGGTGTGTTCATGCTTCATTTGTTTGATTTCATATCTTTAGAGCATTAATACTACACACTTTTGGCTAATTAATCTATTCTTCTTGTTTTGTGTGTTCTTACAAGGGTAATCAAGCTAAGAACCCCCTTCATTGGCCAGCCGGTGGAAGGAGGAAGGAAAAGCTCACAATCTCTCACGCTCAACACAAGGTACATGCGATCACCTTTATTCTTCTTGAGGTAACCCCTCTGGCGATCACACTCCATTAGCACCACGTGCTTTCTTACGTGCTTCTTTTTCTTTACATTTTTATTTCTTTTCTAAATTGGATTTTTCCATAATCTACAGCTCTCCCACCTCAAATGTCACGCCCCGACGCGGAATATCGAGGGCGCGACGAGTCATAAGCACGCGTGTCGATCAGAGCATGTACAATTTTATTTCTAAAGTCAGAAATGAATGGAAAAATAATACTTTTATTCCATCAAAATGAAGTTTACATCACTAATTCATAAGCCATAAAGGCAATTACAAACTTCCAATCCCAAAGTACATCATTCTTGTAAAAACACTAATGATCTACATAAACCTAGGTAAAAAGGAAAATCACTCTCTCACTCTTGTCTATTCCCTTGTTCATTTTCATTTCCTGCAACAATTAACCAAAACGTAGGGTGAGCTAAAAGCTCAGTAGGATTTTATATCTCTATGAACCAGGCAATCTTTAAGTGTTAACAATTTAAACAATTTTCTAACTTGTATCGGGAAGTGTATAAACATGAATGGAATTTCCAAGCAATTGAGATAATATGATATCAAGATGAATTTCCAAGTAATGACTTTGAACAAGTAAAGAATTTCATGTAATTTTTAAGTAACAAGTAAACAAGTACGAATAGTGGAATGTCGTATCAAGTAAATCTATCATGCACTTCGGTGCAATGCCATACCATTGGTCAATCAACTCCCATGGGCACAAGTACTTTCGGGCACTCCCCCCAGGACCAGACCGGGCCCCATTTAATGCCAGACATTGAGTCATGTGGATCCGAAGATCCCATGTACGTTTAGACATCCACTTTAATGTATATGGCCAATGATTTTCAAGAATATGCTGTTTGTAATAAGCATAGATTTGACAAAATTTCAGAAGTTGCAAGAAAAGTAGATAACCATTTAGGCATCATGTTTAACGACATTAAGTCGTGGAGTTCAAAAATGAACGATCAGTAGGAAGAAAAATTTAAGATAGTCATTTTATTAGACTTATTTTAATGCCTTAGAATGATTTTAGAATTCAAAAAGACATCAAGTTTTAGTAAAGGACCCTTCATTAGTAAAGAAACGTATATATTCAAGGATTAAAATAATGAGTTTAGATATTAATATTTATTCATACATTAATATATCACATGATAAAAAAATAGATGTAGCATGCTGAAAATAATTTAATATGATAGAATATACTACTGTCTGTTTTACTGTGTGTGGCGGTTGCGGTGAATGCGCTAAATGAGGTTCAATGCGTTGACGCAGTGGAGTGCTGCGTTGACGCTGTGGTTTAAAAAGAACAAAAGTTGCTCACAAATCTCATATCACTGCATCGGTGTAGTCCACTACAAGGTCAGTGCACTACTGGATGGGGCGATGTATGTTCTTACAAGCTTGCACCTAAGGTCGGTACAAAACACTGTGGGGTCCGTGCAATGGGTCCTTTATGTTTGCACGAGTCTATGTAAAACACTATAGAAGTCAGTGCAAATCACTGTTTGAGTCAGTGCACTGCACTATTTAAGTCTGTACAATGCACGAAGTCTATACAATGCAACACTAAGTCTGTACAATGCTCACTAAGTCTATACAATACTAACATTAAGTCTATACATTGTACACTAAGTCTGTACAATGCATGAAGTCTATACAATGCATCACTAAGTCTATACAATGCTAACATTAAGTCTATACATTGTACACTAAGTCTGTACAAGGCATGAAGTCTATACAATGCATCACTAAGTCTATACAATGCTAACATTAAGTCTATACATTGTACACTAAGTCTGTACAATGCATGAAGTCTATACAATGCAACACTAATGCTAACATTAGGTCTATACATTGTACACTAAGTCTGTACAAGGCATGAAGTCTATACAATGCATCACTAAGTCTATACAATGCAACACTAAGTCTATACAATGCTAACATTAAGTCTATACATTGTACACTAAGTATGTACAATGCATGAAGTCTATACAATGCAACACTAATGCTAACATTAAGTCTATACATTGCTCCAAAGTCTAACCAATCCCCAAGTCTATACATCCAAAGCCTTAGCGTCTAAAGCACAAGCCAAGTCTGTACATCCCCAAGTCTGTACATCCCAGAGTCTTAGCGTCTAATGCACAACCATTTTCAAAGTCTAGCGTCTTTTATTGCGTCTCTATATCCATTCAGACCCAGCGTCTTACATAGCGTCTTAAGTCTGCGTCTTAGACTTAGTTTGTGTCTCAGCTTCTTAACCTGTATAAAACCAACGTTTTATCTTTTATATAATTAGCCAGCATCTTTAATTAGTTTATACAAATCAGCATCTTAGTTATTTATATAATTCAAAGCCAACGTCTTAATTAATCTTATCTTCTGTTAAGGGATAAGAACGTGCTGCAAAAGCTAGTACGTTCTGGATAAAAAGATCGTGAACACCCCAAATCAATCGAACGTTCATAACTTGCTTATTTAATGATGGAATTTAGCAAATGAGCTATCAATAGAAAGAGGACAGAGAAACGATCATGCTGGCATGAATTAATTAGAGTATAGCCTGAGAGATACCTACCTTTTTTGCAGTTCTATGGAAAAGCCCCAAATATGAGAAGAACCCTTGATCTTCTAAATCTGCCTTCAATTCGCCACCACCTTCACAGCAGCGTATATCTGATCTACACGGATGGTTTGAGGGTCATAAGGGGTGCTATTTATAGCCAATCCCTTTCCCAAATCGTCAGGTTTTTTTTTCCAGCTAATCTCACCAATGCGTTGAGTACGTGTTTAGAAGAAAAGTGTAAACGAAGCTTCCAGCCTATCTTTGGGTGTGAAAGCGACCGGTCCAAGGGTGGCTTAGGGTCAAAGTCCACCTTCCCAATTATGCACATGTTACGCTTCTCATATGAAGCACATGTACGAAATTAGGCCTTTCCATCCATTAATATATCCTGCAATTTTATTTATTCCACCCATCATAAATTGTCAAATGGCCATTCTCTCCCAGTCCATTACATGAACTCTTATTGGGCTTCCTAGGATTTATCCAAGGTTCAAAGCTTTTAACAACTATTCAATAAACTAGAGTTTTTCATATAGAAAAATGTAATTTACTTATTTCATGAAAATTTTAATTACATAATGCAACTAAAAAAATATATTTTTCATTTGTAATTATCAGGTTTCTACATCGAACCAATCAAGCGGAGTCCGACAAGGTCGCCCATACAACGCCTCGTACGGTGCCATACGAATGCTCGAATGATAGCCATTGTTGTAGGCAAACTCCACTAAGGGTAAGTGGTGCATCCAACTCCCTTGCCACTCCAGGCAACACGACCTCAACATGTCCTCCAAAGTTTGGATGGTCCTCTCAGACTGACCGTCTGACTGGGGATGATACGCCAAGCTAAATGCCAAATCGGTGCCTAGAGCCTTCTGGAAGCTCCTCCAAAATTCAGAAGTGAAGGGGCGATCACGATCAGACACAATGGAGATGGGAACTCCATGCAACGGAACGATCCGCTCCACATACAAACGAGCCAAACGATGCACACTCCAACTGACCTTGACTGGCAGCAACCGCGCCATCTTCGTCAGTCTATCCACCATCACCCAGATACTATCCTGCCCGCTGGATGTCCTCGGCAACCCTACCATGAAATCAGTGGTCACGTGGTCCCACTTCCACGCAGGACTATCCAAGGGCTGAAGTGTACCCCCCGGTCACAGGTGCTCAGCCTTCACCTGCTGACAGATCAGGCACCTGGCCACGAACTCCGCAACATCTCTCTTCATACCCGGCAACCAAAATTGCCTCCTCAGGTTCTGGTACATCTTCACTGATCCGGGGTGCACGGCATACCGGCTCCCATGAGCCTCTCGCAACACCGCGCGTCTCATCTGCTCCTCGACTGGGACGTACAACCTACCTCGGAACCTCACGGCTCCATCCTCACCAAACTCCACCTCGGCCAACGACAAAATTCGGGGTAGTTCGGGGTCCGCATGTTGAGTCTCAGTCACCTGACGATGAATAACTGGCGTGACAGTCAAGCTCGCAAGAATAGCCGAACCCTGATCTCGGGGGATCTTGAGCCTAAAAGTCATGGCCGGAACCAGCTCCCATAACCTCCACTTCTTCAACAACATCTGACAGACCATCACCTTCCTGCTCAAGGCATCAGCCACGACATTCATCCTACCAGGCTGATACGATAAAGTAAAATCATAATCCTTCATGTACTCCATCCACCTCCTCTGCCTGAGGTTAAGATCCTTCTGGATAAACACGTACCTCAAACTCTGATGGTCAGTAAACATCTCAAACTTCTCACCATACAGATAGTGCCTCCAGATCTTCAGAGCGAAAATCACCGCCGCTAACTCAAGATCATGAGTAGGGTAGTTCTTCTCATGTGGCTTCAATTGCCGAGATGCATACGCCACAACTCCACCGTGCTGCATCAGCACAGCACCCAAACCTACCCTGGAAGCGTCTGTACACACCACAAAGCCTCCCGATCCCGAAGGCAACACCAACACCAGAGCAGTCGTGAGCAATCTCTTCAGCTCCATGAAGCTCTGCTCACACTCCTCCGTCCAGACGAACGGCACATCCTCACACGTAAGCCTGGTCATCGGAGCCGCAATACGAGAAAAATGCTGCATGAACCTTCGATAATAGCCTGCGAGCCCCAAAAAGCTTCGAATCTCCATGACAGAACTCGGCCTCGGCCACTACATCGTAGCCTCGACCTTAGCCGGGTCCATGGAAACACCATTACCAGAAATCACGTGTCCCAAAAAGTACACCTCACGGAGCCAAAACTCACACTTGCTGAGCTTGGCATACAACTGGTGATCATGAAGGGTCTGCAATACCACTCTCAAATGATGCACATGCTCCTCGGCAGACCGTGAATACACAAGGATATCGTCCATAAACACGACCACGAACTGGTCTAAATATGGACGAAACACCCTATGCATCAAATCCATAAATGCCGCGGGGACATTGGTGAGCCCAAAAGGCATCACCAAGAGCTCATAATGCCCATACCTCGAGCGAAACGCTGTCTTCTCCACATCAGACTCTCAAATCCGCAGCTGGTGATAACCTGATCTCAAATCAATCCGTGAAAATACCCGAGCCGACTGAAGCTGATCAAGCAAGTCATCAATCCGAAGCAACGGATACTTGTTCATAACAGTCGCCTGGTTCAACTGCCGGTAGTCGATGCACAGCCTCAAACTACCATCCTTCTTCTTCACAAACAACACCAGCGCACCCCAAGGGGAGAAGCTAGGACGAATGTACCCCTTGGCCAGCAACTCCTGCAACTGCGCCCTCAGCTCTCTTAACTCTGTCGGCGCCATACGGTAAGGGGCCTTCGACATAGGCACTGTACCAGGTACCACCTCAGTCACGAAGTCAATCTCTCGCTGCAGTGGCAACCCTGGCAACTCCTCGGGAAAAACATCAGAAAACTCACTCACAACCGGGATGTCCTCCGCGTCCGGACACTACCGATCGACCAAAACCACAGAAGCGAGAAAACCTTGGCAACCCGTGTCAAGCAGTCTACGAGCCCTAATAGCCGAAATAAGAAAACGGGAGGAGGAAGACCAGATACCTTGAAAATAAAAGGTGAGTCCACAAAGCTGCCAGAAGTAGACCCTCTTTGAGCCGCAATCCACCAAGGCATGATGGGCCTCGAGCCAATCCATGCTCAAAATCACATCAAAGTCCTGAAGCGGCAACGCATAAAGCCTGGCCGGTAAGTTCCGCCCATCCACCCACACAGGCACCTTCTCGAAGAAGTACAGGGTGAGCATGAAGTCACCGGTAGGCAACTCTACTGCCATATCACAGGACACCTCAATCGCCGACTCCTCGGCACTCTGAGCAAACTCCTCCGAAATAAATGAATGAGATGCACCGGAATCGAACAAAACTCGAGCCGCGTAACCAAGAATCGGAATAGTACCTTCCACCAACTGGGACGCCTCAGCCTCTACTCTGGTAATGTGGGTAACTCTGCCTCGGGCTCTCTGCCTCCCTGTGGTAGCTGACCGAGTCAACTGAGGATACTGACCCTACTGCTGGTACTGCTACGGCTGCGACGACATCTGCTGGGGCTGAAACTGCTGCTACTGGAACTCGTGCGACTAACGCGGTCTCTGTGGACAATCACGCGCCATGTGCCCTGGCTGGTCACACCTAAAGCAAATCACGGGCGTCGTGCACTGCCTGCCTGGATGATAATTGCCGCACCGAGGACACCCACCCGGAGAACCACTCACTGAACCCTGACGCTAGAACTGGGTAGGTTGCTGAACACTACCCACTGACTGTTGCACCTTATCTCCGTGACCACGGTGCCTCCTGCCAAAACCCGCCTCCTTGAGCAACTTCTTGAGCTTCGATCTCAGAGATGACGAATCTGATGCCGACGCCCCGGACGGGGACGTCCCTAAACCACCTGCTGAAATCTAGACAGAACTCGGCTGCTGCACGGACGCTGGCTGACCAAAACTCGTCTGCATCTGGCGCGCACTACCCTGACCTCAAACCTTCTGCATGTCTCTCTCCAATGCTGATGCTGCTCCGCAAGCCGCATCCACGTTGGTCAACCCTGACGCAAGCAAAGGATGCCTCAGCTCCAACCTCAGACCCCCAATAAACTGATCGGCCCGCACCATCTCATCCGCCACAATGTGCGGTGCATAACGGCCCAACTCAACGAACTTGGACCTGTACTGCACCACGGTCATGTCACCCTGGACCAGGTCCAAAAACTCATGCAACTTCTGTGACCTGAGAAAAGACGGACAAAAAGCACGCTCGAAAGCCGGGACGAACTCTTGCCACAAGATATGCCGAAGGGGACGGGACTGAAACACTGCTCCCCACTCTGACGTCCACCAAGTCCGGGCTGGCCCCTGCAATCGATACGTAGCCAACACCACCTTCTCTTCCACAGGACACTCCATCGAACTGAACACTCGCTCCATGTCATCTAACCACTCTCTGGCCACCTCTGAATCCGGCTGCCCGCTGAAAGTGGACGGCTGATACTGCAAGAAATCTCTCAGCGCGCGGTAACCCAGAGAGGATGAGCCCTCACAAGCATCACCGCCCTGCTACTGCTGCGGCGGCTGCTGATACTACTGCTGCTGAATAACATACTGGTACATGCCATGAAAGAACTCCTCTGGTCCGGGAACTCTCACCCCCTCAGCTGCATCTGCTGGGAGCTCTGCCCTGCTCTGCCCTTCCTGGCCCCCACCCGACTCTCCCTACTGGGAACGAGTCGCTCTCCTGGGCGCCATAACACATGTTAACAAAATAACCAACGATGTTAACAAAAACACGTGGAGCCCTACGTCAGTCGCCAACTGTACAGGACATTCATGGACCTTTGGACCACTGTAATCGTTTCAAGTTCTGATGTACCTCCACAACCTACGCTCTGATACCAACTGTGACGACCTGGGATCCGAGTACCGAAAAGGAACCGGCACGTCTCGAATCTTGGCTCGCCAACCCACAAGCCCGAAGACTCGGAAGGCTAAAAAGGGATGGTGTGGGAGCACAAGAGAAGATGAAGTAATTACAGAGATAGCACAATAATCTAAAATAAAATGTACAGCATAATATAAAGAAATAAACTACTACAAGGTCCACAGAGTCTCATGTCCAAATAGAGTACAGTCAACAGAAAGAAAAGGTACAACTACACGGCGCATCCCCCGGCGTACAACTACACGGGGCATCCCCCGGCTCTAGCAGACTGGCGACTAACCCTGGCTAGAAGAACCACGCTGAAACTCGGCCGCACCTCTCGACGACCCCGCCTCACCAGAAAAGTAGGGGTGAGCCTCATTTCATTGGCCCAGTAGGGATCCCCCAAATCCCCACCGCACAACGAGATAAACGGCTGTAAGGCGCGAGCAACCACGGAAGGTAACACCACCTAGCAGAAGTACGGTAGAACTACACGCTGATGCAGCTAAACGGAAAAAGCCGCCTGCTCTATAGTACCGTACAACAAAACCTCGGTCTGACAAAACTCGAGTCTATACCTGCCAGCAAACAGGAGCACCACCCACTAGAAGAACGACCGGATGCGTCCCCTGATGTCATACACCGCGTCACAAGTGTCTAGCTACAACGCCCCGGGCGCGAGGCTCAGACACACACAGTAGCCAGTACCACAAAACAAGGACTAGCTGAGGTCGCGCTCGTCAGCGCGGGTCCGAAACCCTCATCTTCCTGTGCACACTCAGACCATACGCCCTAGGCCTGTCCTCTAGCTGGTAATTCCCCCTAAGCCCGGACTCGGCTGTACGCGGGGGCCCTACGGTAACCAGCCTACTCACCGTCTCTCTCGGGTCAGCCGCTCCACCACCCCCGGGTGGGTCAGCACCATGTGCCGTAAGAAGGCTACGATTAGTGGACGTGTCACCGGAGGTGAGACTCGACTCACGGAACCCACTGACTGACACACTAACACAGACTCTCGGTAACCAAACGGTAGGTGCGGATGCCGGGGACACGCACGAGGTCCGACCGTCCCTCAAGTCACGCGGCACCCCTACCAAGGTAACTGATTCACCGGGGACCCCCGGGCGCCCCTGTGGCTCTCACTGGGTGCCCACGGCAACCCTCGGGCCACACACCACAACCGGATCCGAGACTTGCTCCACCGAAGGTACAATTACTGAAAGGAAACGCGGCTCGGGGAGGGGGATTAACGCGCTAGGGACCCAAGGCGCGAATCTATCGCGCTATGGTCCCCTAGCGCGACCCCTAAAGAACACGCTAGCAGAAGCTAGCGCGTTCTCCAAGAAGGCGCTAGCCGAAGCTAGCGCGTTCATCAAGAACGTGCTAGGAAAGGCTAGCGTGTTCTCCAAGAACGCGCTACCTACCCCAGGCGCTACATGAACCGCCATACTATTCATCTTCTCGAACGAACACGCTCGGACGACACAGCGCGTTCCAACGGAACGCGCCCCAGGTACCTAGCGCGACAACGGGCCGAGCCCGGTTCGCGAAATACGTCCGAAAATCTGAAAGCCACGCCCATTCACCCCCCCTGGTGAAGGGAAAACAAAGGGGAATCATCCCCCAGACGTCCTAGCATGCATCTAGAGTCCCAAAACGATCAAAAACCCCACAAATCATTAGATCCGGCGCTCAAACCCCAAGCATGGAAATAACCCTCCCGGCATGAATCTAGCCCCTCTCGGTCTCTCCATGGCCTAGAAATCACGGGTAACGATGTAAAGAGGGCAAGGATCTGTGCCCCTACCTCAATGAAGCTCGAAATCTACTGGGAAGTCGCCGATCTTGAAATCTAGCTCGAACACGAACTCCACCCACGCGCCACGAAGAGGGCACCGCCGCGATCCTCTCGCCACCACCGTCGTCACCTCGCCGCTGCCGTCGTCCGCCACCCGTCGCCGGAGGAGGAAGGGGCGCCGCGAGGTCTAACGGGCAAGAAGGGGGAGGAGGTGGGCGTTGCGCTCACGGGGCGGAAAGAAGAAAGAAGAAAAAGGAAAGGAGAAGAAAAAGGAAAAAGAAAAGGGCTATAAATAGAAAATTCGGAAAATACCGAAAATACCGAAAAATAGAAAAATACATATTCTTGATCCTCGGGACGCACCGATCGCAACGGTACCACTCTCGCCTAGGTGAACGACCCGGTTCACCTGCAACGAGGTTCCGAAGGGATTACCGAAACATACACCGGTAATCGGAAAACACGTGTGGGAAAGCCGCGGACACAGTCCGGGCCTCCGAAACAACTCCGGATCGCACCGATCCGAACACGAAAGATGTCCGAAATAAAATTTTGGACACAACGGAGCCAGACACTCTGAGAAACCAGATCCGGGACCTAAAAAGAAGGATCCGAAAAACTCGGGATATCACACGCGCCGGATCGACCACAAGTCGTGAAGAATGCCCGAAAACCCTCGTTCTTCCTTGATCTCCCACGGTCAACGTTCGCCTCCACGATCACCTCGCCGTCACCGTCGTCACCACGCCATCGCCCACAGCCGTATGCAGCCGGAGGGGCTCGCCGCGGTCTCGCCGGATGAAGAAGAGAGGGAGAGAGGGCGTCGCACGGTGGGGGAGAAAGGAGGAAGAAGAAGAAGAAGATGGTGGGGAAGAGAGATAAAAAGGGGGGGGTATTTATAGGAAATTCCAAAAATTCCAAAAAAATATCAAAAAATAGAAAATTACATTTCTGCGATCCTCGGAATGCACCGATCGCAACGGTACCACTCTCTCCTAGGTGAACGACCCGGTTCACCCGCAATGAGGTTCTGGAGGAATTACCAAAACACACACCGGTAATCGGAATATACGTGCGGAAAAGCCGCGGAACGCTTCCGGGCCTCCGAAACAACTCCGGATCGCACCGATCCGAACATGAAAGATGTCCGAAACAAAATTTCGGACACAACGGAGCCGGACAATCCGAGAAATCAGATCCGAGAACCCCGAAAAAGGATCCGAAAGGTCTGGGATATTACACCTTGCTCGTTCCCTCTCCGGTGGAACCCTCGTTCCTCTCCCTATACCCTCGCCTCTTCCCTCTCCGGCGCTCGCCTACTGTCGTCGTCTACTGTTGTCTGCTCGCTCGTCTGCTGTAGCATGTGGTCGTCTACTGTCACCTGCCGGCGTCTGCTGTCGCATGCGCTTGCCTTCCCTGTCGATCGCGTCATCCTCAAAAGCCCTTCCAGGCGACTCCCATCGTCTCCTCGCCTGCCGACTGAAGCACTCATTCTGTAGCCAAGAGAAAGGTATACAATCTGTACCGAGGTAAGAGCATTTCTTCCTTATTTTTTCATTCATGTAATATCTTGACTCACCATATGTATTGCTCCTCCCCTATCATGTTTTTAGCATTCCTTGGTATGCAGCAAATACCAATTGTTTGTGGTGTTTGTTGGTTGTTAATCTATCATCCAATGTGTTTTTATGGGCGGGTGCCACTATGAGCAGAACATATGAGTTCTTTAATCTCGCGGAATCTGCAGATTTCTATCCTTCACAGGGAATGCCGCTATACATAGCTGGATTGTATGCTTTTGCTAATTGTGAGAGCCTTAATTTCTACTCTTTGTGAGTGTGCGTGTGTGTATTATATATATATATATATATATATATATATATATATATATATATATATATATATACACTCCGGAAGAATATCTCCCTCAGCAAATTATCCACTTTTTCTTTATAGTCCAAGATTAGATATGGTATTATGAGATTTTTTACTTTTAATCTCTACAAATAGAGGTATTATATTTCAATCCTTCTAATACAACTATTTGTTAAAAAGTCCCTACAATCTTCTAACTCATTAATCTATCATCAAATGTGTTTTTTAATCTATCATCAAATACACACACACACACACACACATGAGTTATTTATTGGCTGTTAGCATTGGCTATTACCATAATACATCCTTCTATACGTTGTACCCCTGAAACCTACAAAACATCCTTTGAAACACCATCGCCATTGTATCTTTTTTGGATGATCATTTTATGGAAGGGTTCTAAAAAAATTATTAAAGTTGTCTCCACTGTCACACACTCTGAACATACACACACCCTGGGTGTCTCCACTGCATGCACACACACACACATAAGTTACAATCTGTCTTCACTAAACCTCTCCCCCCCCCCCACACACACATATAATCTGTCTCCCCTCACCACACACACAAAGGCTGAACACACACACACACACACACACACACACACACACACACACACAAAGGCTGTCTCCACTGTCACACACATTGTACACACAGACACACACCGTGGCTGTCTCCACTGCATGTGGTTTTTATTGGCTGTTAACCTATCATCAAATGTGTTTGTTGTAAATTAAATATTCTCTCACACAATTTCATTTTCAGTCTCATCTAAGAAATTATTTGACAATTATGTAGATTGCTCCTTTCCTCCCTTGATGTGTTATTTGCTCCTCCCCTCCCTCAGTGTGTTACATGCCCCTCCCCTTCGGTGTGTTACATGCTCCTTTCCCCTGTGGACGTGTAAAATCACACATCCATATGTCCCGCCAAGCCCCCGCACCGATGTCAAAGTCAAAGACCCGGAGGGACTAGCCATCCAGGGCTCCGGAAGAATACTACCGTTCGGTAAATCCCCACATTTGCACGGGCGCATTAAGAGACCAAGAAAGCACAGGATGCCCTCCTGAATTGATACACTGCTAGGAACCCACCCTCGGGTCCCTAACGGTGAAGAAATATCCCAAAGAACGCACGACCGTGAGTTCCAGAAGCCAGAGCCGTTGCTCCTCCAACGGCATGCTTCAGGCCTCCAGCGGCACAGCCCCAATGCCCTCTTAGCGGCACAGCCTCCAAGCCTCCAGCGGCACATCCCCAACGCCCTCTCAGCGGCACAACCTATAAGCCTCTAGCGGCACAGCCCCAATGCCCTCTCAGCGGCACGGTCTACCTGGCCCTTCAGCGGCATGCCCCCTGAAGAGCCTACAGCGGCACGGGCGTTCTACCCTCCAGCGGCACGGCCCCTCAGCCCCAGCGGCATAGCGTGAACTCCCCGAACGGCACAAACCGGTAAGATACACAACGGTCATTAGAGGGGCCCCTTGGCGCACAGTGTGGCTATGTCAACGCCAGCTAACCCCCTGCCTTGGTGTCGCCCTCCGGTTGGGTGAGGGAGATCTTCACCTGACGAGGAAGATACCGAAGTCAACCTCGGATGGCAGTGCCATCATGAGGTCGGCCTCGTCAACAGCCCACGTATAAAAGGCTCTCACAGGGAAGAGAAGAAGACGGAAAGGCGAAGGCACCCATTCGAAGAGAGCACCAGAGCAGAAGAAGGAAGAAGGAGAACAAGAAGAAGGTAGAGGAGAGCAAGGAGAGGAAGAGAGAGCGTGTGTTGTATAGTGGGGGGGTGAGAAAGGTGGAAGTGAAGGACACGACCACCCCTCCTCATCTGAACCCTCTCCCTAAGTCTTCTTTCTTTTCCCCCGGTTGTTTTCTCCTCTCGTTTGTTTGAATGTAATGCGTCGTGTTTCGCCTTCGGGTCATGATCTATGTCACTTTGTGTGCATCATGAATGAAATATCTCCTGGCCTTGCCTTCTTTCGTTGCATTTGCTGCTTCTTCTTAGCGTTGATCTGTGGGTTTTATGCATCTGCTACCAGCCTTCCAACTTCTGGCCTCTTCCCCTTTCCAGGACCTCCCTTAGCACGATGATTCTTAGATTCTGTTAAACGGGTCCGTAGGAGCCCACCATCCTTCTTGATACATAAGGACCCCTTCCCTCGGTACCCAGAAAATCTCCCCTTGATCTCCTCCCGGAACCAACAGCCATCACCCTGTTCAAGCCCTTCACGGCACACCTAGTTCTACTTCCAGCAATGCATCTCGCTGGGCCGGCCCGACGGCACACCCCGCCCTGGGTCTACTCAGCGACACACCCTTGCCATTTGTCCCCCCTGGCAGCACGCTTCTTGTTCTTCTACTCAGCGGCACGCTTTGACCACCTCAGCGGCACACCGCCCCTGGAGTGCCTTCAGCGGCACGCTCCCACCTTTGCCATGTCCACTGGCATACTCTAGTTGCCGTTCACCCAGTGCACCCATAGCTCGTGTTAGCTCGTTGGCTTTCTCGTTCGGCGCTTTCCCTGAGTTTTTTTTCTGAAATGCTTTTAAAGGTGGCTTCTTAGGCATGCACCTCAGTTGTTGGTTCATGTCACTCCCTGTGGACATGTCCCTTATATTCCCTTACCATCCGAGTCAAGGGGAGATACTGTCGAATTTTTGTCAGAAATAACAATACGTTAAAAGACGAAAGGGAAGTAACAAACGAATGAAACCAACAACAGTAAAACGTCCTAATCAGCCAAGAAAACTATTCAAGGCACCGAGCATTGGCTAAATAAGACTCCGAGAACCGCACTGCTGAGCATGACTTGGGACTCAATCTCATGACAGGGAATTGAAAGCTTAACCGTCTAAAGATTCTTCATCAGGATTGCATGAACAAGGCACCCTCTCTTGGGTTCTGTTTCACCCAGTGGTACACCTCCCAGCGGCACACTCCCATTCACCTTCCAGCGGTACACTCCCCCTCACCCTCTGGCAATGATTTCTTCATCCCCAGCGACACACCTGTCAATTCTTCAGTGGCACACCCTCAGCCCCCCATCGACACACTTCCTAGCTCCCTAGCTGCACACTCCTAGTCCCCCCTCCAGCGGTACACTCCATCATCTCCCCAATAAATATATACATATTTATGTAACAAAAATTATAATAAAAGGAACAACAAATAATAATAATAATGATAAAACAGAGGGGGCGGTTCCAATTAAAATAATGAGCGAAGAGAAGATAACAAAAGGGGGGATAATGTTACTAAATGAGCCACTATGATAAACACCTCCCAAGGCAGTTCACGAACATAATGGCATGGTCCCCGTCTCTCCTTCTTGGATTCCGAACCCGGGAACATTAATGATGCTCTTGTAAGTCGGGCGTCACCCTCAGGAGTTCTCTCTCTCGTTATGGCGCAACGGGTCCCACTCCCGACCCGAACCACACAATCGCCTGACTGAGTCAGATCGAGCTTACCCTTTGACTCTTCGGAGTCTGAACAAATCGTCACTTTGTGACTGACACGCCCACACACTTAATAAATCAATAAACCAATAAACACCAAAGATCTAAACGAAAAGTGTGTCCACAAGTCTGGCACACCCGGTGGGACGGGATCACCCTTCATCTCTTTCCCGGAATTAAGGGCTCCACGGCCCCCTTCTTGTAATACTAATTCCTCAATTTGCAAATGCAGATTGCATTCCGAACGTCGAGATGTCACTTTCGGCCAGCAGCCCGTCAAAAGCCATGTGCGGAACGGTTACTTGGCCGTCCCTCTCGCCTTCGGGAGCTTCCCTCCTTCAGATGGCTTCCATAACTTTTTGGGAGTGGCCTTCGCAAACCTACTGGACGTCGAGGAGCCTGACGGGATCGACGGCAACGCCTCCATCCAGGGGGCCACCAAAGCTGCTGCCGGCCGACCAATGGCCGAATCCCCCAAGACTGTCCCCGTGAAGACGCTGGGCTACAATGTGCACCATATGCACCAAAATGCTGGCCCGTCACGCCCAGGATCGGCCTCTCATCAGAGGAGGCTCCGGAGAAACCATGCCACTGCATCGCCCAGATGCCGGGTCTCCAGCACCGGCAAGTGTGCTGTCATCGGAACTTTCCGTGTGCATCTTTCCGGGCAACACTCCGAGGTGATCCCGGATCGCATCATACCCGCTGTATCGCTGTGCAACTCTTTCCAGCCACTGGGGAAGATGAAGCGCGGTATGACGCCCACATCTCCAGCCACTGTTCCACAGCACCAACCGGCCCCTAGGCCGACCAAGGGCAAACGGGCATGGGTTCCCAAAGCAGCCCGGGTCACTTCACCAACCCGAGCGGGGCCCAGCACCTTCCGCCCGGCAAGGGCTCAACAGACAGACCGGGTCAAGACATCGGCCCCCGTCTACCAACCGGCATTGCTCACACTGGCCCCGCCGGAGAACACCCGCCGTCGACACCACCGACGTCACTATCAGGCTGCCCGTGCGGAGCCTGTAGCCCACATGCCCGCTGCTACCACCAGGGCAGTATCACCCACCTCTCCTCCTGATCAAGACTAGGAAGGAATGGGGCAGGCCGTGAGAAATTACATACGGGGCCCGGGGAGCACTCCCCTGGGTCGTCAGAGACTGTTGGGGGCAGTAGCCTCCGCATTCAAAGAAGAAGAAATCCGACCCGCGCCTAGTGCCGAGTCGAGGAACTGCTCTGAGGAGCATTGTTAGTCCCCGCTGAGGGAAGAGGTGAGGCTGCGGGGATCGGTCTTTGACAGATTGGTCTTCCCAGGTAGGCCGTCGAGAAGAGCGACAGGAAGAGGCAGGGACCTAAGGGTCTATACCTGCAACATGGCAGGAGTATTTGGCCGGTACGGGGCCTTACCGACCGAGCCTGAGGAAATGGCCAGACTTGCAGCAAGGCCAGGGCCTCTTACTAGAAGAGGGAAAGCAACAATCGAGAAGACACAAGCCCACACTAAAGAAACTGACTACGGGGAATCGTCAATGGCCCTGGCTGCCAATGTCATTACTGAAGGCATCACGGGAGGACCATCCACGTCATCCGAGGAGACGCCAGCTGAAGAGAGAGGGGGCACCCCTAGCCTCTTCATGAGTGACCCAGCTGTACTACTTATGATGCAGCAATATCAAAGGGAGATAGAGTTGCTAAGGAAGCAGTTAACCTACAGGACTGCTCAGCCCTCGACATCCGGGCAGACCGAAGCATTGCCAGAAACCCCTGGAGGCAACGGTCAGGCCTCAGAAGCTTCTCCATAGGTGACGGTGTCTCCACCGGTCCCCAGCTACACCGGGGCATACCCCCGCACCAGCCACAGCATACGACTCCGGCCCTGCCACAAAGCCTGCCGTTCCAGGGATCCACCATTGCACCTCAGGCGACAGTGTTAACAATGCCACTGGCGCAACCAGCTAATTTCTACCCAAACCCGGTGGACCCGGCGATGGTGAACAGACTGATGTTGGAGCAGATGATAGACATGAAGCTGGCAGAAAGGAGCGATAGTGATCGCACGCCCTTCGATGTGTATCAGGTACCTTATCCGGCACACTATGCAGCGAGGAGGCTCCCGGCCGGCTTCACCAAGCCGCCGAATTTTGAGAAGTTTAATGGACAAGGTCTCCTAGGGAGCACATTACCTACTATGTGAATGTTATGGGGGATCTAGCTGCAGATGAGGCCTACCTCCTTAAATTCTTCTGCTCGACACTTACCGGGCTTGCCTTTGAGTGGTATTCGAGCTTGTCCGTCGGGTCTATTGCAGACTGGCCGGACACGCAGAAGAAATTCAAAGAAAGGTTCTATATAGCTGAGCGGAAGGTAACCGTGGCAGAACTCTACGCCACGAGACAAAGAAATGATGAGTTGGCTCTCGACTACATAAAGAGGTGGAGAAATCTCAGTATGAGATGTAGACGTCCCCCGCATCAGGAGGATGCAGTGCAAATTTGCAAATAGAACCTGAAGAAGGAAATCCTTGAGAGGATGATCGGCACTGAGGTGCGATCATTTGACCGTCTAAACAACATAGTAGCAGAGATCGAGGCGTTCCTTGCTCGATACTCCTCTACCCCAGTCACCTCAAGCCAGAGGGCCAGGCAGGTCGAAAAGAGACCGATACCGCCAGAAGTCCACACATTGGACTTCGAAACTTTTGAGAAACAGACAGAGAAAGCTAAAGAGGCATCCAACCCTCCTTCGCCCAGGTCTGTTGAACGGCGGGAAGGTCCTTCCCTGCAGGAGAAGATGAGGAATAAGTTGTATTCTTTTCCTCGAGATATGTCCCGGATCCTATTTGAATGGGCCACCAGATACAACAAAATCACGCTGCCAGAACCGAATTGGCCCGGTGACGTAAAGAAGAAGGACGATCCTCGTTTCTACCTGTACCATCAGATGCTAGGGCACACTATCGAGGAGTGTTACATCTTCAAAGATGTCATTGAATCTTTGATCAGGAAGGGAGAACTGGATATGGGGGAGCACAAGATAGACCCTCCGCAGCCGCACGAGATGTCGAGCCTCGGAACTAGTGTCAACATGGTGTCTCTATACCAGCAGCTACCGGAAGAATGGGCGGAGGCCAGCACGAAGGCCACTTATGAAGCCTTCATCATGGCGCCGACTCAAGATCAAGGAGGCTGGCAGACCGCGCCGACGAGGAATAGAAGAAGAAGGCAAGCTCCCCGGCCCACACTAGAGGTTCACATAAGGGGTGTCACATCCCGACCAGCACCGCCACCAGTGATGCCTGTTTGGCATGACACAGCCCCCCGGCTGGTCATGAGGCACCCCACTTACAACAAGAAAAAGCACGTCCCGATGCGGGTGCACAAAGAAACCAGTCATGGAGTGGAAAGACTCCAGGCCATTATTGATGGGCTCGAAGATTATGAATAGCCCGAAATCCAGCCTGTGGAGCTGAAGGAGTATGTCCCTTGGAGGGAGTTCGAGTCACTTGAATTAGCTCCAGGAGCAGAAGCCGAGGCAGAGGGAGAGCCTCTCTTATGGGGTGAACCCCCCGAAGGCCAGTTGCCAGCCACTAAAGAAAAGAAGAAAAGGAAGCAAAGAAGGCCCGGAAACAAGAAGAAGAGCGGCGTTGTTCTCTCTTGCAACACCCTCTCGGCCTTATTTGATACTGCCCTCTCCCTGGGGGAAGAGGAGCAAGAGTTGCCCGTTGAACCATCAGAAGTGAATCAGGCAGAAGCATCCACCTCCCAGCATGCCACTAGGTCGGGAAGGAAGTGGGGACGCCCTCCTCAGGCCAACCATAACATCCTGCTCAGGGGAGAACAGCCATATCATATCCTTGAACCTAGGGTCCAAGGCATGGAGATTCCCCCTCCCTCAGGTCTCTATCCCGGAGAGCCAGTCGGCCAGAGTATACCTTCATTTATTGAGTTTCTCACGACTCAAGGGGAAAGGCAGTCATGCCCCCGCGAGTCTCAGCGGATCAAGGAAGCAAGTAGCCTCCCGGCCCCACTGGTAGTAATTCCTTCTCGGTTAAGGGAAGAACCTGACAATATCCCAAACCTTTCCAAGTTCATGCAAGAGAAGGAAGTGACCCAACAGACCCCGCAAGCTCAAGCGATACCTAACCCGGTGGAGGAAGCACCCGCTGAGCCAGCTCCCTAGGCCCAGATTGGGGGCAGGCGTAGTAGAGCCGAAGAGATGAAGTTGCTCGAGGTCTGAGCTAGCAATAGAATAGTCAAGCACCTGAAGAAGATCCCAGCCAGGTTCACCGTCTGGGAGATCCTGTCCCTATATGAAGAGACACGGCAGGCCGTCATCGCAGCGCTCTAGACACCAGCATATGTGGAAGCCTGCCTTGCAGAAATGTCACCCGAGGTAGCTATGGCTTTTACAGAAGAAGATATGCTCCTACCTACCTGCAGTCACAACAGGCCACTCTACATGAGGGGGCAGCTGAATGGGCATCCCATCAACAGAGTATTGATTGACCCTGGGGCGGCAGTGAACATACTCCCCTATCGGATATACCAGAAACATTACTTTGATGTACACTTGATCGAGGTCAAGAACGTTAAGATTGCTGGCTTCAACCAGAAGTGCGAGGTCCCCATGGGAATTGTAGAGTTTAACCTCTCTCTTGGCGATTTCATAACTAAGGTCCAGTTTCATGTCATTAACTCCAGCACCTCCTACAAAGCATTGCTCGGCCGGCCTTGGCTACACCAAAACAGGGTAGTGCCGTCTACACTGCATCAATGCATCAAGTATCCCAGCAACGAGAAGGAAGAGAGAATCTTCGCTAACCTCCACCATTTTGAGGTGTTCGAGTGCCACCTCTCAGACGCCAATTTGTATCTAGAGAGGACGAAGCAAGCTCCCCAAGTCACCCTGGACAAGGGAAAGAAGAAGGTGGAGCCCGACAGCTGGTTCCCTCCACTGTCGCCAGGCTATGTGGCCCCCCGTCAAGTGTCATTTGTTTCTGGGGCAGAAGGAATATTCAAAGCAACTCCCCTCTCCATCTACCCTGCACCGGGGTTGCCACACCTCGAAGACTTGCTGGAGGACATCCGGGTCCCGTTTGGGATCATCAAGCCTCTCGCAGAAGCTAACTGCCAAGTGGTTGAACCATTGAAGACCTTTGAGGTGCCTAACCCCGAAGGACGGTCTACTATTTTCTATGTGGCCAATGAGCACCCGGTCGGAGGGGACGATGATTGTAAACTCCCTAACGAATTACATGACCCACTCGTCCCGATCACGGGACTGCCCGACATAGCCGGCCGTACAGCCAGAATGACCAGAAAACAAGGGATCCCCTTTTGCCAGCTCTCCAGTCGTAAGGACATGTTCAAAAAGATGTGGAACCCACCAAACCTGGACCGGAGATTGCTGCAAATCACCCGACATCCAGGATTAGGTTTTTCAATAGAATATTCCTACGAAGCTGACGTTATATCGGTCTCAGCTTCGGATGGCGATAGCCTCACAAGCGCCACAGCTCCACAAGAAGGTGAAGGTCGCTCGTGCCTTAAGCCCTCGGCTGATGAAGAACAGGATGACGAGGTATTCCTATGGAATCCACCTCCCCGCAGGAATAAGGGGAAGGCCCCATCCTCCTCTGAAGGACCAACCCCGAATGACTACAATAGCGGTGCGCCATTGCCCTCATCTGACACCGATGTAAAGGATGGGGAAGCAAGCCGGACACCGGGCCTCCCTCGGTGCGATTCCGCCCTATTTGCCCTATGCTATCAACAACAGCGGGAAATTGAAATGCTGAAGGCTCGCTTGGCCGAAGTGACGACACTCGTGTCCGACCTCATCAGGGGCATCCTCCGCCAATAGAGCAGCGGCATGCACCAGTCCCTGAGCACCGTCCTTAATGTCCCCGTGTACCTGAAGAGGGAGGCTGAGGATGTGGCTGCTTCCCCCGCTAGACGATCGGCCGAGCGGAACCCTACGCCGCGGGAGAGGATGCAGTGACCCTACTTTTTCCCGAGGAATAAAACCCGAGGAATTTTTGAGTGGGCTTGCTACTATGGCAAGGTCTCCCTCCCAAGATCCAAGAGGCCGCAAGATGCTCGCAAAAGCGGTGACCCCTTGTTCTGCCCTTATCACCAAATACTAGGCCACTCTATCGAAGACTGCTACGTCTTCAAGGATATTGCTCAAGACCTGATTGAGAGAGATGAACTCAGAATGGGAGATTATGTGGTGGCTCCGCCACGCCCCCATGTGATAGGAAGCCACGAAAGAAGTGTTTACATGGTGTCGGTCCAGCACCAGATTTTTGAAAATGCAGCTGAGAACGGGCAACCTCGGACGCTGGCTGAGAACCAGCCCCTGTCGCGGCAATCCGTCACTTCGGCCCCTGTTAAAGCCGTCTATGATGATTACCAAGAAGACCCCGGAGAAGTCCTTTGTTTCTCCGCACAGGAAGACCCCTCGGAGCCGCAGCCCGCAAGGCCAGAACAGGGGGATACCAGCAAAGCCTCATTGCCCAACGAGGCGGAGCAGGGCGACACCTATGGTGTCCTTGAAGCAGAGGATGGCGAAGATCAGGATTTCGTCGACCTGTTACCGGCACCACCGGAAATTGAAGATGACGGCCAGGCCACGGTAGATGAACTTGTTGAAATTAACTTGGGCACAGAGGGCGACCCCAGGCCGACCTTTTTAAGTGCCCTTCTTCCTCCACAGGAAAGAGAATAATATATCAAATTGCTGCAAGAGTTCCGGGACTGTTTTACCTGGAACTACAAGGAGATGCCCGTCCTAAGCCCCGGTGTGACCCAACATATTCTGGCCATCGAGCCCAAGGTGGAACCGGTGAAGCAGTCTCCCCGGCGCATGAGGCCGGAACTGATAAACCAAATTTGTAAAGAAGTCGACAAGCTCATAGACGCCGATTTTGTAGCTAAAAATCGGTATACCACCTGGTTGGCCAACATTGTGCCGGTGAAGATGAAGAACGGATAGATCAAGATTTGCGTGGACTTCTGCGACCTGAATAAAGCCTGCCCGAAAGATGATTTCTCGGTGCCCATCACTGAAGTCATGATTGATGCAACTACTGGCCACGAGGCCTTGTCCTTCATGGACGGATCGTCCGGCTATAACCAAATCTAGATAGCTGAGCACGACCGAATTCATACGGCCTTCCGGTCACCCAAAGGGATATTCCACTACAAAAGAATGCCCTTCGGCCTCAAGAACGCCAGCGCTACTTACCAGCGGGCGATGACCAAAATATTCGACGAGCTGCTATACAACAAAGTCGAATGCTACATTGATGATTTGGTCGTCAAGTCGAAGAAAAGAGAAGATCACCTGAAAGACCTCAGAGTCATCTTTGAAAGACTCCGACAGTATGAGCTGAAAATGAACCCGATGAAGTGTGCCTTTGGCGTCTCCAGTGGGAAGTTCCTCGGCTTCATTGTCCGATATAGAGGGATCGAGGTCGACCATTTTAAAATAAGAGCCATTCAGGAGTTACCTCCTCCAAAGGATCTGGGAGAGTTGAGATCCCTGCAAGGCCGACTGGCTTACATCCGAAGATTTATCTCCAATCTGTCAGGACGCTGTCAGCCATTCCACAGATTAATGATGAAAAATACACCTTTTAACTGGAACCAAGAATGCCAGAAGGCCTTCGATCAGCTGAAGGACTACTTAAGGACCCCGCCTGTGCTGGGGGCACCTGTCAAGGGGAGGCCGCTTATTCTATACATAGCTGCCACCGAATGTTCACTGGGGGCAATGCTCGCCCAGAACAATGATGAGGGAAAAGAGCAGGCTCTCCACTATCTTAGCCGAAGGCTAGTGGGGGCAGAAGAAAAACACACCCCGATTGAGAAGGTCTGTCTCACCTTGGTCTTCGCAGTCAAGAAGCTGAGGCATTACATGCTCTCCCATGAAGTGAGCCTGATCTCCAAGGCCGACCCAGTTAAACACATTCTCTCCCAGCCAGTCCTAAAGGGACGTCTCGACAAGTGGGCCATACTGCTAATGGAATTTGATATCACCTACGTGCCGCAGAAGGCCGTCAAGGGTCAAGTCGTGGCCGAATTCTTCGCGGCACATCCTGTGTCTGAGGATTCCCCACTGGCTATAGAGTTGCCTGAAGATGAGACACTGGAGTTGGACCAAGTCTAACAGATCGCCTGATAGCTGCACTTTGATGGAGCCTCAAGGACGGAAACGACCCCGTCTGGACGTACCAAAGTACGGGCAGGGGCTGGCATCGTCCTTAAATCCCCAGAGGGAGAAGTATTACATACATCTTATTCTATCAATAAACCCTGCACAAATAACGAGGTAGAGTACGAGGCTCTGATCATCGGCCTCTAAGTCACTTTGCAAATGAAGATTAAAATGCTACAAGTATTTGGTGATTCATTACTAGTCGTCAAGCAAGTCGAGGGGCAGTTTGATGTCCAAAAACCTGAGCTGCTCCCTTACCATGCTAAAGCGAAGCGGCACATGGAGCAATTCTACCTTATTGAGATAGGCCATGTCGCCAGGGGAGAAAATGCACAAGCTGATGCACTGGCAAAGCTGGCAAGCTCATTAGCAGTCCCGCCTGATGGATCTCTTAGCATCCGGGTCATGAATCAGCGCCAGGTGCCTAGCATGATAGAAGAACCAGAAGAAGAAGAACTGGAGGTCGCTGCAGCAGAAGCCGTCGGCCTGCCTGACTGGAGGGACCCTCTTATGCGGTGGTTTAAACACCAGCAACTGCCCAAGCAGAGAGAAGAGAAGATTAAGGTGATCAGAACAAAGGACTCTTATGAGGTTCGGAACGGGATCCTATTCCGAATTATGGCGGATGCCAGACGGAAGGTGCTCCTGCGATTCCTATCCACTGAAGAAGCTTGGACAGTTGCGAAAGAGGTCCACGCCGGGACAGCCGGTGCACACCATTCGGGACCAAAGATGAAAATTGAAATAAAGAAGCTTGGCTACTACTGGCCAACAATGTTTGATGACTGCTGCAAGTATGCCAAGTCTTGTCAGAAATGCCAGGAGCATGCCATGGTGCCCAGGAGGCCACCCATGCCGCTACACCCGACATTACCTAGCTGGCCTTTTGCCCAGTGGGGAACGGACGTCGTGGGTCCACTACCCGTGTCATCTGTCGGGTGGAAATACATTTTGGCGGCAACTGACTACTTCTCCCATTGGGCGGAAGCCGTTACTCTGAGAGAAGTGACTGGGGAGATCGTCGCCAGATTTGTCCGTCGCAACATCATATTCCGGTTTGGCACTCCGAACCGAATTATCTCAGATAATGGGAGCCACTTCCGCAACCAGAAAGTCTACCGGCTAGCAGAAAAATATAAGATCGACTGGAGGACGTCAACCCCCTACAACCCGCAAGCCAATGGTTTGGCCGAAGCTTTCAACAAAACTCTTTGTACGCTCCTCTCCAAAATTGTCAATTCTAACAAGAGGGACTGGGAAGAAAGAATGTATGAGGCCCTCTAGGCATATCGAACTGTTTACAAAACCCCAATGGGTTGTTCACCCTTCTCTTTAGTATATGGCTCAGAGGCAATCGTCCCCATTGAGATGGAAATACCCTCCCTTCGGGTCGCAGTCCAACACGGGTTAGTCCGGGATGAGCAAACAAATGTCGAGCGAAGGGTCGAAGAGCTCTTTAACTTGGAGGGGAAGCGGCTCCGAGCCCAGTAGAACATCCAGGTCTATCAGGCCCGAATGGCTCGCGCCTTTGACAAGCTCGTCAAGGAGCATGAATTCAAGAAGGGTGACCTTGTTATGGTCAAAAAGAGGGAAGTCATGGCCTCCAACCCCAAGGGCAAGCTGAATGAGAATTGGCTTGGACTCTATGTAATCCAAAAGGTTTATGAAGGTGGAGCATATGTGATAGTCGACCATGGGGGGAGGTCCAGTTTCCACCCCTTTATGGTAGGCATCTGAGGTTGTACCACGCTCCAATTCCTCCATTCAATGAATAATACACTTCCCCGCCCCACGGCGGGCGGATTTGTTCTCAATTGCTTGAATGGTTTGGCTCCTATCTGCTACGGATTACAAGAGAAGCAACAAAGGGAACACGCAAAAAAAAAACAAGAAAAAAAGGGGGAAAAGAGAAAGAGAAAAAAAAGAGAGAAAAAAGAGAGAAAATAAAAAAAAGAAAAAAGAAAATAATAAAATAATAAAAGAAGAGAAAAAAAGGGAAAAGGAATAAAGAGAAAAAGAACGAATATTTCAATAAACGAATCAACCCTATCAGCCCTTGACATTCTGTCGGCATTGACGAAGAATACCCCAGCCGGACCTTTCGCCCGGGATTGGGGAATCAACCCTTCTCCTTGCGTTGGCACCAGCCCGTAGCAACGAATATTTCAATAAACGAATCAACCATGTCAGCCCTTGACATTCTGTCGGCACTGACGAAGAATACCCCAGCCGGACCTTTCGCCCGAGATTGGGGAATCAACCCTTCTCCTTGCATTGGCACCAACCCGTACCAATGAATATTTCAATAAACGAATCAACCCTGTCAGCCCTTGACATTCTATCGGCACTGACGAAGAATACCCCAGCCGGACCTTTCACCCGGGATTGGGGAATCAACCCTTCTCTTTACGTTGGCACCAGCCCGTACCAACGAATATTTCAATAAACGAATCAACCCTGTCAGCCCTTGACATTCTGTCGGCACTGACGAAGAATACCCCAGCCAGACCTTTCGCCCGGGATTGGGGAATCAACCCTTCTCCTTGCGTTGGCACCAGCCCGTACCAACGAATATTTCAATAAATGAATCAACCCTGTCAGCCCTTGACATTCTGTCGGCACTGATGAAGAATACCCCAGCCGAACCTTTCGCCCGGGATTGGAGAATCAACCCTTCTCCTTGCGTTGGCACCAGTCCGTACCAACAAATATTTCAATAAACGAATCAACCATGTCAGCCCTTTACATTCTGTCGGCACTGACGAAGAATACCCCAGCCAGACCTTTCGCACGGGATTGTGGAATCAACCCTTCTCCTTGCGTTGGCACCCGCCCGTACCAGCGAACACACCAAGAGACAAATAAACCACACCTGTCATCGGCACACTGTCGGCACAGATAAAAAACCCTCTTTTGACCAAGACCTCCCGTCTGGGTTGTTGGATGAACAAACTCTTCTCTCCGCCCTTCAAGGTCGGATCAACCTAGTCGGGTCAAACATTCCGGTGACATCATTCAGATGAGTCGCTTGATGGACATGGTGGAGTGGTCCCCTCGTCTCTCCTCTGGAAGGGGCGAGCACTCTCCTATGCTTCTCTGCGAACCTCACCGGGTTCTCCTCGGGTAAGCTGTTAGCGTGGACTTGCGTCCCATCACATAGCATGGAAAAGAAAAGAGAAAAAGGGAGGAAGAGACTGCTCAATACCACACACATACAGGAGGCAAGTGGGATAATTGCATTGTATTCCTGTTATAAAAAAAGAGAATTACACTGGCCTCGGGGCATACCCCGGTGTTACATGCAAAAAAAAAGGGGATGCAAGGGGGACTGGCAGCTAGTCTAGCCCCCGGAAGATGTCCTCGAAAGGGAGGATCCCGACGCAAGGGAAGCTCATCATCTCACGTAGATGGTCTTCCTGCGCGTCGAGGCGTTCCAACTCTGTCGTCACAGAGGCCACCGCTGCTTCGGCGACGGCCAGCTCTTCAGTTTCCCGGGTCTTGTCCATCTCGGCCTCGAGCAGGTCGGACTCAGCCTGGGCAAGCTAACCCCGAAGTTCCTCTATCCGGTTCTCCAAGGCATGGATATTGGCATTGCACCCGTCCAAGGCCCCCCGGTGTAGCTCCCTGCTATCCCTGCGCGCCGCCAGAGCCTCCAGATATTCATCCCTCTGAGCGCCGATAGCTGTAAGCTCGGTTGGGGCCTTCGTCTCGAGGAATGCACGACGGTTTACGTACTTCAATAATAACAGAACGCATCGTGACCACTCTTCCAATGGGCAGCCCATCATCTGTAGTGCTTTGGTCAGCTGCTCCACAATAGCCCTTGGGTCTCGATATGTGAGCGTTGGGTCGGCGACGACCATAGAGTGCAATACCAACAGGGTCTGGCGGACTGGCAGATCCGAACTCACGTGGCCGATAGAAGGGACAGCTGGTGGGTCGAAGCTAACTTCGCTGTCCACGGCCGCCCACAGCTCTGCGTCAACCACGGCCGAGCTACCCGGAAGGGTCAGGGCCGAAAGGAGGGACCTCACCAGTTTCGAGGTCGACCCTTGGCCAGCTACCACCATAGGTAAGGGGGAGATCATAATAGAGACGTCTGTCGCCGCCATGATGAGTGGTTGCTCTAGCTCCTTCGATCGGGCAGGTTCCGAGCCCGACAATGCCGCCTCCCCCGTCAAGACTAGAGTCGCGGCCCTGTCAGGAGAATGGACGTTCGCAGAGGTTGGATCTGGTGCCGTAGCAGACAAAGTTGCTTCAGCCTCCGCCGCCTCGGCAGACAAAGTATCGATGGCGGGCGGGTCCGATGTCATTCCCGGAAATTCTTCATCTCCTCCTGCCTGGAATTCCCCCGAATGTTCATTAAGGATCGCCAATATCCTCCCAAGGAGTCGGGCCTCCTCGGGTACGACCAGCATCAGGATCGGTGGCAGTGGGATCACCAGTCGCGGGACGGCCCCCATCTGCAGAAGAGACGTCAAGGAGCCCGCGTCCGGCCCCAGAAGCATCTTCAATCTTTTAGCCGCGTGTACGCAGAAGGATGAGCTCCACCTGGGGACGGCTTTACGAACCCGAGGTGCACGCGCTCCGCGGGGCGTTGTTGTTACCTGACCATGCAAAGAAAGGTCAGCCGCTTGCCAAGTGGAATAAATCGCTGAATTCTCAAGGAGGCCGGATGGATCCTCATGCTTACCTCACCCATCGGTATTATGCCGCTCTCTGGTGTCGTCTCTCCTCGGACGGCAACTTCAGGCCCCGTCTCCCCGCGGGTCTCGGTCACCGGCAACACCTCCCCTTCCTCCCGAATCTCGACTTCGGGCACGACCGGCTCTCGCACCTCGATCTTCGGCACTATCTCCCCCTCCTCCAGGGCTTCGGTGGCAGGGATAGTCGCCTCCACGGCTCCTTCGGAGGCACGAGCCTGCATTGCCTCGAATAAATCAGCAACCCCGAAGGAAGACTTAAGGACGAGAAAGGAGGGAGGAAGAGGAAGGCATACACTCACAGCCACTGCCACTTCTTCTCGAGGTGAGATATCGGCTGTCGAGATGGCAGCATCTAAGCTTACCCTGGCTCCTTCCTGTCATAAAACCTCGACCAGGGCCGCCAGTCTATCCAGACCAGCGGTGGTTGTCGCTTGTCTGGCGGCTTCTGAACCCGGGACGTGGATTGCTGCATCTTTTGACGGGGCCTATTCTTATCAAAAAAAACAATGATATCGAGGAGGTTAGTTGACGGCCTCAAGAAGGAAACTTGAATTATCAGGTTCGCACTTACGGGTGCCCGCTTCACCAGGCTAAGAGAAATAGGTAGTACCGGGGCATCCCAAGTGGGAACTTGAAGGCTGGGCTCCCCAGGGATACCCTCCGTTGAAAGCACTTTTTCAGAAGAATAGCCATAATCTACCTTCTCACCCGATGAAGACTTAGTCCTAATGGGCACCTCTCTCGCTGTCAAGGCGGCCCCCGCCTCAACATCCGGGGTCGGCTCGTCGCTGCGCTGGATGGGCAACCGCGACTTCCCTGACCGCCACCCCTTCGTTCTGTATGTCTGCCCGAATCGGAATGCCTCTAGATCCGCCTCCGGTCGAGGGGCTACCACATCAGCTCCTGCAAGGCAAAGCAGGACCCAGGTTCAGTCAGGCTCGTAAAGCTTCAAGATTCTTAATCAAAGCGGCTAGCAAAGAAAGCGTTATACCTCCTTCAGCTCCGGTGGCGGGGGTTGGGGCGAAGAAGGTCTCTGCGACAGATTCCATGGCCCCGTGGGTCACAGCTTCACCTACGCCTAGAATAGACACGGGCGCGGGCCTCTCGGCGACTGCTGGAACAAAGGAACATGTGTGTGTTACAAGAAACGCCCATCTTAATGTCTAAATAAATCTCGAAGAGCCTCGAAGAAGAAGAAACCCGACCCACAGGCCGACTCGGCTCGGCTCGAACGGCTTCGAACTCCTCAAATGAAGAGATCAAAGGCGCCGAGGGAATGGTCGACGTAGCTTTAGCGGCCTCCGTTTTTCGTCGCTTTGCCTCCCGCCGCCCGGCCGCCTTGGCAGCATCCACCACCTTCTTCACGGGCGATTTCGCCCGGGGCCTCTTTGCAGGCGGAGGCAGGGGAGTTGTGGTCGGAGCCGCTGGCAGCTCCTCGAAGTAAGCAGGTTTCCCTGCCTGCCGCAGGAGATCGTGATACGTCGCCATTTGAGTGATGTCGGGGTGATCTGTTAAAAAAAAGAGGACCCGATCAACGTCTAGTATTCAAGAAAGGTCAGCATTGAAGAACACAAGGGAAAGAAGAGAACACTAAGTACCATGTGGGCCAGTGTACAGCCGCAGCGTTATCGGTCAATAATTGAGGGACGACTCCTTGTCCTGACGAGCCGCCTCCCGGACCAGCCAGCATACATCTTCAATCTTTTGGCATCGATCGGCGAGGGCGGTCAGGTCCGCATGCTTCTTGGCGGCCAAGTGGCAGAAAAGGTTGAAGTGGTCCATTCCCCACCCCTCGGCATAGTAATAGGCGATGTGAAGGCGCTTGCCCAGGAGGGCCGCCGCCGAATCTTCAATCTTCAACCCATGCACTCGGAGGAGAACGTAGAGCCACGTGGTGTCCTTGTAATTCTCTGGGTTCCGTTCCTCCCTCCTCACAAATGTGCGATAGGGACAGAGCGGGTCCCTCTCCTAGCGCCAGCTCCTCGCTGGGGTGCCTTCTTCCTCCATGGGAAATGGATAGTTGATCAGCTCCAGGTGGTCACCCCCGATGTGGCAAAGATCCCTCAAGGTCTTCTTGAAATTATCCTTCGCCACAGGAGGCAATTTAGCCTGCAGTGCCGACTTGTCCTCTCGAGCCCTCTTGCGCACGATCATGTACGCGGCCACTTCCTGCTCCTTGCCCTGCCTCAACCGGAGGAGGTGCTCTGGGTCAATATCAAGGACGGGCACTAGCTGCCGGCTCAGAAACCTCCTCTCTGCCCCATCCCAGCAGTCGGTCCGGGATAATCGGTAAAAGGCTGTCCGAGCATTCCACCACTTCACATACTCCGGGGTCACCCGTGGAATCCGACCCGGGGCTGGCACCCTGAAACTACCAGTGTTTGCCCGATGAAAGAAATCCCACCAGGTTCGGGCAGTCTCAGCAGCGGGGCTCCCCTGGAGATTTCGCACCGGCAGGTCGAAGCAAGCACTATATGCCGAGATATGTTGATCATACCCAGAATTCCTGTCGAAGTGAAAGGGATAGTACGGCTCCAGCAGCAGACTGTCCCCTTTGCGGAAAGCCAGCACACTGGGACGAATGGACAGTGCCCAAGCCCTAAGCTCCGGCTCTAATAGCGGGCGAACCACGTTCTCCTGGCTGATCGGGTGTACATATTTCTCCACTTGGTCATCTCTGCATTCCCGGTTACTGTTTACTAGCAGACTGGAGTGAGCGGCCAGGGTCCAGAAATGAATAGTGCCCGCACTATGAAGGGGCACCGTCGTCAGCCTGCCCCGGATGTCATACAACCGCATGGATGTCGAGCTTGACGCCACACTCGCGAACTCCAGCATCCGTGGAACCAGCCCCCAGCCTTGAATGGTGCGTGGGGCGAACTCTGGAAACAGGGAACAGACCCACGCGTTGAAGAAGTGCAGTGGGCACACATACCGCGCCTGTCGCGGGAATTGGTGAGCGCTGACATCTCCGAGCACCTTGTATATCAGACACAGGGTAGCTGGACATAGAGACAGCTTGATACCCCAGGCCATCTGGCAGGCCGGGTAGATCGCATCCGGTCGGATGACGGTCTCGTCTCCATACGGCATGGTGAACGAGCACAGCCAGTAAGTCAAGAACGCTGCACAATGCGTCAGCGGGTCAACCCCTACCGGATTGGGCCCGCTTCGGCGCCCTCGGGAAGAGATCTTCACATCAGCCTTCGCCTTACTACGCTTCTTGCTAGCGGCTGCAGTGCCTATGTGCGGGAAGTCTTTGTATTGTTTTAGGCCGTCATAGAAGTACTGCAGCCACAAGACCATGCGGACTCTCTTCCGGTCTCCACGGGGGGGGGGGGGGGTGCTTCCCGCCATGCGCTAACTGATATAGGTCCCGGTACGCCTTCATAAGATACCGGTATGAATAACTAAGGGAGTAGTAGCCGTCCCCGTTGGTCTCATCCTTGATTAAATCTGGGAGGCAGACTTCTTCATAAGGCTCCCCGTCAATAGGAAAGCCACTGAGCTGACTGAGGCTCCACAAGTCCAATGAAGTTTCGCCCTCCGCCGTATAAAAAGTATTAGTCTCTGCATTGAACACTTCAATCATCCTGCAGCAGAGGCCCCTGGAAATGGGGTAGCTATACCGGGAGGCGTAGACGCTGTGATAAACGCCTGCCTGGATAAGGATCGGGGCATAATTGAACAACACATATTCCGTGAATTCCACGCCCCCCTCCCGAAAGGTGTGTGCATCCTTGAGCCTTAACTCCCCGAACCAGTCCAGCGCCAGTTCGTGCTTCAATCGGATGGCCAAGCAATCCAGCAAGAAAGGTTCTTCTCTGTACCCCCACTTTAAAGGAGCCAAGAGCAGACCGAACCGAGGGTGCTCGCCCTGAACTCGCGCAGCAGATGTGTCCCACCGTGCAGGGGTAAATTGAGGTGCCCGCACCAACTTATCCTCTGTCGGCAGCACGGCTTTAAGGCCCAAGATGGATTTCCATTCCCGAGCCTCTCCCACCAGATACATCGGAATACTCCTTGGAACACTGTAGAGCAGGCTATCCCGGGACCGCAAAATCGCTTGCTCGGCCTCCATGACAACTCGGAAGTTCCGCCTCCCCTGGTGACTGACATGCTTCAGGAAGCAGATTAGATGCCTGTCCTTCGGGTAGTCCTTCCGGTATTCCCCCATAGCCCGGTCAAAGGTCATGACGCCCTCAACCCGTGTGAGCCTGCGGAAATCCATCGTCTCGGTGTCGGAGCCCGACGATTCGGCCAGTGTCGCTATCTCAGCATGCTCCCTGTCCAAGTCCTCTACGTTGAACCATGTGATCGCCGGCACTAGGGGTGGGGGAACGTGCTCGGCACCAGAAGAAGCATAAGCAATAGAATCTCTTGGGGTAGCCATATCTCTGTAAGGCGCAAGGTACCTCAAGTCAGAACAAGATATAAATAAAAAAAAGAAAGGGAATTATAAAGGGGCTACACTATAGTTGATCTAAAATAGAATGCCAATAATTTCTGACGAAATTTTGGCAGAGTTTCCCCTAGGCCGGAGGCGTAAGGGGAAAACACGGGTGCACGCCCACAAGGAGTGACGGCCCCAACAAAGTCACGGTGTGCCCAAGGGCGACACCGGAGGTCCTCCGGTTGAAGAAGTCTCTTTCTCCTCTTCAGCGGCATGCCCCGTGCCTTGCTTTGGCGGTAAGACCCCCCAGCGGCACACCCCAGTGGCCGCCCTAGCGGCACACTCCCTGGCCGCCCAGCAGCACACCCGTGAACTCCCCCAGTGGCACACCCCAGTGGCCACCCTAGCGGCACACTCCTTGGCCACCCAGCGGCACGCCCCAGTGGCCGCCCCAACGGCACACTCTTTGGCCGCCCAGCGGCACACGCCCTGGCTGCCCAGCGGTACGCCCCTTTGGCCGCCCCAGCGGCACACCCGTGCCCACCTCTCGGCGGCACGCTTGTGCCCTCCCCAGCGGCACGCCCCGACGCCATGACCGCCCCACGCCAAAGAGAAGAAGAGGGAGAGACGAAGGAAAAGAAGAGGGAAAGAAGAAAAGGAGAATGGAGGAAGAGGAAGAGAAGAAGAAGAAGAAGAGGAAGGAGGGAGAGGAAGACGAGAGCCTAGGGCTCCGTCGTTCCCCGAGCGAAAGAAGAACGAAAGAAGAAGGAAAAGAAGAACGAAAGAAGAGGGAAGAGAGGAAGGAGGAGAAGAAAGAAGGAGAAGGAAGAAGGGGGGGCACGGTGGCCTCACCCAAAACGACGGCGAGCAGCGGTGGCCTCCGGCGGTGAAGGGAAGGAGAAGAAGAAGAGAGGGGGGGGAAGCGACGGTGGCAACCGAAGAGACAAGGAGAGAGAGAGGGAGGGAACTCGAAAAGAAATGGGGGAGTTTCGAACTCCCCCATCCCCTTTTATAATCGTTTCAAAAAAAGGAAAAAAATGAGAAAGAAAAGGGAGAGAAAAGAAAGAAAAAGGGAGGACGAAAGAAAGAAAAAGGGGGAGAGAGAGAAAAATGGAGAATAAAAAAAACCAACAAAAAAAATAAATAAGACAAAAGAGAAAAAAAAGAGAGAAGACAAAAAATAAAATAAAAGAAAAAAAAGAGAGAGAAGAAGGAAAAACAAAAGAAGAAGAAGAAGAAGAAGAAAAAAAGAAGAAGAAGAAGAAGAAGAGAAAAAAATCAATAATAAATAAATATATATACTTATATACATATAGTAAACAATGATAATATAACAAATAGGTATGATGACATCTACATCACGCATCTTATTAACGTACGCCCAATAATATACGTTAATATCATGGGCACACCCGCGAGCACCGTCTGGCTCATCCTTCGCCTGCGCTGCCCGTGGGTGGGGGGCATTTGTGGACGTGTAAAATCACACATCCATATGTCCCGCCAAGCCCCCGCACCGATGTCAAAGTCAAAGACCCGGAGGGACTGGCCATCCAGGGCTCCGGGAGAATACTACCGTCCGATAAATCCCCACATTTGCACGGGCGCATTAAGAGACCAAGAAAGCACAGGATGCCCTCCTGAATTGATACACTGCTAGGAACCCACCCTCGGGTCCCTAACGGTGAAGAAATATCCCAAAGAACGCACGACCGTGAGTTCCTGAAGCCAGAGCCGTTGCTCCTCCAACGGCACGCTTCAGGCCTCCAGCGGCACAGCCCCAACGCCCTCTCAGCGGCACAGCCTCCAAGCCTCCAGCGGCATAGCCCCAACGCCCTCTCAGCGGCACAGCCTCCAAGCCTCCAGCGGCACAGCCCCAACGCCCTCTCAGCGGCACAGCCTCCAAGCCTCTAGCGGCACAGCCCCAACGCCCTCTCAGCGGCACGGCCTCCGTGGCCCTTCAGCGGCATGCCCCCTGAAGAGCCTCCAACGGCACGGGCGTTCTTCCCTCCAGCGACACGGCCCCTCAGCCCCAGCGGCACAGCGTGAACTCCCCGAACGGCACAAACCGGTAAGATACACAACGGTCATTAGAGGGGCCCCTTGGCGCGCAGTGTGGCCATGTCAACGCCAGCTAACCCCCTGCCTTGGTGTCGCCCTCCGGTTGGGTGAGGGAGATCTTCACCTGACGAGGAAGATATCGAAGTCAACCTCGGATGGCAGTGCCATCATGAGGTCGGCCTCGTCAACGGCCCACGTATAAAAGGCTCTCACAGGGAAGAGAAGAAGACGGAGAGGCGAAGGCACCCGTTCGAAGAGAGCACCAGAGCAGAAGAAGGAAGAAGGAGAACAATAAGAAGGTAGAGGAGAGCAAGGAGAGGAAGAGAGAGTGTGTGCTGTATAGTGGGGGGGGAGAAAGGTGGCAGTGAAGGGCAACCCTTCCTCATCCGAACTGATGGGGACATCAACGTCAGCCCGCTCACTTTGTGTTTGCATCTACGTCCTTTTGTATTTGTATGTACGCCCTTGTGGTATATGGGTACACAATAGTAGGTCTTAGTGGGTTTATTTGCAAAAGGCCATTGGGTTTCTTTGCAAATATGCATGTAGGCCCTGCAGGGGCCCCCTCCCTCATCCTTATTGGTCCACCTGGACTCCTGGGTCCAAGGTGGCTGGTCCATGGTCCAACCTTGGACTTGGACCTAGAATTAATTAAAGAAGACAAATGCTAATTGCCTTCTTAAAGGGGGGGGCGAACCTAGTTGTTTAATGGGGTTTAATGTGGTTGTCAAACCACATCTCAACCCTTCATTGATCAACCCTTGATCCAAGGGCTTAGAATAGGTTAGACCCCTTGCATATATATACTTGTATTTTTCATATTGCATGAATTAATGAAGGAAAAAAAGGCATTTGCCCCCAATTGGATCTTGTGCCCCTCCCCTCTCTCTCCCTGGTTCCTCCACCTCCAGCCCCCTTTCTAGAGTGTAATCCCCTCCCCCTTGATCCCCTCCAGCATCTGAAGCAACTCCGGTGATCGCCGCCGCCATCGACTCGCCGCCGACGCGTCGTTGCCAACGGTTTCGGTGTTCTGTCCACTCAGGATAGAACCTTCTTCTCCGAATTCCTGCTGTCACTCCCTTCGTCTTCTGAAGCTCAAAATTTCAGGGTTGGTTCCCCTCTAGAACCCTTATCCCTAAAAAAAAATCACGTCAAAATTCATCCTTTAGCTATTTTTTGATTTTCGTCCAAGTCGAAGTTCCAGATCTGTCCTGGTTCTGTTTACTGTTCATCAGCTCTGAGTTTACCCCATTCGAACCATCTTATTATTTTTGTTGGGTCGGCCAAATTTATTGGGAGTTCTGTCCACATCCCTCTACCACCAGGAATTTTCTTAATTTTTGATAAGGTCTCTAGGTATTTTTCAAATTTCGTCCAAGTTCCCAAGAACAGTCTACCCACAGTTTCCCAGATCCGACCCAGGTCTAGTAAAGAAATCCCAGAAAATCCATTTCGTCTCCAATCAGAAAACCAAAAATAGTCCCGGATTCCTCTCTCAGAGACCTTCAACTTTGATGAAGAAATCATTGCCAGATTCAGAGGTCTTCTCCCCGGTCAACGTCGATCTTCAGAGAAGTCAGAACCTGCCCCTGCAGTTCTGGCCAGATTCCAGCAAGCTTGTAAAATACATGATCAGAAATACAGAGCTGATTATTTTTTCTGAAGATCCCTACGTCGAAGTATTTTGAGTCCTCTTTCCAACGGCTCTAATTTCGTCGCGTTCCGACGACGGGGCTGATCGCAGCAGCAGTTTCCTCCAAGTCACGCTCTTGCAAACAGAAGTTCAGGTTTGTGGCCGAGTTCCCCGCGAGCGTCGTCCGAGGGCCGCCCGGCGTCCAGTGGTCGTTCCAGCAGCTCGCCATCCCAGGGGAACGCTTCCCAAGTGTCTCCACAACAGAGGAGTCATCAGGCCCCACACGACCCCTCCTGTCAATACGTGGGCCCCCACTAGCACGAGTACGCGTGAAGCCGAAGCATCACACGGAACCGCCCGTCAACCCGAAACTGGTCCTCCCGGGCCCACTTGTGTTGCCCTTTACCTCCCTGCGTGGAGTGGGCTTAGTTGCATTGCTGTAACCATAATGTATTAAGTTCCCGGGGGTACGAGTTCCGGCCGGGTCCCATCTTCGCCACGCCGAGAGCGTGGAGGTATCGCCTTCACCCTTACACTTGGCATTAGCTCAATTCTTTATATGCTTTATATGCCGCTGCTAGAGAGCATGTGTAGGGATACCTAGCCCGCTTTCAATTTATAATATCACTGCTGCGAGAGAGAGCGAAGCCGTCCCGTGACCCGATCCGGGCACAAGTGAGAGCCGACCACCCTAGCTCCCAGCCGGTTTCTCAACCGCGCACATCCGACGCTTCCCTCGTTAAGGGACGATCGCGAGCTTGTCGTGTCCGTGGTCCCGTCCCGCATCAATTTGGTATCAGAGCGAGTTGAGTCTAGGGTGTCAAAAAAAAGTGTCATTTGCGTCTAGTCATTAGTCGGTTTAAGTCGAGTCTAGGATCATCATATTTTCAAAACAACGAAAAAGAGTCGTTTTTGGGTCGCATACATCCCTTTACTCGGTATATAAAAAGGTGTTGTCCGACCGTTAGGTTACGCCTATCGGGAAGGCCGCACACTTGTGCGAGTGACCTTCGGGTCGATTGTCTCCGCCGCGTACCGAGTTTTGGTTAAGTCTAGGTGCATCATTTTGCATTAGTGTGTTTTGCGTTAGTCGGTGTCTTCTAGTCGGTGTGTTTGCATGCCCACTCGTCGGGGTACTCAGTACTCACCCCCACCCCCACCTATGGCCAACCCACGGGATACCTCGGGAGACTTCCACTCCCTACAAGAGGCGATGATGGCCATTATGGCTAGGTTGGACCAATCCGATGCTAACTTTCGGACCTTCTCCGAGAATATGGATGGTCGCCTTAGGGCCATGGAGGGACGCATGGAGAACTCCGATAGATCGGTCCAAGACCTCGTTGGGCGGTTAGATAGGATGTCACACGGGGACCCTCCTGGGGCAGCCCAAGGTCCACCCGCACCTCCTCCCGCGGGGGCCCAAGTCCAACCCGCTCCCATGGCCCAAGTCCAGGCCGCTCCTGCGGCCCAAAACCAGCCACCACTGGTTCCTCCACCCGCCCCTCCTCGGGTTCCCCAACTACCACACCGTGACCTTTGTCTCGAGGACTATGGGTCCGACAATGCCTACGAGGGGTATGGTCAACGCCGTCGTGGTTTTCAGCCACAACGAGATGAGGATGATGATCGGGTCCTTAAGACCGTGCGAGCGGATCCTCCCGCTTTTTACGGGTCTTTGGATCCGAAAGTCTACCTAGATTGGGAGTTTGGCATGGACCGTTATTTTGAATGGTATGATATGTCGGAGCGTCGAAGGGTCCGATTTGCCACCATGAAACTCATGGGGCAGGCACAAACCTATTGGAAGAATGTGGAGAGCCTGCTACTTCAGCGGCTAGAACCCCCGATCGACACATGGGCCGAGATGAAGAATAAACTTCGGCAAAAGTACCTTCCTCCCACCTACCGCCAGCGACTCATCGATAGATGGCAAAGTCTTAGCCAGGGAGACCGGTCCGTCTCCGAATACATCGCGGAGTTTGATGAGTACTTTCTACGATGTGGTGTCACGGAGGAGAGTACCATGCCCGTGTCCCGCTTTCGACGTGGTTTGCGGCCACACTACCAGTATGAGCTTTTCCGCCGCAATGCCAAGACGTTGGAAGAGGCATATCAGGTTGCTCTCGAGATGGAGCAATTTGAGGGAGAGTTCGAGTCTAGCCATCGGTTGGGCCCCACCCCTCTCCGTAGTACCGAGCCCCGTCACTCTATAGGCCCACATCAGCGGCCTCCCATGGCTCGACCTCAGGAGCCCACCCGTCAGGAGCACTTCGCTCCACGGCCTCGCCCTCCTCCACCCCGGGATCTATTTCCATCCCAACCACCGGCACCCTTTGCCCGTCCCCCAGCTCCTATAGCCCGTCCTTTGGCACCGGCACCCCCTCCACTCTTGTCCAAGGCACCTACATCTCCCCCATTGTTGCCTACACCCCCTACCCGGCGGGATGATAAGGGTAAGGCCCCTCTTATCGGGGAGAGTAGTCGATCGCGAATACAATGTTTCCACTGTCACGGGTACGGCCACATTGCTAGTGAGTGTCCCGCTCGCACCACCCTAGCCTTAGGTGTTGGCGGATCCGCACCTCCCGAGCTTGAGCATGTCGATTACGAGGCCGATGAGGCACTGGCCGATGAATACTATGCCATGGGGGAAGAGCTGGGCGACCCTTCGGCCGCCCAGGATGTCGCCACCTAGTGGGTTTGATGCTACCACCTTAGTCTAGAGTCATGCATGAGTCAGTGTGCTTTCTTTGTGTGGTTTGTTTGTGTGGTGATTTTGAGTCGATTGTTTGTGTGATTTTCATTCATGTGTCAGTGCATGGTGAGTCTGCATGTGTCTTGTGCAAGCTCGTGTCGTTCTCTTATGAGTGTGAAGCGAGTCGACTCACTCGATGAGTATGGGATCGGTTTTAGTTCTATACCCGGATCAGTCACCTATATGGACTCAGCGGTGATTCCTAGTGAGTCTTCGAGCTGTTTCCTTCCTTTTGAGAGTGCCCCTTCGGAGTGACCACCTTTAGCCATCGCAGTGCGCATATCGAGTGTATATGGAATGAGCAGGTGCCGATCACTTGGAGTGGAGCATACCCGCGCTACTTAGCACGGTGACGGATCCGCCGGAGTACCGGAGCAGCCATACCCCTACTCGACGGGGTCGAGTTCCTCCCACCCGGGGAGAATTGATGGGGACATCAACGTCAGCCCGCTCACTTTGTGTTTGCATCTACGTCCTTTTGTATTTGTATGTACGCCCTTGTGGTATATGGGTACACAATAGTAGGTCTTAGTGGGTTTATTTGCAAAAGGCCATTGGGTTTCTTTGCAAATGTGCATGTAGGCCCTGCAGGGGCCCCCTCCCTCATCCTTATTGGTCCACCTGGACTCCTGGGTCCAAGGTGGCTGGTCCATGGTCCAACCTTGGACTTGGACCTAGAATTAATTAAAGAAGACAAATGCTAATTGCCTTCTTAAAGGGGGGGGGCGAACCTAGTTGTTTAATGGGGTTTAATGTGGTTGTCAAACCACATCTCAACCCTTCATTGATCAACCCTTGATCCAAGGGCTTAGAATAGGTTAGACCCCTTGCATATATATACTTGTATTTTTCATATTGCATGAATTAATGAAGGAAAAAAAGGCATTTGCCCCCAATTGGATCTTGTGCCCCTCCCCTCTCTCTCCCTGGTTCCTCCACCTCCAGCCCCCTTTCTAGAGTGTAATCCCCTCCCCCTTGATCCCCTCCAGCATCTGAAGCAACTCCGGTGATCGCCGCCGCCATCGACTCGCCGCCGACGCGTCGTTGCCAACGGTTTCGGTGTTCTGTCCACTCAGGATAGAACCTTCTTCTCCGAATTCCTGCTGTCACTCCCTTCGTCTTCTGAAGCTCCAAACTTCAGGGTTGGTTCCCCTCTAGAACCCTTATCCCCACAAAAAAAATCACGTCAAAATTCATCCTTTAGCTATTTTTTGATTTTCGTCCAAGTCCAAGTTCCAGATCTGTCCTGATTCTGTTTACTGTTCATCAGCTCTGAGTTTACCCCATTTGAACCATCTTTTTATTTTTGTTGGGTCGCCCAAATTTATTGGGAGTTCTGTCCACATATATCTACCACCAGGAATTTTCTTAATTTTTGATAAGGTCTCTAGGTATTTTTCAAATTTCGTCCAAGTTCCCAAGAACAGTCTGTCCACAGTTTCCCAGATCCGACCCAGGTCTAGTAAAGAAATCCCAGAAAATCCATTCGTCTCCAATCAGAAAACCAAAAATAGTCCCGGATTCCTCTCTCAGAGACCTTCAACTTTGCTGAAGAAATCATTGCCAGATTCAGAGGTCTTCTCCCCGGTCAACGTCGATCTTCAGAGAAGTCAGAACCTGCCCCTACAGTTCTGGCCAGATTCCAGCAAGCTTGTAAAATACATGATCCGAAATACAGAGCTGATTATTTTTTCTGAAGATCCCTACTTCGAAGTATTTTGAGTCCTCTTTCCAACGGCTCTAATTTCGTCGCGTTCCGACGACGGGGCTGATCGCAGCAGCAGTTTCCTCCAAGTCGCGCGCTTGCAAACAGAAGTTCAGGTTTGTGGCCGAGTTCCCCGCGAGCGTCGTCCGAGGGCCGCCCGGCGTCCGGTGGTCGTTCCAGCAGCTCCCCATCCCAGGGGAATGCTTCCCAAGTGTCTCCACAATAGAGGAGTCATCAGGCCCCACACGACCCCTCCGGTCAATACGTGGGCCCCCACTAGCACGAGTACGCGTGAAGCCGAAGCATCACACGGAACCGCCCGTCAACCCGAAACTGGTCCTCCCGGGCCCACTTGTGTCGCCCTTTACCTCCCTGCGTGGAGTGGGCTTAGTTGCATTGCTGTAACCATAATGTATTAAGTTCCCGGGGGTACGAGTTCCGGCCGGGTCCCATCTTCGCCACGCCGAGAGCGTGGAGGTATCGCCTTCACCCTTACACTTGGCATTAGCTCAATTCTTTATATGCTTTATATGCCGCTGCTAGAGAGCATGTGTAGGGATACCTAGCCCGCTTTCAATTTATAATATCACTGCTGCGAGAGAGAGCGAAGCCGTCCCGTGACCCGATCCGGGCACAAGTGAGAGCCGACCACCCTAGCTCCCAGCCGGTTTCTCAACCGCGCACATCCGACGCTTCCCTCGTTAAGGGACGATCGCGAGCTTGTCGTGTCCGTGGTCCCGTCCCGCATCACGAACCCTCTCCCTAAGTCTTCTTTCTTTTTCCCCGGTTGTTTTCTCCTCTCGTTTGTTTGAATGTAATGCGTCGTGTTTCGCCTTCGGGTCATGATCTATGTCACTTTGAGTGCATCATGAATGAAATATCTCCTGGCCTTGCCTTCTTTCGTTGCATTTGCTGCTTCTTCTTAGTGTTGATCTGTGGGTTTTATGCATCTGCTACCAACCTTCCAACTTTTGGCCTCTTCCCCTTTCCGGGACCTCCCTTTGCACAATGATTCTTAGATTCTGTTAAACGGGTCTGTAGGAGCCCACCATCCTTCTTGATACATAAGGACCCCTTCCCTCGGTACCCAGAACATCTCCCCTTGATCTCCTCCCAGAACCAACAGCCATCACCCTGTTCAAGACCTTCACGGCACACCTAGTTCTACTTCCAGCAATGCATCTCGCTTGGCCGGCCCGACGGCACACCCCGCCCTGGGTCTACTCAGCGATACACCCTTGCCGTTTGTCCCCCCTGGCGGCACGCTTCTTGTTCTTCTACTCAGCGGCACGCTTTGACCACCTCAGCGGCACATCGCCCCTGGAGTGCTTTCAGCGGCACGCTCTCACCTTTGCCATGTCCACTGGCATACTCTAGTGGCCGCTCACCCAGTGCACCCATAGCTCGTTTTAGCTTGTTGGCTTTCTCGTTCGGCGCTTTCCCCGAGTTTTTTTCTGAAATACTTTTAAAGGAGGCTGCTTAGGCATGCACCTCAGTTGTTGGTTCATGTCACTCCATGTGGACATGTCACTTATATTCTCTTACCATCCGGGTCAAGGGGAGATGTTGTCGAATTTTTGTCAGAAATAACAATACGTTAAAAGACGAAAGGGAAGCTGTTGTGCCTCTTAGGCACAAGCATGTGCTATGTTACTTTGATGATAGCAATGCTATTTGGTTTTGATGATAGCAAGATAGTGAGTGCATTTGAGTGCATTTGATATTATATTTTGATGATAGCAATGTTATTGTGTTTTGATGATTGCATTAAACAAAGTGCATCTCTGTGCATTCTTATTCTTGAGCACTCTGCATATGATAGCAACATGAATGATGATGTTTAGCATTGATGGCAATTGTTCTTTATACATATGCATTGCATTCTGTCAGATATCATGTCTCTGCATGTATCTACAGTCTTAACTGTAGTGGGTCGACCCACCCTTGCTGATGCGTCGACCCATCAGAACATTGGCTGCCGGTTGCATAGTCTACACATCAGACTGCATTGCATTTATTCATGGCTAAGAGTCTATACACTGGACTGTGTCATTGTGCATCATGCAAGTCTATACATTGGACTTTCATTCAAGCCTATACATTGCATTGGCTAAAGTCTGTTTCATTTAGAGTCTAAGGTAATGTCCATACACTGGACTTGAAGTGTGTACATTGAGCGTCTCACTTAGCGTCTAAGGCAAAGTCTACACGTTGCTACAGTAACGAAAGTCTATACATCTGATTGTGCAGTGTCTTAGCCATCGTCTCACATTCTTCAAGTCTACACATTGGGTTTTCACATGAAGTATGTACAGCCGTTCACTGTTGAAGTCCATACACTGGTCGGTGGAAAGTCTGTACACTGGCTTCCGTCTTCAAAGTCTATACAGCAGTTGTCTTCAATTTGAAGTCTGTACACTGACTCGCTTCATTTCCTCAGAGTCTGTACATCCACAATGAAATCCAAAGTCTGCACATTGGTCTTCGATTTCAATGTCTATACATTGGGCTTTTACATGAAGTCTATACATTGTTGTTTGCATTGCAAGTCCATACATCCTCAGCTGAACCCCATGTCCATACAACGACACTGTAGCTTGCATAGCTCATGTCTGCACATTGGTCTTCATCTCTTGTAGTCTAGACATTGGAAAGTATATACACTGAGCTCACAAGAAGACTTCCAAGTCTATACACTCTCTCAGTGTACATACTTGCCCATTTGCTGTTTCAGAGTATATACACTCGGTGTTATAAGATTTAAATAACCACTTGTTCTATGTTATGATTATAAGATTTTTTTGTGTATAGGGTTAACGCATAATGACCACAGCGTCCACGCAGCAAGTATACTAGTAGAAGTATTAGCTGCTGGAACACATCACTGTGTCAATGCCACGGCCTGGTAGCGTCCACGCAGCAAGCAAACAAGCTAAAGCATTAGCTGCTGGAACACCACTGCATCAACGCTATGGGCTAGCAGCACGCCTATATACTGAAGACATTGATCACTGGACACCAATGCGTCAACGCCTTGATCAAGTGGCGTGGACGCTGTAGTTCAAACAATCAAGAAAGAAGCTTACTGGATTACTCTGATGCGTCAACGCTGCAGGCTGGTGGAGTCAACGCAGCAGACTTGAGTCCTGCTGGTCGAACGTCGTTGAATTGACAGGCATGTGATCCGAGGTGCCTGGCTCGTGAATCAGGATGCTGCCACGTGGTCCAAACGTCTAGGGCAGGAAACGTGGAAGCCACACTCACCCAGTGTGCTGCTGCTGATGCTATATATACGAGTCTTCATCATCTGTAGAAGACTGATCAAAGAAGAAGCCTGGAGAGCAGAAAGCCCTTCGATCCAGAAAAAGAAAAGAGGAAGAAAAAGAGAAGAAGAGAGAATAGCAGAGAGCGTGAGTCGAAGAGAATAAAGGAAAAAGAGATCGAGAGAGTGAAAGAGCAGAAGAAGAAAAAGAAAAGAGAAAGAGAGAAAAGGAGAGCAGAGATCGAGAGAAGAAGAGAAGTGCAGCAGAGAAGAAAGAGAAAGAGAGAGAGTGAAGAAAGAGAGTGAGATCGAGGGAGATCTGGTCTTGATGGACCGTGGATCAAATCCAGGCCATCCAGCTCCTTGTGAGCCATATTATGCTTTACGTTTACAGCTTTCCGATTGCTGTTCATCCTTTCTTTTATTTCCATTTTTACACTTTCCTTCACGCTGTTAGTCAGCGGATTGCAGGGGTGCTGCCTCTGGACGGCTAAGCTGTATAGCCCAGCGGTTTGTAGTGGAGGACTACACTGGACAGCAAGCTGTGTTGCTCAGCGGGGCGAGGAGGATTCCTCGGACGGCAAGCTGTGTTGCCCAGCGGTTGTTGGCAAGCTGTGTTGCCCAGCTGTTAGTGAAGCCACACTCGGGTTGAGTGTGGGGTGGATGTAGGTCTGGAGGACCGAACCACCTAAAAACCCCTCTTGCATTGTGGTTTGATTGCTTATGGTTTGCTTCCGCTAGATGTTTGCATAGGGGCGCTCCAAGTGCTTGATCACAGGTTCATTAGATGACTTGATCAGACTTTGTTCTAAGTGTTTAATCTGTTGAGTGAGCGAAATTCTAATTGAGCGAAAGTTTATATTGGGTGAAAATTTTTATAGGCTATATTCATTCACCCCCCCTCTGAATACTTGCACCGAACCCAACAATTGGTATCAGAGCGGTCTCTGACTTAACAGATCTAACAATCTGCAGAGGATCCTGCTAACTGTTCAGTGCATTTCAGAGTGAGTCATTTGGAATCGTTTTGATTTACTGTCTTAGTGCTTCACATTGATCATCTGGTTTAGTGCATTTCTATTTTGTGCATTTCATAAGTGTGCCCCTTGTGTTCTGTATTTAGTTTCACTGAGTTAGTGCCGTGTCTTGCTTATCTGATTTTGTTGTCTATTGTTTTGTGCTTTGAATTTGGTTGTTATCTGATTCGATGGCTAATCCTCTGATATTCAGAGGTGATTACTTTGACTCTTGGTTCGAAAACCTCCATCGGTATGTAAAGTCTACTGATCCAAAATTGTGGAAGGTAATGACTCACGGCCCATACAAACTGTTGAAGGATAAATCTAAATGGACCAAGAAGGATAAGCTGAAAGACTCTGTCAATATTAGAGCTGTAATTTTATTAAAAGAATCAATTGACAGATCTCTAATTGAATGCATTTCATCTTGCAGGTCTGCCAAAGACATTTTTGAAAAATTGAAGCTAATCCGAAATCACAGCAAATGCTTGATGGTTGATAGAAGAAATGCTGATGATGAAACTTCATCCGAGGTAAGTTCTGAACCTGAAGAACTTTCAATTGATGATCTATGGAATATAAATGAGAAACTCAATAATAGATGTGAGAAATTGAAATCTGAGAATGAAAGACTGAAAAAGAAATGTGATCAGATAACTTTGAAAGTTCCTTGTAAAACTTGTCCAGATCTGAAACAATCTTATAATGCATGTATGTTAGATGTTAAGAATTTTCAAGAACAGAATGGGTCTCTAAAATTTGAAAATCAAACATGTCTGGACAAGATATTAGAACTTGAGAATCAGCTGAATGAGAAGAAAAATGAACATATAAAAGGGATGCAAGAACTGACTCAAGTTAATTCCGAAGTGGACGAACTGAAACTTGAGAATGAAGAATTTCAAAAAAAAATTGAAATTCTTATGGGTAGAATAAATGAAATCAATGGGGAGGTTTCACATTCCTCTTCAGCTCAATTAACCTGCCATATGTGCTCAGCTCTAAGAGAATGAAATGAAGATCTTTATAGTGAGAATGAATGGCTGAGTAAATAAATTATCTCACTTAAAGAGGATCACAAAAACTTGGTGGCTGAGAAAATTAGAGTGGAGGAAAGAGAAGAGGAATTAATTGAAAAACTGGAGCTAATATCTGGAAGAGAGAGATGTGAGGGTAATGAATTTCAGGCTAGAGATCTTGAGGAAGAAAATACTGAATTAAAAGCTGAAGTTGAAAAACTGAAGTGGTTAAACACTGGCTTGTCTGAAAGACTTCTCACCACAGAAAAAGGGAAAGCTGTCTATGATGAAAATTTAGAAATTTTGAACAGTCTAGAACAAGAAATTGAGAAGTATAAAACTGTAAACCAAATTCTAAGCGAATGTGTTAATTGCAGTGAACAGGAAATAGCCAGTTATGAACTTCACATTGCTAACTTGGAAGATAAAATTCATAATCTGGAAAATTCAGCTATTGAGTCTGACAAGATTAAAGAAAAAATGAAAACTATTGGGAAGAGGAAGGATGATAACTCTGAAGGGAGAACAAATTGCTATTCTGATGTTAAGAAAATCACTAAAAAATAGCTATATACCACTCTTGTCCAAAGCACTGATGTAGCTGGTACTTCAAGGCAATCCCCAAAACAAAATGAAAATCAGAAGTCACCTTCAAAATCTGTCTTTCAAAGCTCAGAAAATTGAAAAGGAAACAAAACCTGTTGAGGATAATCAGAAATTGACAAGGAAGAGTCAAACAAAAAGGGCAAAGAATAATTCTGGTTATACTTTGAAATTTGTTAGCTCTGCTGATTCTGATGGGTCAATGCAAAATGCTCATGCTTCTTGTACTCATTCACATGCATCTGTGAATTCATCTGATAGAAACCATGCCCCTAGGAAATCTGATGCTTCTTGCTATTACTGTGGTAAGCATGGGCATATCATGGATGATTGCAGAATATTAAAAGAGGATGAGCATTCTAGGAATCTATCTGAAAGAAACCATGCCTTCAGAAAATCTAATGCTTCATGCTATTATTGTGGTAGGTATGGTCATTTAATGAATGAGTGCTATGCTTTGAAATCTGATGACAGAATGCATGTCAGATACACCCCAAATCATCATGAGCACAAAAGAAACAAACTCAAATTTAATCAGCATATCATTTGTTTCACTTGCAATAAGCCGGGGCACAAGGCTATTGAGTGCTGGTCAGGAAATCATTGGGGTAAAAATGAATCAAGAAGCAAGCATCTTAAATGCTTTGAATGTGGTAAGTATGGGCATGCAGTCAAAGATTGCTGGCATGCTCAGGGAAATAGATTAAACTCTAAATCTGTCAAATTCCCTGCCTTCTATGATTCTGCTAGAAATAACTTGAGAAATAAAAGGAAAAACTTTGCATGTTTTGAATGTGGTAAGCTAGGCCACAAAGCTGCCAACTGTCGGTTGGCTGAGCATGTAAAGAAAAATTTTCATGTCAATAAAAGAAATACTCATGCTCATACACATAATTTTCATACTCATATGCATGCACATGGGCATCATGTTTCTGCTAACATGAAGAATAAAAACAAAAATTCTGTGGCTTCATGTTATTATTGTGGAAAAACTGGACATTCAATGTTTGAGTGTAAACTGATGGAATATGATGATCATGTTGCTAAAAGATTGTTTAGAACACATGTTAGGGCTCATACAGGACCCAAGGCAGCTTGGGTTCCTGCAGGATCAAAATAATCCAGTTGTTGCAGGTGTGCCTTGGAAACGAATAAAAGGGGTTAACCAAGGCACTCAAATGGAAACCTCAGGATCCTACCTTTCAGGTCAGTTCTGAACTTTGTTTAAATCTCATAATCTGAAAAATGCTGATTTGTCTATTTTTAATTTCATTATCTGATTGCTCTGCACTGCATATGTCATGTGGATGACCATCATGGTATATTAAATGGAACAGAGCTGAAGGGCATATGGAGTATGTCTGGATGCTACTGCCATGTGTGAGGGGGTCCTTGGACCGAGTCATCCGCCTAGTACCATGGGTCTAGTTTTCATATAGAGCAGTGTATTGCATATCATAAATTTGAAAAAAATAAAATTTGAAAAGAAAAGATTCAGTGCACATCATGCATTTTGTCAGGGGGAGCTTGTTTGCTGTTGATTGATCATCATGCTCTCCTTGTTAGAACTGTTGCATACTGCATATGTAGGATAGTGCATATCATAAAACTTTGAAAAATCTAAAAGGAAATTCATTGCACTTAGACAGGGGGAGCATTCCTATTTCATATCTTCTTCACCTCATGAACTCCCTTTGATTAAGTAACCTGATTCACTCTCTTGACTATGCGCTATTCAACTGAATTCTCTGCTGGTATCTCTAAAATAGCTGATCAGTCTGTATTCCAGACTCAGCTACTGTCTGATGATAAAATCTCTTCTGATGCTCGTCTCTATTGATGATTTACTCTTGCACCAGCCTATAATCACCTGTCACATTCTTCTCAGCTGGTGTGACTGAATTGGCTCTACTATTGATTTGTTGGTCAGCTAAACTTAATCTTCTGATCTGAGGAACTTAAGCTGCATGTCATGCAATTCAGTCTGAGAACATTGTAGAAATTTATATCATAGAGGTTTAAGAATTACCACTGAATCAGACTGATATAAGATTAATGTATTCTCATATTTGTAATTAAATGAATTGAAAATATCTGAATGATAAGGGTTAATAAACTTTAACCACATGTGTCATGTAAACCTTAGACTCTCTCATCAGATATCTGAAAATTTGAATTCAGGACTTCTTTGGTTAAGATGCATATAGTGTGTATTGTTGTTAAACATTAATTTGAAAAATGTTGACTAAATGAAAAATTTATGAATTCAGAGCAATGACTCGGTCACTTAGAAACTGAGTTCTTTATCAATGAAATAAAGTAACTCATGTCATGAGGTGCCATAGTTATCTCTGATAAAAATTTAGTGAAACAAAACCTGACGGAGCAATAGCTTATCTGTATTGAGTATCTGGGGAGTCTGGCCTCTGATAAAGGTGTCTTCTCATGTAAAAAGACACTCATATTGCTAACTCTGCTCTCAAAGTGAGAGGCAATGACAGTTATCACACTGAGTAACTGGGTCACTTCAACTGAGACTTGCTGTGCCTCATGTAAAAAGGTGTTGATCAACTTAAATTGCTCAGGAAAAATATAATGTGCTTCAAATAAAATTATCTTGAAAAATCTGTCAACTCATGTTCTTGAAAAAGTGTTTAACTTCAGTATTAACCTGTGTATTTTTCAAAGGTTCAATTGAGATCATATGTGTAAGATAAAAGATGATTATTTTTTAGTATTTTCTGACTATTTGGTTCTCTTTTATTAAAACTTGGATTCAGATATGAGTATTGAGTTTAATTTGGCAAATTTGGTATACAGCAAAATTAAATCAGATTGGTTAAGCTGCAAATTCATAACCCCTTATGATAGAAGAGTCAAATCTTCTTAAGACTCATTGTTATGATGGATGCTTTACAATCTCTCATGTTCAGATTCTTTCCAGACAGCCTGATCAACACCTTGCTATTGATTGATTCTTTGAGATGTATTGGCTAATCTTACATTTTCAGTTGATCCACACTGTTGGAATCTTCCATCCTGTTCCACAATCAACTCTGGTTCTGTTTCATTCTGTTCATGTAACCAGAATTCAGATTCTTTGTAATGGCAGCATTTAGCTTGAGTTATTGGATAACCAGGGTTCATTCCTGTGCTTCAGGGGGAGTTATGGGTCCTCTGATTTTAAGGGAAGAATAGCTACTATTGCATGCCGATAGGGGGAGTTTGTTGCTCTAAGGGTGTTTGCATGCATAATGCACTTTGCACTCTTGTTTTTACTATTTTTCTCTTTTTGATCATGTCAAAGGGGGAGAAAATCTTGTGTGTGACTCACTGTCACATTGTGTTGCCATCATCAAAAAGGGGGAGAATGTTGTGCCTCTTAGGCACAAGCATGTGCTATGTTGCTTTGATGATAGCAATGCTATTTGGTTTTGATGATAGCAAGATAGTGAGTGCATTTGAGTGCATTTGATATTATATTTTGATGATAGCAATGTTATTGTGTTTTGATGATTGCAATAAACAAAGTGCATCTCTGTGCATTCTTATTCTTGAGCACTCTGCATATGATAGCAACATGAAATCAATGGGGAGGTTTCACATTCCTCTTCAGCTCAATTAACCTGCCATATGTGCTCAGCTATAAGAGAACGAAATGAAGATCTTTATAGTGAGAATGAATGGCTGAGTAAATAAATTATCTCACTTAAAGAGGATCACAAAAACTTGGTGGCTGAGAAAATTAGAGTGGAGGAAAGAGAAGAGGAATTAATTGAAAAACTGGAGCTAATATCTGGAAGAGAGAGATGTGAGGGTAATGAATTTCAGGATAGAGATATTGAGGAAGAAAACACTGAATTAAAAGCTGAAGTTGAAAAACTGAAGTGGTTAAACACTGGCTTGTCTGAAAGACTTCTCACCACAGAAAAAGGGAAAGCTGTCTATGATGAAAATTTAGAAATTTTGAACAGTCTAGAACAAGAAATTGAGAAGTATAAAACTGCAAACTAAGTTCTAAGCGAATGTGTTAATTGCAGTGAACAGGAAATAGCCAGTTATGAACTTCACATTGCTAACTTGGAAGATAAAATTCATAATCTGGAAAATTCAGCTATTGAGTCTGCCAAGATTAAAGGAAAAATGAAAACTATTGGGAAGAGGAAGGATGATAACTCTGAAGGGGGAACAAATTACTATTCTGATGTTAAGAAAATCACTAAAAAATAGCTATATACCACTCTTGTCCAAAGCACTGATGTAGCCGGTACTTCAAGGTAATCCCCAAAACAAAATGAAAATCAGAAGTCACCTTCAAAATCTGTCTTTCAAAGCTCAGAAAATTGAAAAGGAAACAAAACCTGTTGAGGATAATCAGAAATTGACAAGGAAGAGTCAAACAAAAAGGGCAAAGAATAATTCTGGTTATACTTTGAAATTTGTTAGCTCTGCTGATTCTGATGGGTCAATGCAAAATGCTCATGCTTCTTGTACTCATTCACATGCATCTGTGAATTCATCTGATAGAAACCATGCCCCTAGGAAATCTGATGCTTCTTGCTATTACTGTGGTAAGCATGGGCATATCATGGATGATTGCAGAATATTAAAAGAGGATGAGCATTCTAGGAATCTATCTGAAAGAAACCATGCCTTCAGAAAATCTAATGCTTCATGCTATTATTGTGGTAGGTATGGTCATTTAATGAATGAGTGCTATGCTTTGAAATCTGATGACAGAATGCATGTCAGATACACCCCAAATGAATGAGTGCTATGCTATTATTGTGGTAGGTATGGTCATTTAATGAATGAGTGCTATGCTTTGAAATCTGATGACAGAATGCATGTCAGATATCATGTCTTTACATGTATCTACAGTCTGAACTGTAGTGGGTCGACCCACCCTTGCTGATGCGTCGAACCATCAGAACATTGGCTGCCGGTTGCATAGTCTACACATCAGACTGCATTGCATTTATTCATGGCTAAGAGTCTATACACTGGACTGTGTCATTGTGCATCATGCAAGTCTATACATTGGACTTTCATTCAAGCCTATACATTGCATTGGCTAAAGTCCGTTTCATTTAGAGTCTAAGGCAATGTCCATACACTGGACTTGAAGTGTGTACATTGAGCGTCTCACTTAGCGTCTAAGGCAAAGTCTACACGTTGCTACAGTAACGAAAGTCTATACATCCGATTGTGCAGTGTCTTAGCCATCGTCTCACATTCTTCAAGTCTACACATTGGGTTTTCACATGAAGTATGTACAGCCGTTCACTGTTGAAGTCCATACACTGGTCGGTGGAAAGTCTGTACACTGGCTTCCGTCTTCAAAGTCTATACAGCAGGTGTCTTCAATTTGAAGTCTGTACACTGACTCGCTTCATTTCCTCAGAGTCTGTACATCCACAGTGAAATCTAAAGTCTGCACATTGGTCTTCGATTTCAATATCTATACATTGGGCTTTTACATGAAGTCTATACATTGTTGTTTGCATTGCAAGTGCATACATCCTCAGCTGAACCCCATGTCCATACAACAACACTGTAGCTTGCATAGCTCATGTCTGCACATTGGTCTTCATCTCCTGTAGTCTAGACATTGGAAAGTATATACACTGAGCTCACAAGAAGACTTCCAAGTCTATACACTCTCTCAGTGTACATACTTGCCCATTTGCTGTTTCAGAGTATATACACTCGGTGTTATAAGATTTAAATAACCACTTGTTCTATGTTATGATTATAAGATTTTTTTTGTGTATAGGGTTAACGCAGAATGACCATAGCGTCCACGCGGCAAGTATACTAGTAGAAGTATTAGCTGCTGGAACACATCACTGCGTCAACGCCACGGCCTTGTAGCGTCCACGCAGCAAGCAAACAAGCTAAAGCATTAGCTGCTGGAACACCACTGCATCAACGCTATGGGCTAGCAGCATGCCTATATACTGAAGACATTGATCACTGGACACCAATGCGTCAATGCCTTGATCAAGTGGCGTGGACGCTGTAGTTCAAACAATCAAGAAAGAAGCTTACTGGAGTACTCTGATGCGTCAACGCTGCAGGCTGGTGGAGTCAACGCAGCAGACTTGAGTCCTGCTGGTCGAACGTCGTTGAATTGACGGGCACGTGATCCGAGGTGCCTGGCTCGTGAACCAGGATGCTGCCACGTGGTCCGAACGTCTAGGGCAGGAAACGTGGAAGCCACACTCACCCAGTGTGCTGCTGCTGATGCTATATATACGAGTCTTCATCATCTGTAGAAGACTGATCAAAGAAGAAGCCTGGAGAGCAGAAAGCCCTTCGATCCAGAAAAAGAAAAGAGGAAGAAAAAGAGAAGAAGAGAGAATAGCAGAGAGCGTGAGCCGAAGAGAATAGAGGAAAAAGAGATCGAGAGAGTGAAAGATCAGAAGAAGAAAAAGAAAAGATAAAGAGAGAAAAGGAGAGCAGAGATCGAGAGAAGAAGAGAAGTGCAGCAGAGAAGAAAGAGAAAGAGAGAGAGTGAAGAAAGAGAGTGAGATCGAGGGAGATCTGGTCTTGATGGACCGTGGATCAAATCCAGGCCATCCAGCTCCTTGTGAGCCATATTATGCTTTACGTTTACAGCTTTCCGATTGCTGTTCATCCTTTCTTTTATTTCCATTTTTACACTTTCCTTCAAGCTGTTAGTCAGCGGATTGCAGGGGTGCTGCCTCTGGACGGCTAAGCTGTATAGCCCAGCGGTTTGCAGTGGAGGACTCCACTGGACAGCAAGCTGTGTTGCTCAGCGGGGCGAGGAGGATTCCTCGGACGGCAAGCTGTGTTGCCCAGCGGTTGTTGGCAAGCTGTGTTGCCCAGCTGTTAGTGAAGCCACACTCGGGTTGAGTGTGGGGTGGATGTAGGTCTGGAGGACCGAACCACCTAAAAACCCCTCTTGCATTGTGGTTTGATTGCTTATGGTTTGCTTTCGCTAGATGTTTGCATAGGGGCGCTCCAAGTGCTTGATCACAGGTTCATTAGATGACTTGATCAGACTTTGTTCTAAGTGTTTAATCTGTTGAGTGAGCGAAATTCTAATTGAGCGAAAGTTTATATTGGGTGAAAATTTTTATAGGCTATATTCATTCACCCCCCCTCTGAATACTTGCACCGAACCCAACAGAAGCAACAAACGAATGAAACCAACAACAGTAAAATGTCCTAATCAGCCAAGAAAACTATTCAAGGCACCGGGCATTGGCTAAATAAGACTCCAAGAACCGCACTGCTGAGCATGACTTGGGACTCAATCTCATGACAGGGAATTGAAAGCTTTACCGTCTAAAGATTCTTCATCAGGACTGCATGAACAAGGCACCCTCTCTTGGGTTCTGTTTCACCCAGCGGTACACCTCCCAGCGGCACACTCCCATTCACCTTCCAGCGGTACACTCCCCCTCACCCTCTGGCAATGATTTCTTCATCCCCAGCGACACACCTGTCAATTCTTCAGCGGCACACCCTCAGCCCCCCAGCGACACACTTCCTAGCTCCCTAACGGCACACTCCTAGTCCCCCCTCCAGCAGTACACTCCATCATCTCCCCAATAAATATATACATATATATGTAACAAAAATTATAATAAAAGGAACAACAAATAATAATAATAATGATAAAACGGAGGGGGCGGTTCCAATTAAAATAATGAGCGAAGATAAGATAACAAAAGGGGGGGTAATGTTAATAAATGAGCCACTATGATAAACGCCTCCCAAGGTAGTTCACGAACATAACCGCATGGTCCCCATCTCTCCTTCTTGGATTCCGAACCCAGGAACATTAATGATGCTCTTGTAAGCCGGGCGTCACCCTCGGGAGTTCTCTCTGTCATCATGGTGACCGCTCGGCCTTACCTCGGGCCAATATCTTATCAGGGTCCCCTCCCTCACCGGGATCCGACCTTCCTCCTTGTATTAAAATTGCCGTCCCTCGACGGACATTCGCACGGATTCATCCCCCGTTACCGTCTTATTTTCCGTATAAAGTTTTGTCCAAACATGGAATGGTCTATCGGGGACCGACACAATCCGAGTATTCATGCCCTCACCTCGGGCTCACCGCATGGCCCGATGGCTGTTTCCTTCCTACATTAATTAGTATTTCTTTTGACCGTGGAGCCCTTATTTTCGGCAATTAATCAAGGGTATTCCCCTCTCCGAGGGGATGTAAATGACGTTGTGACCTTTATGGCGCAACGGGTCCTAGTCCCGACCCGAACCACACAATCGCCTAACTGAGTCAGATCGAGCGCACCCTTGGACTCTTCGGAGCCTGAACAAATCGTCACTTTATGACTGGCACGCCCACGCACTTAATAAATCAATAAACCAATAAACACCAAAGATCTAAACGAAAAGTGCGTCCACATCCCCTCAAGTAACCTAATAGCATGTGACTGTCGTTGATTTTTAATATGCATTTTTCAACCATATCTTTATAGTTGTTTATGTTGTTCATATCTAATAATAGGGCAGTGCATCTAAGTATTGTTGTTAATATGATCTCAGCTTTTGTGTGTTATTGATTAAATTATGTTGTTCTTAAAAGTATGAGTGGATCAAAGGATTGTAAAAGTAGGGTGGCCAATTGGAGCAATGAGGCAGACTTGTGTTTTGTTGATCTGCTTGCCGAGCACCGTGTCAGAAATGACGGTTTTGCCAATGGAAACTTTACAAAGGAGGCATGGAGAGATACGGTGAAAAAATTCAATGAATTGACAAAGTTAGATTATTCATTGGAAAATTTAAAAAAACATTTTAAAAATTTGAAGAAGAGGTACTATTTAATTGTGGTTATAAAGAACCGTTCAGGTTGGGGTTAGGATGACGAGAAAAAAATGCCAGTCCCAAGTGCAGTGGAAACTTGGGATGATCTCACTGCGGTAGGTAACTATTGATTTGCATGTTGAATTGTTGATTTTACCTATTATTATATTAATAACATCTTGGCATAAATATCAGATCAACAAGGAGTACAGAGCAATTCAAGGAAAGCCTTTCATAGCCTTTGGCCAAATGGATTTGATTTGCGCCACTTTCATGTCGAGAGGTGACTTGGCTGCCAGTAATGAAGGCACATCCTATCTTGACACACGTGGTAGTGATGGAGATGAGGAACAATGGGTTGACCACAATGAATCAGGGTTGGATTTTAATGTCAGCTCTATCTTGAATGACTCTGAAACACCTGAAAATATTCACCAACCGCCACAAATGTCAACTCCTAATACAGAGGCAACCACGGATCCTCCCGCTGCACCCATAAACATTCCCTCTAGTCAGAAGACTTGCGGCTTGGTTGGATATTAAGTCGCCTAGGCTACTACTGATACCTTCATATCCTTTTTTCCAGTTCTTAATTAAATGTGCAATTTTCAATATTGTTATTTACTATTGTCATTTTCTCATGTAATTAGATGTGAACATATTTTACATGCTTCATTTTCATTAATTGCCTTATCACATGCTCATGCGTAGTTTAATTTTCTTTTATTTAATCATGTATAGGAAATTCAGCTTTTGCAGTAGCTATCAATTCACAACCCGTTGAGACTGGTCCTTCACTTGACCTCCTTATGAAGTTTTTGCAAGAGGAAGAGGAATATTGGGAGGAAGTTGAACATGTTGCTGTCTTTCAAATGTTGTCTTCCCACACACCTATACCTAGGACTCCAATGCACACAGATATTGGTCGAGGTCATAGGTGGGTTAAAGAGTTAATGGCTGGTCATGTGGGCAGATCATACTCTAGTTTTCGTGTGCATCCTCATCTTTTCTTAAGATTAAGAGATACATTGATGGAAAGAGGTGTACTGAATGATACCAAGAATATGTCTGCCACTAAGCAATTAGCTATCTTCCTTCTAGAGGTTGGCCATGGGATTGGTAATAGGCTACTTAGAGAATGGTTCCAACATTCAGGAGAGACGATTAGCCGACATTTCAACAATGTACTCATGGCAGTGTTATCTATACGTCACGACTATATTAAGATGCCCACTGCTGATGATCTCCCGCATCGAAAAATTCACCATGACCCAAAGCTCTACCCTCTCTTTAAGGTGATGTGCAATATATTCATGTTATCAACTCCCTATGTCTTGGTTAATTTCCTCTCTCATATGCTTTATTAATTGTTGTTCGTGAAATTTATCCTATGTGATTAGAATGCACTGGGTGCAATTGATGGTATGCATATCTCTGCAAAAGTGCCGATAGTTGATCACCCTCATTATCGAAATCGAAAAGGTGAAATATCTCAGAGTGTCATGGGGTGTGTCAATTTTGATCTATTATTTAGTCATGTCGTTGTGGGCTGGGAAGGATCAGCTGCAGACATGAAGGTCTTGAGGTGGACTATCGAGAAAGGCGGATTTACTGTACCAGAAGGTAATGTGTGTGAGTTGATATACTTACATTATTTAACATGCTCAGCATTTCACACTTTCCTTGTCATAGGGAAATATTTCTTGGTCGATGCAGGGTATGCAAACACTCCCAATTTTTTGGCACCATATCGTGGCATAAGATATCATCTATCGGAGTACAAATCTGATAGGACTAGGCTTACACACAGAGACAAGAAAGACTTGTTTAACCATAGGCACGCTCAACTACGAAATTATGTTGAGTGTACCTTCGGTGTCCTGAAGTCATGTTTCACAATTCTAGTGAAGCGTCGCAGTTATCCAATAAAGACACAAGCCAGGATTGTAATGGCATGTTGTGTACTCCATAGCTTCATTAGAAAGGAGCAAGGGCTTGATCAAATTTTCCAACAGGCCGAAGATGACGTCAATGTGGCCAGAGATGAGGAGGTAGATGAAGAAGACAATGTTAATAGGCGGGAAGTTACTAGAGGGGAGAGACTTCGAGACCGCATGGCCACTCAACTATGGGTCCACTATAACACACGAGGGTACTTACTAAGAGTCTTACTTTTGGTGAACAACTGCCTCATGTTATTGATTGCATCATTGAAGTTTGCATTTAACCTACATCTTCCACTTTGCAGGCATCGTCAAATGGAAGCTGAAAATAATGGTTGACATTCTTCCCATGCAATTATGAAATGGATCATTTAAAATGGTTTGTACTTGGACAATTTACCTATTGTAATAATGTCTAGATCATTTATAATGTTTTATACTTGGACAATTTACATGTTGTAATAATGTCATAACACACTACTCTTGCACTTTAATTCTTTGTACACTTTTAACGATGTCGGTTTAATATGTTCCTCTCATTTCCTTAACTATTTCATAGATATGGGGTGTTCTTGGTCTGACGAACATGGGATACACTTTAACTATATACTCGGTTGACATATTCAACACTCATATAATTTTTTGAAGCAGCCTATGTAATATCCCGGACCTTTCGGATCCTTCTTCGTGGGTCCTGGATCTGGTTTTTGGAGCGTCCGACTTTGTTGTGTCCGAAATTTCGTTTCGGACATCTTTCGTGTTCGGATCGGCGCGATCCGGAGTCGTTTCGGAGGCCCGGAGGCGTTCCGCGGCTTTTCCGCGTGTATTTTCCGATTTCCGATGTGTGTTTCGGCTTTTTCTTCGGAAGCTCGCTGCGGGCGAACCGGGCGGTTCACCCGGGCACGAGTGGTACCGTTGCGATCGGTGCGATCCGAGGATTCCGGAAATGTATTTTTTTATTTTTTGGTATTTTTCCGAAAATTCGGATTTTCTATATAGCCCTAATTCTTTTTCTTTTTCTTTTTCTTTTCTCCTTTCTCTTTCTTCTTCTTCTTTCTCCTTCCTTCCCCAACCGTGACCGCACCCTCTCTCTCCCTCTCTCCCTCTCTCCCATTCGGGCGCGGCGGACCCCTCCCCGGCTGTTGACGGCCGTAGGGCGACGGCGCAGACGCGTGGGTGACGGCGAAGCGATCTCGTGGGCGTGCGGCGAGCGTGGGAAGCGTGGGGAGGCGAGGTTTCTAAAAGCGTTCTTCGTGATTCGTCGGTGATTCGGCGGAGCATTCGCTCCATTGAGGTAGGGTGACGTTCCGTACCCTCTTGCCGTTCATTCCCGGGATTTGTAGGCCGCGGGGAGGCCGAGAGGGGATCGTTTGAGCATTTTGGAGTTTTTCCATGATTTGGGGAGAGCTCGCCCGATCTATGGATTTGATGCTTGGATTCGTGTTTTGGTGGCCTAGAATCATGCTAGGGGTCCCCAGGGGTCTTCCCCTTTGTTTTCCCCCTCTCCTGTGGAGGCATGGGGGCGTCGTTAGAATTTTTGGGCGTTTCTACCGTTTTCGGGCGCGGACTGAGAACGCGCTTACTCTAGTAGCGCGTTCTTGAGTGTCGCGCTGCCCCGACGGGGCGCGTTCATCGGAGAAGATGAACAGTAGGGCGGTTCGTGTCAAGCTATGGGGTCCTAGCGTGATTAGCCTTGTCGCGCTAGGAGGACCTAGCGCGATGGTCCTTGTCGCGCTAGGAGGACCTAGCGCGATGGTCCTTGTCGCGCTAGGGTTCCCTAGCGCGATCTAGGGGACCCTAGCGCGTTCTTCCTTGTCGCGCTAGGTGTCCCTAGCGCGATCTTTTCTGTTGTCGGGTGTTCCCCTTGGGCCGTGTGTGTGTCCTGGGCACCCCGTGGAGTTCCGTGACCGTGTCTTCGGGCGTCCGGAGATTTCGGTTGCCTTGGTCATGTGTTTGGCCATGGGCAGTGTGTCCGTTTTCTTCCGACTGCGGTCACCGTGCGATGGTGATGGTACGTGGGACGGCCCCCGTACTTCGTCAGGTTCAGACGTTGTTTTCCGTTGGTTTGAGAGTCTACTCTTTCAGTGACCCTCCACTAGTCGTAGCCTACTAGTACGCGTGTGCTAGTCGCACCAGGGAGTGGTGTACGGGCCGAACTTTAGAGACGGTTTGTGGACCGGTTATCGTTGGGCCCCACGTCTTGCAGCCAGAGTCCGGCTGAGGGGAAAACCGGTCAGAGGGCCAGACCAGGGACGCGTGGTCTGTGTGTGCACACGTGGTTGGGGGCGGTTGGACCCACGTCGACGGGCGTGACCCCAGCTAGTCACTTGTTTGTGTTTACTTGTACGGTGTTTGCACCTCGGGTAGGACCTACCACGTCAGGCGGCTCACCTGCGGCGCGGTGTTAGACGTCAGGGGACGCTACCGGCTGTGCTTCTAGTGGGTGGTACTCCTGTCGAGTACGGAGTGACAGACTGTCAGTCGTGTGTTTCCGACCTTCAGATTTTGGCGGTTCAACCGTTGAGTTTTGGTCTTCTCGTACCGTGGCACGTGTGTCGGTTTGCGTGCCGTAGGGTCTAGTTCTGTAGAGTACAGGGCTTTCCTTTCCGAGGTACCTTCCTACCGCTAGAGTAGTGATTTCTCGTTTTACGAGGTAGGGTTCGAGTGATCCCTACTGAGTCTTGTTCCGAGACTCATTCCCTGCGTGTTTTCACCGTGTTTCAGGTGAGGCGCCACCTTCGGGGAGCGCGTCAGGAGCGCAGCGTGGTGCGGGTGCCCAGAGGTAGTGCCAGTGGTCAGAGCCGGGATATGCCCCGTGTAGCTGTACTTTTCTTTCTTGTCACTGTACTAGTCGTGGACTACTGTTGCTGTTGTTGTTATTTTTATATTGTGGACCATGTAAAATGTTATTTTATTTCCTGTTTGATTTCTGTAATTATTTGTGATACTTGTGTAGTCTCCACACCATCCTTTTAACCCTTCCGAGTCTTCGGGCTCGTGGGTGGCGGTGCGAGTCTCGGGTTATCGGGCCTTCCCGGTAATTGGATTCTCGGGTCATCACAGCTGGTATCAGAGCGCGGTTGTGGAATTACATGAGAATCATAGGTAATTGTAGTGGTCCACTAGTCCACAGCGATGATGTACAGGTGACGCTGGCATTGGGCACCGCGTGTTTATATTGACCTTGCCGTTTTTTGTGTTTTCTGTCTTGTGCTTCAGGAGCGAGTATGACGCCGAGGAGGAGCTCTCGCTCTCAGCAGGGGCAGTCGGCTGGAGGTCAGGAGATCCAGCAGGGGGTCCAGAGGGACCAGGAGGAGCATAGCAGAGTTCCGGGGGCTACCGAGGCCGCGGATGCTGCGAGAGCTCCGGGGGCCGAGGATTTCTTCCGTGGCATGTACCATCTCATGTCTCAGCAGTTTGGCGGAGAGGCTGGTGAGGGCTCGTTTGTCAGGGGTGGGCCAGGCCGAGCGGTGAGGGACTTCATGCAGTTCCATCCACCTTACTTTAGCGGCCAGGCAGACCCTGATGCGGCTCTTGATTGGCTCGATGAGATGGAGCGGGTGTTCAGTTCTGCGAAGAGTGCTGCCGAGGACAGAGTTGTGTTGGCCTACAACCAGTTGCAGGGTACGGCTCGGAGGTGGTGGTCTTCCGAGTGGAAGACGTCCTTTCAGCTTCGTCCACTTGAGCAGATCGAGTGGGATGACTTTGTCGGTGCTTTCGAGCGTACGTACTGTCCAGATATTGTTGCCACGCAGCGGATGCGGGAGTTTCTGGAGCTGGTGCAGGGTGACATGTCCGTGTTACAGTACAGGGCCCGATTTGTCGAGCTGGGTCGGTACGCACCTCATATCATGGAGTATGAGAGGGTGAGGACCACGCAGTTTGTGCAGGGCTTGAGGCTGGAGCTGAGGCACCATTTGATCGTGAACGGGGCTACTGATCTAGAGACAGTGTCTCGTGTTGCCATTTCCTTGGAGATGGATATGCAGAGGACTCGAGGACCGATCAGCCAGGGGCAGTCCGTGTCAGGTCGCAGTCAGCAGTCGGCTACCCAGCAGCAGGGTTTCTTCCAGCATGCGTCGGGTGGTTCAGGAGTACCGGCATCGGCAGCTTCGGTGACAGGATCTGCATCCTTCGGCACGAAGGTCAAGAAGTTCTTCAAGAGAGGGTTCGGCAAGAAGAAGTCCAAGGATCAGGGGCAGGCTTCATCGGGCAGTGTACAGCAGCCGATTCCGTTGCAGCGTCAGGGATCAGGGGGTGGATCGCGAGGATCTTGTCCACGGTGTGGTGGTACCCACCCAAGCAGGCAGTGCACGGCGCCGATCGTCTGTTTTCGGTGTGACCAGCCAGGGCATATGGCTCGTGACTGTCCTCAGAGGCCGCCGCAGCAGCAGTTTCCTCTGCAGCAGCAGGTTCCCCAGCAGCAGAGGCAGCAGCAGCAGCTGCAGGGATAGTATCCGCCGCTACCCAGGTCAGCTAGTGTGGGAGGCAGGCAGAGGGCTCGAGGCCAGATCACGCACATGACCAGGGCAGAAGCAGTGGCGTCGCAGCTCGTGGAAGGTACCGTTCAGATTTTGGGTTGTGCGGCTCGGGTTTTGTTTGATTCTGGCGCGTCTCATTCGTTTATTTCGGAGGATTTCGCGTCGAGCGTCGAGGAGCCGATGACCCAGTTGTCCTGTGATTTGGTAGTGGAGTTACCTTCGGGTGACTTTATGATGACTCTGTATTACTTCGATCAGGTTCCGATTTGGATCGATGGGCGGAGTATGTCAGGCAGGTTGTATGCGTTGCAGCTTCGGGATTACGACGTGATTCTAGGCATGGATTGGCTCGAGACTCATGGAGCAGTGGTGGATTGTGGAATGAAGAGGGTCTACTTCCAGCATCCGAGAAAGCGGACCTTCTATTTCCAAGGTATCCGTTCCACCTCTTCTCGATTCCTTATCTCTGCTATTCGAGCCCGTCGATTGCTTGATTCAGGTTGTCAGGGTTTTCTCGCGTCAGTGGTTGTGTCTGACCGGATGGAGCCGGATGTCGAGGACATTACGGTGGTGTGCGAGTTTCCCGACGTTTTTTCCGAGGAGTTGCCTGGATAACCTCCCCAGCGGGAGATCAATTTCGTGATCGAGGTTGTGCCTGGTACGGGACCTTTGGCGAAGGCTCCCTACCGTATGGCCCCCGCTGAGTTGAGGGAGTTGAGGGCGCAGTTGCAGGAACTGTTGGCCAAGGGGTATATTCGTCCGAGCTTTTCCCCTTGGGGTGCGCCCGTGTTGTTTGTGAAAAAGAAGGACGGTAGTCTGCGGTTGTGCATTGACTATCGGCAGCTGAATGATGTGACCATTAAGAACAAGTATCCGTTACCGCGGATTGATGATTTGTTTGACCAGCTGCAGTCTACGCGAGTGTTCTCGCGGATTGATTTGCGGTCCGGTTACTATCAGCTAAGAATTCGCGAGTCCGATGTGGAGAAGACTGCGTTCAGTACGAAGTACGGGCATTATGAGTTTTTGGTGATGCCGTTCGGGCTTACCAATGCCCCTGCAGCCTTCATGGACTTGATGCAGAGGGTGTTTCATCCGTATTTGGACCAGTTCGTGGTCATTTTCATGGATAACATCCTTGTTTATTCGCGGTCTGCGGAGGAGCACGCGTACCATTTGGGTGTGGTGCTGCAGACGCTGCGAGATCACCAGTTATATGCGAAGCTCAGCAAGTGCGAGTTTTGGCTCAGCGAGGTGCACTTTCTGGGGCACGTGATTTCTGGTGATGGCATTTTCGTGGACCCCGCCAAGGTCGAGGCAGTGATGCAATGGCCGAGGCCGAGGTCGGTGACGGAGATCCGGAGTTTCTTGGGGCTTGCGGGTTATTATCGTCGGTTTATCCAGGATTTTTCCCGCATTGCGACCCCGATGACTAGGCTCACGCGGAAGGATGTGCCTTTCGTTTGGTCCGAGGAGTGTGAGCAGAGCTTCAGGGAACTGAAGAGATTGCTCACCTCGGCTCCGGTGTTGGTTTTGCCTTCTGGATCGGGAGATTTCGTGGTGTGTACAGATGCTTCCGGCGTTGGACTGGGTGCTGTTTTGATGCAGCATGGTAGAGTGGTGGCTTATGCATCTCGGCAGCTAAAGCCCCATGAGGAGAACTACCCTACCCATGACCTTGAGTTGGCGGCGGTGATCTTCGCGCTGAAGATCTGGAGGCATTATCTGTACGGCGAGAAATTCACTGACCATCAGAGTTTGAGGTATGTGTTCTCGCAGAAGGACCTCAACCTCAGACAAAGGCGTTGGATGGAGTTCATGAAGGACTATGACTTCACCCTGTCTTATCAGCCGGGCAGGATGAATGTCGTCATCGATGCCTTGAGTCGGAAGGTTGCGATCAGTACCTTGATGTTGAGGAAGTGGAGGCTCTGGGAACAAGTGCCCGAGGTATCTTTTAGGCTCAAGATTCCCCAGGAGCCAGGGTTGGCGGTGCTTGCGAGTCTGACTGTCACTCCTGCTATCCGTCGTCAGGTGACAGAGGCTCAGCACGCGGACCCGGAGTTGCCCCGGATTCTTGCGATGGCTGACGTGGAGCTCGACGAGGACGGTGCTGCGAGGTTTCGTGGCAGGTTGTACGTCCCAGCCGAGGAGCAGATTCGTCGTGCGGTGTTGCGCGAGGCTCATGGGAGCAGGTACACCGTACACCCGGGTGCGACGAAGATGTATCGGAACTTGCGGAGGCAGTTCTGGTGGCCTGGCATGAAGAGAGATGTTGCCGAATTTGTGGCCAGGTGCCTGATCTGTCAGCAGGTGAAGGCGAAGCATCAGCGACCAGGCGGTACTCTCCAGCCCTTGGATGTTCCTGCTTGGAAGTGGGACAATGTGACCACGGATTTTGTGGTGGGGTTGCCGAGGACCCCGACTGGGCAGGACAGTATCTAACTGCTGGTGGATCGGCTGACGAAGGTGACGCGACTGTTGCCGGTCAAGGTCAACTGGAGCGTGTCTAAGTTGGCTCGTCTTTATGTGGAGCGGATCGTGCCGTTGCATGGGGTTCCCATTTCGAGCGTGTCGGATCGGGATCCGCGCTTCACTTCTGGATTCTGGAGGAGTTTCCAACGAGCTCTTGGCACGGAGTTGGCATTTAGCTCGACGTATTATCCTCAGTCAGATGGTCAGTCTGAGAGGACCATTCAGACTTTGGAGGACATGCTGAGATCCTGCTGTCTGGAGTGGCAGGGGAGTTGGATTCATCACCTACCGTTGGTGGAGTTTACCTATAACAACAGCTTTCATTCAAGCATCGGCATGGCTCCCTATGAGGCTTTGTACGGGCGTCCTTGTCGGACTCCACTCGATTGGTTTGAGGTGGGTGAGCGTGTTTTGGCGGGACCGGAATTGGTGCAGCAATGTGTGGATGTTGTGCACCTGGTTCGTCAGAACATGTTGGCGGCCCAGAGTCGGCAGAAGAGCTATGCTGACCGCAGGAGGCAGCCTCTCGAGTTTGCCGTGGGCGATCATGTGTTCTTGAGAGTTTCTCCGATGAAGGGGGTGATGCGTTTCGGACGGCGTGGGAAGCCGAGTCCCCGCTATATAGGTCCTTTCGCGATTGTGGAGCGCATCGGTGAGGTTGCTTACCGGTTGCAGTTACCTCCTGAGTTGGCGTCGGTGCATGACGTGTTTCACGTCTCGATGTTACGGAAGTATATGCCCGATGACTCTCATGTGCTCGAGTTTTCCGTTTGGCCTGAGGTGACTCCAGATCTTTCTCTCCCAGAGTTTCCGATCCGCGTGGAGGATAGGCGAGAGCAGCGCCTGCGGAACAAGGTCATTCCCTTGGTGAAGGTCGTGTGACAACGACACTCTGGTGGTGAGGCTTCGTGGGAACGTGAGGATGAGATGCGTCAGCAGTTTCTGTATCTGTTTGAGTGAGTCTTCCTCTTCTTTCCCCTTTTGTTGTTCTCAATTTCGAGGACGAAATTCCTTAAGGGAGGAGGGCTGTAATATCCCGGACCTTTCGGATCCTTCTTCGTGTGTCCCGGATCTGGTTTTTGGAGCGTCCGGCTCTGTTGTGTCTGAAATTTCATTTCGGACATCTTTCGTGTTCGGATCGGCGCGATCCGGAGTCGTTTCGGAGGTCCGGAGGCGTTCCGCGGCTTTTCCGCGTGTGTTTTCCAATTTCCGGTGTGTGTTTCGGCTTTTTCTTCGGAAGCTCGCTGCGGGCGAACCGGGCGGTTCACCCAGGCACAAGTGGTACCGTTGCGATCGGTGCGATCGGAGGATTCCGGAAATGTATTTTTCTATTTTTTGGTATTTTTCCGAAAATTTGGATTTTCTATATAGCCCTAATTCTTTTTCTTTTTCTTTTCTCCTTTCTCTTTCTTCTTCTTCTTTCTCCTTCCTTCCCCAACTGTGACCGCACCCTCTCTCTCCCTCTCTCCCTCTCTCCCATTCGGGCGCGGCGGACCCCTTCCCGGCTGTTGACGGCGGTAGGGCGACGGCGCGGACGCGTGGGTGACGGCGAGGCGATCTCATGGGCGTGCGGCGAGCGTGGGAAGCGTGGGGAGGCGAGGTTTCTAAAAGCGTTCTTCGTGATTCATGGGTGATTCGACGGAGCATTCGCTCCATTGAGGTAGGGTGACGTTCCGTAGCCTCTTCCCGTTCATTCCCGTGATTTGTAGGCCGCGGGGAGGCCGAGAGGGGATCGTTTGAGCATTTTGGGGTTTTTCCATGATTTGGGGAGAGCTCCCCCGATCTATGGATTTTATGCTTGGATTCGTGTTTTGGTGGCCTAGAATCATGCTAGGGGTCCCCAGGGGTCTTCCCCTTTATTTTCCCCCTCTCCTGTGGAGGCATGGGGGCGTCGTTGGAATTTTTGGGCGTTTCTACCATTTTCGGGCGCGGACTGAGAACGCGCTATACTCCAGTAGCGCGTTCTTGAGTGTCACGCTGCCCCGACGGGGCGCGTTCATCGGAGAAGATGAATAGTAGGGCGGTTCGTGTCGCGCTATGGGGTCCTAGCGCGATTAGCCTTGTCGCGCTAGGAGGACCTAGCGCGATGGTCCTTGTTGCGCTAGGGTTCCCTAACGCGATCTCCCCTGTCGCGCTAGGGAGTCCTAGCGCGATCTTCCAAGTCGCGCTAGGGGACCCTAGCGCGTTCTTCCTTGTCGCGCTAGGTGTCCCTAGCGCGATCTTTTCCGTTGTCGGGTGTTTCCCTTGGGCCGTGTGTGTGTCCTGGGCACCCCGTGGAGTTCCGTGAACGTGTCTTCGGGCGTCCGGAGATTTCGGTTGCCTTGGTCATGTGTTTGGCCATGAGCAGTGTGTCCGTTTTCTTCCGACTGCGGTCACCGTGCGATGGTGATGGTACGTGGGACAGCCCCCGTACTTCGTCAGGTTCGGACGTTGTTTTCCGTTGGTTTGAGAGTCTACTCCTTCAGTGACCCTCCACTAGTCGTAGCCTACTAGTACGCGTGTGCTAGTCGCACCAGGGAGTGGTGTACGGGCCGACCTTTAGAGACGGTTTGTGGACCGGTTACCATTGGGCCCCACGTCTTGCAGCCAGAGTCCGGCTGAGGGGAAAACCGGTCAGTGGGCCAGACCAGGGACGCGCGGTCTGTGTGTGCACACGTGGTTGGGGGCGGTTGGACCCACGTCGACGGGCGTGACCCCAGCTAGTCACTTGTTTGTGTTTACTTGTACGGTGTTTGCGCCTCGGGTAGGACCTACCACGTCAGGCGGCTCACCTGCGGCGCGGTGTCAGACGTCAGGGGGCGCTACCGGCTGTGCTTCTAGTGGGTGGTACTCCTGTCGAGTACGGAGTGACAGACTGTCAGTCGTGTGTTTCCGACCTTCAGATTTTGGCGGTTCGACCGTTGAGTTTCGGTCTTCTCGTACCGTGGCACGTGTGTCGGTTTGCGTGCCGTAGGGTCTAGTTCTGTAGAGTACAGGGCTTTCCTTTCCGAGGTACCTTCCTACCGCTAGAGTAGTGGTTTCTCGTTTTACGAGGTAGGGTTTGAGTGATCCCTACTGAGTCTTGTTCCGAGACTCATTCCCTGCGTGTTTTCACCGTGTTTCAGGTGAGGCGCCACCTTCGGGGAGCGCGTCAGGAGCACAGCGTGGTGCGGGTGCCCAGAGGTAGTGCCAGAGGTAGTGCCAGAGGTCAGAGCCGGGGTATGCCCCGTGTAGCTGTACTTTTCTTTCTTGTCACTGTACTAGAAATGGACTACTGTTGCTGTTGTTGTTATTTTTATATTGTGGACCATGTAAAATGTTATTTTATTTCCTGTTTGATTTCTACAATTATTTGTGATACTTGTGTAGTCTCCACACTATCCTTTTAACCCTTCCGAGTCTTCGGGCTCGTGGGTGGCGGTGCGAGTCTCGGGTTATCGGGCCTTCCCGGTAATCGGATTCTCGGGTCGTCACAGCCTAGCTCACATGACACTTACAAAGGGGCTTCAGGCTGCTACACTGCACATAGCTTAGATGTTTATTTTTGTGTGCACACTTTAGACTTGGTCTTTTATTTGTTATCATAGATGTAGTGTGTTCATATTTGCTCGTATATTTGTACCTAACTTATTTGCTCTATTATCTGTACTTAACATATTTGATTTTATAGGTTGACTATTATTGTTCCTACCATGATAGACAATGATGATGGGAAGGAACATACATGTGATGAGGAGTACTGTGGGGGCATCTCATTCCATATCCCTGTTTGTACTTCACACATATAGTAGGTTTGGCGGCCTAAGGTCTACCCCTTCTTATGATGGGATTTACTGCAGGTGATATGGAATGTGACTGCAGCATTTGTACTTCAAGAAATCTAAACGAATGAATGGTGTCCATCTGAGCTCAATACCATCACCTATTACAAATCACTATATTCAATGTGCAAAATTATGTTTCAGGGTATCGTGAAAATGGATTCAAAACATATGGGTGATGGCTGGTAAATATGATCGTATTCAATGTGAATGTGGCAATGGGGTATGTCTTATCAAGTTATCTCGTAGCAGTAGTACGTAATCCACAACGTCCCTATTATTGCTGCCCACTTGGGATATGTTATTCTTACTTAGCAACATATATGCATGTGTGTTTTTGTTATCTATGTCATTTTCTCTTATATACATGCTCACAGCTTGGGAATGATAAGGCATGTTGATTCTTCATGTGAGTGGATGAATTATTAATATGTCCCTGTGGCAAAGGCCTGTGTAGAAGGCGTACCTCAAATACGAGTAAGAATAAATGGAAAGTATTTTATGTATGCCCAGAATCTAAGGTATGTGTGTGACCATCATTTTCATTAGTGTTATTGTTTATGCCTTCCTTATCAACTGTACATTATCTTATTTTATCTTTTATGTATGTGCAGGCTGGGAAGTCCACATCGGGTTGTGGGTTCTTCAAGTGGGTGGAAGAAATGTCAACGGTATATATCATTTCTCATATCTTTTGTTAGATTGCGGTGAATGTGAATGTGAATGTGTCGTGAATGCATGAGTTCCTTTTATTTTAAAATAGCCGAGTTTGTGATGTGATGCCGCATGAGTTTCATTTATTTTAAAATAGCCGAGTGTGTGCTGTGATGTCGCATGAGTTTCTATGATTTTAAAACAGCCGAGTGTGTGCTGTGATGCCACATGAGTTTCCCGTATTTTTTCACAGTCGAGTGTGTGCTGTGATGCCGCATGAGTTTCCCGTATTTTATCACAGCCGAGTGTGTACTGTGAATGCACGAGCTAGTTTCTTTTAATTTAAAATAGCCGAGTGTGTGCTGTGAAATTTATAGGGAATTGTATGGCATATCTCTTTTCATAATTTAAGAGTTGATGTGCTTTTTTAATTCAAAAATTTTATTATTACCTTTGAAGATTATTTTATTAAAATTTAAATTTGGTGGTGCTATTGTCAAACAACATGTGGATACTCAAAGACACACAGGTGGAATGCTTGCCCTGATGTTGCTGCCATTAGGACCACATCACAGACCTCAAAGCATATGGCTCTCATGTTTTCTTCGGCCACTACACCTTCCTTGGATGCCCACCGGAAGCCAGCCACCACAGAGTCCTTGATTTCATTGAGATACTGAACTCCCTTACATAGTGCCCTAATAATCAGTTCTAGGTTGCCCAATATCTTGCCTTATTCTGAGCTCTATTATCTTCTCAGTTAATGCCGATGAGTCAGCCATCAGGTTGTGGATTAAAGCCCTTGCTACTCTACCAATATACCATTTTGATTTAGAATTCAAGAAAGTAATAAGCGTGTAGAATTCCATGTAAGATAAACTTGCCAACCTTTTCTTGGTTGTGTTCTTTTCCATAATAGAGTTTTGAAGGTAACGGCATATGATGATCACTATAGTTTTGTTTTCCCAATCATCGGATTCTTACTCTCGGTTCATGTTAAAAAGCACGATCAAATGCTGACGATGAATCTTATGTTAATGAACATGAAAGAAAAATCAGATACATAAACCTTGTCCAAAGGATAGTTTTAGATTCGGGCAATAGAAGGGACACTATTTGTTGAATCAGATGAAGCCATCAACTCATTGGAAACAAGATTAAATCATTTGCCAACTTATGTGTTTGTGTGTGCGTAGGTGCATGCAGTGCAGACAACCAGTGTGTGTGTGTGTTCATCCGGTGTGTGTGTGTGACATGCAGTTGAGACAGCCCTTGTGTGTGTGTGTGTGTGTTTTCATCTGGTGTGTCACAGTGGAGATAGACATTGTAAGACCCGTTCTTTAACGGATCTTTACCGGTATTAATATAGAATTTATTCTATGAATTTAGGTAATTTTAATGAATTTAATGAGCTTTTTCTAGCATTTTATCCCATTTAGTTAAAGCTTTTAAGAAATTCATTGGGCATATACATAATTATGCTTCTTTGGGGGTTTAAAATATAATTAGGGGTTAAAAATAAAAAAAATGATATAATAATTTTTTTTACTAAACCGTCGACCCCCTCTCTCCCCATTTCACTTTCTCTCTCTCCCTCACCCTCTCTCTCTCTTTCTCTCACGCACAGACATCTCCCCCTCTCTCTCTCCGGGCGCGGTCCGTCCGGGCTGCAGACGGAGGCGTGGAGGACGTCATCGGATTGCTCGTGATGCGAGGATCGCGTTGACGCCAGCCTTGCCTTGAACCGCAGAGCGTGGAGGCATATGCGGACGAGAGGATGGCATGGCTTCTCTCGGCCGTTCGGCGTCGGAACGTTGGTTTCGTCGCGATCGAGGTAGGGGGATGGATTCCTTGCCTAGTTAGGATTGCGTCGGTACCCCATGCATCGCCATTGCCCATCGTTTTCCTACATTTCTGTGCAAAATTCCATGGGCACTGTATTTTCATTTTAATTCATGAAAGTTATATCATGGCCATTGTCTTTAAATTTTGATGGTTTGAATGGTATGGGAAGGTTGTGGCAAGGTAGGATTAGGCTAGAAAATTGTAATCCCGTCAATTTGGATCGACCGGGAGGGGTTTCCATGGAGGATTCCTCGTTCTCGTTACTGCGATAATGGCATGGTTCTCCCCGTGACCGTCCAGTAGACCACGGTCTTCGTCTAGACCGTTTAAAACCGTTAAGAGGTCCATTATGGACCGTGTAAGACCCTGCACGGCTAACGCTCGACCGCGTAGAGCCTTTAAACAGTAAGGCGGAGTAGGCGGAACGGCCCAACATGGTCCGTTCAATTTGTTGGCACGGCCCATCCTGGTCCGTTCAATCCATTGAACGGCTAGTCGTGGCACCGTCCTAGTAACCGCATTTCCCATTAAGCGGCCGATCGTTGGACCGTTCAGCCCATTAAACGGCCCAGAATCGGACCGTGTACACCCTAGAAACCAGAAAGGGGTAGTGTTGAACGGCTTCATGGTGACCGTTTAGCCCCATTGAGTAGCCAGTCGTACGACCGCGTACGACTGGAGCGGCTTTCTCTTGACCGTTTAATTCCTGCATACTTCAATTGTTAACATGTTCAATTAGTTATGCTTTTAACATTGCATATTCGCCATATTTAACTTATTTGGCATGTTTTTAGATCCGAATAGAATTAGTTCTCTTTCCTTGTGATGGAACCACTAGTCGTAGCCCGACGACCTCTAGTGTCGGCCCACCTAGGAGAGGTGGCGGAATAGTCCCGGTTTATGATTTTCAAGCTAGTTTCCGTGGGCCTCTACTTTATAGTAGCGTCCTACTGGGGGGAAAAACTAGCTAGAGGCTTGGCTCAAGGTAATGAGCCGGTGTGTGCACATGTGGTCAGGGGCTTGGACTGGCATTGACGAGTGTTACCCTGACTGGTTCTTGTTTCTGGTATTGTTACGTGTCTCACTTGTCGCAATCTAGACTTGTGTAGACACTTGAGACGCAGTGTAAGCCGTCAGTGGATGCATCTGGTTTCTCTTTCTAGTGGTCCTTCTTTCTCCTGTCACTTGAAAATGTTGAGTTTATTCTATTGGTAGATTTTGAGTACTCACGTTTAAATTCAATTGGCATTATAGTTAGCTATTGTTAAACTGTTTAGATAGTTTTACAGCTTTACTGAATTGTTGTTTAATTCTGTCAATGCATGCTTTAATTGCTTTCCTTTGTTTAGTGGCGAGGTAGGGATCTGCGTGACCCCTACTGAGTCTTGTTGGGAGACTCACCCTTACTTTTTCAGGTGAGCAGCCTCAGCCGTCTTCCGGAGCTTCCCGTGCTTTTGACGGCCGTACTTAGTGCCAGCAGTGGTCGCTCAGTAGGTTGTTAGTAGTCTTTTTGTCTTTCTTGTACCTTTTGACCGGGGTATGCCCCGAGTAGTTGTATATTTTTGACTCTTGTTTGATAGTTCGACTTGTATATAATGTGGATCTGGACTATTGTATATATTTATCACTCTGATATTTAATTTACTTCCGTTTATAGTTCAAATTGTTGTTATAATTAACATTGTACTCGTGTAATTCCAATTCGTTATGCATCCCCTCGACAAAACCCTCCAACCCTTACGGGGCCTCATCAGCCTCTTGGGTGGCTTCCCCTAGTTCTTGGTATCGGTTTACCGGTATCCGGATCTCCGGGTCGTTATAGTTGGTATCAGAGCGGTGTTGAGGTTATGTATAAGGAATCTAAATTACATTAGTCTAGAACAAGTCCATGTGAGTCTACTACTACTAGCTTAGGATGTTTTCCGTGATTACTTATGGGTTTTCCGTTGTTATGTGTCTTCTAGATTAAAATGTCGCCAAGAAGAAGAGCTCGTGTTCCAAGGGAGGAAAGTGGTACCTCTCCTCCTCCAGCTAATGTCCCAGCTCGAGTTCAAGCTGATCTTGCTCCTGGAGATGATTTGTTGCCAGGTGGCCGTGGCAGGGCATTAAAAGAATTTTTGCTATTCCACCCAGCGACCTATGAAGGGCAAGCAGATCCTGATGAAGCTAGAGTGTGGCTAGTTGCGACCGAGTGTGTATTCCGTTCAATGGAATGCACTGAAGAGGAGAAAGTGATGCTAGCTACATTCCAATTGCAAGGAGCAGCACTCGCATGGTGGACCACGGAGTGGGAAGTTGCTTTCCGATCTCGTCCGTTTCGTCAAATAACTTAGAAGGAATTTGTCACGTCTTTTGAACGTACGTATAGTCCAGCCTATCTCAGAGTGAACAATATGTATCAATTGATGGAATTGGCTCAGGGTGACATGACAGTTCTGCAATACCGTAACAAGTTCTTGGAATTGGGTCGATATGCACCTCATATCTTTACCAATGAAGTTTTGAAGACCGAGCAATTTCTACGTGGGTTGAAAGCAGAATTAAGGCAGTCTTTGATTGCAACCCGAGTAGCAGAGGTGGATGCGACTTATCAGGCAGCTGCGGCATTAGAACTGGATAGGGCAAGATCCCGAGGGCGTACCCAAGTTGACTCAGTTCAACCAGGTGTGCAACATCAATAGGTCAGTCAGCCGACTGTGACAGGAGTCCTGTCTTCTGCCCCTACTGCCAGTGGCACTTCCTTTTCCATGCCCAAGTTTAAGAAGACGTTCAAGAAGTTCAAGAAGTGGTATGACCAGCAAGCATCTTCTGGTACCGTGCAGCAAACAACACCTTCTTTCCAGCGACAGGGATCAGTGGCTAGTCAGCCGAGACCGTGTCCGAGGTGTGGTGGTTATCATCCAGGCAAGCCTTGTGCAATGCCGGTGATTTGTTTTCGTTGTGATCAACCGGGGCATGTGGTTCGAGACTGTCCTCAAAGGCGAAACCGGTTCAGTTTTCTCAGTTCTCTCAACCACAGCCGTCTCAGTTCAGACCTCCTCCACCACCACAATCTCAGCAATATTATCCTCAAGCTTCAGTGTCTTCATCCCAACAGTCTACTGCAGTTGGCAGAAAGCAAAAAGGGAAGGTCTCTCACATTACTCGTGCTGAAGCCGTGGCATCTCATCTCGTAGAAGGTACTATTATGATTTATGGCCATGCAACTTGTGTTCTATTTGATTCATGTGCTTCTCACTCATTTATTTCTGAAGACTTTATTGCCTTTATTAAGGAGCTGACATCTGAGATATATTGTGAGTTGCTTGTGGAATTACCTTCTGGGGATTTCATGTTCACTCCTCTTTGCCTAGAAAAGACTCCTATTGTCATTGACAATCATCAGTTGCCAGCTAGATTATATGCTTTGCAGCTGATGGATTATGATGTTATTCTGGGCATGGATTGGTTAGAAGAATATGGAGCCGTGGTTGACTGTAGATCGAAGAAAGTCTATTTTCAGCCACATGGGAAACCGGCATTCTATTATCAAGGTATTCGATCTCGTTCTTCTCGCTTGCTTATTTCTACTATTCGAGCCTGTAGATTACTTAATACAGGTTGTCAGGGATTCTTAGCTTCCGTGGTGGCTGTTGAGGCACCACAGTAGGACATCAATGATATTCCTATGGTTTGTGAATTTCCTGATGTGTTTCCTGATGAGTTACCAGGATTACCTCCTCAGAAAGAGATAGAGATGGTAATTGAATTAATTCCAGGTACGACACCTTTAGCAAACGCACCTTACCGTATGGCTCCAGCTGAATTAAAAGAATTGAGAGCACAATTGTTAGATTTGTTGGAAAAAGGCTATATCCGTCCAAGCTTTTCTCCATGGGGTGCTCCAGTGTTGTTTGTAAAGAAGAAAGATGGAAGCCTGAGGCTATGTATTGATTACAGGCAACTAAATCAGGTGACTGTCAAGAACAAGTATCCTCTACCCAGGATCGATGATTTGTTTGATCAACTTCAGTCAGCTACTGTCTTTTCACTGATTGATCTTCGATCTGGCTATTTCCAATTGAGGATTCGGGAATATGATGTGGAAAAGACTGCTTTTAGAACGCGATATGGTCATTATGAGTTTTTGGTTATGCCGTTTGGGCTGACCAATGCTCCGGCAACTTTTATGGACCTAATGCAGCGTGTGTTTCGTCCATACCTAGACCGATTTGTGGTGATTTTTGTGGATGATATTCTAGTCTATTCTGCTTCTGAAGAAGAACATGTGCAGCATCTCAGGATTGTATTGCAGACTCTGCGAGATCACGAACTTTATGCAAAGTTCAGCAAATGTGAGTTTTGGCTTCGGGAAGTGCATTTTCTCGGCCATGTGATTTCTGGTGATGGAGTTGCAGTTGATCCGGCAAAGATTGAAGCTGTTCTTCAATGGCAGAGACCAAGAACTGTGACAGAGATCAGAAGTTTTCTGGGACTTGCTGGTTATTATAGAAGATTCATTCAAGATTTTACACAGATTGCCGCGCCAATGACTCGTCTGACTCGTAAGGATATGCCTTTTGTCTGGTCAGATCAGTGTGAGTAGAGCTTTAATGAATTGAAAATGCTACTCACTACTTCTCCAGTGCTGGTTTTACCTTCTGGCTCGGGTGGATTCGTGGTATGCACGGATGCTTCTTGAGTAGGTCTGGGTGCAGTGCTTATGCAACATGGTAAAGTTATAGCTTATGCATTCCGACAATTGAAACATCATGAAGAGAATTATCCAACTCATGATTTGGAGCTTGCAGTAGTGATCTTTGCATTAAAAATCTGGAGACACTACTTATATGGTGAGAAATTTGAGATCTTTACTGATCATCAAAGCTTGCAATATGTGTTTTCCAAAAAATATTTGAATCTTCGACAGCGCAGATGGATGGAATATATGAAAGACTATGGTTTCACTCTCTCTTATCAGCCAGGTAAAATGAATGTGGTGGCTGATGCTTTGAGCAGGAAAGTGCAAATCAGTCATTTGCTTGTTCATGAATGGAAATTATGGGAATAGTTTCCTTGCGAGACATTCACCGTGGACATTCCTTCTGATCCGATGGTAGCTGTGTGTGCTAGTCTTGTGATGACTCCAGCTATTTATCAGCAAATCAAGGAAGCTCAGCAGGCCGATTCTGAATTGTCCCGCATTATAATGATGCATGATATTGAGTTTGATGATGAGTTAGTGGTCAACTTCAGAGGGAGGTTGTATGTTCCAGCTGTTGATGAATTAAGAAATGCCATCTTGTGTGAAGCCCATGGATCCCGTTATGCTATTCACCCTGGCACTACCAAGATGTATCAAAATCTAAAAAGGCAGTTCTGGTGGCCAGGAATGAAAAAGGATGTAGCTGAGTTTGTGTCTAAATGTTTGACATGCCAACAGGTTAAAGCTGAGCATCAAAAGCCTGGAGGAATGCTTCAACCTTTAGAAATTCCGATGTGGAAATGGGATCATGTCACGATAGATTTTGTTGTGGGTTTACCCCGGACTTCACAGGGCTTCGATGGAATCTAGTTGTTGGTTGATCGCTTGACTAAGACAGCAAGATTGTTGCCAATTAAAGTTGCCTGGAGTGTTCAAAAATTGGTCGAACTTTATGTCGAAAAGATTGTGCCATTGCATGGAATTTCAATATCTATTGTGTCAGATCGTGACCCACGGTTTATTTCTGGCTTCTGGCGCAGTTTTCAAAAAACGTTGGGCACAGAGTTAGCTTTCAGTTCAGCGTATCATCCTCAATTTGGTGGTCAGTCATAAAGGACTATTCAGACTTTAGAAGATATGCTGCGATCGTATTGCCTAGATTGGCAGGGTTCGTGGAGTCAGCATTTGCCATTAGTGGAATTTACATATAATAACAGTTATCACTCCAGCATTGATATGGCACCGTATGAAGCTTTATATGGGCATCCTTGTCGTACACCGTTGAACTGGTTTGAGTCTGGTGACAGATTATTGACAGGACCTGATATGGTTCAGCAATGTGCTGATGTGGTTCGTCAGATCAGACAGAAAATGTTGACAGCTCAGAGTCGACAGAAAAGCTATGCAGATCAGCGCAGGCGACCATTACAATTTGAGTCTAGAGATATGGTGTTTGTAAAAATATCTCTGATGAAAGGCGTTATGAGATTTGGGAAGCGTGGAAAGCTCAGTCCCCATTACATTGGTCTGTTTCCTATCTTGGAATGTGTGGGCCAAGTGGCTTATCGACTTTAGTTGCCAGCGGCGATGCAAGCAATCCATGATGTATTTCATATTTCCCAGCTGAGAAAGTATGTTCCTGATGCATCTCACGTGCTTGATGATTCAGTTTGGCCTGAAGTGACTGCATATTTATCTACGCCAGAGTATCCAATCCGAATTGAAGATCGTCGTGAGCAACGATTGAGAAATAAGGTAATCCCTCTGGTTAAAGTTGTATGGCAGCGTCACTCTGGCAATGAAGCCACATGGGAACGTGAGGATGAAATGCGTCAGCAGTTTCTTTCTTATTCGAATGAGGTATAATTTTCTTTCAGTTCTTCCTTTTAAATTTTAAGGATGAAATTTCTATTAGGAGGGAGGGACTGTAAGACCCGTTCCTTAACGGATTTTTACCGGTATTAATATAGAATTTAATCCATGAATTTAGGCAATTTTAATGGATTTAATGGACTGTTTCTAGCATTTTATCCCATTTAGTTAAAACTTTTAAGAAATTCATTGGACATATACATAATTATGCTTCTTTGAGGGTTTAAAATGTAATTAGAAGTTAAAAATCAAAAAAAATAATATAAGAAATTCTTTTTACCAAACCGTCAACCCCGGCCCCTCTCTCCCCATTTCACTTTCTCTCTCTCCCTCACCCTCTCTCTCTCGACCCCGACACATGATTGTAAAGTCTAATTAAATAACTAATTACACCTCAAAATTATTTTAAATATTCTTATCCCAACCAAATAAATAATAATATCATGTGTCTTAACCCTAGATAAGAAGGACAATATGGTCATTTTTCAGCCCTTATTCTCATTTATATCCATAATTTTTATCAAACGAAGAATATGAATATTTTTATATTTATCCCTTCGCATACCAAACGTACACGAGAATAAGAATAAGAATAAATTAATTCAGAATGACTTATGCCTATTCTTCACTTAAATTATCCCGATATCAAACGTAACCTTAAAGATATTTTGATTTTAAAATAAGATAAGGGTGAGTACCTAACTAATGAGAGAGAAAAGTGGCCCCATTATGTGTTAGACACAAAGGAGCCCGTCTAACCACGGTTGAGTAACGTACTCAACCCCATGGGATCGAATACGCTACCTTAACTCGGGAATCAAAGAGGGCTTTAAAGTGTTAAAGAGGTAGTGACAGGTATCCTTTAAATGTTGTGTTAGGTATTCTTGTTTGTATTTTAACTCTTGATCTTGTGTAAAAAGATGACGTCAACATCATTTGATGACGTAGATAACAATGAGAATGAAAATATATAAGATGTCACGTCGAAGAGTAAGGTTAGTTACGTACTCTAAGTGTGTGATATCTTTATTTTTTAATTTTTTAAAATAATTTTTAAAATATCTTAACTTAACATATAAATCACGCTCTCATTGAATTCCTTAAAAAAAATCAGATCAAATAAATAATATTAGATCTATTTTTTTAAAAATCGATTTATTTTATTTTTTATTTTTTAGATAATTAAATAATGACGTGACTTATATTTTAAATTATATTATTTTAAATATCACTTTTAAATATTTTTAAAAATAAAATAATTAAAAATATTACCCATTTAAAATATATTGGGCAGCCTGGATGTGCATCAATTCAGACTCAACGTGGATATTGTTAGAAGACCCATCAGTAAGGCATGTCACATCATGTATCGGATCTTGAACAAGACTTTAGAGGTCGGGCCCTAAAATAACTTATATGTTTTATTCTCTTCTGTTTATTAAGCCTTTCTAACTCTGAACTAGGATTTTTGGATGCCAGGTCATAAATATGCCGTTTTTTATTGGGCGGTGCATGTGGGATGGATGATATGTTTTCTTCCCGTCACGGCATCACCGCATTGAACGTATGCGGGTCATGGCAGTCTGGTGGAATTAAAAGGAAAGGCGACCCCTTTCTTGTTTGAGAAGAGGAAGCTACACAACATTAAACACTAATTAAACCAAACATTAGAATTTTTTTAAAAAAAAAACTAGGTGGCCAACATGACAAACCTGACCGTAACCTAATAGCTGAACTCAAAAATCGTTTGTGACCTCAAAAATATACTTATCCTATTCAATTCTTCCTTTTAAGATGTCTTAATTAACCATTGAGAATTTTCAAACAAAAAAAAAACAGTAGTCGATGGTGTGATGATCCTACACTAGATAATTACAATCTCCAGCCTCCTCTACTCTACTGTATAAGTAGCCGAGATATTGAGTGCTAGTTGAAACAGTCCAAGATATATCCATCCATATTAGCTTTAGATTGATCGGGCTTACTCGGTGCCTCTTTCATGTCGGGGTAAGGTTGGGTGAATTGCAGGAGTCAGAGCTCGTCTTATTAAAAAGACTCAACCTTCTTCCCTCAGGCTCAAGGGTGAGGGATCCAACAGCCAAAAACTAACGTTTCGATGAAGAACCTCCGGTTCACGTTTCATTTTCATACATCTAAAAGAAATGAACTTTGAGGTGCTACTCTCAAACGTGGCAATCCGACTTGAACATATTCTGCGGTAGATCAGACTATGAAGATTTTTTTTAAAAAATATATATATATAGATTCCTCGTCCCAAATTAGTCGGATTGCTAGCCTTTGCAAAGGCTATAAAATCAACAAGAATTCAACCTAATCCGGTCCGGTTTTTTTTATAGGGTGTTTGGAAATATTTTTTTTTAAAAACTATTTTTATCTTAAAAATTATGACATATCAATTTTTAACCTAATGTTTAAAATTGACGAAAAGAAGACACTCTATGTTTGACAAAAACATCATAATTTCTAATTTTAAATAAATGTGTTTGTTCTGTACGCGTTCTCCCTTCACCGTCAGTCCGCATAGCAGGGCCTCCGTCATTTCTCCACGCCGAAAAGATGACTCCCTGTCCAGTGCATCCTCACGCTCCGCCCCGCCGGCAACGACACCCGCCTCTCCACCTCCTCTGTCACCTTCACAGCCCTCGCTTTCGTCTCGATGATGGCCTGCCCGCAGAACTGGCTGCCCGTGCATGCCACCAGCCCCCGCATCGGCACGCTCTGTTCCGGCGAGAACGGCTCCCTCAGCAGCGGCTCCTGTAGCAGCACCCCCACGCGGGCCTCCACCGTCAGGCGCAGCTCCCCTGTGTCGTACTCGTCCGCCAGCCGTGCCAGCTCGAACATGTCGGCCGCCTGCACCCGCCCCACCGGCACGTGAAGGCCCACGAAGCAGAGCCCCGCCTGCACCTCAGCTCGAACGTGGGGCTGAGGTGGTCCACGAGGTAGTACGAGAGCTTTCCCCTGAAGCGGGCGGCGGCACAGGCGGCGAAGGACATGCCACTGTAGCCCAGCCCAAGCACGTCGTCGGCCTTGCGGAACATTGTCCTCGCCGACGAGGAGGTGCACCCCACCACGATGCCGCAGAGCTTCTTCCTGTGGCCGTCGGCGAGGGTGATGGTGGCGGCCTCGTTCGCGAATATGCCCCGCGCGGACTCGGAAGCACCCCTTGTAGCTGTGAGTGACAGACCCCATCGTCGACCAGGCCGCGATCGCCGCCATTCCCTCCGAGGGCGTCGTGGCTGAACCGGATGCCGCAGACGGCCAGACGCTTCCCTGCTGTAGTGGGTACCTCTTCAAGTGCCCGACGACGGCTTTTGGGTCGGGGTGGGGAGCGATTAAGGGGGAGAGGAAGGACGTGCGTGAGTCTCGAGATGTCGTGGACGTTTTTCAAAAAAAACTTGCTCCAGACTTATTTTTATTTTGGAGAAAATTTACATAGGATAAGATTCCTCTCTATAAAATAGAATAGATCTTATCAAATGTGTTTGAGTTCTCTCCTCTTTCTTAATTTTTATTTTGAAAAAAAAAGAGAAAAAAATGTAACTAAACACCCTATTAATCTTTAGAAACTGGTTTTGAGGAGAGGGGCACGTACCTTACGTCTGCGGCTCATTGACGAGCATTGGAAGGGATTTACTCTAATTCAAATTGCTTAGTTGCTAATTAAGATATCATGCTCTGAACATGAGATACTCCCACTATCCATTCATAGGTCCACTAAAACACATCCCTCGTAGGTTAGGTTAAGATATCATCATATCCAAGACACCTCATTATAGACGTTCCATAAGTAGAACAAGATTTTTATGAATTAATGGAGGTTGGATTGAGGTCGATCCATTCACGGCCCCAACTATCAACTTGTAAGAATTTGGAGAAAAAAAAAGCATCTCTTACATTGGACTATTTTAGTAGTTTAGTATAGAAAATAGTTTTGCAAAATCTTGTAACATCCTCCATGTGAAGTGAGAATTCTAAAGATAAAGGTTTGGTCAAACTAAATTCAACCCACGAGCTCTTTCTTTTGTTTTTTTAGGTGACGGAAAGCTTAACACAACTAACAAATTTCGAGAATTAAGTGTGAATCAAATCAATCTCTCCGAGAGTCGAACTCTAAACCTCCGTATCACGAGTAAATATCATCCGACTCACTCTAAATCCCCGTTCAACCCACAATCTCATTCCTTCGTATTGTTGCTCCCCCAAGGACACATGTTAAGTATGTGTGGAAGTCAAGAAAGAAAAGTATGCGCCAGCCTCAAAAGACAGCGACGCCACAGAAGAAAAAAGAATGTCAAATAATACGCAAAATGGAACTTATGTGTTGGTCCCACCATTTCGAGTGTAAGAGAAGATTATGTTAATTATAGGAACAAAGACCACTCCCCCCCCCCACCCACCAATTATATATTTATCCCCGCAGGTTAACCACCATATATATATATATATAGTACTCTCAAATCCCATGTTCGGATTCTCTCATGTCGCTCTTCTCTAACTTTTAGGTTGTTGTCTAATGCTTTTGCTCTGGCGCCGATGGATTTAACAAATTTGGAACCATATCATCAATTACTTCCATGTATATTCGTATGGATGTTGATTTTTTTTTTTTTGGCAAAAAATCGGCAAACATGAAAAATATATATGTGACTGGAGGTTGCATGGGTATCAACTAATTTTGATGTATCCAAGGCCATACATTGGCCACCTAGCTTACTTCCAAGCATACCTTTTTAAGGACCCTAATAATTCCCCCCCCCCTCCCCACGTCAGCGGCGCCATGACCACATACATGTAAACACATAATTAAGTAAGTCCCCTTCTCTCTAATTAAAATACACCAACCCTGGACGTGAGCGTACGGTTGAGGCCTCGCACCCCCACCTCCCGGGCCATATGCTGAGTCCGCTTGACGTGGGCTGGCGGATAGACTCCGGAGTGGGGTCCAAGCAGTTGCTGACTCGGATCCACGCCATGCACTCACTCGGTCTGGGCGAGCCGAGGGCCGCTGGAGACCACAGATTCCTAATTTTGTATTTCTTTCCCCCCCCCCCCCTCTTTCGTAGTGGGTGAGGTTCGACCTATCTATCTGACCCGTGTTTCTTTTTATATATATGTGTGTGTTTTTCGCAGCCATTTTCTTGCACAGTTCTAGCAATGTGTGCCTTTTGAATCTCACTGGTTCCGTACCCATGCATATTAATTTGATTCCGACTTGATCCAAAATCTGGCGTTGCAATGTACGTGAGTATCTTTCATGGGAACGTTGATCAAATTAAGTTGTAGAAAGATTTTGCGTCGATCTACTTACATGTTTTTGGTTGACACGGGGGAATCTTTTTTGTGATTTGTCTGACTCTCTCTCTTTCTCATCATGTGGGAATAAGAACTCATTTGGAGATCATTAATATTTTGGTGCATGTTTGGATAGAGTTAATTATTATTATTATTTTTTTGTAACGATGAATCTGACTTAGTGACAGGGAGAGATAGAACCTAATGACCTGAGTTAAGATACCAAAACTACAACCGTCCCCAAATTCTTTTTTAACCACTATTCAACCATTGAATCTCGGATCTAACACCACTCAGGGATTGAACGTTATTTAAACTAATATCTATCTAATGGGAGATTTTAATCTTGAGATTTTTATATTTCAGTCTCTATAATCTTGCCTAATTCTAGACATACTCCGTAATCTTAATATTTCAAAATAAGTCCTTCAAATCTATTGTTAATTCAAAATTGAGGAGGGCATATATATCTCGTCAATCCATTAGCGCCAGTCTGTTCGGCCCACCACAGAGGTCCAACCCTATGGACCCGTTGCATTGCGCACCGGCCCCACACGCCTCTTACCACATCACAAGTCCCGTGTGCACCTCCTCCATCGACAATCACGACGTATGTCTCTAGCAGCGCATTAATGACGAGAGGCATGCTAGCCTGACGACGAGGGGAGGACACTGCTCATGCCACTCTTCCTCACAATGCAGCCTCACGCCCTCTCTAACGAGCCTTACCGTATTAATGGCGGAGCTGCCCCTCTGGTGAAGAGACTTTGAGTCAACGCTCATGTCTCCCTATCTCGTCAAGCACGCGAGTTGGGCAGCTCACGCCTCTTCCGCCCACGACAACCCAACGGTCAACCCCACCGCGATGGTATAAATAGGATCCTGACCCAATCGCCAGGAGGTACACCCAACATAACTCTATCAAGCTCTCACTCCCTCGTTCTGGTCTCTCTCCTCTCCTCTCGAGTGCTTATCTCCTTCCTCCACCATTACCTAACTTGAGTGTCGAAGAGTTATCCTCTGGGGGAACTCACAGGACTCCTTCTAACCCTTCTTTGCTGGCTACAAGTCCTCCTCCGACGACACTCATCCTTCCCATGAAACAAATCTTTAGAAGTGTAGATCGTGATTTGGATAACTAATTCTCAATCGCTACAAAAATAAATTGACGTAGTTAATCAACGCGTCAAAAAAGAATGATACTTTATTTTTCTTCTCTCTCTAAGAGCCCATTTATTAAATGAGTAGGGTGAGGGTGAACGCGATGAACGTCTTAACTGGAGACGAATACACGTTCGCCGCATTTTACTCGAACATGTTGTTCGATGGCTAACTCACTGAAGCGCATGAAAGTGTCTGTTCGAGGGTAATTAGGTGGAAGCCAGCAAAGCGAGTATTCACAATAACCGACGAATATGCCATGAAATTGGTGGTACCTGACGAATACACCATTCTCCTTAACCCTACTCGAGTAACAAACATGCCCTAAAAGAAATAACCAAATTCCCTTCAGTTTACTCTCTCTCTCTCTCTCTCTCTCTCTCTCTCTCTCTCTTGCGCACGCGCACCAATGCAGAGGGGATCAGTTTCCCTATGCCCAAGCTGAGGTAAACTAGCATGAGAACAAAATAATAAATTCACCACCGTGACTTACACTTACTAGAGTTAGCTAACATTTTCTTATTTCACGGTTAAAAAGCTAATGCAAGAACTTGTTGTAAATTAACAAGAGTTAAAGAACTTATTTTGAAATATTAAGTTTATAGGGAGATATCTAGAATTAGGCAAGATTATAGAGACTGAAATGTAAAAATTCCTATAAATTCATATACGTAAAGAAGATCTATAACTAACACTATTTCAAAATAAATAATGTAATACAATATTATGTATATATATGACATACAAAATATTATTTTATATATGATTTATTTATTATATGAATTTTTGCATTGTTTATAATTTTGGAATCTTATCAATTATTTTAACTTGTAGATCCATTTGTTCTTTGGGATTTTTACATATATATCCCTACAAAATATCATATTTATATTTATCGCCATACCTTTATCGTATTATCAAGAATATCTTTGATATGCACCTATTGTTGCGGTTATACCCCTCCAATTTCTAGTCATCAACGGAAGCCGAATATTCGAAGAATAAGTCACAGAATTCATTTGAACATATGAAAAATCAAAATTTCCCTTGAGAGAGAGAGAGAGAGAGAGAGAGAGAGAGAGAGAGAGAGAGAGAGAGAGAGAGAGAGAGAGAGAGAGAGAGAGAGCCCTCTTCCCTTCCGATGATTTACCCCCCCCCCCCCCACTCCTCCCTACCCCCTCTCACCCTATGACAATCTGCCCCCTTCCCTATGCCCTCTCCCCCTCCGGCTCAGGCGAGCAGGCCCCCCTACCCCTCTGGCAAGCTGCAACCCCCCACACCCTCTCTGCGCCCTCTCCCCTTCCCCCGCCCCACCCCTCCAGTAAAGCCTATTGCCCCATCCCACCAACCGCAGTTCTCCCTCATCGCACCCATGCCACCTCTCCCAACCCCCATCTTCCCCTCCTGGTGAGCATGGCCCCCCACCCCTCCTAGGACCACCTTCTTCTCCTCCCTTCCCACCAAGATCCTTCCCCCTAAACCCTAGACCCCGCTCACCCTCCTGTGCCACCTATCTTTGTTTCCCTATCGATCCCTCTTTCCCCTTTTGAACCATAGCAGTCGCTTCCACCCCTCCCCTTCAAATGCAGAAGCTCGCGCTGGACCACCCCAACACCCCATCAAATCAGCCCCGCCACCTTCTTCCTTAATTGACATTGGCTGCCAAGCATCCTCTATATCCTCTCCCCTAGCCGTCCACATGGAACCTGTCACCGCCATCATCGTGATTTTAACAGCTCCACCAGTTGGCCGGTCCTTTGTCCACGACCGCCTGCTACCCAACTAGTGCTGGTCGATCTCGACCTCCTCCACCGCCGAGAGTCTATATCGCACCATCAGCCCCTCCTTGCGACATCGCCATCTCCTTCCCCCTCCTCGCACCTACGAGGGCACCAGCTGATTGCCGCGATCGCCTCCCCCTATGCCCCCTTCGTTGCACGTGGGGACCCCCCTCCCTCTCACTCGCCCTCTCCCCCTCCGGTGATCGCAGGGCCCACCCCTCCTACTCGTAGCTCCCCTCCCTCTCCCCCACCCCTCTCGACTCTCTGTCGTCACCCCCCTCCATCAGGAGCCCCTGTCTCTCTATCTCTCTCTTTGTTAGTGACGTCGACCATGGAGAGGGAGAGAGAGAGAGAGAGAGAGAGAGAGAGAGAGAACCTAAAGATAGGTTACTCTAATTTTGCACTCTTGACTTGAACGGCAATTGAGTCAACATAACATAAGTTATGACGCGGGTATACATGTAATAATATTAGATATATTAGAGATATTCTTAATAGTATGTGAAATTAGATATTTAAATATAATTATTATACATTATAAGATCATATATGTAAACATCTCCGGTTCTTTACGGGCTTTCCTACCTATTGTAACTGCTGCCAGCTTTCAAAACACCTGGTGTACATACAGTAGACCGCAAGGTAAGGTTTCCAGGCTAGCTTGGCAATGACCCCGTGTTTCAATGTGGGCTCGCCACCACCGAAAGCTCCGGAAGGTGAGAAGAAGGTTCCAGTACCACGGCGGCCTTGTCCTTCGTCTCTCTCTCGCCACTCCCAACCTGCTCGATCCACGTGTCCACGCGCAAGCAATGCTTCTCCCCCCTGTATTCTTGCGCAGGTATGTTTTACCATAGAGGTTAACTGGTTAATCCCACTTAATTATATTCATTATACATCTTTAATGAAATTGTTATCCACCAAACGGCAACCTGAAGTGGGTGAAAGCATACACATTAAAGCATGCACATTAACTCCAACATCAAAAAATCGGCCGTGAAATATTTGATATGTGACACTCAACAGAGGAGTCGATTATATCCGTTGTTCACTCACGCGTAATCATAAGATCACAATACAAGCAGGATATTAACTTGGAGTTCGCATGATATCATGGACTTGATCCGGTCGGGAGGACTAACTATCCCAGAGATGTTTGACTCATTCAAAGTTTGAACCACATCGCCTGTGATTTAAACTTTTGAGGAGTGGTCAAGACGGGTGGGTCATAGCTCCTGCACCCCACGTAGAACGCAACGAAAGCTGCCCCCCTCTGAACACCGAGTCTCAGGGTCCCCGTTTGACAATTATCTTCACCGCACGATGAAAATGATACGTTCATGTGGTGACCTTAGCCTCCAAATCCCGGCGTATTAACTAACTAGTCAAACATCATTAATTATCCATCTCACCTACAAGTCCCTAGTCAAATTAAAATACTAGCTAGCAGTACTCCACAGTTGTTAATTATCAACCTTCACCATCTTCCAACAAATCTCTACATGAATGCACGAATGCATGCATGCATATCTAGGGTCACTTTGGGTTGCATATCTCCGGAAGAAATTAAGATGACTTAGCAAGGCAGGAATCATCATAAATTAGATGTACTAATGAAGGGCACTCTTAGGGAGATATTAATTAGTAAAAGGCAGCGAGTCGCTGCAAAGACCCATCATGGACCGGGCACCCAGTACTGGCCAGCCAAGTGAGAAGAATCCCATGCGTGTGGGTGTGGCCCGGCCGGGCACCACGCGCGGGTCGCCCGGTCGTACTCGATCGAGCTAATTAGTGGCACCACACCCCCCCACCATGTCACAATGACATCCCCAACTTTATGTCCCATCCACTCACTCCGAAAAATATCATTCGTTCAACATCTTCTATATCTTGAGCAAAACAAATGAGAGACGAAAAGAAGGAAAGAGATAAAGGTCATTTATGTCTTGGTAGATCAAAGTCTCTTGGCACTCATTCAAAATTAATGTTTATGTTAGAGGGTACTTAATTATCATACCTTCATGGGAAAAAAAATAAAGGAAAGCTTCGTGACTACCTTGATGTGAAAAAGTCTTGTTTGTAGAGTATTACATGTAAATTAGAATCATAAACCAATGAAAACTGTAAATAACTCAATCTAATCTTGGAAGAAAAAGAGATGAGGATACATGCTTTCGAAACTTACAGTGTCTTGTTGTACATGTTCATATTCTTTTATATATTATATATATTCTTGTAAAGATAGAAAAATGATATCTTATATCTCGTATTACACTTTTAAAATTTATTTAATTAGGTTAGAACGTTTAACCACCCGTGGAAGCTTACAAACATTAGAAAGATGACGTTAGAAGGAGTCTTGGACGTTAGTTTAGATGACAACCCTCCGTTGCTTAAGTAAGGATCGTGGTGAGATGAAGAGCAGAAAGAAATAGAGAAGATGAGAGAGCGTGAGAGTGGAATAGTCAAGTCTGGGAGCCGAAGTGGAGTCTCTAGATGTGCTCGTTGTATCTGGCGAGTGCTCGGAGAGTGCTCACATATATCGTGCTCGGAGGTCGGCTCTCTCTGGTATCTCTCTCCTCTTCTGTGTGTCTGAGTATTTCTCTGCATGTGTCCGCGTAGTGGTCCGTGTCGAGGCCTTCTGATCGGAGGTCTATTTATACTAGTTGTCCTGGCGGTGGAGGCCCATCCCTTAACAGGGAAAGGCATGGGTCGTGGGGTAATGCCTCCCCGCGATCGTCGGGAGTTTCCCATTGTGTGCTCATTTATTCGGGCAGTGCGGCCTTCGGACGAGTCATATGGCGCTCTAGGCACGTGCTCACCCTTACTAGAGTGAGGTCGGCAATGGCGGGAGTAACGTTCGATCGTCGGAGAGTCATCCTGCGTCCGAAATACCTGTGTCGATGCCCCTTGTGGGCTGGCGAATCGCATGTGCATCTCCATTGGGCCACCTAGTGTGGGCTGTTAACTGTCTGGCGGCCTGCTTTGCACCCGGCAGACCTTGGGCCGACGCATGTCTGGCGCTAGTGGGCCGCGTTTAGGTCGAGTTGATTTTACCCTCCTCACTAGTCCTCCACTCTCAGACCCCGAGCACATTCGGGGTCCGAGAGGAAATCCCAGTGGATTCGACGGGAGGAGTTTCTAGGAGGATCTCCTTATATCGTCTGGGTGGGTGGGCCCCGCCACCTACCATGCTTCTTGGCACGCAAGGATACTCCTATCAGGATGTCAGATGATGTCACTGTCATCATGGAGCGGCTATTTTTCATCTAGAAAAGCGGGCGTGAATAGCAGCCTGGGTTCTATAGCCAACCTTGGCGATGACAGACACCTTCTTCCCTCTTGTCTCCTCGAAACAATCACTCTGCCTTCGGACGCTTATAAGTATCGGCGTAAGGACACTTGGAGAAGCTTCACTTTTCTCTTTCGTCTCCAGCATGGGTGTCTGGCACTTCCTCATCATCTGTCCTTTCGCCCTGGTGAGGATTCCTCTTTCTTTGCTTCCATAGTCCATGGTGCCTCGCAGAAGGATCCTCCATGTCAGCCCTGAGTCTTCCGCTGAGGATGAGACCAACCGTGCCGGTGTCCGTAGCACTTCGGGCGCCGGTCCCAGCTGTCCTCATTCACCATCTTTGGTCACCTACCGGGTGGTCCACGGCCTCCGTGATGCCTTCCAGATCCCTGCCGACTACGACATCGTCTTCCCCGCCTCCGACGAGTGTCTGGGAGGTTATTATCCGGGTGGTATCAGTGTCCCCATAGAGTCCTTCCGAGCGGAGTTTCGTCTCCCCCGTTACCACAGATAGCGTCAATGAAGACGTACAAATTTGAGATGTCTCCTTTGAGATATTATCCCCGCTACGTCGAGGGGCAGTTAGGGTTTTATCTTTTTTTGTTGATAAAAGGGCCCTCAAAGGAGAAGACTTGAGTCTTTCTTATAAGCACATGTCCATCTTTATAATTTTCTAATATAAGATCTTTTGAGCCCCCATCTTAAATCTCTACAATAGTTCCCCCCAGCAAAGATAGACACTGTGCTTATTGAGTCAGGATTCCCACATACGTCACCAATTCCCATTATAAATCACATTCTTTTATTCATATTTTTACTCTCATTTAACTCTTGTTTAAACTGATCTTAGATAGGCCAAGGAAGAAAACGATTATATAATTTATCTAAATTTAGCTTCCTTATAAAATTAAAATTATGACATACATACACAATCTTTTTCCATCCTTCACATTCCTTGGTATATCTTTTCCAAACAAAGTCTTATATTTTACACTCTATTATATGTTTAAGGAGAAATTATTATCTTTTTAATAATTCGGAATCTAATGGACTCAGTCCAGACACTTGACATCTTAAGTACAAGACAGAGTAGGATCACTAATTAATATATTATTTTATTATTACAATCAACGCGTCCGTAAATCAAAGGTGTACAACCAAGAATTGCAAATCAAATAATTTTTCACCCATCTCATATCTACGTTCAAATACTCAACTCTCAACCATGTGAGAAAATATAAAACTATCTAGATTCGAACACGCAACTCTCTACCGCGTCAAAGAGTGTGAAACCACTTATAGGGTGTTTGGTTACATTTTTTTCTCTCTTTTCTCTCTCAAAATTAAAATTAAGGAAGAGGAGGACACTTACACACGTTTGGTAAGACCTATCATATTTTCTAGGGAGGAATCTTACCCTGTGTAAATCTTCCTAAAAAAAATAAGTTTCGAGCAATTTTTTTTAAAAGTGCCCACGACGCCTCGGGACTCCCCCTCCCTCCCATGCACGATCACCTCCCCCTCCTCCTCTCCTCCCTTTCAGCCCCCCTCCCCCGCAGTCGGCACCCCTACGCAGCCCCCCTCCCCTCCCCTACGACCCCCCTCTGTTCAGGAGCTCTGACTACCTCTCGGCGATGGAGACAGTGTCAAAGAGGCTCGGAGTCAAGGTGGAGAGCGTCGCCAGGAACTCCTCCGAGGGACACTACTGCGGCTCCTGTGGCTATGGCTGTCCGACCGGCGACAAGCGCGACACGGACACCACCTGGCTGGTCGACGAGGTCGACCACGGCGCGGTGATCTTGACGGGGTGCAAGGCGGAGAAGTTCTTCTTGGATAGGAACAGGCCCGCCGCCAAGCATGGGAAGAAGTGCCTGGGAGTGATCGCAGGGGCCATCGGGCGCAATGGAGGTGGGCACGCACCGCAGCGACGGGCAGAGCATCCGGTGCAAGGGCGTCCAGGGGTAGGAGCTGGAGGAGTTCCTGGACGGGGTGGCGCCGGCGGGGGGGCCCATACTCGCGGGACGAGGCGTGGAACCTGTACGCGTCGGTGCACCAAATGGGGAGCTGTAGGATGGGAGCCCGCGAGGACGGCGCGGTGAACGAGAACGGTGAGAGCTGGGAGGCGGAGGGGCTGTTCGTCTGCGACATTTCGCTCTTAGTCACCGCCGTTGGGGTGAACCCCATGATCACCATCCAATCCACCGCGTACCTCCTCGCCGGTTGCATTGCGGAGGCCGTCAAGGTGGGAGCGGCTGCGGGTGAGCGAGACGCTCATGTCGCTGTTGTTCTTCCTGGACTTGGTACGTGGCGTCAGAGACTACCGCAGGAGGGTGATTCGGAGGGCGATCATGCTCCAGGAGGCCGTGGATGTGATTGCCGCCGGGGAAGAATCCGTCGAGGGAGCAGCAGCGCCAGATAACGACGCGAACATGGGTTGCATTCTCCTCTACAGACTACGGTGGTGACCGGGTGGTCCAAATCCGACGACGAGTTCTCGTTTGCGGTGGAGGACTATATGGAGGTCTGGTCAGGTCCATACCAAATGTCTGTATAATTTTTAAAAATTGTGTTAGCCTTGACAACCATGTTACATTATTTTTAAAAATTGACATAGACTAATTTTTTAGAGAGAAATAGATTTGAAAAACAAAATGTTCCCAGACACCCTATTAATCATTCGTCGCGGGACTGCTGAACCGCTGGGTCACGTAGATAATTATCTTAACTATGAAAGTACTAAAGTCAACTGTGTGATTGAAATAATATTTTTAATATAAAAATGTAGATGACAAAATACAGTCAAATATAGATTGTAGAGACTAGAAGTGTGTATTATGATTATCCAGAATTAAAAGGAAAGACTCATCCTTACACGATTGAGCAACAACAATGAGAATTCCCACGACGGAAAGTCCTCCGACGCGGTGTCGCCACCACCAGGCCACAGCTGTAGCCGTGGGTTTGGACAGCAACTACCGGGTTGTCCCTTCCTCAACAACGGAATACGCTCACCCCCACCGCGAGTAATGGCACCACCTATTCTTAATCCCCACAGTTAACAACGCTATTATCCACTAATCAACGTCCAAATCCAAAACCCCGTAAAACTACCCCCGGGCATAATCCCCTCACCCCCACCACCAACTTTCTATTTATACCACACCGCTAGGCAATGCCGTCCTCCTTCCTCTTCTCTCTCTCTCTCTCGCACTCATATTCTCTATCTAATTTTCTCTCTCTAGCCAGCCAGCCCTCTGTTACTCTCTGCGCAGGCGCGCGGCGGCGGGCGGGTTGGCGAATGGATGTGACCCCAAAGCGGTGGAGACGCAACCGCAGGCTGGCCCTCCTCCTCTCGTCCAAGACTCTCACCTTCTACAGATCCCCATACTCGTCTCCCCCGCCGGGGCGGGCCGATTAAGGGGAGGTTCTTCCGCAACCGGGGGTTTTTTGATTTCAGCGGCAGGGGCGCGGAATTGGGTGCTGGGTGGTGGGAGTCGGGGCCCGGGGGTTATGGGTGCTGGGGCGTCCAGCATACTGGGGGCGGACGGCGAGGGCGGCTACGGGCCGGGGCTCGGGGACCTGCCGGAGGCGTGCGTGGCTTCCGTGCTGGTGCACCTCGACCCGCCGGAGATCTGCCGGCTGGCGCGCCTGAACCGGGCGTTCCAGGGGGCGGCGTCCGCGGATTTTGTGTGGGAGTCGAAACTGCCGAGCAATTATGTGTACATGTTGGAGAAGCTCGCCGACGAGAAGAAGGATGGGGTGGGCCGCCACCGGAAAGGCAGCAAGAATCTCGGCAAGAAGGAGATCTATGCCAGGCTCTGCCGTCCGAACCCATTTGATGGAGGGGCAAAGGTATTTATGCTTTATTATTTCCATTTCTTCCCTCTCCTTTGGCCTGCAAATTTGGGATCCCTTACCCCACGGGACAGATGCATTTTGAAAAGAATAGTATTTTTTTGGTTGTCTTCTGAGGTTTCTGGTGAAAATTTTGGATTTTGGATAGCTACCGTGTTCCATTTAGGAAGTTATCAGTTTGGTTTAAATGTTTTTTCTTTCCCAAGGGGAGTACGTTTACTTCTGTTATTATATCTTATGTGGGGAATTTATTTCCTGATTTCCCTGGTTATTGGTGGTTTGGAATCCTCATTCTTTCTTCGTGCAGATGTTCTGGTTGGAGAAGTGTAGGGGTGGGATTTGCATGTCGATATCTTCAAAGGCATTGTCAATCACCGGGATTGATGATCGGAGGTATTGGAACTACATCCCAACAGATGAATCTAGGTAAATTCTTATAACCCTCCATGTATTTATGCCCTTTTTGTTTGTGCACAGATACTTTCCTGAGCTTCTTCCTTTTCAGATCAAATTATTTTCGAATTAAAATTGGTCTTTCACGGAAGAGCTGGATTTTGATGATGTCGTTGGGTGGTCAGCCCTTCATGCTTGTTGCCTGCTAAAATTATATTATGATCTAGGCAAGTTGAGGATTTTCCTTGGTGTTACTTCTTTCCCTCTGCAAGTTTGATCTGCTTCTCCTTTGGTTGCTGTCCACACAAGAAAATCTGAATCTGTATGGACAACAAATGTGTATGCATATAAGTATTGTGGTACAGCCACCGTGTCTCTGGAATTGAATTGATTCATACGATCTTGCTTTCCTATAGTACAGCCATAGTTATCGGTTTGCATTATGTGCTTTTCCCACCCGTTTAACGCAAGACCCAGGCTTTAGATCATCTCAAATACGTTAAAGAACCTGTGCTTCTTTTGTTTCTCATTCATAGAACCGTATCAGCTTGGCACGTAATGAATACGGCTAGAAAAATGGATAGTGGGTGTTCTAACAGTGAAGGGAAAGGGGGGAGGGGGAACAGATAGGGAAGAAGAGCTTGCTGAGATTATAAGATTAGGATGCTGATATATTCTTTGTTCATTCATGGCATTCAAAATTAATGCCCTATTGCATTATATCACGTTCAAGTCTTTTGCATTGGAGTGCCCGTATAAGAGCCCAGCCTGTCATACAGGTCGAAGCCATTATATCCAATGCCCCCAACTATTCTAAAATGGTTTTGAAGATCTTGCGATGATTACGTTTTGGAAATGATTCATTAACATTTCTTGCTGATCAGAACAATATTTTCTGTGCAGCTGCATGCCAACAATAATGGTACTGGGGCTCATCGTTTTCTGGAAATTTTGATACGTTTCACTGTTTGACACTTGTTAAGATTTGATGTGAATGCTCTGGTCATGCATTATTTATGAATTGTATGCAAAACATAATTCAGTGTTATGTGTTTTCTTTATCTAGTTAATGGATGCATGTGAGCATACCTGCACATCCCATATGGAGCTTTTCTGTTAGGATAAAATGTTTCTGAGGTTTCAATAGAGGAGAAACCTGTGAATCCTCTCTCACGCTTCTGTTCATCTTGCCCGCAGATTCCAGACGGTGGCGTACCTCCAGCAGATTTGGTGGTTCGAGGTGGATGGGGAAATTGAGTTCTGCTTTCCGGCGGGCAGGTACACCCTGTTCTTCAGAACCCACCTGGGGCGGCCCTCCAGGAGACTGGGACGCCGGGTCTGCAACCCAGAGCACGTCCACGGTTGGGACATCAAACCCGTGCGCTTCCAGCTGTCGACGTCCAACGGGCAGCGCGCACAGAGGCAGTGCTACCTGGACGAACCCGGGAAGTGGATCCATTACGAGGCTGGCGAGTTTGTAGTGGAGAACTCCCACGCACCCACCAAGGTCAAGTTCTCAATGATGCAGATCGACTGCACCCACACCAAAGGTGGACTCTGTCTCGACTCCGTGCTCATCTACCCGAGTGGTGTCAGACCAGAGAAGGTGTTCATAAATCGTAGATGACGACTTTGTAGTATCAGGCGGCGCTGTTATAGCGAAAAAGGAAATCAAATACAGGCAGGTATTTTTTGGCTCATCTTGAGCATCTGCGTTTGATATTTGTAGCAAAGCGAGAGATTAGTGCTAGTGTGTGTATGTGAACCTTGGAGAGAGAGAGAGAGAGAGAGAGAGAGAGAGGTTGTGTGTCCTCCCATTAGATAGTTTTTGCGTGGGCTTCAATGCAGTGAAACCACCCATGAGGAAGAACTGTGTAAACCGTTGTTGGAAAAAAGTATCGTGGGCTTAAATGCAGTTCTCTTTGTTCGAGGAATCGGCAGTTTGTGGCACATTTGGCGCAAGCACCCTTTTGATTGCAAGTTTTCCTTTTGGGACTTTCAGTCTAGTTTAGTTTAGTTTAGTTTTGTTCTGTTTTGGGAGAAGATAAAGTTGCAATGGCATACATATTTTTTTTTTCCACATGTTTGGCTTTCCAGCAGGAAGTCCTGAGATGGAGCTTCCAAATTTCTCTCTCAAGAGTGCGGTTTGAGGGGGAACCGTGACGTGTTGTTAACCGTGGTTCGGTAGGCTCGGCCCCTTGGACAGATCCATGCGGTCGAGCCTTCAGCCGTTTGGATCCGTGGAGCTCTTCATCTGCGAACAAAACAAAAGATGTTAATTTAATCGGGCCAATTAATATGGTTTGTTGACGTGGCAGAGGCAACCCCCTATGAAAAACGGGAAAGAAGAGCTCATCGGAGTTCCTTCCTCCTTCGTTGAGACGCTGCTGCCATACGAGCGCCTTGTCTTGTCTTGCCGTCGACCCGCTCCTCTCCCCTTTCCACGGCACGCCAGCAGTAAAAGCACAAGAACCTTTTCTCTCTTCCACAACTTGCAGCATCGTCTGTGAAACAGGGTTTGTCAACCCGGCCGACCCGGTCTCGGTGCGGGACGGGTCGGGTCGGGCGGGTCGCACAGCGACCCGATCCACCCCTTTGGCTCTCGACGCGATTTTTTGTAAATTTTTTTTAAAAATTTTAATAAATTTATTTTGAAAGATTAAATATTATATATATTTAAAAATATTAGAATGTAGAGTTTATTTAAGATAATAGATCCATACTAAATTATACATAATTAATTATATAAAAATTACATATTACACCGCTTAATTAAACATCCTATTATATATAATACATAAAAATTTATTTCAATTATTAAATATGTAAAAGTAAACAGTGACATAATAATGACATTCATTCATAAAGTATAAAATACAAAAACTCACTAATCCTCGTCCATCTGTGAAACTCGAATCTCAAAACTCACTCATCCTCCTCATCTGTGTAACCCGAATCCGAAAACTCACTCATCCTCATCATCAGTGAAGTTCGAATCCCAAAACTCATCATCAGATACATGAGACTGATCACCCGTATAATCTAACTCTATCCTAGTGGGTGGAGGTACATGTGGGTGGGACTGAAAATATGTAACCATCTGCACAAATGATGGGGTCGTGTGCTGCGGTGGAGGGTACATGAAAATCTGTAAAAAAAGTCCTCACTACATCTATAGCTTCAATTCTATCATATGCGACTGGTGCTGGTGCTGGTGCTGGTGCTGGTGTTGCTCGAACTCTGGACGTGGAGGAAGATCCTGCTCCGCCCTGTGCTCGTGGTGGAGGTACCCGAGACGTAGAAGAAGATGTCCTCGGTGTGCTACGAGAACCGTATCTATCCTGTAACTGTGTCCGAAAGGAATGTCGAACATCTCCCGGAACTCGGTCGCATGCACGAACATCGCGTCCCACTCCCGCAAGGTGCTCCGCAAACCTGTGTATGCCGGTGACGCGATGTTCGCAGTATCTACAGTGCACATGTCCATCACCCTCAACAGAGTATCCATGCTCCCACGCAGGGTGACGCCGTCCGTCCATGATGACCTGCAAATGATGCAAAAGTTTGCATTAGTGATTACAATGACAAGTACAGAACTCTATATATGAAAAACTCTACAATTAATTATTAGTTAGTTATAAATGTAACCAAATGATACATACTAATAAAGCCTATGGACCCAAACTGGGCCAGTGCCCATCTCCAAACAATCTGACATTAAATGTGGTCCGCAGATAGGACAGATAGTCTTCATAGCGCATTGAACCTGAATAGTTCTCCCAGTACATGCGTACGTAGTATTCATACTCCTGCGAACCTTGTGCGTACACGACCTCTACTGACGTAGCTGCGGCATAAGAATATGGATACGATGGGAAAAATGAACTACTGTTATCTGAGTCGCCATGATACATCGGCTGCTGCGGCCATGACCGTCCATACGAGCTTCCAGATCCCTGGGAGTCATGTGTGCTCATCCTCTCAAAATCAGACAACATGCCTTGATAGCTGGTACTGTCTGCAACCGAACTTCCATAGTAGGGATCCCAATGATCAGCTGCCCGTCTCGTCCCTGCCGGTGGAACACCGTGGTCCTCATCTTGCGTGGCATGTGTGAAGTGCTGCTCCTCTGTCCATGCGCCATGTTGACGGCCCCCACGACCTCTACTATGACCACTACTGTACTCTCTGCCACCAGCACTAGTATTCTGACGAGGACTCCGTTGGTCACCTTGAGAACCACCACCTCCATGGGATGAAGACCCTGTCAGTGTACTCTCAGCATCGGAGTCATGACTCCCACTAATGCGGGGCTCAACAGAAGGCTCGGGAGTGTCGTCATCTGCATTGGGATCTAATGTCTCTATGTCTGTAAAATCTATCGGATTTAATGGTGGTCCCTTGTCCTTCTTGCTGGTGAATAATGTGGTCCATGATGATTTTTTCTTCTGTGGAGCAGGGGACGGCTTACATGCTGCATGTTGTGTCCCTCTAGATGCCTGAGAAGCAAAAGCCTGTTTAGATAATTTTTCAATTTACTTTCTATTGTGTAAGTCTGTACGTATACCTGAGAAGACTGATTGGGTGCCTTAGCCTTAGATGTTGAGCGTCGGGATGCAGCAGACTGAGATGGTTGTTTCGATGCTACCGAAGACTACACAATTGAAAGAAGAATATATTCAATTACCAATGAATTATATATTAACAAATGTAGAAATGACAATATAATTTCACCTCTCTAAATGAGGAACTCCCCCTAGCCTCTCTTGAAGTGGATAACCTTCTTGGTTCCGCAGATATTGAATGCCGCGGTACAGCAACTCGGGACCACTGTTCTCCCGCAATGTTGTCATTTGTCGGACCGACCTGCAATATATTGCTATCATACAGAAATATATGACTATGCTATCTAATGAAATTTGCGATTCGATTTTCATGTATTAATTCACCTGAGGTGGCTCTTGACGCTCAATTAATGGGGGTTGGATCAATCACTCCCATGTTGTATCATCGTACGCATACGATGTGTCTCCACCCCCAATGACGAGGTCTTCATCTAAATTAATTTCATCATCACGTCCCGTTGCTGAGTCGTGACCACCCAAATGCACATGGGTGTCATCTCCCTCCCCGACTGCCTCTTGTACAGCTGATGCGAGAAAAGTATTAGGCCGTGGTGTCTCGCCAAGTTCTTCAGCCTCCTCGTCCAATTCTGCCTCACCACGCTCGGTTGTGGCTCTTGCAACCCATGCTACCATAGGGTCATCATCGTCTCGCAAGTACACAGCATCCGTTGGGTCGTAATCTCCCTCTCCTCTCCTTGTATCCATTTGTACATGCCGGACCTTTAGCCTCATGTTGTAATGAACATACACCATTTTGTCTAGCCTGCGGTGTGTTAGCCTATTCCTCAGCTTAGTATGCAAGAAGGAGAACGTCGACCAATTCCGCTCACACCCACTCGACGAGGATGTTTGCGATAGAACTCATTGCGATCTTCCTTAATACGGGTGCACTTGTGCCGTAATTTAGCCACCACTCAGCTGTGTTTAAGACAGATCACGTACAATATAATAATTAGATGTAAAAATTACTTCTCGAGACATAGAAGGTACATTGTGAAGACACATTACCTGGGTCGAGTCTATCACGACTGGCCATGGCATTAGGTGTCACAAATGAACCAATTCCCTCTCTAAATATCTTCATCTGCATTATCAAAAAATATGAAGTGTATATTTCATTTAATATTGTCAATGTTAAAATATCCAAGTATACCTCATTCAACGCATCAGCAGCATCTGTTGGGGGTGAAAGATAATCGGTCTACCACAATGTTGACCGATTCTATCAACGTATCGTCATAAGCAAGGGCCCGAGCATATTGGAAGGCCGGATGTAGATAGTACGCTGCAATCGTAAGACAATGAATTACATATTAGTATCAATTGAAAATCACAGCTCATTGATTGGACGAGAATGTAAGTGTTTACCTGCCATGTGAAGATCGCGGCTCATTTGTCTGTCCCATCTGTCCTCCACAATCTCTAGAATGGTGGGTCCATATTTTCTGGACGTTGTAAGGATCTTCCGCTTGGCTGCTTCTATTTTGCTGTACACCAACCCCATGGTTGGTACTCTATCCCCATCCACGCATCGTAGAACCTCATACAGTGGCTCTATCAATGACACTAATACCTTCACTCGTTCCCAAAAATTCGAGGTGTTGACAATCCCCTCGACCTCCGCCCCTTCACGTGAAGCAGCAAAAGAGGAACTCAGCCAGGTCTCACCTCTAAACATTTGCTTCAACCCATCCTTGTGCTTCAATAGGCTCTGCAATGCGATGTAGTTGGTGGTAAATCGTGTGATGCCAGGCCTCAACAGTTCGCCGCCACAATGCTCTCTCATCCATGCCAATACAAGTGTGTGGTTGTAGATATATTTCGTGATTTTTTGTGCCACCTCGACCACAGATTTTACCATACGAAGCTGCCCAATCTCCTTCAGCATCAGATTTACACAATGCGCTGCACAGGGGGTCCAGAAAATGTGCAGTTTTTTCTTCATTAGCTCCTCCCCGGCCTTCTTATAGTTCGACCCATTGTCAGTCACCACTTGCACAATGTACTCCTCCCCAATCTCAGTCACCACTTGCTCCATCAATGACAAAATATATTGATGACTATGAATTTGACCAGACGCATCCACTGATTTGTGAAAGAATACATGTCTGTCACAATAAACAAGGAAGTTGATCAGGCTAGATTTTGTGGTACCTGACCATCCATCACACATCAGTGTGACTCCGTACTTTGTCCATTTCTGCTTGAATGAGTCAATGTAACTCTTGATCTCAGCAACCTGTTCATCAAGGTATACGCCAGCCAATTCTCTCGCTGTAGGTGGCTACACGTGTAGCCCAAGGACCTGTGCTTCCTGAAACATTGGCTTGTAGTAAGGGCTATTGGCTGCATTGAAAGGCAGACCCGCGTGGTGCCACCATTTTGCAACAGCCTGACCAAGTTTCCATTTAGGTCCCTTCTGGCCATACGCATCGTCCATCCTCGTTTGCTTGCCATGCTCTCGGGATAGTACATCGGGCTCCACATCTTCAATGTTGATCGATTGTGTCCTTTTTCTTTGTGTCCCCGAGTCACCAGTCAATAAACTCCTTATGCCTCGTGGTTGTCGAGTCGTAGATGAACCACCACTCCATGATGCTCCGGTCCTCGCCGCCTCGCGACTACGGACTACAGTCTCCTCGGGATGTCTTGACTCTTCCCTGCTCTGACGTACTGCCTCACGAAACTGGGCTTCGTATGGATCGTTCACAGTGACATACACATTAGGCTGCTCAGTACGTGCTTGTTCGTCTTCGTCACTGGGTGTCCATGCACATTCCTCCTCGTTGCTGCCGCTTGCTAATCCGCTCACTGCCGCTTGATCCCTTTTCTTCTTTTTTTCCTTTTCTTGCATCTCAGCTCTCTTCTCCCGCAGGTGCCTAGCCATTGCAAGTTTCACATCTCTAGGCACATGGGTACACCCAGCAACCTCAGAGTATCCTGCCCCGGCTCCTCCTGCCAAATGCTTCTTCAATCGAGACACCCCTCCTCCCCGGTGTTCTATTTTACAATAGTTACAACGCCAACACCTACGGTTGCCATCCAACAAAACTCCGTGTGACCACCCAATATCATTTGTTCGTTCCTTAGGAGCCATAGAGTGTTATCTCCTAAAATTAAGAAATTCAAAATATGAAATTATATTATTTCCCATCTACAACTAACAATGAACAGAATTTTATTATTTGCGTACCATGCAAGACTAAATTCAATATTTAATACATCTTCATATAATTTAGTTCAAAATAATATCATTATTTCTATAACATACAAATAAGGTTAATATTTATAATTAATACATATACATTAATTTTAAAATTATTTATCACTAATTAGATATTTAAAATTACATCTCTAATTAAAGTACATGACACATAAATTATAAACATCTCTAAATAATTTACATTGTACATATAAATTAAATTTAAAATTATTTATAAAATATTCAACACTAAATTTATATTTACATTAAATTAAATTACATTATGCAATTCAATTAACTAATACACATTATGCATTTAAAAATATTTTACATCTACAACTAATACTGATATTAATATCAATATTTTTTCAAATGTAATACTAAATTTAATATTTAATATTACATTTACATTAAATCTAATATTTAAACATGAATTGAATTACACATCAAAAAATAAATTTATTACTACAACATGAATTAAATATTATTTATATTAATTCTACAAAATGAATTAAATAATACATAATTAAAATGATATTTATACAACATAAATTAAACAAAAATTATCTTATCTATATCACATGAATTAAATAATACATTCATAATAATATTAAATAATATAATAATATATTTTCATATATTTTTTAATTAAAAAATAAAAAAATTAAACAACCCCCCCCCCCCACCCTCCCCGCCCCCCACCGGAGCTGGGGGCGGCGATGCAGACGCCCCCCCCCCTCCCCATCTCACCCTCCCCCCCTCACGGTGGAGACGGCCCCCCCTCCCCCCTCTGACGGTGGCCGGCCCGCGACGCCCCCCCGACACCCCCCATCCCCCTCCCCGACGCCCGCAGACGCCCCCTCCCCCCTCGGACTATGCCGCCCGCAGACGCCCGCCGCACGCCCCCCCTCCCCCCTCCGTGCCCGCGACGCGCGCCGCCCGCAGACGTCCCCCCTCCCCGACGCCCGCAGACGCCCCCCTCCCCCCTCCGACGGTGCCGCCCGCAGACGCCCGCCGCACGCCCCCCGTCCCCCCTCCGTGCCCGCGACGCCCGCCGCCCGCAGACGCCCGCCGCACGCCCCCCTCCCCCCTCCGACGCCCGCCGCCCGCAGACGTCACCCCTCCCCCCTCCGACGGCCGCAGACGCCCCCCTCCCCCTCTCACGATGCCCGCGACGGCCGCAGACGCCCGATCCTCACCCTCCCCCACCCCCCTCCTCACCCATCTCCTAAAATTTAGGGCACCTACCTCTGATCGCCGGTCGTCGCTGCCGTCCGGTGCCGTCCGCCACCGCTCTGCACTGCCCACACCCGCCGGCCACCGCCTTCAACCGCTGCGGATGCTAGACCCGCCCGCACCCGGCCCGCTATATGGGCGACCCGGCACGTACGCGCCGTCCCGCACGAACCAGACCGGGCCCGCCTCGACCCGCTCCGGTACGCGGCGGGACGCACGGGACCCATGCGGTCCAGTGCGTCCCGGCCACGACCTACATCCCGTGCGACCCGGCTCCCGCCTGGGTCGGGTCGGGTCGTGCGGGTCGGTGCGGTTCGAGGCGGGACGGCAAACCATGGTGTGAAACCCGGGAGCATCTCCCGAGCATATCATGTCTCAAAAGCCACGGGCATCTTTGTTTTGGGGTGTCAGTCAATGTAGGTGGCCGGCCCGGACCGCTCGCGGCTGGAATCAAGGTTCCTAGTATTTGACAATCGGTATCGACTCGGTTTAACACGCAGATAGATACGATAAGAAACAGTCTGACTCGTCCAGATTCGGGTCTGACTTGATGAGATTTTTTAAGCCAATCTCGTACCGAGTCAACCCATCGCATTAACACGGCTAATAATGGAAGGGGTCGTTGGCGTCCATCCCACCACCAGACACGGCTCCGACAAGCAACAAGTGGCGGTTTGCTCGAGCTGTTAAGCAGTTGCTGGCCTGGGAATTACTAAACGTGAAAAGCTGCGGACAAGAAATTCCATCTGTACGTATTTGTTGACAGATTTGTTTAGATACCTCTGCAGCTATATATATCTTATTCCAATGCGAGGGAAAGGAGGAAGGTGGAGGAAAAAGGAGGAAACGTGCAATCCTGACACAAACTCGTGCATGCTGTGTCATCCGCTGCGTGGTCAGTGGTCACTCACTCATGTGGGTTTGTGGGTGGATACTGAGCACAAGTCGTGTCGCGCAACTCGCAAGGGTGGCCCCTCCCTTGACCAGCCAGGCACAATGTGCAAATATAAGAAGTAGCCTTGAGCTACTGAGCACCTCCACGCATGATGTCGACTTATCTCCATATAACACATCACGCATCTTGTACAAAGCATCCCTATCCTTGCATGTTCCATCTGATGTGACGAACACCCACGATATCATCAAGATTAAAAAAAAAATTTAAGTGGTGCTGTCCCAATTTGTTTCAACTACTAATGGTCTAGGTATCTACGACGCTATATATATACTTTTTGTGCAATATGGCGCAAGGAAATATTATATCTAAGTTCATGTTGCTGTTGGCTTGGACAGGAACCATTTTACTCCACTTCTGACAGAATTAATAACGTACACCGAGACAAAATTTCAGCTATTTTAAGAGAAGGGTACTATGTATCGATTGCTATTCTATTCTATAGCCTCTCTCTCTCTCTCTCCTCTCGTATTTCTTCCTTTATTATTATATCTTGCATATACTTAAATTATTAGGAATAAGACATTGACCTTTCATCTTACCCGTATTTGGGGCTTTGTAACTTGTATATATATGCACGCGAGGGTCTTATGCTTATATATATATATATATATATGGGAGATGTTCAGGTGGTGTCGACACCACCTGGTGCCGGCGCCCACCTGAACGCCCCCCTATATTTAGAAGAAAAAAAAACCCTGCGCGTAACATGAAGATGTGAAAAAGTTATTTGCTGGAAACTAAATGCAGTAGACTTCAATCTAAAGACTCACAGTGAACAATCAGGGTCCCATCATGATCGCCAGAAGGTTGTAGGCGTCGGAAGGTGTAGGTGAACATGATGGTAGTCGTCCCTCCGAAGTATACTATTGCTACCTACAGTGCACAGATTAGGAAAATAGAAATATGTGTGATCGCCAGAGACCTATACCTGGACCTCACAGGAGTGATGATCGTAGATGCCTTAGGAGTGGGGAGATGGTGGGTTCTTCTGTCCTCGCTCTCGGCCGGCCAGGAACGGGGAGCTCTGCGAGTCGGTGATGAAGTCCCTGCAAATTAACCAGCAAATAGAAAGAACAAACCCATTAGACTGTGATAGTGTAGTATATGCTCAAACTAAAAGGAAAACATACAAATGGTGGTGATCGTACCGGAAAGGGGGGCGGAAATGGGGATGACCGAGACTTTCGACTATCCGCCTTCCCTATGTTTTGAATTAAAAAATCTCTTTAAAATAGGGAGTTAGGAAGATCTAGTATGCATGCATGTAGTAAAACAAGAAGGAACGTAGCAATATTCAAGGGAAAGAAGGACGGGGTTTGTCCGTCAACCAACAGGAGGCGGCCAGCTATTTGGCCGTTCAAAAGAGGTGGGCGGCCATGTCGATAGCCGCCCCCTGTAACCTGGACTCTCCGGTCGCGGAGCTCTTCAATGGCAGGTTCTGCTGCTAGGGGAAGGTCGGGAAGGCGCTCTCATCGTGCTCCCGGCTCTCTCTCTGGGCTCGAAGGAACTACAGCCTCTCCTCCTCCAAAATGTCCAACCCCCTCCGTGAGAAAATTTCCAACTCCCCCCAGATAGATCGGAATGGAGTTTTTGTATGTGGGGGATTTCTCTCCATGAAAATCATTCGAAAAAAAAGAGTGCGTGTGAGGCTATGTGGGTCTCGAACCCCCCCGAGTGAGAGCAGTTTCGGAGGACGTGCTCGGAGTGGGCAGATCGTGGAGTTGGCGGACATTTGACAGGAGGCGGCCAAGGTTCTGGCCGCCCAAGGAGTTGGGCGGCCAGGTCGATGGCCTCCTTGAGGGTGAGGGCGGCCAACAGTCTAGCCTTCCAGGAAGAGTTGGGCGGCCAACTGGGTGGCCACCTTGGATGGTCGGCGGTCAGGTTTCTGGCCGCCCTGGAATGGGCTGGGCGGCCAGCCATCTGGCCGCCCAGGGGTATGGGCGGCCAGGACTATGGCCTTCTAGGGATCAGTAGAAAAAAGGAGAGAATCATATAAAGCACCTCAAAAAATTTGCCTCGGGGGCTCACGTCCCCGAACCCTCGACCTTACGGGCAGGGGGGCTCTGCCCCCCCTGCAACCCCCTACCAACTTACCGTGAAGTTGGATCCGCGAAGGGACAGGGTGGAGCCTACCTAAAGAAGGATAAGACTCCACACTCTCAATCAACCAAGAAAAAGGTGTCACTTCTATGATGGCCAGACAAGGTCCGCAAGATGTCTAAAATTAGGCGTCTACAGTATCGTCTAAGTCGGAAGTAATTAGGCGATGATTTGGACGGGAGAGTTAGATGGTGTAAAAGTAAACGAAATATCGTCTAAGTTGGAAGTAGTTAGACGATGACATGGACTTGAGAGTTGGATGATGCGAATGTAGACGAAGTATCGTCTAAGGCTAAAGCATTAGACGAAATGACCTACTAGATGAATTATTTTTTATCATCTCTAGATAGACGATATATTAAAGGATTAGACGATATATTGAATAGATAGATGATATATTAAAGGATTACAGGATATATCAAATAGATAGACAATATATTGAAGGATTAGATGATTGTTGTACCCAGACTTTTCCCCAAGAAAAAGGCAAGAAATAAGGGTCCATGAATTTTTCCGAACACCTTCCGGGCATTATTTGTTTGGCATTGTTACAACATGCTTGGTCCGATCAAGGGCCCTAGCCGGCTTGTCATGACTCTTGACATCACTTACAACTAGCGGGGACCACCCCCAACCATCCAACATGCAGCATTACCAGCCTTCAACACGGCCACCTGTTGGCATCTAAAAAAAGTGGGCCAAACCCAATACAAAAAATAGAATAGAAGAAGAGAAGGGTGAATGGGCCAATTTCGAATGGGCCAAGCCCAATACAAAAGAGGAAAAGGGCGCAGAGGGCGTGTGCACAAATGGAGAACAAGGAGGGGCCAAAGGAAAAGGGAGAGGGATTTTCAAAAAAAGGAAAACAGGAAGAAAATCACATGCACAGTACCTTGTGTCTGTGTCTCTCCGCGCGATTTTCCCTCTCACGAAGGGCATTGAATGCCCGTTGACGTCGTCGTGCACGCGCGCCTCCTCCGCACGGCAACGCCATGCGCGCACGCCCTCTGCCGACCGACAGCGCCGCGCAGGGAGAGGGGGATCTCACCTGCTCCGCCGCGCCATCAGCAGTAGCAGCAACAGTAGCAGCCACAATGCCCCTTTGCGAAGCAACGCCAGCAGCAGAAGCCATGGCAGCAACGCGCAGAGAAAAAAGAAGAGAAGAAGGAGATACGGGGGGTGTCCCTCCGAACAGGGGCTTCAGCCCCTATAAAAGGCCACCCCGGTGGAGAATCAAAGCTTCTGGGAATTCCTTTCCAGCCGATTCCTCAAGCCTCCGAAGAAGCTGTAGAAGGAAGAGGAGAGAGGGAGAGGAGAGCCCAAAGCAAAAAAAAGACAAGGAGAGGGAGTGAGAGAGTTTGAGAGCCATCTGTAGAAGGGTGGGTTTCTTTGTATATTTTTTTATCTCTCTTGGCAATTTGTAAGGCTCGGTATAGCCTAGATGTAGATGTTCATTCAAAAATGAAAAAGATATGGGGCTCTTGGCCTTGATGTTTCCCTTCTTTTGAGCTTCGACCTTCCCCTCCAATGCTACGATATACTTCTTTCGTCTGCTCCCTTCTATTCTTTCATTAGGTAGGGTGATTTTCCCTTTTGATTTCGAGAACGACGTTCATATAATGGTATAGCTGCTAGCTCGGTGGCCACTGGCCCGGGGCTCACTCACCTCCGTGAGTGTGGCTCCGGGTTGTCGACTGGCGATAGGATGCTGAAGCTTTTTTTCCGTCTCGTTTTAAAACGATCTCTTTTTATTTTCTTTTGCTCAAAACCCCACCTTGGGATTTGGCCAATTTCATGGCCACGATGCCAAAGGAGTGAGAAACATGGGATTTAATCCCAAATCAATCGTTTTCTTCACAAACTTTGGCTTCCGGAGTCTTGATCACCCCCGGATCCCCGGGGACTTGCTTTCTTATAGCGTGGTCCTTGAGTGACCTCCTTTAAAGGGTGAATAATGATGGCCATATAATGTGACAATAACCCAAGTCCGCGTCTCTGAAACGAGATTGTGGCAACCCTTGGGTCATTGGGGTCCCTTGTAGGCTAGTCCTCGGGATTTCTGAGCCCAATTCGGGTTATAGGATGTTGTCGCTTCCGTGCGCATTCTCGGGTGTTGCCGCTTCCGTGCGGACCCTTTTTTATTCTAGGGCCATCTCGGAGTTCCTCCATGGATGTGTATCCAATTAAAACCCCTCAGGGCTCTGGGTCTAGGGGAGGTGCTGCCAGATTTTCGCCGGACAGTTTGAAGACTCCTAACACAAAAGAAGATGGCAGATGAACTGAATTCAAAGCATCATGAACAGATCATTGAACTAACAAAAATCAACATGAACCGATGCACAGCAACACAAAGCAACACAATGATGATCGTAGCTCCAAAAAAAAACTGCTAAAATATGGGTATGGCATGTAAAACCCTCAGATGAAAGAAAATGAAACGAAAGTGCATGGAGTAAAACCCTCAAATCAAAACAAAGTTTCCTCAAATCAAAATCAAAACAAAGTCTGATGACTCCTTTTTTTGCAATTGATATTCCTCTACAAGCAAAAAAAGGAGTCATCAGACTTCAAATGCGCTTCTGTTTGGCACTATAAGAAAAGGCAGCGTTTGCGACAGCAGAGTTCCGTCGCAAATCCGTCGCAAATTCTGTCGGAAACCCATTTTGCGACGAATTCCAGATGGATTTGGGACAGAATATGGCCGTCTTATATTCCTAGTCACAAATTTTAGACAGATAAATTTCCGTCCGAAATTCTGTCTTAAATTTCAAACGGACAAGTTTCCGTCTGAAATTTCATCTCAAATAGTCCGTCTGAAAGATCGTCCCACAATCCGTCTAAACTTTCAGATAGAAATATTCCGTCCTGAGTTCCGTCGCAAACGTCAGATTTGGAATTTCAGACGGAATTAGTGCGTCGCTTTTTCCGTCGCAAATTATAGGCGGATCCGTCCTAAAATCCGTCTGAACTTTTTTAAAAATTTTATATAAAAACATGGGTTTCAGACGGACTAAGCCTCGTCTCTATTAATCCGTCTGAACTTTGCGATGGGAAAAGGTGCATCGCTTTTTTCGTCGCAAATTGCAAACGGATCCGTCCTAAAATACGTTTGAACTTTTTTTAAATTTTATATAAAAATATGGGTTTCAGACAAACTGAGCCTAGTCTCTATTTCCGTCGCAAACTACAGACGGATCAGTCGTAAAATCCATCTGAAATATTTTTCTTATTTTTTTAAAAAAAATTAATAAAATTTAGTAAAAAATCTATTTAATTAAAAGTACATATCACAATCAAACCAACGTATAGAAAACAAAGCGTACAAAAAATAAAACACATAAACTCAACAAATATCCTCCAGATCGTCCATATCCTCATCCTCCCTGCCCTGCTCATCTCCTCTGTTGTCACTTGCAGAAGGATCCTTCTATATTAAAAAAATAATAACATTCATTCATAGATAAAAAAATTAGAGCGAACATAAATCAAATATTTAATTAGATTGCATAAATTCAAATCAAACATAGTATCAAATCGATAACTATATAGATTTTATAGACCCCAACTAACCAAGCTCTATCAGTATTTTAAATTAATTACATTTAGAGAATACAATTCTGAGCTCCGAGCTCAAACCCGGTATCCGAATTGAAATCCGTCTGTTCTGACAAGTTGCTTTCATCTCCCAGGTCGTGCGGGAACGATCGGCACGCAGATCAGACCGCTATTTCAGATTTTAGATCCATGAACCCAACTTTTTTAATTTTTAACTAACTACATTTACAAAATACACTTTTGAGCGCCGGGCCCAAACTGAGTATCCGATTTAGATTTCGTCAATTCTCACAAGTCATTTTTACCTCCCAAGTCGTGTTGAAACGATTGGCATGTTGATCAGATGGGTATTTCAGATTTTAGACCCCTCAACCCCTAGTTATCTGTCTTTTAAATTAATTACATTTACAGAATACACTTTTGAGTGTCGGGCCCAAACCAGATATCCGATTTGGATTCTGTCAGTTCTCACAAGTCACTTTCATCTCCCAGGTCATGTTGGAATGATCGGCACACCGATCAGACCGATATTTCAGATTTTAAACCCCCGAACCTGACTTCTTTAATTTTTAACTAAGTGCATTTATAAAATGTACTTTTGAGCACAGGGCCCAAACCGAGTATCCAATTTGGATTTCGCCAGTTCTCACAAGTCACTTTTATCTCCCAGATTGTGTTAGAAGAATCGGCACGCCGACCAGACCAGTATTTCAGATTTTAGACCCCAGAACCGACTTCTTTAATTTTAAACTAAGTGCATTTACAAAATGCACTTTTGAGCGCGGGGCCCAAACCGGATATCCGATTTGGATTCCGCTAGTTCTCACAAGTCACTTTTATCTCCCAGGTCGTGTTGGAACGATCGATCAGCAGGCCGATCAGGCCAATATTTTACATTTTGAACCCCCGAACCCTGAATTTTTTGAATTCTTCTAAACTAAGTTAGTTTTGAAAACACACTTAGTTTTGAATTTAGCTATTTTAGCATCGGGCTCAAACCAGATATCCGATTTAGAATTCGTCAGCTCTCACAACTCACGTCTACCTCCTAGGTCATGTTGGAATGATAAGCACGTCAATCAGGCCAGTATTTTACATTTTGGACTCCCGAATCCCAATTTTTTTGAATTCTTCTAAACTAAGTTACTTTTGAAAACTAACTTAGTTATTTGAGCGTCGGGTTCAAACCGAATATCCGATTTAGATTCCGTCAGCTCTCATAACTCACGTCTACCTCCCAAGTCCTGTTGGAACGATCGGCATGTTGATCAGGCCAATGTTTTACATTTTGGACCCCCGAACCCCGAATTTTTTGAATTCTTCTAAACTAAGTTACTTTTGAAAACTAACTTAGTTATTTGAGCGTCAGGTTCAAACCGGATATCCGATTTGGATTCGTCAGCTCTCACAACTCACGTCTTCCTCCCAAGTCCTGTTGGAACGATCGACACGTCGATCAGGCCAATATTTTATATTTTGGCCCCCGAACCCCTAATTATCTGAATTCTTCTAAACTAAGTTACTTTTGAAAACTAACTTAGTTATTTGAGAGTCTGGCTCACATCGGATATCCGATTTAGAATCCGTCAGCTCTCACAACTCACATCTACCTCCTAGGTCGTGTTGGAACAATTGACATGTCGATCAGGCCAGTATTTTACATTTTGGACCTCCGAACCGTAAATTTTCTGAATTCTTCTAAACTAAGTTACTTTTGAAAACTAACTTAGTTTTGAATTTAATTATTTTAGCGTCGGGCTCAAACCGGATATCCGATTTGGAATCCTTCAGCTCTCACATCTCACGTCTACCTCCCAAGTCGTGTTGGAACGATCGACATGTCGATCAAGCCAATATTTTACATTTTGTACCCCCGAACCCTGAATTTTCTGAATTCTTCTAAACTAAGTTACTTTTGAAAACTAACTTAGTTATTTAAGCGTCGGGTTCAAACAGGATATCCGATTTAGATTCCGTCAGCTCTCACAGCTCACGTCTACCTCCCAAGTCCTGTTGGAACGATCGGCACGCCGATCAGGCCAATATTTTACATTTTGGACCCCCGAACCCCTAATTATCTGAATTCTTCTAAACTAAGTTAGTTTTGAAAACTAACTTAGTTATTTAAGAATCAGGCTCACATCAGATATCCGATTTAGAATCCATCAGCTCTCACAACTCACGTCTACCTCCCAGGTCGTGTTGGAACAATCGACACGCCGATCAGGCCAGCATTTTATATTTTGGACCCCCGAACCCCGAATTTTCTGAATTCTTCTCAACTAAGTTAGTTTTGAAAACACACTTAGTTTTGAATTTAGTTATTTTAGCGTCGGGCTCAAACCGGATATCTAATTTGGAATTCGTCAGCTCTCACAACTCACGTCTACCTCCCAGGTCGTGTTGGAACGATCGGCACATCGATCAAGCCAGTATTTTATATTTTGGACCCCCGAACCCTGAATTTTTTGAATTCTTCTAAACTAAGTTACTTTTGAAAACTAACTTAGTTATTTAAGCGTCGGGTTCAAACCGGATATCCGATTTGGATTCCATCAGCTCTCACAACTCATGTCTACCTCCCAAGTCCTGTTGGAACGATCGGCATGCCGATAAGGCCAATATTTTACATTTTGGACCTCCGAACCCCGAATTTTCTGAATTCTTCTAAACTAAGTTACTTTTGAAAACTAACTTAGTTATTTGAGCATCGGGTTCAAACCGGATATCCGATTTGGATTCCGTCAGCTCTCACAACTCACGTCTACCTCCCAAGTTCTGTTGGAACGATCGGCATGCCGATCAGGTCAATATTTTACATTTTGGACCCCCGAACCCCGAATTTTTTGAATTCTTTTAAACTAAGTTACTTTTGAAAACTAACTTAGTTATTTGAGCGTCGGGCTCACACCGGATATCCGATTTGGAATCCGTCAGCTCTCACAACTCACGTCTACCTCATCGCGACGCCGATCAGGCCAGTATTTTATATTTTGGATCCCTGAACCCCGAATTCCAAATTTTATGAATATACATAACTAAGTTACTTTTGCAAACTAACTTAATTTTTGAATTAATTATTTTTATAATTGAGTAATTTGGCCAAAATAAAAACATAATAAACACTCACTTGATGGGCCTGTGCTGTGGTGGTGGATCCAGGAGGGAGGATTCGCGCCAGGGAGAGGAGGCCAGTGATTGCCTGCAACATGGTTGCCTGCTGGCTAGACATCTCCTCTCGGATCTGCCACTGCATCTGCCGCTGCAAATCAGAGATCTCTGATCGGATGATGTCTCTGACGTCGCTGGCAGAAGTACTTGGGCCAGGTGAAGGTATACTGAAGGCACTGCTACTGGTTTGGGCAGAGCCTGAACTCGCACACGATGATATCACCGCACTAGAGTCTAGGCTCTCCCCAAAACCATATAGTCGGCCTTTCTTCGGTAGGCCAATTGCTGCCACCCATTCCGTCAGATCCAACTTCGGCTACTGTGCATCTCCCTCGTACTTCTCTGTCATAGCTCTGCTATATGTTTCCTACAAATTTAATAAAATAACTAGTCAATTTCATATGAATCAATCCGATTTAAATGAGCGGTAGAAGTTGCATATGTAGATAAACTTACTGCTACTGATTGAGCTCTCTCACTCACAAATTGATATGTCCCATTCTTTTTATGTGTTCTGTCGAACACCTCGAGGAACGACGGAGCTTGATTAAGCTCCACAGCCTGTTATACAATTCATAGTAAAAAATGTCATATATATTAATAAAATTTAAAAAGATAAATTGAAACATTACTTACCATTTTTTGTTTATGAGCCGCGAAAGAGACGGACCCACCCGTATGCAAATTTACACCCGATTATGATGCCCTGTTTGCTTTGACTGTTTGAGACTTTTCTATCCACTCAGGCGAGGTAAATATGTCGCATGCTCTGTCCCAATCCTCCTTCCTCATCCATAGAGGGTGGTGCTCCTTCCACAGCTGTCGGTCTTCACTCTCACCAGCCTTTTTTTAGCCATTTTATGAGCCACATGTACTTTCTTTCGGTAATTTGTCTGTACATGAGACTCCTAGACAGAACGACAGCGCGTCGCATCATGTCCACTCGTGAATCGATAACTCCGCTGTAAATAAAATAAGTTTCACAGTTAGTATACTATTGTGAATTGAGTTTCAAAAATACTTGAATTAAATGACGTAATTACTTACTAAGAACATGTCGAACAATGAATCGCGGACGCCTATCAGAAATTCTTTGAAAGATAATACTGGCCCGGGCACATGTGCCATTACTAGATCCATAGAATGACGGACATCATCGGAAGGTTCAAATTTAGAACTGCAATTGCAAATGTCAAAATATTCACATTAGACAGTTGATGTAACGACCCGAGAATCCAATTACCGGGAAGGCCGATAACTCGAGACTCGAACCGCCACCCACGAGCCTGAAGACTCGGAAGGGTTAAAAAGGAGTGTGGAGGCACAAAGAAATAGGAAGTAAAGTAGGACAATTCAACAATAAACAGAAATAAATAAATAACTACTACAACAACAGAGTCCAGTCCAACAGAAATTACAGTCTAAAGTAGTAAAACGTACCACATGCCGAGTGAACACTCGGCCCGGCGAGCTCACGACTGAGAACCTCCGTACCGCACCCTCGAACATCGAGGAAGAACCGCCACACCTAAAAAGTAGGGAATGAGTCTCCAAAATAAAGACTCAGTAGGGATCCCGCGGAACCCCAACCGGAAACAATGGCGGTAGCGGAAAGGAAAGCTACAACGACAGCAGGAACAGCGAATCGGTGGCCGGTCAAAACTCGGCACTACAGCTACTCCTACTATACCAGAAACACACCCCGATCTCATGGTCGGGGGCTACCGAACTACACTAGTACCACTTACCAAAGTAAAAGTCCACGGCAACCATGCCGTAGAGGCCTGTCTCCAAGGACACAGCCAACCTGGACACGCCGTCCAAGGTGCAACCCTGACCACCTGGTCACGGGTACCGCACAACAAGACGCAACCTTGGTAAAGCTACTAGCACTAGTCTCACGGTACGAAAACTGACACACACGTCACGACAAAACAACCTGGACTCAACGGTCAACACGATCGAAAACTCGAAGGTTGAAGTCACGGAAACTGACAGTCTGTCACTCCCGACTCGACATGAGTACCTCCCACTAGAAGCACAGTCGGTAGCGTCCCCTGACGTCTTACACCGCACCGCAAGTGAACTGCCTGACGTGGTAGCGCTTACCAGAGGCACGGACACCGAACAAGTAACCACAAAGCAAGTGACTAGCTGGGGTCACGCTCGTCAGCGTAGGTCCAACCGCCCCCAATCACGTGTGCACACACAGACCATGCGTCTCAGGTCTGGCCTCTAACTGGTTTTCCCCTCATTCGGACTCTGGCCGCAAGACGTAGGGTCCGACGAAAACTAGTCTAAAAACCGTCCTCAGGGTAAGCCCATCCACCTACTCCCAAGTGGGACCAGCACACGCGTACTGGTAGGCTATGACTAGTGGAGGGTCACTGAAGGAGTAGACTCTCAAGTCAACGGAAAATAACGTCCAAACCCGACGAAGCACGGGGACCATCCCATGTACCAGCACCGTCGCACGGTGACCACAGTCGGAGAAGAAACGGGACTCACAGTCCATGGGCCACGCACCCGGCCATGTAGAAACGCAGAAGCACGGTTCCCAAGGTAGCTCCAGGGCTGCTAAACCGCATCCCACTCTCAGGGAAAAGCGGGAACCCTCTAGCCCTAGGCTGGGCAACTGGACTCGTAATCCAAGGCTTTACTCATGGCCCACACGGAAAGCATAGAAGCACGATTCCCAGGGCAACGCATAAGCTGCCATGCCGATAACTGGACTCGCAGTCCAAGGCCAAACACATGGCCCACTCGTGAATCACCTTCCAGGAAAACTCACGGCATGCGGGGGAGACCCCACCGCACACACCGATACACGGTGACTCGGTTAAGCCTAACACAAAAGCCCGGCACACGAGGAGTCACCCGGGCTCTCAAACCCATGGGCATGCTAAACGAGGTAACAGGGTCCTCTCGACACCCTCAAAACACGGACACATAATCCCCCGGGTGTCTGGGGCATTCATGAGACCGCAAGTCGACCACTGGGTCGCAACCGAGTCGACTAGGGACCTACACAACGCGAAATGATTGTGGCAAGCACGAAGGACCACTTCGGCACAACATAGTGCATGGCGGTCTACCTTTGGGCTGTCACATCTGTAACGGTTCAAGGCTCGACCGTCACAGCACTCTAACTGTTCAACACAGGAGCGTCTACACTAACTGTGACGCACCCACCCTGGGGCGTCACAGTCTCTAATGGACCAAGCCTGGTGCGTTAGAAGATAGAACGAAACAAGTTGTGACGCACACCCCTCGGAGCATCACAGCCTCTGACGGTCCTACCTAGGCGCGTCAGAAGAATGGGCTGCGTCAGCTCTGACGCGCCCATTCAGGGGCGTCACAGTGCTCTGACGGTCCTACCTAGGTGCGTTAGAGACTCGTGACCCCAACGGTCCGAAAACACGAAAACAAACGTAGCGGTCGAACCCAGGCGCGTCACACTCTCTGGCGGTTTATCGTAAGACCGCCAGAGCAACCGACGCCCTGCCGACAGAACAGGACCCTGTGACGCTCCTTTCTTGGGGCGCCACGGCACGTAACCCACCCACCCTGGGGCGTTACAGACTGTGACGGTCACTGGAAGGACCGTCACATCGTCTCGAGAACGCTACGGCGGGAAACAACCCAAAAATCGTCCCACGCCACCATACCTCCACGGGAGAGGGGGAAAATAAGGGGGAAGCCCCCAAATAGCCCCTAGCATACATCTATGGTCTCAGATCGGCCAAAAACGTAATGAAACGGTGGATCGATGCTCAACCCCAAAAACATGGATTTTCCCCAAACCGCTCACATAAACTCGCCCAGCTCATCGTAGCCTACAAAACTTACGGGAAAGGAAGCGCACGAGCTGGGGGTCCATCTCCCTACCTCCACCGAAGAAACGACGCGCCGTGGATGCCGATCCACGAAGAAAATGCCCCGAAAACCCTCGCAGCTCCACGAACCCGCGGCCGAGCTTCCACGCGCCACCGGCCCTCGATCCTCAACCCATTCCCCGTTCCTCGCCTCCCGCCATTGCCGCCTCGCCCTCCTCCGCCACCGTCGGCCGCTCGGGGAGAGGGGGAGAGAAAGAGATGAGAGAGAGTGAGAAAGAGAGAATGAGAGGGGGAGAGAGAAAAAGGGTTAGTATATATAAAAACCCAGAAATTCTAGAAATTCAAAAAATTATGAAAACTTAACTCCGCGATCCTCGGGAGGAGCACAACACAGTGGTAACGTGCCGGAGTCAGAGAACGCCACGGTTCACTCTGCACAGAGTTCTGAAGGCACATCTGGGAAAAATACGTGTAAAGCATAAAATACACTCCGAGACCCACAAAAATGATCCAAAAAAATCCGGGGCATTACAGCCCTCCCCCCTTAAAGGAATTTCATCCTCGAAATTCAAGACTAGCACCAAGTCACATGGGAAGAACACCTTAACCAACTAACAACGCCATCAGAGCCCCAGCACAGAAAACCTCGATTCACACAAAAAGCTCCGGACCTGAGGGACGCAGCCAGACTTACAATCACGAACAACACCTCGCTCCGCGCACCGTGCACACCAGCCATTAGAGTAGGCACACCAACAAACGTAGTCGGCATCACCTCAGACACCACGAAAACCAATCATGGCACCGCTGCTACAGACTCGCGCACTGAGGAGACACAACCCTCGCACGAGAAACAACTATCGATCCATCCAATGGTCGGCAGACAAAATACACATCAGCTTCACAACCAGCTGATCGGTCGCACACCCTCTCAAGGGAACAACCAATACAGAGCCTCCGCCAGCTCAAGTAGCCATCTCAACAGACCGCAACCAGAACATCGGCTCAGCACCAAGAAACACCTCACACATGGCAAGCTGAAAGCCAGACATATCACTGTGCCAACTCTGTCAGAAGACAAACTTCGACAAAGCCCAGATCCCGTCCGGAAAGGCACACCTCAAAATCAGCCACCCAAGGCCTCACTGGCACATGGCTCTCGCCACGCTCGAGCCCCGACAACCAGCATCTTCTGTCTGTGAAAAGACCATCCATTGGTCGCTAGATACACATCAACGAGAAACCTCCGCTTGCTCAGGTTCTTCCTTCTTTCCTGGTCCTCCACCAGATCTGAAGGGAACATTCCAAACCGCGGCAAGCCATCCGTTGACTCACACACAGACCGATAACACATCTTGAGCCACACTCCTCTCGAACTCCGCATCCGATCTCAATCATCGTGCTCCCCGAGACCCTCTCGGGGAGCACGATGAAACCAATTGATGAGATCTAGGTGTCTTCAGTCATCACCTCACTCGACTCAGGCTCACAGGGAACCATCCCATGCTAGTCACCAAACCAGGGATAACCATTGCGACCCCAACGTTCCATCAAGGACCACCAATCACAGGAGTCACTCTTTCGTCTGGTCTCATCAATTCCTCGACTTCCGTCAAGCGACGTCCACAACAACCCCATCCGGGCTCACAACGACGCCTGACACGGCTTCAATCACAGGAATAGGGTACTCATGCGGTGCACTAGCCAGCACATTCCCCAATACTCCATCCTACCAGTGCCAAGAACCACGATATCTCGAGCAACGGCACGGCAACAACAAGTTTCACACCGAGGAACCAATCCTCAAATGGTCAATGCAATCTCAGGAAATCCGCCCGTAGCAACCAACGCTACGATCCTGAACCAGTGGGTCACAGGCCCACCAGGCTTCCGCTGCGCACTCTGATCCACATGCACAGCTAACACGGCAACTCGGGACTCGCCATCCCGATAATCCACAACTCGGCTAGCCAACCTCAGAAAGCAGGGTGAGGAAAGCTCCATTACCTCGACCCCAAAGCACAGATTCTCTCAAATTTAGCAATCCTCTACAACTCTGCAGGCTCCAAACTGCCACGCATCGGAAAGTTCTAGCACCAGACAAGAATTCAGACACTGCCCAACCAACACTCGTCCTTTCGGAAAAGTGCCAACACACCCTCACCCGATAAGGGAATGGGCACCACTTCTCACCGGCAATCACATGGCCAAGACAAGGAGCACGTCTCGCACGGACTTCATGGCACACAAGGCCAACCAATCCGGACACATGATGCAAGACGACAATCCTAGCCAAACACAATCTCTCCAACCAAAGGAGAAACCGACACTCCTCTGACCAACAGAAGAACTCCACGCTCGACCTGACCTCGAACCTCGCGCATGCTGGGAATAGCTCCTTCCAGCACTGAGAAAACCATCGCTTCCATCAGGTCAGCGCCTCCGACACACTCAGCAAGGGTCACGTCGGACCACAACAATAGCATCGGTCGATGCACCACCACTGTAATTCCTCGAACTGCAACGCACCGCGCCAAGAGCCGCAACACGAGCCATAACGACAACCGTCAATGCTCATCCTCGAGTCCTGAAACTCACCGCGGAACCTTCACATCTCAGACCAAATCCAAGGCGAACACAACCCATTCGCACACAAGAGCACATGAGCAAGACTTACTGGGACACCATAGCCCGTTCCTTCCTTGAAATCCGCAAGAATAACTAGGACCGACACATCATTTCTGACGCCACAGAGCACAACAAGAACATCAAGATCGACGAAACAGCAGCTCACCGAGAAGATCTTCCGCTCACCCGAGCACACTTCTCGATCAGAGCACCCACTCTGCCACCTTAAACCACGACCTTAACACCTCAGGGGCTAGACAATCCTCAAGCTGGAGTGGCCAAAACTGATAGCAGCTCCCTCAGAGCACGCTTACGGCCACTTAACCAAGAACAATCCTCTCCAGCCACCTGACCACTCTGCAGATTCCTCGAACGCAGCACCGTGAGTGCATGCCTACCAGCAACCTCTGCCCAACGCAGCACAACCAGGGCCACCACCGATGAGGGAGAAGGCTCTCGACCTCGATCCTTAGACCCCATGCCGGCACGAAAGCCGCGGACATCAACCACCTTCACAGCGGCGCACAGCGCACTCAAGCTCTCAAGCGAGAAACTAGGCGGAAAGCGAACACAAAACCCTAAGCCAGCTGCCGACTGTACTGGACCTTATGGACTCTGATCACTGTAATATTTCGAATTCCTATGTACGTCCACAACCACTGCTCTGATACCAGCGGCAACGACCCGAGAATCCGATTACCGGGAAGGCCCGATAACCTGTGACTCGAACCGCCACCCACGAGCCCGAAGACTCGGAAGGGTTAAAAAGGAGTGTAGAGACACAAAGAAATAGGAAGTAAAGCAGGATAATTCAAAAATTAACAGAAATAAATAAACAACTACTACAACAATAGAGTCCAGTCCAACAGAAAGTACTGTCTAAAGCAGTAAAACATACCACATGTCGAGTGAACACTCGGCCCAGCGAGCTGGCGATTGAGAACCTCCGTACCGCACCCTCGAATCTCGAGGAAGAACCGCCACACCTGAAAAGTAGGGAATGAGTCTCCAAAACAGAGACTTAGTAGGGATCCCGCGGAACCCCAACTGGAAACAATGGCGGTAGCGAAAAGGAAAGCTACAACGACAACAGGAACAACGAATCGGGGGCCGGTCAAAACTCGGCACTACAGCTACTCCTACTGTACCAGAAACACACCCCGATCTCACGGTCGGGGGCTACCGAACTACACTAGTACCACTTACCAAAGTAAAAGTCCACGGCAACCATGCCGTAGAGGCCTGTCTCCCAAGACACAGCCAACCTGGACACGCTGTCCAAGGTGCAACCCTGACCACCTGGTCACGGGTACCGCACAACAAGATGCAACCTTGGTAAAGCTACTAGCACCAGTCTCACGGTACGAAAACCGACACACACGTCACGGCGAAACAACATGGACTCAACGGTCAACACGACAGAAAACCCGAAGATCAAAGTCACGGAAACTGACAGTCTGTCACTCCCGACTCGACAGGAGTACCTCCCACTAGAAGTACAGTCGGTAGCATCCCCTGACGTCTTACACCGCACCGTAGGTGAACTGCCTGACGTGGTAGCGCCTACCAGAGGCACGGACACCGAACAAGTAACCACAAAGTAAGTGACTAGTTGGGGTCACGCTCGTCAGCGTGGGTCCAACTGCCCCCAACCACGTGTGCACACACAGACCAAGCGTCCCAGGTCTGGCCTCTAACTGGTTTTCCCCTCAGCCGGACTCTGGCTGCAAGACGTGGGGCCCGACGGACACCAGTCTAAAAACCATCCTCAGGGTAAGCCCATCCACCTACTCCCATGTGGGACCAGCACACGCGTACTGGTAGGATACGACTAGTGGAGGGTCACTGAAGGAGTAGACTCTCAAGTGAACGGAAAACAACGTCCAAACCCGATGAAGCACGGGGACCGTCCCACATACCAGCACCGTCACACGGTGACCACAGTCGGAGAAGAAACGGGACTCACAATCCACGGGCCACGCACCCGGCCATGCAGAAATGCATAAGCATGGTTCCCAAGGCAACTCATAGGCTGTCAAACCGCATCCCACTCTCAGGGAAAAGCGGGAACCCTCCAGCCCTAGGCTGGGCAACTGGACTCGCAATCCAAGGCTTTACTCATGGCCACACGGAAAGCACAGAAGCATGATTCCTAGGACAACGCATAAGCTGCCACGCCGATAACTGGACTCGCAGTCCAAGGCCAAACACATGGCCCACTCGGGAATCACCTTCCAGGAAAACTCACGGCATGCGGGGGAGACCCCACCGCACACACCGATACACGGTGACTCGGCCAAGCGTAACACAAAGGCTCGGCACATGAGGAGTCACCCGGACTCTCAAACCCACGGGCATGCTAAACGAGGTAACACAGTCCTCCCGACACCCTCAAAACACGGACATAGAATCCCCCGGGTGTCTGAGGTATTCATGAGACCGCAAGTCGACCACTGGGTCGCAACCGGGTCGACTAGGGACCTACACAACGCGAAACGATCGCGGCAAGCACGAAGGACCACTTCGGCATAACACAGTGCCTGGCGGTCTACCTTTGGGCCGTCACATCTGTAACGGTCCAAGGCTAGACCGTCACAGCACTCTAACGGTCCAACACATGAGTGTCACGTGAGAGGGGCAACACTGACTATGACGCACCCACCCTAGGGCATCACAGTCTCTAACGGACCAAGCCTGGTGCGTTAGAAGACAGAACGAAACAAGTTGTGACGCACCCCCTCGGGGTGTCACAACCTCTGACGGTCCTACCTAGGCACGTCAGAAGAATGGGCTGCGTCAGCTCTGATGCTCCCATTCAGGCGCGTCACAGTGCTCTGACGGTCCTACCTGTGGATTCAATTAAAAATCCACTTAAACAAATAGAAATAATGAATAAATGAGCAATGTAAGGCACAAATAAGCACGAGGTGCTAAGATGGAGTTTGTGATCGCCAGAGACGCGAGGCCTCAAAATATAATAATGAAAGTGTAGGAGGGATCGCGAAAAATACCTTAAGCGCGGGTGATTGTGAGTGCTCCTTTCTCTTCCAATCGGCCGGCCGATGGAGAGAGTTCTTCAATTAATTACCCTTGCAAACAAAGACAAACACCAATAAAGATATGGAGTAGAAACATGGTGAGTGTAGCATCAATTCATAAAAAAAAAATATGAGCATGAAAGTATGATGAAGAACACACCTTAAGGGTGGTTGCCCTTAAACCCCTATGCAAAGAGGGTGTGGGGAGATATGATGAATGCATGAAGATAAGAATAAAAATAAGGGGAAAGAGTGCAAGAGTTGCACTTATGGGAGATCTCAATGATGGTTGAGAGGAAAATCAACATAATAATGATATATGCATGCATGAATTACGAAGATAAGAAATAAGATAAAGAGGAGATAAGATAAAAAATCTTGTTTGTGGTCCCTGGCTTGAATGCTCGGCGGGGAGAAACTTCAAAAGATGGGACGAGGACTTGATGTTGATGTGAAGAAGCCTCCTTAGCCAAGCACCCTTCGGTTCCTGTAAAAGAAAATAAACAGAAGAAGAGAAAAGAGGGACAGACAGAAGACAGAACAGAAGAAGAAGAAGGAAGGAGAAGAAGAAAAAAAAGAAAAGACAGAAAAAAACCGAAAGAAGAAAAACAGAGGAAGAAGACAGAATACGGAAAAAAGGGAACCGTAGAAGAAGAAAAACAATGGGATCGAACCCCTTATAGGATTGATCAAAGGGATAAGCATGGCAAGAGTCCATCCCGGGAAAGATAAGAATGGGCAATGGCAAAGCAAGGGAGGACTCTTGGGGAGGAAAGATGCGAACGGGGGAAACGAAGGTGAAACACGACCTGGGTCAGGGCGTCAATTCAAGAATTGACGACCTGCACAAAGGCGTTATTAAAAACACGACTTAGATTAGGGCGTTAATTCAAAATATTCAAAATAGGGCCATTTTTCAATTCTCAATATTATTTTCTAATTTTTTAAGTGAAGGTGCATCTCATCGCCCTGGTTCCAACGACTATTTTTGCGTATTTTTCTGACACCCGGAATGCCACCAAATCACCTCTGGAAGGGGGTTGAAAATAATATTAAAATAATCAATTTGAAAGTGACGCCCTCACATATGTCGTGAATTCAATTTTTTTAATTTTTTATTCTTTTCAAATTCAAAATAACGTCCCCTTGTAAGTCGTTAATTCCTAAAAAATTCTGAAAAATTCTCAGAAAAAATCAGAAAAATAGAAAATGAGTGGAATTGACGCCTCCATTAATAGTCGTTAATTCCAGAAAATTCATAAAAATAGAGAAAAATACCAGAAAAATCCAGAAAAATAGGAAAAGAGAGGAAAAAGGGAGAAATCTAAGAAAAGTGAGAAAAACTACTCAAACAGAGCTAATTTGAGGGTCAAATTGGGGCGTTACAAGGCAATATGAGATGTGCTCACAGTAAAGTCAATTTTGGCGTGTCTACAGCTGCCCCGCCTTGGCGTCTGCTTTGCAAGGGAGCAGAGCAAACTGAAAAGTAGATGCCAAGGTGTGATGAGACACGCAATCAACATCACTTGATGAGAATTAAATCAAAAGCTCGAGATGAAGTAATCTCGGGAAATTCAATGAAATCAACGATGTTTGAATAAAAAGAGGGAGTGTGCACGCGGGCACGAAGGAGATAAAGAATGATCAACTTCCAACGCGGTGGAAGTACCCCAGGTCACAAACCTGTAGGTTTCACCATTGGGGAGCGGCTACCAGCCAATGTGGACGTGCTGCAGCCAAGGTGGATCAAAGGAAAAATGATTAAAATAAGATGATAGAAATCCAAACAAGAGCTTTCGAGAAAATGACCCAAAACCGTGACAAAACGAACTGAGGACACAATTCGGCATGGAATATCTCATATCTGGAAAGATTAAGATCAATTTGACTCCCCAAATCAGCTTATGAGAGTGATTTTCCAACGTTAATTCAAAGTCCTACATGGATGCATGCTGGGTTTAAAAGGAAAAAGTAAAACAAATGAAAATATAAGATAATTAAAGATAATATTGTTAAGCTGCCCAGACTAGGTCAAGAAACCGATTCTGCGAGCTGATACTGAGCCGAAGCCCGTTTATCCACGCACCAACTCACAAAAGGGAACCATCGTCCCCAGTTTTGGACGGCTCAGCGGCCTATCCGTGTGACTAAGACTCCTCTGGAATCATCATTGTTTTTGATGAAGGGGAACTCAAATTCCAGATTTACCAAAGCCACAAGGTCCTTGATATAATCTAGTAGCGTATGTAACATATAGTAGGAATGCATACATGGAGATGGTAACAGCAATAAGCATATGGGGGAACTAAGAAATGAGGTGCAAGCACCGTGGGACTTGGATGTTGATGATGCCCAGTCAGTGGGACCAAGAGCTTCTTCCTGCGCTCAAAGATTCATCAGCCAAGATATAAAAGATAACAATCAATGAATAAGGCATATAGCAAGCATAACATGAATCAAAGTATCAATCAACCATTATGAGTTGAATCATGATATTACAAAGCATCATTATTTGTTATTTCGTCATGAGGATGACAATCTTGACTAATCAAGATGTAGAGTTGAATGATCAGAGTGATATAATGCCCAGTGGCAGAATTGATCAAGAGAAATTAGCAAGAGTTGATTGAAAGATCTGGAGATGAATAATCAGGATGATAATCATGAGATATGATAATGAGAATGATATAGGGAGATGATAATCAAAAAAAATGCCCAGGGTGGCATGTCATGAGAATATCGGGAGAAATTAATAGATTGATAGCAATGAGTGGAGATAGGACTCATCCCGTGCTCTTGATCCTTGCAAAGTTGTCCCTGCAAAACATCATCAGACAATACAATGCAATTTTTTTGGATTTTTGAAATATGCAAATTTTTATGAGTTTTGAAAAAGATATTCAAATTTTTATGAATTTTGAAAAATATTTCAATTTTTTTATGGTTTTTGAAAATATTCAATTTTTGTTGGATTTTGATCAGGAAATATTCAATTTTTGTTTGATTTTGCAATATTCAATTTTTTTGGATTTTGGTTTAGACATAGCTAATGCAGCATCAAAGAGTGTTTAAACCATTAATTGGGGGTCCTCGTTCCTTCCCTTTTTGCTAAAATTTTCAAAGCCGAGCGTGCATTGAAGGGTGGCGCCCTATAACCAACTGTCCATGGTTAACGGTGCCCCTACCAAGGCCATACTTGAGAAACATTCGGTCTTGGAGGGAGAAGAGAAGAACAATCGTGACAAGCTTTATACAGGATGGGAGATGTCAGGATTTGAATTCCTTCCAAGGTATTTCCCTCAAAGAGGTAGTCTGTTGCGCCGGGGCTTTGTGCCTTTGATTTTTAGACCCTTGACATTCATACGACCAGGGTTTTCCCTACGGGGACTTTGCCACTCTTGACATGCCATAATTCATAATTTTGCTTTTATCGAAATTTTGACTTCATTTTCATAGTAGCCCTTTTGGCGAGATGTACATCATGAAAACTTATATGAAAACTCATATTGATTTTGGGTCAAGACTGCCCCTATTTGAGACTTCTCTCGTATTGGGGATTACCTAGGTTGGTCATCTCATCGTCAACCTCTTGCCCCTGCATTCGGCCGAGTAAAGAAGAGAAAAAGACTTTCAGAAATTCTCATGGCATGGCCAAAGTAGCAATGGTGTTTTATCCAAAGGAGCCGGCTAAGGACGCTGTGAAGTGTGTGGAATGCCCAGCTAAGGGTTGATCTTAACAAGCGGGGAGAGAACGTTGAATTCCCAGCGCGGGGTTCTTATAACCAAAGTGCTGCAGAAGCAAGCCTAAAGACTCTTTTGAGAATGATTTAGTAAAGATAAAGATATGACCTAGGATAAAGGTCTTAACTACCACTCTTAATCTTGTTAAGAAGCACTTCATTTTGAAAATCATGCGTGAAGCAATGAGATAATGATATCATAAAAATGAGTACTTACGCCAATATGTTACCTTGCAACCTTTGTAGAAGCAGCTGTCAGAGGCGAGGTTGATCATCGTGGGGTAGTCCTCTTTCGTAGTCAAAAGGATTGGAAGCAAAGGATTTGGAAGTGGCTTAACAAGGAGTGGTGCCAAGACCAGACTCAGACGAATAAGGAAAAAAAGAAGAGAGACGAGGGCTAGAACTCCCTTACTAAGGCGCGGAGACCCTGATCACATGGAACGGTCTACAGAAGAAGCGAAACATCAAGAAGAGAGGTGAGGACTAAAGCCTCGAAAGCAATGGGAGAAAGGGCAGATGCCCAAGGCAGTGGATGTGGAAGAAGTTGGGTCGGACCCGGGATCAGAAGGAATTGGAAGAAGAAATTGATAAATGGAAAGAGGCAGATCCGGAGGGTCCGGAAGTAATGGAGGAGAATCGTGATAGGAGGAATCATCCGGAGGCTCCGGAGGGATGACGAAAGAAGGGACGCGATGCCCTGAGAAAAAATAGAAGAAAATGAATGATGTGATATTCTGGAAGATCAGAAAGATGAATTGGAAGAAAGATGGAGGGTCCGAAGGTTCCGGAGGAAGAAAATGGAAAGGGGCGTCGTGCCCGAAGGAAAGGTATGAAGGATCCGGAGGTTTCGGAGGAATGAGAAGGGAAGGGACGCGATGCCCAAAGAAGAGGGAAATAGAATCCGGAGGTTCCGGAGGATTAAGATGGAAAGGGGCGCGATGCCCGAGGGGAAAGCTCGGAGGTTCCGAAAGAATAAGGTGGAAAGGGGCGCGATGCCCTGGGAGAAAGTCCGGAGGTTCCGGAAGAATAAGGTGGAAAGGGGCGCGATGCCCTGGGAGAAAGTCCGGAGGTTCCGGAAGAATAAGGTGGAAAGGGGCGCGATGCCCTGGGAGAAAGTGAGAGAAATCCGGAAGAATAAGGTGGAAAGGGGCGTGATGCCCTGGGAGAAAGTGAGAGAAATCCGGAGGGTCCGGATACAAGAGCTGAAAAGGGACGCGATGCCCTGAGAAGAGATTGGGGAGGGGGCAACGCCCGAGCAATGTAAGGGGACCTAAAGATCCCGAGGATGAAGATGAATAAGATGGGAAATTCAGAATATCCGGAGGTGCCGGAAGGCGGGGAAGATACGGGTTTGGAAACCCGGGAATCAGGAGGTGTATGCAAAATGATGGATGCGATGAATGCAGTGAATACGCAAATGCAACAAAATGCGTGAGATGCAAAGAAGATGGAGAATGTGAAGGGTGAGAGGACGAGATCCTCCTCCTAACCCCGGGAATGGCCGATGAAGAAAAAGTGATAGAAATGGATGCATAAAAGGTGGAACAAATAAGGGACGGCCCCTTAGCGCCAAGATAACTGCCCCTCCACGACAGTGAAAGAGTATAGCCAATTGGCCCAATGGAAGAAGCTTCACTAATGAATGACAACCCCCTTGGAAGGCAAGGATCAATGATGTGAGGGAGTTGGAAAGTTGGAACATGAAGCATTGCCATGCCCATTAATTGTGGTGTATAAGAAGTGTTGAACAAAATGGGCATTCGCCCCTTGTATGGAGGAATGGAATCAAGATTTGGAAGATGGAACAAAGGGTGCCCTGCCCAGCCCTTGGATGGCATCAACGCTTGGCATTCTCTGAGCAATGGCGGTGACCTGGCCCCTTCGACCATGTTTGGCACAATAACCCGGATCGGCATCTGGTAAATAAATTCTTGAATCTTGAACGACACAGCCACGGCCAAATTCTCCTTGCGCGGCACTTGATTATCCTTGGCACAAGTTCTTGCAGAAGCACTCCCCTTCCGAGTAGTAAAGGGAGGTGAGGCGGAGGGCTTTGTGGATAATGGAGGTTTAATGGAAGGTGTAGTGGAAAGTGTTGGTAATTGGGTGAAGGGAGGCGGAGGTTCAAACACGTCGAGTTTCTCCCTTTGCTCGGAAACAGTCGGGGTTGGCTCGAGTGCAAAAAAGGGTGGATCTTGCTCAGGATTAGCCACGGGTAAGGGTGATAGGTTAAGTGGTGGAATAGGGGAAAGGCCTGGCAAAGCTGGTTTTGGCGTTACAGGGATAATGGAAGGCTTAGGTAGCGAACAAAGAGGAGGGGTAATAGAAGGCTCGGTAGAGACCGGCGTAGTGGAGGGTGATGGAGGTTCGGCGGAGGCCGGTGGAGTGTAGAGTAGTGGAGGTTTGGCGGAGGCCGATGGAATAGAGGTTAATGGTGTAAAAGGAAAGGGTTTGGTGCGCTGAAAATGTCAGACGGGGCGAGAGGTGTCAGGTATAGGGGAAGGCGCATGATGCACCGGTGTGGGTGACTGGAGTATCGACCCATCATCGTAACACCAAGTATTGGGGTGAGGAGGAGACTCATGGTGCGGCGGTATGGGTGATTGGAGTATCGACCCATCATCGTAACACCAAGAGGTCTCATAAATGGGGGTTGGATCGGGGACTGTGGCATAGTCCTGAGCATAGGGGTCTTCTGACAGTGGAGGAAGAGGATGGCGAAGGAAACTCGGAAGGGATGCCTGCGGAGCTTCATCATCGTATACCGCTTCAAGTTCTTCAATTGCCGGTTCTTCATCATCAAATGCAAGTGGACACCGTAGTGGAGGCGTATATGTGGATGGAGGAATGTAATGATGTTGCGTATGTGGAGGTGGAAGGCCATATGAATGAAGTGTGCGGATGGGTGGAGGGCGGACGGTGTCCACTTGATCATTGAAATCGGCCGGCTCTTGCTTGCTTGAGCTGCCAATACCATAATCATCTCTCCTATCCTTCCATTCTCTCTCCATCTTTGTAATTTCGTCCAGAGCAGCATGGAGAGGATTGACCGGAGTAGGAGGAGCCGTGACCCTCTTTAATTGTTCCTCCATCAAAGTGATTTTGTCAATAAGAGACTGTTGGAGGGGTGTAACTTGAGCAACCAAGGGTTGGCAGGGCATTGAAGGAGGGGTGGCATAACAAGGCCGTGGAGGGGAGTTAACGGGATGACCCGCAGAAGAACCCGGATGGGCCGGATTGCAAGAAATAAATGGGCCTCGGGGCCGTGATGGAGGAGGAATAGAAGGAGGCGGGTGTCGGACCACCCGGGGAGGAATGTGAATAGAAGATGATGGGTAATGGGCTACCCGATTAGGATTGTGAATAGAAGAGGGAGGTGGGTGATGGGCCACCCGTGTAGGGTTGGAAGGAGGAAGAGATGAAGGAGATGCACCCTCAACGGCGGCCTTAAGGGCTTGGATCTGTTGAGGGGTGAGATGATCTAATGCATGAATGATTTGGGAAACCTTCTCATCATTGGGAGGAGACAGTCCCGAAGGAGTAGTGGCTTGAAATTGAGATGAGGGACCATAAATTTAGACATTGCCCATGGGCCGGGCATGACCATAAGAATGAGGACGTGGTCCCTCGAAAGCATGGTGAGAATTTTGATGAACATGTTGAAATTGAGGGGAATAAGATGTGCACGGTTGTGCATCCTCGTGAATTGAATTAAACATGTTGTTTTGTTTATGGTAAGCCATTATGCAATCAAAGTTCAAAACAATATGCAAAAAAAAGCACACAAGTTGGAATGGTTACCTTTTGATCTTGATTTGTTTAAACCTTGGTGAATTGATGAATTTTAGCAAAGTTTGGAATGAAACACACAAGGGGGGATCCTAGTTACAATATGAGTTCACTTCAATGCCAACTAGGAACCCTCTCTCACCGCATAGGCCAACTAAACCCGGGGAACTTCAAAGGTACAACATGCCCATCGTCCGTGAGGGAATCCACGGGTGCGGGGACTTATGGAGGCTTGGTTTAGGAATTTCCAATCCAAAGAGATGGAGTGCTCACTGGAGGGTCGTTCCTTCACCAAGGGGTGTGTGGCTCCTAAAGATGTGGGGAGAGGAGGTCTCCCAAACCAATGCCAATGAATGAAATGCAGGAGATATGAACAAATCACAGTAGTAAGCCAAACAATGAATATGATAATCAAGAACAGCACGTAGTAATGCTCCGTGAAAACACAGGAAAAAGACGACCTGAGGAAGGTCGCTAAAAACAAAAGAGACGCCTCAGAGTGAGGGCGTCAACTCCAAAATCGCGCCTTGATCTGAGGCACTATGCAATAAAAAGGTGCCCTGAGGCAGGGCGTGAATTCTCAGAGAAGCAAGGGCTATGATAAAAGACGCCTAGTTAGAAGGCGCTACACATGAAAAAGACGCCCCTGGAAAAGGCGTTTAAATGAAAAAGCGCCTCTGTCTGAGGCGTTAATTCTCTATGTCCCAGAAAATAGCCCTCCACCGGCCAGAAATATATCTGGAGTAACAGACCAATATGTAAAAGAGGCAAGACACTCACAATCACAATGAAATAAGGCAATCAATCATCACAAGAATATAGCATGCTCATCAAATTTTTGGATAAGTGGAATTTGTTTTTAAAAAGGAATCTATCAAACTGACAGATCACAAGTGGGGAAGGTGCTACGTGGAGCACAAAGGGGAGGTGCACCGTGGGTGCAAAATAGGGGAGATGGCACACGCGGGTGCCCAAGGGGAAAAGGGTAATAAAAGAAGAACACAAAGTGTCCCACCGTGATCGTCAATTTGTGGATTCAATTAAAAATCCACTTAAACAAATAGAAATAATGAATAAATGAGCAATGTAAGGCACAAATAAGCACGAGGTGCTAAGATGGAGTTTGTGATCGCCAGAGACGCGAGGCCTCAAAATATAATAATGAAAGTGTAGGAGGGATCGCGAAAAATACCTTAAGCGCGGGTGATTGTGAGTGCTCCTTTCTCTTCCAATCGGCCGGCCGATGGAGAGAGTTCTTCAATTAATTACCCTTGCAAACAAAGACAAACACCAATAAAGATATGGAGTAGAAACATGGTGAGTGTAGCATCAATTCATAAAAAAAAAATATGAGCATGAAAGTATGATGAAGAACACACCTTAAGGGTGGTTGCCCTTAAACCCCTATGCAAAGAGGGTGTGGGGAGATATGATGAATGCATGAAGATAAGAATAAAAATAAGGGGAAAGAGTGCAAGAGTTGCACTTATGGGAGATCTCAATGATGGTTGAGAGGAAAATCAACATAATAATGATATATGCATGCATGAATTACGAAGATAAGAAATAAGATAAAGAGGAGATAAGATAAAAAATCTTGTTTGTGGTCCCTGGCTTGAATGCTCGGCGGGGAGAAACTTCAAAAGATGGGATGAGGACTTGATGTTGATGTGAAGAAGCCTCCTTAGCCAAGCACCCTTCGGTTCCTGTAAAAGAAAATAAACAGAAGAAGAGAAAAGAGGGACAGACAGAAGACAGAACAGAAGAAGAAGAAGGAAGGAGAAGAAGAAAAAAAAGAAAAGACAGAAAAAAAACCGAAAGAAGAAAAACAGAGGAAGAAGACAGAATACGGAAAAAAGGGAACCGAAGAAGAAGAAAAACAAGGGGATCGAACCCCTTATAGGATTGATCAAAGGGATAAGCATGGCAAGAGTCCATCCCGGGAAAGATAAGAATGGGTAATGGCAAAGCAAGGGAGGACTCTTGGGGAGGAAAGATGCGAACGGGGGAAACGAAGGTGAAACACGACCTGGGTCAGGGCGTCAATTCAAGAATTGACGACCTGCACAAAGGCGTTATTAAAAACACGACTTAGATTAGGGCGTTAATTCAAAATATTCAAAATAGGGCCATTTTTCAATTCTCAATATTATTTTCTAATTTTTTAGGTGAAGGTGTATCTCATCGCCCTGGTTCCAACGACTATTTTTACGTATTTTTCTGACACCCGGAATGCCACCAAATCACCTCTGGAAGGGGGTTGAAAATAATATTAAAATAATCAAATTGAAAGTGACGCCCTCACATATGTCGTGAATTTAAATTTTTTATTTTTTTATTATTTTCAAATTCAAAATAACGTCCCCTTGTAAGTCGTTAATTCCCAAAAAATTCTGAAAAATTCCCAGAAAAAACCAGAAAAATAGAAAATGAGTGGAATTGACGCCTCCATTAATAGTCGTTAATTCCGAAAAATTCATAAAAATAGAGAAAAATACCCAAAAAATATAGAAAAATCCAGAAAAATAGGGAAAAATAGGAAAAGAGAGGGAAAAAATGAGAAATCTAAGAAAAGTGAGAAAAACCACTCAAACAGAGCTAATTTGAAGGTCAAATTGGGGCGTTACAAGGTAATATGAGATGTGCTCACAGTAAAGTCAATTTTGGCGTGTCTACACTACCTAGGCGCGTCAGAGACTCGTGACCCCAACGGTCCGAAAACATGAAAATAGACGTAGCGGTCGAACCCAGGCGCGTCACACTCTCTAGCGGTTTATCGTAAGACCGCCAGAGAAACCGACGCCCTGTCGACGGAATAGGACCATGTGACGCTCCCTCTTTGGGGCGCCACAGCCCGTAACACACCCACCCTGGGGCGTTACAGACTGTGACGGTCACTGGAAGGACCGTCACACCGTCCCGAGAATGCTACGGCGGAAAATGACCCAAAAATCATCCCACGCCCCCATACCTCCATGGGAGAGGGGAAAAATAAGGGGGAGGCCCCCAAATAGCCCCTAACATGCATCTATGGCCTCGGATCGGCCAAAAACGTAATAAAACGGCAGATCGACGCTCAACCCCAAAAACATGGATTTTCCCAAACCGCTCAAATAAACCCGCCCGGCTCACCGTAGCCTACAAAACTTGCGGGAAAGGAAGCGCATGAGCTGGGGGTCCATCTCCCTACCTCCACCGAAGAAACGACGCGCCGTGGACGCCGATCCACGAAGAAAACGCCACGAAACCCTCACCGCTTCACGAACCCGCGGCCGGGCTTCCACGCGCCATCGGCCCTCGATCCTCGACCTGTTCCTCGCCTCCCGCCATTACCACCTCGCCCTCCTCCGCCACCGTCGGTCGCCCGGGGAGAGGGGGAGAGAAAGAGATGAGAGAGAGTGAGAAAGAGAGAATGAGAGGGGGAGAGAGAAAAAGGGTTAATATATAGAAAAATCCAGAAATTTTAGAAATTCATAAAATTACGAAAAATTACCTCCGCGATCCTCGGGAGGAGCACAACGCAGTGGTAACGTCTCGGAGTCGGAGAACGCCACGGTTCGCCCTGCACAAAGTTCCGATGGCACATCAGGGAAAAACACGTGTAAAGCACAAAATACACTCCGAGACCCACAAAAATGATCCGAAAAAATCCGGGGCATTACAGTTGAAGGCTAAATAATGAATGCAATAACCTTATAAATTTATCCAGAGATCCAGCACGGGCGACGTCCATCATGGGCCGTGCCTCCATCGTGAAGACTGCCGGCATCGTCAAGTGGCTAAGTGGTGGGGGTGTGACCTGTAAGAATTAATTTTCATAAGTAAAATGAATATTTTACTGAAAATTAAAATATACATACCTGCAGCGGGAGGTGGTGGGGGTGGCGTCTGTAGAAGTGGTCGTAGGGCACTGGGACCTGTAAGAATTAATTTTCATAAGTAAAACGGATATTTTACTAAAAATTAAAATATAGATAATTGGGAAAGCACTGGAACCTCTAAGAATTAATTTTCATACGTAAAACAAATATTTTGCTGAAAATTAAAATATACATACCTGCAGTGGGAGGTGGTGGGGGTGGCGTCTGTAGAAGTGGTGGGAGGGCACTGAGACATGTAAGAATTAATTTTCATAAGTAAAATGGATATTTTGCTGAAAATTAAAATATACATACCTGCAACGGGAGGTGGTAGGGGTGGCGTCTGTACAAGTGGTCGTAAGGCACTGGGACATGTAATAATTAATTATCATAAGTAAAACAGATATTTTACTGAAAATTAAAATATACATAATTGGGAAAGCACTAGGACCTGTAAGAATTAATTTTCATAAGTAAAACATATATTTTGCTGAGAATTAAAATATACATACCTGCAACGGGAGGTGGTGGGGGTGGCGTCTGTACAAGTGGTGGGAGGGCACTGGGACTTGTAAGAATTAATTTTCATAAGTAAAATAGATATTTTACTAAAAATTAAAATATACATAATTGGGAAAGCACTAGGACCTGTAAGAATTAATTTTCATAAGTAAAACGAATATTTTACTAAAAATTAAAATATACATATCTGCAGCAGGAGGTGGTAGGGGTGGCGTCTGTACAAGTGGTCGTGAGTCGACACTTGGACCTATAACATTTTTATTTCAAGCTAGTAAATAATTAAAACATTTATATAGCTAAATATTTGAATAGATATACATGTGCCCGAAGAAGACGCCAAAGAGGAGGGAGTAGAGCCCTGTCACTGCCCTGTCTCCTCCCACTCCCAGTACGATCTCCTCGGACCATTTCTTTATTACTAACAAAACAATTAATACATATTAATCCACAATTATATAAGTCTAGACAAATATTATTAAAAATTATGCAAAAAAGTAAGAATATCTTATTAAATTATCAAAATGTGCTTCCCTCATGCTGATGATACATCTAACTCATAATCAACTTCGTCATCCATAGTAGCCTCATCAGATTCGAACTCTTCATCTTCATCCGATTCCTCCTCCCCTCTAACATCAACATTTAGCGTTGTCGGATCGTTTCTTCCACTTCATCTCCCTTACGTAATGACAGTGGCTCATCAGATTCGTCTAAATTAATATGCGTGAAACCAACAACGCCAACTTCGTCTGATTGAAAATATTTAGCACTGACAACCTCTGAGACATTTTCACTCATATTTAACTCATAAGTGGGAAAGAGTTTTACTTTAACCCTGCAAACTGCTCACCAATCTTTATTCTTGGATGATTGATAGCTTGAATAATATACTTGCTGGGCTTGTGCGGCTAAAATGAACGGTTCATAGGTATTAAGTTTAGACCTATGTTTGACATCGACAATCCCATAAGTTGTGTCATGTCGAATAGAATTAGGATCAAACCAATGACACTTAAATATGTATACATGATTATCTCGTCCCAAATACTGAAGTCCTAAGACTTCCTCAAGAATACCATAGTAGTCCAATTCCACTTCATTATATACACTTCCCTTAACAGATACGCCGTTATTCATCGTAGACTTACTTCGTCCATAATCCCTCGTATGAAATCTATATCCATTCACAATATATCCTGGATAGGCACGTGCAACTTTCGAGGGGCCATAACTTATCTCTTGTACGCTTTGATCAGTAATGAGACCTTGTTCAACCTATATGTCAATTAGAGTAGTTAAAATAATAGCAATTATCTCAACATAAGTAAATACAAACATATATTTTGGTATAGATCGACACTAATTCGATATCTCAGCCATTTGGCAAAAAAAGTCACGCCCCGAGCCTTTATTACAGAGGAAGACTAGCTCGGGGAATCGCAAACAGCCGGCATGGTGAGCCTCTTGCGAGCAAGAACTATCAGAGCGCAAGACAATCACACATAAGATGCAATTGCACAATAGTTTAATCAAACTCTTAACTTTATTTCATAATCAAAATATCCAAATACAATGACTTTTCAACCTTTACTAACCTATCAGACTCAAGAAAAAAGGAAATTACAAAGACTCGATCTAAACAATATTGACTTTCCTAAGTCTTCACTCTCATTTTGATAAGACTTTCATTCGCTCTCGGACCCGCTACTTGTATAACTCGAATCCGAATTCGTATCTCTTCTATCTCTAGAAAAGATTGGAAAATAGGTAATTAGCACGCTTGCCCAATAGGTATCTTCGCATCAACATAATTAGTAATATTTAAGTAATTAGCATTTTAGATCTAAAGAAATAAGGTAAAATCATGCGAATGCTATCAATCATGCGATTAAACCAAAGTAACACGATGATCATGTAAGATAGAATGAGCAAGCATGAATGTAATAAGAATATGATATGGCCTTTCATGAACAAGAATGTACTAGAAAGTCATGTATCAATCAAGAATATACTCTTCACTTAGTAGCAAGTACTTCGTGAATTTATGTGGAATAACATGTAACAACCTAGAAAGTCATGTACGTGTCGTGGATTTTCACTTCACGATGTCGTGGATATTCACTTATTTATAGAGAAAGTACTCCCAGCGCAATGCGATGCCAGTAGCATCATACCCCATGGTTTATAATAGTATAATTCTGACAATCAGTCGAGGGGACTAGCATAGAGCCCTTGAACACAATCAGTGCTCGATCGCATCTTCAAGTATAAATCAAGCTACTTCCATGCATGTAAACAATATGGCCAAGCATGTACAATTTTAACGATAGGTTCAAGATAAAGTAATCCATCATAAGAATGCTTCTATTTGAATTAAAGAATTTCAATGAACATATTAAAACTAGGTTATGCCATGAAAATAAATCGACAGCATAACAGTTCATTTCATAACTTTCATAAATTAAGATTAAGTATCTTGAACAATATGACAAGTCCTAGACCATCAATAATATATCTAGGAACTTTGGAATATCAACCATTGGGTCAAACCTCGGGTTAAATCACTCAAGAGCTGTGACGGTCAATTAATGGGCTGTTACATCAACGTGACGGTCTATAATTGGGCCGTTAGATCGGGCTGAATCCAGAAAGAATAAATTTGGACTCAGTATATGTGATGGTTGTATACTGGACCGTTAGATGAGCCTGACGGTCTAGTATTAGGCCATTACATAGTAAAAACCAAAAAATATCGATAGTACTTTCTAATCAATTGGGCTTTAAAGGTATAACCTGTTGTGACCCCTCTATGTTGATGATGTTGACACTTGCTCTATTCTTTGGCAACACCATTGTTTTGATTGATTGGCAACTGAGTTTGATTTGATGAAATTGCTCCATCAGATTGACTATGTGTTCTTTGCTTTTAATACACTGCTGTCTGCAATTCTTACTGTCATAAGTCCACACACTGCATCTCAATTAAATTGATTAAGTGTGCACAGCGTCAACGCATCATGTTACAGCGTCAACGCATAAGTCCACACACTGCATCTCAATTAAATTGATTAAGTGTGCACAGCGTCAACGCATCATGTTACCACACACTGCATCTCAATTAAATTGATTAAGTGTGCACAGCGTCAACGCATCATGTTACAGCGTCAACGCATAAGTCCACACACTGCATCTCAATTAAATTGATTATGTGTGCACAGCGTCAACGCATCATGTTACAGCGTCAACGCACCGTTGGCTTTGAACCTCAGAGTCTGTACATCCGAATTGCCCTTGATCTGGTGAAATGTATACACTCATTCACTGTAGCCTTCACACATTAAAGTCCATACATTCATAAATTAATTTTCACTCAAGGCAAAGTCTATACACTGGGGTCTTTTCCCTACGTGTCTTAGGCGAAGTCTGAACATTCGATTCTGAAGCCTAAAGTCTATACAGTCCAGCCTAGTCCTACGATCAAGGCTTTAGCTACACTCAACTCTATACATTGGCTTCGCTTCATGAAGTCTGTACATCGCTTCATGTCCCCAAAGTTTGCACATCAACAGTGATCTTTGAAGTCTGTACACTGCTTCAGTAGCTTCAAGTCCACACATCGCTCAAAGTATGTACAGAGTCCAGTGTCTCAGTCAGCGTCTCATGCACTTGAGCAAAGTCTGTACATCCATAGTGTTACTCAAAGTCTCTACATTAATCCTCTAATCCAAAGTCTACACACTGAAGTCTTCACATTCGCTTGCATAACATGAAGTCCATAAGTGGGCAAAGTCTGTACACTGTCCATGCTTAATGCAGCGTCAACTCATCCTTCATGCAGCGTCAACTCCTCAAGTATATACAATGCTTTCCTTCGCATGAAGCCTTTAAGTGCATTATGTCTATACAATGCCACTAGGATTTAAAGTCTATACAGCCGTTGCCTCCCTTGTTGAAGTCAACACTTTGGGCAAGTCTGTACGTTGCATTTTGCCTTTACAATTCTATACAACGATGTATATACAACGCAATGTACATACTTAAATCTTATATCTTTATTCTTGTTGCTGAAGGAACAGGGTCGACGCCTGGAGCTTAAAGCGTCCACGCATCAGTAGACGAAGCTTTCACGATGTCTTCTATTGCGTCAACGCCACATGAAAGCAGCGTCGACGCAGCAGTTGAAGAAGCATTCGTCTTCAGAGGCCATTCCACTGCGTCAACGCCACAAGCAAGCAGCGTCGACGTAGCAGCTAAAGAAACGAGGCTAATGGCTACTGGAATGCCTCACTGCGTTAACGCCATTGAGTGAAAGCGTCGACGCAGCAAGTCAGATTGATGACTTTGAGCACGTGAACGGAGAACTCTATACAGCGGACTGAAGAAGCTAATGAGGGGCACGTGATCCCAGGTACCTGGCTCGTGATCCGAAAAGGACAAGGTATCCAGATGAGGACACGTGTACTGACACTCCATTGCAAGCTGCCACGTGGTCCAAATTGCTGGGCGGGAAACGTGGAGAGCACACGCCTGTTACTGTTGCTGCTATATATACAAGCCTTCTTCCACAGAAGAAAGCTGATCGAAGTAGAAGAAGAAAAAGTCTATACACTCAGCAGCAGTGAGCCTTCGATCCACAGAGAGAAAAGAGAGAAGAAGAAGATACAGAGAAGAAGAAGAAGAAATAGAGAAGAAGGAGAAAAGAGAGAGAGTGAGGTGAGAGAGAGCTGATCGAGAGTGAGAGTGAGAGTGTTTGTATCTCAGTCTCGTGGTTCAAAACCAAAGCTGAGCTTTGCTCTTTAAGAGCTACATTGCTTTTGGGTTTTTATTTTTCGTTTTGATTCTGTCTTTCATTTTCGAATGCTGTTTCTTCAAGCTGTGTCTCAGCGGTCTTGCAGTGGTGGTCTCCACTGGACGGGTTAAGCTGTATTTTCCCAGCGGTTGCAGAGGATCAGATCCTCTGGTCGGCAAGCTGTAGTGCCCAGCGAAGCTGTGTATCAGCGGGTTGTTTGGCCAAGCTGTAGAGCCCAGCGGACGCAAGCTGTGCTGCGCAGCAGGAAGCCATACTCGGTTGAGTGTGGGGTGGACGTAGGTCGTTGACCGAACCACCTAAAAATTGTGTGTGCAGTGTGTTTGTGTTTTTGTGTGATCTGTGTGCGATGGGAATTTCTTGCTTAGCTTGTTTGATTGCATCGCTTATGCTCATGTCTAGCTTTCTACCTTTTGCTTAGCATTTTTCATTTAGCTTTATTGATGTTTGCCTAAATTCCGCTCTAGAACTTACAATAGTTTTAAATTAGGCAAGTTGATCTATTCACCCCCCTCTAGATCCACACTTAGTGGAGATAGACTGCGTCCATCTAACCCAACACTTTGTATCAGAGCCTAACTCTTCTGTAGGGACTCATCGCCCGAAGAGAATAGGCAGAGATGGATGCTCGAGGGATGACTGCCGAAGGTCACTCAACAACGAAGCCCCCATTCTTTGATGGATCAAACTACGCATACTGGAAGAATCGTATGCAAGTGTTCCTCAGGGCTAAGGATTACGAGATTTGGAAGATTGTCAGCAAGGGACCTTATGAGCTGTCCCCGAATGAAGATGTATGGACCAAGGAGGAGATCAGAAGGTCCACGCTGAATTGGAGTGCTATTAATGCTATCCAGTGCGCTCTGCATCCTACAGAATTCTCCCGTGTGTCTGCTTGCAAATCAGCTAAGGAAATGTGGGATGCGCTGGAAGTAATTCATGAAGGTACATCTCAAGTAAGAGAGCAGAAGGCCAATCTTCTTGTATCTGAGTATGAAGCCTTCAAGATGAAGCAGAACGAGTCCATTAGCGAAATGTACGCTCGGCTGACTGTAATAACCAATGGCCTCAGAGGTTTTGGGAAACCTCAGGCAGAGTATGATGTAGTGAGGAAAATTCTGCGCTCCCTTACTCCAAATTGGCACACCAAAGCAACTGTGATGGAGGAGTCAAGGGACTTGCGTAATACTAAATCTGATGAGCTAATTGGCTCACTAATGGCATATGAGATAAACATGCCAAGGATAGATGAAGCCAAGAGGAAGAAGAAGCCGATAGCGCTGAAGGCTAGTTCCAGCAAATCAACAAGATCCAGCTCCAGCAGCTCTTCATCATCAGAAGAGAACCTAAATGAAGAGGAAGATGTGACTCGATCTGAGATAGCCATGATGACTAGAGAGTTCAGGCGATTTCTCAGAAAGGGAGTAGGACGGTTCGGTCAGAAGAAATACAGTGGTTATCGAAAGGATAAAAGGTATAAATCTAAACCTGCAAAGAAAAATGAAGCTAATGTTTGTTATCAATGCAGGAAACCAGGGTATCTAAAAATTGACTGTCCAGACAATCAGAAACATAAGGACAGGTCAAAGAAGAAAACCAAGAAGGGAAGAGCTATGATCACCACATGGGGTGACGAAGATTAAAGCTCTTTCAGCAACAGCTCAGATAGTGAAGCCGAATCTGAACAGCCCATTTGCCTTATGGCAACAAGCTCCGAAGATAGAGAGGACGATACAGATGAGGTAATCACTAGATTTGAAAACTTCACAATTGCTGATTGGGTAGATGCTTATCATGACATAGCTGATAGAGCTGATGATATTAGAAAAGAGAATAGGCATCTTAGAAGAAAATTCAATTCCATGCAAAGTGATAAAACACTAACTGATAAAATTACATGTTTGGAATCTGAGATTGATGAATTGAAACTCACATGCTCTGAAGAAGATGAAATCAAAAATGAGTTAAAAGCTTCTAAGGTAGAAAATCTAAGGCTTGAAAATGAAATTGATGAATGGAAGCTGAAGATTCAGAAATGTGAAAGTGAAGTCAAAATTATCTCTGAAAAATATGAAGCTGTCCTTAATGTCAACAATGAGCTGAAAAAGGCTATTGATGAACTTCAGAAAGACAATGAAGATAAAATGAAAACCATTGAGAAAATGACCCAGGGAACAGATAACTTAAATGCTTTGTTAGGGTCAAAGGTTAATTTCAGAAAAGAGGGCCTAGGATTTAATTCTAGTGCAACAAAAATATTCGGAATGAAAACAATTTCATTTGTTGCTCAAAAGGAAAAGGGACCTCTAATTAGCATGAACTCAACAAATTTGATGAACAAAACTGCTAATCTGAAAAAACCCAGTGCTAAGGAGAAGGGCAAACGAAAGGTTAATGAGCCTAGTAGAGCTAGCACATCTAAGCAGAATCCTAGGGCTCAGACTCAGGTTAGGGGTCAACCTACACAGTCTGGTAAACCCCAGGTCAAGGTAACCAAGTCTCCACCAACACCTCCACCTCTGAAGAAGACCCAATACAAACCTGTGTATAGGTCAGCAGGGTCCAAAGTACAGGGGAGACAAAGTGCTGCTAGGAGTCAACCCAATTATTTTTATCAACCCAGAGCTCAGACCCACTACAATGCACAGCCAACCTACTTCAATAGGTCAAATTGGTCTATAACTCAGGATATGTTTACAGGTCTTGCACACCAGGGTGCTAAATATCAAAGACCTTACAGTAGAAATTGGGTCAATGGGTATGGTTACTGGACATCTAGAAATCAATATTTTCATAGCCATCCCAGGAACTACTATGGCCAAAATTTTGTGAACACACCCTGGCCAAGCCACTGGCACAGAAATAACAACACTGTCAATAATCATGCTGCTGCCAATAAGAAAAAGAACAATAAGAAGAAAAGGAACAACAACAGAAGAAAATCTGTAGGATCCACTGAACAAAACACATTTAAACAAATGTGGATTCCGAAACACTTGCTTTCCTGTTTTGCTTCTAGTTCATTTACATTGGAGCCCAATCAGTCTTGGGTTCCAAACTTCTCTACCTAATTGTGTATGCAGGTATGCCTGGCAGCCAAGAACAACTTGTGGTACATGGATAACGGCTGCTCCAGGCATATGACAGGAGATAAGGCCAAATTTTGCATACTGACTGAGAAAGTAGAAGGCCTTGTCACCTTTGGAAGCAACACAAAGGGTAGGATTATCGGATCAGGTAAGGTAGGTAAGTGTTCTACCTGCTGCATTGATGATGTTATGCTGGTTGAAGGGTTAGCCTATAATCTACTTAGCATTAGCCAGTTATGTGATAAAGGGTACAGTGTTTTATTCAATTCTCAATGCTGCAAAGTTTTTGAACCTGATTCTGATATTGTCAAATTTTCTGGAAAAAGAATAAATAATACTTACATGATAAATTTAGATGAAATTCAACACACTAACCTTTGCCTTACTGCCAGTAGAGAAGACATAGCATTTTTATGGCATCGTAGGTTAGGTCATGCTAGCTACACTGTTTTGCACAAATTAAATAAGCATGGCATAGTTAGAGGATTTCCTGAAGTCTCATTCAAGAAAGAAAACAAAATCTGTGATGCATGCACTCAATCAAAGATAACTAGAAAGTCATTTAAGTCTAGAACTGAAAATCTATCTTCCAAACCCTATGAGCTGATACATATGGACCTTTTTGGGCCAACTAGATCTGTCAGCCTATCAGGGAGCAGGTATGGGTTTGTCATGGTAGATGACTTTTCTAGGTATATTTGGGTTTATTTCTTATCTAATAAGAGTGATGCTTTCTCAGAATTTCAGGAGTTCTATGTTAAAACAAATCAGAAAATTGAAAACATTTTGTCTGATCATGGAGGTGAGTTTGAAAACTCACAATTTGATGAATTCTGTAGGTCGAATGGAATCAACCACAGGTACTCCTCTCCAAGGACACCTGAGCAGAATGGAGTTGTGGAGAGAAGGAACAGAACCCTAGTGGAAATGGGTCGTACACTTCTTGTCGAAGGTGGTCTACCAAGGAAATTTTGGGCTGAAGCAGTGAACACTGCCTGTTATGTAATTAACAGAGCCATGGTAAGACCTTCTACCCAGCAAACACCATATGAGATATTAAAAGGTAAGAAACCTTCTATTGCTCACTTCAAGGTTTTTGGTTGTAAATGTTTCATTCACATAAATGATAAAAAGGACCTTGATAAATTTGAACCTAAAGGAGAACCATGAATTTTTCTTGGTTATTCTGAAAACACCCGAGCATACAGAGTGTACAATCTGAACTCTAAAACTGTTGAAGAATCTCCACACATAATTTTTGATGAATCTTTGGCAAATTCTAATGCTGGTAAATGCAGGAATGAAACCAATGGTGAAATCCTGAAGGAAGGAGATCCTGCAGACAAATCTGAGGATGAAGAAGAATATAAAGAGCTTAATGAAGAGGAGCCTACAGTTCAGGGGGAGGTAAATCAAGTTCACGATACTCCAATTGCAAATATTATATATCTCAAGGATCATCCTGTAGATAATATTATTGGAAATCTGCATGACCCCCCTAGGACTAGAGGCCACTTAAGAATTCAACATGAACTGAATGCGTATGCTTTTGTATCAAACATAGAACCCAAGTCCATTGACTGTGCTCTCCAAGATGTGCATTGGATTAATGCCATGCATGAGGAGCTCAATCAGTTTGACAGGAATAAGGTGCGGCATTTGGTTCCACCTCCTGATCATGAAACAGTCATAGGGACTAAATGGGTATTTAGAAACAAAACTGATGAAGCGGGGAATGTTATTAAAAATAAAGCCATACTTGTAGCTCAGGGGTACAATCAGGAATTTGGAATAGACTTTGAAGAGTCTTTTGCCCCTGTAGCTAGATTAGAAGCAATAAGAATTTTATTGGCTTATGCATGTTCCCTAGGAATAAACCTTCAGCAGATGGATGTGAAATCTGCTTTTCTAAATGGGGAAATTAATGAGGATGTCTATGTGAGACAGCCTCCTGTGTTTGAATGTTTAGATTTCCCTAATCATGTTTACAAGCTCAATAAAGCTCTCTATGGGTTAAAGCAAGTTCCTAGAGCTTGGTATGACAGGTTGAGCAAATTTCTCACCGACAAGAACTTCACAAGAGGTATAGTGGATCAAACATTGTTTACTAAGGTAAGCCATCCAGATATTCTTATCATTCAGATTTATGTGGATGACATTGTGTTTGGGTCAACTAACCCCAAATTGTGTGAGGAATTCTCTCAAATAATGACTGATGAATTTGAAATGAGCTCAATGGGTGAGCTCAAACTATTTCTTGGACTGCAGGTTACACAGACAGAAGATGACATCTTCATCTCTCAGTCCAAGTATGTAAAGAACTTATTGAAGAAGTACAAAATGGACAACCTCAAGGAAATAGCTACTCCAATGGGTACATCAACCAGTTTGGATGAAGACTCTAAAGGTAAACCTGTGAACCAAAGGCTATACAGAGGTATGATCGGATCTCTTCTCTATCTTACAGCATCTAGGCCTGATATACAATTTGCTGTGTGTTTATGCTCTAGATTTTAGGCCAGTCCTAAAGAAAATCACTTTAAGGCTGTGAAAAGAATTTTTAGGTATGTACTAGGCACCCAAGAACTAGGTCTCTAGTATCCTGCTAAGTGTGAGTTAGAGCTTCTAGCCTACACTGATGCAGACTATGCTGGGTGTCGAGTAGATAGAAAAAGCACTAGTGGCTACTGTCAATTCCTTGGTGGCTATCTAGTGTCTTGGGCATCTAAGAAGCAACATACTGTAGCATTATCCACAGCTGAAGCTGAGTATGTTGCAGCATGCAATTGTGCAGCCCAAGTACTTTGGATTAAGCACCAACTGGCTGACTATCAGATAAATCTGGGATGCATTCCACTTTTATGTGATAATACTAGTGCTATTTGCCTTGCTAAAAATCCTGTTCACCATTCTAGGACTAAGCATATAGAGATAAAACATCATTTTCTTAGAGATGCTGTAAATAAAAAGGAGATTGAAATGAACTTCATAGAAACTGAAAAATAAATTGCTGATATTTTTACTAAGCCTCTTGGGAATGAAAATTTAAGTTTCTTAGAAGAGAACTTGACTTATGTAAATTTCAGCATGATGAATGATTGTTTAATTACTGTGAATAAAATCTCTGATGTTGACTGTTTTTGATTACTTGGATAAATCATGTGGATGAGAATGTGGATGTAGAACTGTCCTGCATTGCATATATTCAGGGGGAGCTTGTTGTGTCTTTGCATGTCTTTGCATATCATTCATTCATGACCTATGCATAAGCTCTCTCTCAATTAATTCTTGCCATGCTGCATGCATATAGACAGGGAAAGTATTGCTAAGAAAATCAGAGTGGTTTCAACTTTCTTGAAGTCATTCAACCTTTAACTCTGAATACTTGTCTCTGACATTATGGCAATCTGTTGGTCAGTTCTGATTTCTAAGCAGTAGAAAATGGACTTCTTCATTTATAAGAATTTGAATTGTTCAAAGACTGATGTAATGGTTTAAATCTTATAATGGTTGGAGTTTAAAGATTGCAATCAGTATATAAGTAAGTTAAAAATTGATAAAACTCTCAACCTCTTTCTTATTTCATGTCAGACAAAGCTATTCATATCTGAAATCTGAAAACTCATCTGAAATTATGTCGGAGAGATTAAGTATGTGTATTGTTCTTACACAAGTCACTCTGAATCATAAAAAGGACAGCTAAGAAAGATACTGAAAAACATTGAGAATTATTGAAAATATATATATTGACAGAGCAATGACTGGTAATCACTGAGAAACTGAGTGATCCATCAAAGAAGTGGACAACACTCATGTCATGAAGTGTATCAGCTATCTCTGTTTAAAATGTTCAAAACAGCAGGCTGGTTTCACTGAGTACCTGGGGGTAACTGGCGTCTGATAAACGTGTACCCTCACACAAAAAGGTGTAATTCAGCTCTGTTGAATTTGATCATAGGCAGAATGGTCCATCTTGTTGAGTATCTAGGGTATTGGCGTCTTATAAACGTATACCCTTACGAAGAAAGACTTATGGTACCTGAATGCTCAAAATGATCTAATACTGATAATGCTGCTCCTTTAAAAGAAAAGTTCATGAGTGTCAATCTGTTTAGTTTCAATGCATGACTTGATTTCTCTAAAAATTTTTATGAGACTATGAAAGTAAGATATTACGAAACTGTATCTTTCATGCAAATATGATTCTGGTTTATTGTCTTATCATGCACAATGAACTTATCTATTGCTTGTAGTGCATGAACTCCAAATTTTATCATCTTTAAACCAGACCTCTTTCTGACAGCAGTTTACAACTTCATATAACTGAAGACTCTATACTTTAGAATGCTTATTCATGAACTACATGTTCAGAATGCCAGTCAGTTCTTCTCTTGATACCTCCATTGTATTTAATTTTTCCCTCCTCTTTGTTGATGGCAAAGGGGGAGAATATTGTCTAGGGGATGTCTAGTGGGAGAATACATATCTGTCTGAATTCTGAAGTCATTTCTGAATTAATTCCAAGGGAGAGTTTGAGGCAGTGAGTTGCATGCATTCATCAAATCTGCATGTCAATCTGCATAACACATCATGTCTTTCATCAAACATATATATCTATGACAGGTTGTTGCTACTCTACTTCATATGGGGTTGCCATCATCAAAAAGGGGCAGATTGTTGTGACCCCTCTATGTTGATGATGTTGACACTTGCTCTATTCTTTGGCAACACCATTGTTTTGATTGATTGGCAACTGAGTTTGATTTGATGAAATTGCTCCATCAGATTGACTATGTGTTCTTTGCTTTTAATACACTGCTGTCTGCAATTCTTACTGTCATAAGTCCACACACTACATCTCAATTAAATTGATTAAGTGTGCACAGCGTCAACGCATCATGTTACAGCGTCAACGCATAAGTCCACACACTGCATCTCAATTAAATTGATTAAGTGTGCACAGCGTCAACGCATCATGTTACAGCGTCAACGCATAAGTCCACACACTGCATCTCAATTAAATTGATTATGTGTGCACAGCGTCAACGCATCATGTTACAGTGTCAACGCACCGTTGGCTTTGAACCTCAGAGTCTGTACATCTGAATTGCCCTTGATCTTGTGAAATGTATACACTCATTCATTGTAGCCTTCACACATTAAAGTCCATACATTCATAAATTACTTTTCACTCAAGGCAAAGTCTATACACTGGGGTCTTTTCCCTACGTGTCTTAGGCGAAGTCTGAACATTCGATTCTGAAGCCTGAAGTCTATACAGTCCAGCCTAGTCCTACGATCAAGGCTTTAGCTACACTCAACTCTATACATTGGCCTCGCTTCATGAAATTTGTACATCGCTTCATGTCCCCAAAGTTTGCACATCAACAGTGATCTTTGAAGTCTGTACACTGCTTCAGGAGCTTCAAGTCCACACATCGCTCAAAGTATGTACAGAGTCCAGCGTCTCAGTCAGCGTCTCATGCACTTGAGCAAAGTCTGTACATCCACAGTGTTACTCAAAGTCTCTACATTAATCCTCTAATCCAAAGTCTATACACTGAAGTCTTCACATTCGCTTGCATAACATGAAGTCCATAAGTGGGCAAAGTCTGTACACTGTCCATGCTTCATGCAGCGTCAACTCATCCTTCATGCAGCGTCAACTCCTCAAGTATATACAATGCTTTCCTTCGCATGAAGCCTTTAAGTGCATTATGTCTATACAATGCCACTAGGATTTAAAGTCTATACAGCCGTTGCCTCCCTTGTTGAAGTCAACACTTTGGGCAAGTCTGTACGTTGCATTCTGCCTTTACAAGTCTATACAACAATGTATATACAATGCAATGTATATACTTAAATCTTATATCTTTATTCTTGTTGCTGAAGGGATAGGGTCGACGCCTGGAGCTTAAAGCGTCCACGCATCAGTAGACGAAGCTTTCACGATGTCTTCTATTGCGTCAATGCCACATGAAAGCAGCGTCGACGCAGCAGTTGAAGAAGCATTCGTCTTCACAGGCCATTCCACTGCGTCAACGCCACAAGCAAGCAGCGTCGACGCAGCAGCTAAAGAAACGAGGCTAATGGCTACTGGAATGCCTCACTGCATTAACGCCATTGAGTGAAAGCGTCGACGCAGCAAGTCAGATTGATGACTTTGAGCACGTGAACGGAGAACTCTATACAGCGGACTGAAGAAGCTAATGAGGGGCACGTGATCCCAGGTACCTGGCTCGTGATCCGAAAAGGACAAGGTATCCAGATGAGGACACGTGTACTGACACTCCATTGCAAGCTGCCACGTGGTCCAAATTGCTGGGCGGGAAACGTGGAGAGCACGCGCCTGCTGCTGTTGCTGCTATATATACAAGCCTTCTTCCACAGAAGAAAGCTGATCGAAGTAGAAGAAGAAGAAGTCTATACACTCAGCAGCAGTGAGCCTTCGATCCACAGAGAGAAAAGAGAGAAGAAGAAGATACAGAGAAGAAGAAGAAGAAATAGAGAAGAAGGAGAAAAGAGAGAGAGTGAGGTGAGAGAGAGCTGATCGAGAGTGAGAGTGAGAGTGTTTGTATCTCAGTCTCGTGGTTCAAAACCAGAGCTGAGCTTTGCTCTTTAAGAGCTACATTGCTTTTGGGTTTTTGTTTTTCGTTTTGATTCTGTCTTTCATTTCCGAATGCTATTTCTTCAAGCTGTGTGTCAGCGGTCTTGCAGTGGTGGTCTCCACTGGACGGGTTAAGCTGTATTTCCCCAGCGGTTGCAGAGGATCAGATCCTCTGGTCGGCAAGCTGTAGTGCCCAGCGAAGCTGTGTATCAGCGGGTTGTTTGGCCAACCTGTAGAGCCCAGCGGACGCAAGCTGTGCTGCGTAGCAGGAAGCCATACTCGGTTGAGTGTGGGGTGGACGTAGGTCGTTGACCGAACCACCTAAAAATTGTGTGTGCAGTGTGTTTATGTTTTTGTGTGATCTGTGTGCGATGGGAATTTCTTGCTTAGCTTGTTTGATTGCATCGCTTATGCTCATGTCTAGCTTTCTACCTTTTGCTTAGCATTTTTCATTTAGCTTTATTGATGTTTGCCTAAATTCCGCTCTAGAACTTACAATAGTTTTAAATTAGGCAAGTTGATCTATTCACCCCCCTCTAGATCCACACTTAGTATTAGGTCATTACATAGTAAAAACCAAAAAATATCGATAGTACTTTCTAATCAATTGGGCTTTAAAGGTATAACCAACTCGGCGTCCTAGTGGAAATCCCAGGCTCACGGAGAATTATGGAGGCCTTAAAACCAGATTTTTTAGTCCATTGGAAGGAATATCTAATAGAGAGGTCCTCAAATTCAAGAATATGTTCCTATAGTGCAAAGGTGTGAACTATTGGTCATACATCGGAATATATGCCATGTACTTAGAGAATTGACTCTATAGACAGAAAGAATGTGTAACAATGTGAATCCATGATAAAACTTCGTCAATACATCAGTAAAAATCATGTTTTAATACAAAACTATAGAGTTTTAGCAAGAAAATTAACATGTATTTTAAAATAACTAAAGTGTTTTAAACATACATGAATCAATTTATAAACTCAAAGTTATGAAAAATAGGTCAAACTTAGATAACTAGGCTTATTCATAAGTAAATTTGACTATTTTTAACTCTGTCTCGGGTTGACAGAACACAGTTATTCTGACGGTCGAACATGGGCGCGTCACAGGGCTGTGACGGTTTATCGTGGATCCATTAGAGTGTTGTAACGCTCCGGTTATGGTCCGTCAGAGATAACGAAGTAGCTTAAGTATAACAGGGAGTGCGACGACTTATCGTAAGGCCGTTACGTCCATCTGACGGTCTAACTATAGGCCGTTAGAGTCTTATTGATAACATAAAAGATAAAAGACTATGTTTTGAAACAAGTCATGCTTTAAAAAGATTTAGCTATTCTAGTCATGATAAAACGAAGTAAAAGCCATCTAGATGCATAAGTTACATTGAATTAACAAGAGAATATCTTTTATCTTCAATTAAGGCTAAAGATATGTATGTATGCATGATTCTACTAAAACATGAAATTCATGGTCTATAGTGCATGAAATTAGACAAAACCAACGGGATTTTACTCCTATCATGATGTTCTTACCGTTCATGAGATGACCTACCTCTTTATTGGGCTTTCAACTTCCAATTTGTGACTGCAAGACACGCCTTAGTTCTTCCCTTCCTGTTATTTTTTAGCAACTTCATGTCGCTCTAACTCCTCAACCTCTTGACCTAAGGACGTGAAATTTTGAGGAAGATTAGTCCTATGTATAAGGAACAAAAAGTTATAAAGAACTTATCCAAAATACTATCTCCTTACCTTAGTTCCACGCGAGCCAATGTAAGGGTCGCGCAGGTCAAAACTAGGGTCTATTTATAGGGTTTTGCTGGGGTTTTATGGATTAGATCAATTCTAGAGTCCTTGTTAAGGTTTAGATCGACTTCTGAGAGTCCTTAACATGTTTATTAGTCCTCCCATCTCGATCCCTAAGAGATAGACTAGCAAAAATCTAATCTTTTTGCTTGTTCTTCACTTCACGGAACTGACAGCGTGTAACGGTCGTGTATTGGCGCGTTACATGACTGTGGCGGTCGCACGATAGACCGTCACATCCACCGTTCACAGAATTCAACTTAATTCAAACTCTTTAATTATTTTATCCACATAATTATCTTAAAATTCGTGAATAAGCTAAATATCATTCTAGAATATGGGCCAAACTTAATGGGCTTGGTCCTTAAACCTTTTGGATTTTATTTATCAAAGTTGGATTAATATTTTAACATAATTGGGCCTTATAATCAATTTATGCTTTATAAATTCTTAATAAACTCCAGGAATTCGTAAAATAATCTAGAAATTATCTATATAAATTTTGGGGCACTACAAAAAATTTCTCGCATTCTTTTTCAATCTCCACGTCCTGGATATTTGGACATTTTTGTGCTAATTCTGAATCAAATTATCTATAATATAAATACACTATTACTTTAAATGAACTGCAGAATAAGGATGAACAACTTATGGACGACGCTGGAAATGTGACTTAAGAACTTACTCAACATAAGGTTCAATCTCGATACAATTCAGAAGAATATATATCTCAGCGGTGTACAACTCTCTATCTTTGAGCGTGCGAGTCGAGCAACGTCCGAACGCACGTCTAGGATGCTTAAATATAGAGAGCCAATCGGACGAATCATCAACTCCCCCATCCTCATTACGTGGAGGTCGGGTACGACGAATTAGAATCTTTGGCTCAAAGTACCTGGAACAGAAGTTCAAAATTTCTTCAAGAATATATGCCTCGACAATCGAACCCTTCACCTTCGCGTTGTTGCGAACTTTTATTTTTAATTCATGCATGCACCTACAACAACAAGTTAGATGGCAATGACATGTACCGACCATGGACGACATGTAACTTAATAAAAATTCTCACATACCTCTCAAATGGATACAGCCATCGAAATTATACTGGCCCTCCGACAATAGCCTCGTATGGCAAATGGACGATCAGGTGCTCCATCGAATCAAAGAATGTCAGAGGAAATATCTTCTCTAGCTTGTAAATGGTTGTGATCACATTTTCTTTCATAGTTTGTACATCCCGAAGTCTGAGTTCTGATGCACATAAAATCTTGAAAAACTGACTCATCTCGGTCAGTGCTCCCCATATAGGCTTTGGCAACAAATCATGAAATGTAATGGGCACTAGCCTCTCCATAAACACATGACATTCGTGACTTTTCAGGCCATATATTTTCCCCTCATTAACATTCACACAATGGGCTATGTTGGATACATATCCATCTGGGAATCTCAACTGTTTCGACCACTTGCACACTTCCTTGATCTATGTATCATTAAGCACGTAAGTTGCTTTAGGCTGCACAATTTTTCCATTTTCATTCTGTAGTTCCAATTCTAGACGTTTACAAAGCATCTTTAAGTCCATACGTGCTTTGACATTGTCCTTTGTTTTTCCTTTAACATTCATGATCGTATTGAGCACATTATCAAAAAAATTCTTATCGGTATACATGACATCTAGATTGTGTTGTACAAGAAGAGTTGACCAATAAGGCAATTCCTAAAAAATACTTTTCTTGTTCCAGTTGTGATCCCTTCTAAAGCTAGAGAGTTGACGTGTGCTACAAGATAATTATACTACATCTGGTAAATTTTACACCCGCGTCGCCATATGTCGACCCGACACCCGTTGTAAGTCTGCTTCATCCATTTCAACAGTATTTTTTTTAAATGAGTCTTTTTAATTTCGAAAAGGATGGTCACTTGGTAGCAACCGCCGATGGCAATCAAAACAACATGCTTTCCCACCATGTTTCAATACAAATGATTTGGTATCTTCCATACAGTAAGGACATGCTAACCTCCCATGTGTGCTCCAACCAGATAACATTCCATATGTAGAGAAGTCACTTATTATCCACATCAGTGCAGCCTTCATAATAAAATTTTGCTTCCTACATGCACCATAAGTAATAACTCCATCAATCCATAAAAATTTGAGCTCATCAATCAACGACCTGAGATATATGTCCAAACTTTTTCCAAGACTTTTTGGACCATGAATTATTAAGGACAAAAATAGAGTTTCTCGCTTCATGCACATGTCCGGCAGAAGGTTGTATGGTGTCATGAACACTGGCCAACAAGAATAAGATGTCACTGAACCACCGAATGGATTAAAATCATATGTGCATAAATCCAACCTAACATTACGTGGCTCTTTTGAGAAAGCAATATGAGTACGACTGAAGTGAGTCCAAGCTTCACCATCAGCAGGATGACTGATTGTATCATCGACACGACATACTCTTTCGGTGTGCCAGGTCATATGTCGAGCCGTCTTTGAGGACATATACAACCGCTGCATCCTAGTCACAAGAGGGAAGTATCGCAATGCCTTGTAAGGTACATCTTTTTGCTTTGAATTCTCCCATGTCTTAGGTTTGAATCTGTCATGGTGACAAATAGAACATGATATCTTATCTGCATCGTCTTTGTAATATAATATACAGTGATTCGGGCATACATCTATTTTCACATATCCAAGCCCTATCACATTGACCATTTTTTTTGCACGGTATCCAAGCCGTATAACATACAGTGATTTGTGAGATCGCCATCGTGCCGCCGTCACACCACCGCCACCGTCGCCGGGGTTCTGTCCACCCAGCACAGCCCACTGTTCCTGGAATTTTAACTTTCAGCCTCGAGATCTGCTGGGTTCCAAATCTTCAGGGTGAGTTCTAGAGGTCTAACCCACATCCCAGAAAAATTGGTGGAAATTTTAGTCTTCATTTTCCATTTTTCAAATTTCATGCTCCCCCTCCTTCCAGATCTGTCAGTCTTCAGTCCTGTGTCACAGTAACCCTATTTTCCCCCATTTCGACTCCCTTACCCTTATTTGTTTGCGTCTCCAATTTAATTGTGGGATCTGTCCATCACCCCCATCATCCACGAATTTTCTTGGAATTTCTGGAGTCCATTACCTATTTTTAAAAATCACTATCATATCCTAAAATCAGTTCTGTCTCTGCTGTCCAGATCCGACCACCTGGTGCTAGAAAATACTTTTACCCATCCAAACCTCCATTTTAATTTTCACAAAAATTGTCCCTGTCTTCCTCACTCTTCCCTCCACAACTTTCATGAAGAACTCAACACCTAAATAGGATGTCTACATCATTGTCAACATCTGTTCTCAGTCAGATCTCAATCTGCCTGACCAGATCTGAGACTGAGCACGGCCCTATTCGAAAATCTGCCATCAAAATTACGGCCCCGAAAAAATTCCTAGAACCACAGAGGGTCGAAGGATTTCGAGTCAGCGTTCTAACGGCGCCAGTTTCGCACCGATCCGACGTCGGTGCTGGTCCCATCAAGCCCTTTCGCCGGAGCACGCGGGTCTAAAAAAGAGTTTCAGATCCGTGGACAGCAACTCCGACAACTGAAGATCGGAGCCACCCGGCCTCCGACTGGTGTTCCAGCCCTGCCACCGTCCAGGGGAGCGCGCCACCAGGTGTCACCATCGCAGAGGGACCCACCCCGTCAGATCCGAAGGACCGAGCAGTACGTGGGTCCCACGAACCCGTAGATCGCGCCGTCCGGACAGCACCAAAACGTGGGTTTCGGCACCGACAGAGCGACATCAAGATGCTGCCCATCAACCCAATTCCTGATACTCCCGGGCCCTACATGTAACTTGTTACCTCTCTGCGTGGAGTGGGTCAAAACTTTGTACCGCAGTAATATTTGTTAACCGGGAGTATGGATTTGGTCGGGGTTGTCTTCCCCACGCCGGGAGCGTGGAGGTACGGTCGTAACTTCTTGGCATTACATTTGCTTAGCTAGTATATGGTCATATGCCGCTGTGAGTGCGTTAGGAACCTAGATCGTGAGTTCATGTCACCGCTGTGAGCGAGAGAGTGACCCATGCCGTGGCTCGATCCGAGCACGGAAGTGAGTCGACCACCCTTGACTCTGCCGGTTTCTCAACCGCGCGGATCCACGCTATCCCTCGCTTGAGACGACGAGTGAGCTTGCGTTTCTGTTAGCGACGTATAGCCTATAAGAACTCTTAGTGTCGGGCCAAAGTGTCTCTATTGTTCGTATGTTGTTGGTCACGTCTGCAGTTAGAGTCCAAAGTCCGCATTAGTTAGAGTCGGTCCCTCTGTCCGTCCCGCATAAGTTTGTATCAGAGCGCCAGTCAAGTCTAGGGTAGTCATCATAGCATGGTCTAAGTCGAGTTTAGGATCATCATTGTTTTAAAACAAAAAAAGTGTGTTTTTGGGTCGCATTTGCATCCTTTACCTGGTATATAAAAAGGTGTTGTCCGAACGTTCAGTTACACCTAACAGGAAGGCCGCACACTTGCGCGAGAGGATCCTCGGATGTCGGAACTCCGCCACGTGCCGGATATTGGGTAAGTCCGGGTTCATATTTGCTTTAGTCCATGTACCCAGTCAGTGTGTCAGTTGTATGCCCACCCGTCGAGGCACCCAATACTCGCCACCACCACCTATGGCGGATTCCAAAGCCCGTAGTTCCGATGAGCCCTCGACGGCCGAGATGTTCTGAGCCCTCATGGATCGTCTCGATACGCGTATGGATGACCTTAGTACGCATCTAGATGGCGTAGGAACGCGTCTAGAAGGGGGGATGAAAGCCCTAGAGGATCGGGCCAAAGCATCGGACCAGTCCATTCAGGGTCTTGTGGGGAGAATCGATGTTCTAGAGAGGGCCCCAATGGAGGCGCAACCCGCACCGACTAATGGCCAACAAGAGCCGGTTCAGCAACCCGCTGTTCCAAGGGCTCAAGGGGCAGATGATAGGAGGCAACAAGCGCCCGAGGTGGCTGATTATGCTTCTGATAATGAACGAGGGGGTTATGGTTGTGACCGTCAAGCTCAACGATGGAATCGTGATTACGATGATGACGACTGCATTCTTAGGAGCGTGCATGCGGACCCTCCCCTATTTGACGAGTCCTTGGACCCGAAGGTCTATTTAGATTGGGAGGCCGGCATGGATCGGTACTTCGAGTGGTTTGAGATGACGGACCACCGAAGAGTTCGTTACGTCAAGATGAAGTTGCAAGGACAGGCGTAAACTTATTGGACCAATGTGGAAAGCCTGTTGATGCAATGACATCAACCCCCGATCGTTACTTGGGATGACATGAAAATCAAGTTGAGGTAGAAGTACCTTCCTGCCACATACTGCCAGCGTCTCATAGACAAATGGCAAAGTCTTACCCAAGGGAACCGATCCGTGACTGAGTACACCGCCGAGTTTGATGAGTATTATTTACTGTGCGGAGTTACGGAAGAGAGCACCATGACCATCTCACGCTTTCGAAGAGGTCTGCGGCCGAACTACCAATATGAACTTTTACGCCGTAATGTGACCACTTTGGAACATGCGTATCAGGTTGCTCTCGAATTTGAGCAATTCGAGGCCGAGTTTGAGCCTACCCATCGGTTGGGCCCCTTTCCCCTTCGTAGTGTCGAGCCCCTTGGCTCTTCAGGCACGTATCCGAGGGCCCCCATGGCTCGACCTCAGGAGCCCACTCGTCCTGAGCCATTCGCTCCTAGGCCTTGCCCTCCACCTCCGAGGGATATCCCTCCTCATCCCCAACCCACGGCACCCACGGCCCGTCCTCTGGCACCCGCACCCATTGCTCGTCCTTTGTTGCCTACACCTCCTATCCGTCAGGAGGATAAGGGGAAAGGACCTTTGATTGGGGAGCCTAGTGGATCACAGCAGCAGTGTTATCGCTGCAATGGGTTTGGCCATTTCATAAACCAGTGTCTCACTCGCCAGTCTCTTGTCATTGGGGATACATAGGTCGGGGATGCCACCTTTTCAAATCTTGTGTTAGTCAGCTATGAAGCAGATCCGGAGCTAGCTGATGTGTTCTATGAGACTGAAGGTGATGGCCAGGATGCCCAGCATTCGGATGATACCCACTTGGGGGTCGTCAGGTGTATTCTTACCCAACCACATGCTAGTGATGACTGGCGTCGGACCACTATCTTTCATACATACTGTAGGCTGGGCTGGCAAGTGTGTAAGGTGATTATCGATAGTGGGAGTTGTATCAATGCAATCTCCACGGGCGCTGTCTCTCGTCTTGGTCTTACTCCCGTAGACCATCCTTGCCCCTATCGAGTATCATGGGTGAATTCCACCTCCATTCCGATCAGGCTGCGGTGTTTGGTCCCACTGCAGTTCCATGCCTACCGTGACAAGATATGGTGTGATGTCCTCCCCATGGAGGTAGGCAGTATTATTCTTGGTAGGCCGTGGTTGTTTGATCGGAATGCTACTCTCCATGGCCGGTCGAACACCTGTACCTTCGACCATGGTGGCCAGCGGATTACCATCCACCCCTCTCAGCCCAAGAAGCATTCAGTTAGGGGTTCTAATGGTCCTAGTACTCGGAGCCTTCCGTCCCGGGACCCAGTATCCCATCCCCGGCTAGGGCCATGACCGTTACATCGAGCACATGCGAACCCTCTTCTAGGAGGTTGATGATGATTAGCTGCCGGGAAATGGAGCGGGAGGCTAGTAGGGGTAGCCCTGTGTTTGCTGTTACAGTCCGAGAAGTGGAGCCAAAGTCCAAGGGTGAACTCCCACCCGATGTCATTCCTATTTTACAGGAGTTCGCTAATATTTTTCCCGAGGAGCTTCCCGAGGGACTCCCACCCATGCGGGATATTCAGCATGCTATCGACCTGATTCCAGGCTCCTCATTGCCCAATCTTCCTCACTATCGCATGAGTCCCATGGAACATGTCGAGCTAATGCGGCAGGTCGATGAGCTGATGCAGAGAGGGTCTGTTCGGGATAGCATGAGTCCGTGTGCTGTTCCCGCATTACTCGCCCCAAAGAAGGATGGCACGTGGAGAATGTGCATTGATAGTCGTGCCATCAACAAAATCACCATGAAGTACAGGTTCCCTATTCCCCGCCTAGATGATATGCTAGACATGATGGCCGGTGCCACTATCTTCTCGAAGATCGATCTTAAGAGTGGCTACCACCAGGTGAGGATTAGGCCAGGTGATGAGCGGAAGACCGCATTTAAGACCAAGGATGGTCTATATGAGTGGTTTGTTATGCCCTTTGGGTTGACAAATGCCCCTAGCACCTTCATGCGACTCATGACCCAGGTCCTTCGACCATTCATTGGAGTGTTTGTGGTTGTGTATTTTGATGATATCCTTATATATAGTCGCACTAAAGGGGACCACTTGGACCATCTACGGCAGGTCTGTCTGCTTTTGAGGCGAGAGCAGTTGTTTGCGAACCCACAGAAGTGTGCCTTCATGACACCTCAACTTACCTTCTTGGGTTTTATTGTGTCTAGTACTGGGGTCTCTGCTGATCCGGAGAAGGTCCGGGCCATTGTTGAGTGGCCGGAACCCCGCACGATCCATGATGTCCGCAGCTTTCATGGCCTCGCGACGTTCTATCGTCATTTTATCCACGGATTTAGTTCCGTCACTGCCCCGATCACGGACTACATCCGGAAGGGCACGTTTGTATGGACGAAGGCCGCCGCTGCTGCCTTCAAGGACATCAAGAAGCACATGACCCAGACACCGATCCTTCGATTGCCAGATTTCTCGAAGGTGTTTAAGGTCTCATGTGATGCATCGGGTGTAGGGATTGGAGGAGTGTTGAGTCAGGAGACCCACCCGGTTGCATATTTTAGTGAGAAGCTAAATGACGTAAAATTGCGATACTCCACTTATGATAAAGAATTTTATGCAGTTGTTCAGGCTCTTAGGCATTGGAGGCATTATCTTTTACATCAGGAGTTTGTCTTGTACTCCGATCATGTGACTTTGAGGTTCCTCAATTCCCAAAAGAAGCTTAATGCGCGTCACTGCAGATGGGTTGAGTATCTCGAGCAGTACACATTTGTGCTTAAACATAAGGCTGGAGTGGAGAACAAGGTGGCTGATGCCTTGAGTCGGCGTGCATGTCTGCTGACTACCATGAGTGTCGAGGTCATAGGGTTAGAGAAGATGAGAGAGGCCTATGTTAACTATCCTGACTTCGGTCAGATTTATACCACTCTCCAGGCCGGACCCTCGAGAGACCATGATGATTATGTGCTTCAGGAGGGTTACCTCTTTCGAGGAGGCAGGCTTTGTGTTCCTCGAACTTTGGTTTGAGACTTCTTAGTCTGGGAACTATATGCGGGAGGTCTAGCCGGCCACTTTGGTCAGAACAAGACTATCGAGACTGTTGAGCACATATTTTATTGGCCGAGCTTGAAGCGTGATGTTGCTCATATTGTGGCCCAGTGTCGTACATGTGCTACGGCCAAAATGAAGAAGCAAAGCTCGGGCCTTTATACGCCTCTTCCCGTGCCTGATGCTCTGTGGCATGATGTTATCATAGATTTTATTTTGGGGTTGCCACGTACCTCTAGGAAGCATGACTCGGTCTATGTGGTGGTTGACTGGTTCTCGAAGTGGCCCTTTTCATTCCCTACTCGAAGACTTCGGATGCTTCGAGGGTAGTCCGCCTTTTCCTTACTCATGTGGTGTGCAAGTTCGAGTTGCCTCGTACCATAGTGTCTGACCGTGATGTTAGGTTCACCAGTTATTTTTGGAAGACACTATGACATATGTTAGGTACTCACCTCAAGTTTTACACTGCATATCATCCCCAGACAGATGGTCAGACCGAGGTGGTCAATAGGAGTCTGGGTGACCTTTTGAGGTGTCTTGTCAGGGACCGTGTCGGTGATTGGGATCTCATATTATCATTGGCAGAATTTGCATATAATGATTCGGTCAAAAGGTCTACAGGTATGAGTCCATTCGAGATTGTCACAGGTTGTAGGCCTAGGAAACCAGTGGATCTTGTTCCCATGCCCATTTATGCTCGAGTGTCTGAGTCTGCCGAGTCTTTTGCTAGGCATGTTAGGAGTCTGAATGACGACATCCGTCGTCACATTGAGGCCAGCAATGTACGGTATAAGGAGTTAGTCAATGCCCATCGACACCACCGTGAGTTTCAAGAGGGTGAATATGTCATGATCAGGGTAAGACCTGAACGGTTTCCCTCTGGAACTGTAAATAAATTGCAAGCTCGCGGAGCCGGTCCATTTAGAGTGTTGAAACCCGTTGAGTCCAATGCGTATGTTGTGGACCTACCCGAGAAATATGGTATAAACTCTACTTTCAATGTGTCAGATCTAGTTGCATATAGGGACCCAGCGGTGATCCCTAGTGAGCCTTTCGAGCCATCTCCTCCCATTGAGAGTGATCCCACACCTGAGTGTCCACCACCAGCCCCCTTTCCACGATAGCGAGAGCATATAGATCATATATTAGATGAGCAGGTGACTGTTACCAGGAGTGGATCCTACCCGCGCTACCTAGTGCGATGAAGAGGGCGACCCGCCACCGAAGATACTTGGATCACCCGTGGAGAGTTGCAGAGGATAGATCCGGACCTACTGGAGCGCTATCAGAGCGATGCAGACCCTTACTCGACAGGGTCGAGTTTCTCCCACCCAGGGAGAATTGGTGCGGACACCAGAGCGAGCGAGAAGCATGAACCGGCGAGTCGTTGGTACCGTACGCGGAGCATCACTCGAGCTACATCGGCTTCCATCTGGCTCGGAGATAGTCTGGAATCTCCCCCTTGAGTCTTAGAATTTATCGTATTTATTGGGATTTTATTTGTGTGTAATGTGTGTTTATTTGGTTTTATTTAGATTGAAATTTGGATTGTAATTTAGGTTTATTTGTAATTTGGGACCACGTGGGTCCCGCGGCCCCCCCATCCCTTCTCCCATTGATCCACCTCAGCCCTAGGACCCATGTGGGGTCAGTCAACCCTCCAAGGTGGGCTTCTAGAAGAGTTGGACCAAGGGGGGACAAAGGGTAGAAAAATTTCAAGTTGGAATCCATTTAGTCAAGGGGGGGCCCCCCATATATAGTATTATATTATGATTGAAATTTTATTTTATTTGATTCCAAATCACATGGCAGAATAAAATGTGGACTCCCTCTTTTACCCCTCCCCAACCCTAGATCTAGGGATAGTTAGTGTCTTTTGGTATTTCATATAAATAGCATGTATTTTAATTATTGATGGAATTAATGCAAAGAATATTGTGGAATTTCTTCCAAGAGCAAGGGCCGCCCCCTATCTCTCTCTCTCTCCCCCTTTTGCAGCTGGGAAGGCTGTGTTTCTGAGGTGAGACACCTCTTCTATCAGTTCGTGAGATTGCCATCGCCGCCGCCGCCACCATCGTGCTGCCGTCGCACCACCGCCACCGTCGCCGGGGTTCTATCCACCCAGGACAGCCCATTGTTCCCAGAATTTTAACTTTCAGCCTCAAGATCTAATGGATTCCAAATCTTCACGGTGAGTTCTAGAGGTCCAACCCACGTCCCAAAAAAATTGGTGGAAATTCTAACCTTCATTTTCCATTTTTCAAATTTCGTGCTCCCCCTCCTTCCAGATATGTCAGTCTTCAGTCCTGTGTCACATCAACCTTGTTTTCCCCCATTTCGACCCCCTTCCCCTTATTTATTTGAGTCCCCAATTTAATTGGAGGTTCTGTCCACCACCCCCATCATCCACGAATTTTCTTGGAATTTCTGGAGTCCTTTACCTATTTTTAAAAATCACTGTCAGATCCCAAAATCAGTTCTATCTCTGACGTCTAGATCCGACCACCCGGTGCTAGAAATTACTTTTCCCCATCCAAACCTCCACCTTAATTTTCAAAAAAATTGTCCCCGTCTTTCTCACTCTCCCCTCCACAACCTTCATGAAGAACGCAACACCTAAATCGGAGGTATACATCGCGGTCCATGTCTGTTCTTAGTCAGATCTCAGTCTGCCTGACCAGATCTGAGACTGAGCACAGCCCTATTTGAAAATCTACCATCAAAATTACGGCCCCGAAGAAATTTCTGGAACCACAAAGGGTCGAAGGATTTCAAGTCAGCGTTCCAACGGCGCCAGTTTCACACCGATCCGACGTCGGTGATGGTCGTAGCAAGCCTTTTCGCCGGAGCACGCGGGTCTGAAACAGAGTTTCAGATCTGTGGATAGCAACTCCGACCAGTGAAGATCGGAGCCACCCGGCCTCTGACCAATGTTCCAGCCATGTCACCATCTAGGGGAGCGCGCCACCAGGTGTCACCATCATAGCGGGACCCACCCCGTCAGATCCGGAGGACCGAGCAGTACGTGGGTCCCACGAACCCGTAGATCGTGGCGTCCGGACAGCACCAAAACACAGGTTTTGGCACCGACGGAGCGACATCAAGATGCTGCCCGTCAACCCAATTCCTAATACTCTCGGGCCCCACATGTGACCTGTTACCTCTCTATGTGGAGTGGGTTGAAACTTTGTACCGCAGTAATATTTGTTAATTGGGAGTACGGATTTGGCCGGGGTTGTCTTCCCCAAGCCGGGAGCGTGGAGGTACGGTCGTAACTTCTTGACATTACATTTGCTTAGCTAGTATATGGTCATATGCCGCTGTGAGTGCATTAGGAACCTAGCCCGTGAGTTCATGTCACCGCTGTGAGCGAGAGAGTGACCCGTTCCGTGGCTCGATCCGAGCACGGAAGTGAGTCGACCACCCTTGACTCTGCCGATTTCTCAACCGCGCGGATCCACACTTTCCCTCGCTTGGGACGACGAGTGAGCTTGCGTTTCTATTAGCGACGTATAGCCCATAGGAACTCTTAGTGTCGGGCCAAAGTGTCTCTATTGTTCGTATGTTGCTGGTCGTGTCTGCACTTAGAGTCCGAGGTCCGCATTACTTAGAGTCGGTCCCTCTGTCCATCCCGTATCACTCAGCCAGCTCATCCTCGGTCAGATAAACTCGACCATCGCCAGCCATGGCGGACTCGTCACCAGGTGCGCTAGGAGCGGCTTCGGGGGAACTCTGCCGAAGACTAGGCCCTCCGCTGGCCACCGACGCCTCGGGCGAACGCACCAGAGGAATGACGACACGGGCCGGATACTGCAACCTCCCCGGGGCAAAAGCAACCTGGGCTGGAGGGGCGACGACCGACACTTGGCTAGCTCCCGGAGCAACGTGATCCACGGGGCGAGGAGCGAGCCGCGACAGCCGAACAATCTCGGGGGTCCACCCCTGAAAATGCAAAGACAAGGTTAGTCAAGCATCAGCCACAACTGCCACATCCCCACAGGAAAATAAAACCAATACCCTATGATAACGGAGGACACATCCCCAGCTCTCGAAGCAGCGCCGAGGTAAAGACGTGGTCTGCATCGGCAAGGGGATACCGGGAAATAGCCTTCAGATCCCGGCGACCCTCGGCATTGAGGGGAGGCTTCGAATCATGCCAAGGGTGAGGAAAGCCACCCCGTATCCAACCATCAGAGGATCTTTCCCAGTCCTTCGGCTTGATCAGATATACGTACCGCTCTGCCCATCCCTTACGGTTGGATGCGGTACGGGAGACTGAGATAAAGTGGTCGCGGGCACGAGCCTTGAAGTAGGTGAAATAGGTGTCGGATGGGCAACTCTGAAGAAGAAAGAACTGTTGGAACAGATTGACACTCGGCTCCACCGACGCTCGACGGCACGCATAGACAAACCTATAGAGGATGCTATAAGAATTGGGGTATATGCCCCTAGGGTTCCGCCCATAATGGCGGAGGACGGCTGCAATAAAGGGATGGACCGGGATACGAAGACCCGCCTCAAAGGAGGCCACCGGGATCATGATCCCACCGGGAGGATGACTCGTTATGTCATCCCCTACAGCGGGAAAGACAATGTCGTACTCGGGGGGAATCTGGAAGGCCTCCCGCAAACCATGGAATACCCTATAGGCCACTAAGTGCTGGGAATCCGGCCGACTAGTACCCGCACCCGAGGTGCTCGGCATACCATCCCAACCTTGAGGCATCTCCTCCGAAGAGGAAGACTCGACGCTAAGAGCTCTCATACGACGAGGCATCGCTACCGAAGAGGAGAAGAACATAGAAAGAAGGATCCTCACCAGGGAAGGAAAGGAAGATGCCTACGATGGAGTGCAACGACCAGCAAGACGTGGGTACGGTCTGCGACAGGCCCCGCAGCGCTTCTTATGAATCGCCCACTACAGTTCGACAGTTGCCCCCTGAGGGTCAGGCGAAGGGACGCCTGCCGCTATGGCTGTACGGATACCGAAGCCAGGCGACCATTCTGAGCCCACATCCCCAGAATAGGACAAGTCCCGAAGTCATCATTGCCAGTGTGGCCTCTGCCACCGCCAGAGGTGCCTTGCGCGCCAAGCAGGCTCTCGAAGCCACCAACTCCCGCCGTACGAGGAAATCGCCTTCGGATCACACCCTCCAGCAGAACCCTCTCTTGGGCTACTCTCAGTCCCTTGCGAGTGCTTGGCAACTAAGAGTAGGGGGGAAGTGAGGAGGGTAAATCTGATTTTACCCAGAAACGGCCCAAACACAAGCAGCCCATTAAGGTTTGGACGTGCTAAGCCCAACCAAGGGGCGAACATACATGTTCAACCACGTTGAACCCCCTCCTTGAGTGAATGTCTATTTTGATAGCTTTTGATGATGACCAAATACTATATGTATATATATATATATATATTATCTTTTAAATGTTCTAGCATCTAAAGTCTTGCAAAGCTTAACTTCCAATTGAGGATTTGAAGCTAAGAAGGTTAAGGAACAATCTCAACGGGTAAGCCTCTTAAACTCAAATTGCAAGGCTACATCTAATTTCCAATTATGTCTTTGCAGGGCAAGGAACGTGCATAAACACTTGAGGAGCTCAAGGACGGCTGGTGAGATCCACTTCAACTTATTGGCCCTTGATATCATGGTTTGATGTTCATTATTTTTGATCTCAAGGATCATATTGGTTTGGATCTTATCTAAGCTTAAATATATTGGGTTTGTTCTATCCATGTCTTAGCAACATTCCCTTTAATGTTTTAAAACCCAACATGTAACCCCCTAGCTTGTTACTTGGACTTAGAGTATTTTTGTTCTACTTGTTAGAAGTCCAGGGACAAGGGTCGACCCCATGGGTCGACCCCTGGTAGCTTGTTTTTTAACTCCCGCCGGGTCCTTTCACATTAACTGCAAGGGTCGACCCCGAGGGTCAACCCATTCACCCGAGGGTCGACCCCTGTGAGTTATTTTTTTAACCCGCACGGAAGGGGCACGAGGGTCAACCCCAAGGGTTGACCCATTGAATCTGGCTCTTGAAAACCCCACGAGGGTCGACCCTTTCCGGTCCGGGGTGGCGCCGTCAAACACGACCTTCGTGTAGGTGCGCCAAAAGTCTTCCAAGCCCTGTCCAAATGCCCCAAATCACTCCAGGATATGTGGATCTGGTCCCTAGGCTGTCTCTTGACCGTCCAAATCATATAAAACATATTATTGGGTTGTAAACCTAATGCAATTCGGAGAGATCTAAAGTGTGTTATTGTTCTAACCTTTGAAGTGCAGGTTCGCAGCAGCAGCTCCAGGGACTTCTTCCACCTTGTTCTGAACCTGAAAGTGAAGGGAAGAAGCTTGAATCAAGCCTCTACATCATCCCCAATAGCAAGTTGCGTGGGATATCAAAGCTGCAACCGTATTTGTGCGTCATAGCCTCATTCTTCCTCAAGGATCGACCTTCCTCCTGCTGAAGCATCAAACTACGTTCGGAGAAGAAAAAGGGGGAGCTCCAACCACAATAAATCATTCTTCACTCTTTATTTTCAGAATCATTTAGTTTGAACTTGAGCATTTGTTGTATAAACTTGAATCAGATACTTGTGGGTGGTGTTCGTGTTCGAAAACATGAACGTGTGCGTATTTGTGTGTGGCAGCCCAAATCGGGTGCCGTGTGTGTGTGTGTTTGCTGTTTTACACAGCTTGTGTGTGTGGCTCACTTCATAGTGAAGTCTTAATCCTCACTGTGAGGGGTGGACGTAGGGGACACTTCGGTGTACCCGAACCATCTAAAAACTCCGTGTGTTGCTTGTGGTTTATTTTTCCGGATTCATTATCGAGTGGGCTTCACGGTGAGTTGAGCATACACCACTTTCTTAATCAAACACATATCCTTATTTACACGCATTCACAAGTGTGATCATGTTCGTGTGAGGCCAAGTGCTTGTGTGCTTAATTAACATTATTTTCATGTGGAAGAAATTTTTAATTGGTCAGTCAATTCACCCCTCCCCTCTTGATTGCCCCCGTTCAGGACTCAACAATTGGTATCAGAGCTTTGGTCTCTGTCTCACTCGACCACACGGTCGTAGAGCAGATCCCTTTATATGGCAAACAAGGGGATGATGCGCGAAGGGCATTTGATCTAAAGACCCCCGTTCTTTGATGGATCAAATTACCCTTATTGGAAAAATAGAATGTATGTCTTTCTACGTGCCCAAGACTATGACGTGTGGCGCGTCATTAGCAAGGGTCCGTATACTCTGTCTCAAAATGAGGATGACTGGGATGATGAGGATATAAAGAAGTGTTTAGTAAACTTTAAAGCCATGAATATAATACAATGTGCCATTCATCCTAATGAATACTCACATATTTCCATGTGTTCTTCTACACAGGAGATGTGGAACAAGCTGCGGTTGATCTATGAAGAAACATCGGAAGTAAAGGAAACCAAGGCAAATCTGTTAGTCCGGGATTATGAGTTGTTTATGATGAAACCAGAGGAGTCTTCTGATATGTTTGCAAGATTGACGGAAATAACAAATGGACTAAATGGTCTAGGTAAGGAATATTCAGATAAAGAACTCGTCAAAAAAGTTTTGAGATCCTTGTCATCACAATGGCACACAAAGGCCACTGTAATTGAGGACTCAAAGGATCTCAGCACCTTGAAATTGGATGAGTTAATTGGCTCCTTGATGACTTACAAAATCAACATCAAAAGGAGCGAGGACGATCACAAGAAGAAGAAGGCAGTCACACTATTGGCCCTAAAGGTGAACCCATAAGAATCAGAGGGTAGTGACAATGATTCCACCGGCAACATCGAAGATGAGGAGCTGGTTGCCATGATCACAAGAAGAGCAAGAAGATTCGTTAAAGGAACAAGAAGGTTCAGTGGCCAATTTAGAAAAGGACCAAGGAAGCAAGGTCCTAACAGAGGTGAAAGTAGCAAGAAGGAAGAAGTTATTTGCTACAAATGCAAGAAACCCAGTCATATGCGAGGTGAGTGCCCCGATCTGATGAAAAAGCTCAAGAAATGAAAGTTCAAGAAGCCAAAGGCCATGGTGGACACATGGAGTGATGAAGATGAGGAAGAGTCGGCTAATGAAGATGAACTGGATGAGCTGGTTCAGAATTTATGTTTCGTGGAAAATGAAGACGACGCCAATGAGGTAAATTCTGAAACCGAATCTCTTACATGTGAACAATGGTAGATTGCTTATGAGTCCTTGTATGAAAAATGTAAAAAATTCAGATCTGAAAATAGAAATCTGAAAAAGAAAATTGATCATTTTGTGCATGCTGCAAAGTCTTGTGAGAATTGTCATGTTTTAAAATCTGAGTCTGAAAAGTTGAAACATGAAAATGAAATTCTTGTGTCTAAGGTTGAGCTATTTGAAGATGAGAGTTCATGCATGCGAGAGGACCAATCCACCTTTACCAAAATGCATGAAGACTTAAAAAGAGATTTAGACCAAGTAAAGTTGGAAAGAAATGCATGCATTCAAGCCAAAGAAATGGCTGAAAACATGATTCAATCACTAAAGCATGAAGTCAATGAGTTAAGGGATGATATTGCCATTCTTGAAAAAGGAAAAACATTACAATCTGAAACACATTCAACTCATGTGTCTCCCAGAAGTTCATCTCCATCCTCGTCAAAAACACATGTGCATAATTCATTCTTGAATAAAGGTAGGAGAAGGAACATGGATAGAGCCATTACATGCTTTTATTGTAGAAGGTTAGGCCATGACATGTATGATTGCAGAATTATGAAATTTGATGATGAAAGCTTTGCTAGAATGAGAAATAGATCATACACATCTCATGTTTTTAACCATCGTGGACCCAAGCTTGCTTGGGTACCAAAATTCACATAAGTACTTGTGTTGTGCTTGCAGGTCTGCTTGAGAACTCAAAAGAATAGGTGGTATTTGGATAGTGGATGCTCTCGGCACATGACGGGAAACAAAGAATTGTTTGCGAACTTGTATGAAAAGGATGGTGAAACAGTGGCATTTGGTGGTAAGGACAAAGGAAAAATCATCGGAGAAGGTAAGATAGGTAAGAATCAAAATCATGCCATTGAGAATGTCTTGCTTGTGAAAGGATTGCATCATAATCTTTTGAGTATAAGTAACTTTGCGATAAAGGATGCAATGTGACTTTTGATTCTAACCACTGCACCGTTGTGAATAAAAATACTCATGAGATAAAGTTCATTGGTTTTAGGCATAACAATGTATATATGATTGATTTGGATGAACCCTCTCATAAAAATCTGTGTTTGGTTGCAAGGAATAATGATGATGTTTGGATTTGGCATCACCGACTTGGGCATGCAAGTTTTAATATTTTGCTAAAATTGTCTCGAAATGATTTGGTTGTTGGACTGCCTAAGCTGAAGGTTACTGATGAAGGAGTCTGTGGGACGTGCAGCATGGGTAAGCAAACAAGGACATCATTTAAATGCAAGAATGATGTAACTACATCAAGGCCCCTTGAGTTAATCCACATTGACCTATTTGGACCAAGCAGAACACATAGCTTGGGTGGTAAATTATATGGCTTTGTCATTATGAATGATTACTCAAGATTTTATTGGGTTTACTTCCTTTCACATAAAAATGATGCCCTGACAGAATTTGAAGCATTTTGCAAGGTAGTTCAAAATGAAAAGGGGTGTTGCATCAAAGCCGTGCAGAGCGATCACGGTAAGGAATTTGATAACCATGAGTTCAGCAACTTTTGCAGGGCTCAAGACTATACGCATGACTTCTCTACACCAAGAACCCCCGAACAGAATGGTGTTGTTGAAAGGAAGAACAGGACGCTAATTGAGATGGCAAGAACCATGCTAAACGAGAACAACTTGCCGAGGTACTTTTGGGCTGAAGCAGTGAACACTGCTTACTACATTGTCAATCGCGCCATGGTAAGACCACTGTTGAAGAAAACCCCTTATGAGCTGTACCGAGGTAAGAAGCCAAACATTTTCTACCTTAGACCGTTCGGCTCAGTTTGTTACATTCACAACAATGGTAAGGTGGACCTGGCTAAATTTGACCCCAAAAGTGACAAAGATATATTTCTTGGATACTCTCTTAGCTCAAGAGCTTATCGAGTGTATAACTTGAGAACTCTTGTAGTTGAGGAAAGCCCCCATGTCATCATTGATGAATCATCTTCTAAAAGCACTAATGAAAAATCTATTTTGTAGGACGATGAATTGAATGACGGTAATATCGAGATGATGGAAGGAAAAACTGAAAAATAAGAAGTAAAAGAACCACAAGAAGATGATGCAAATCCATAAGATCAGTTGGAACAGCAGCTTCCAAGGCAATGGACTTTTGAAAAGGACCATCCGCTGGAGAATGTGATCGGCAATGTTGAAGACGGAACAAGAACATGAGCCTCCTTCAGGGAAGTTGAAAATCAGAACTATATTGCCTTACTTTCTCTGTTTGAACCTCACTCTATTGAAGAGGCCTTGAAGGATGAGTCTTGGATCATGGCTATGCAAGAAGAACTACACCAGTTTCAAAGGAACAAAGTGTGGTTCCTCGTGCCATGTCCTATAAACCACTCAGTGATCGGAACAAAGTGAGTTTTTTGAAACAAAATAAACGATCAAGGAGTGGTAACTAGGAATAAGGCCAGGCTTGTAGCTAAAGGCTATAGCCAAGAGCTTGGAATTGATTTCGATGAGTCTTTTACTCCAGTAGCAAGACTCGAGGCAGTGAGAGTCTTATTATCATTTGCATGCTGTAACAACATTAGATTATTTCAAATGGATGTTAAAAGTGTATTTTTGAATGGCTATATACAGGAGGACGTGTACGTGGAGCAACCACCGGGGTTTGAGGACACAAAGCACCCAGACTATGTGTACAAGCTAGACAAGGCACTCTACGGTCTGAAACAAGCACCCCGGGCATGGTATGAACGGTTAAGTGAATTCCTCATTCAAAATGGATTCAAACGAGGTAATGTTGATCAAACCCTTTTCACGAAGTTGAATGGTAAGGAAATCTTAATTGTTCAAGTTTACGTAGATGATATCATTTTTGGCTCCACTAAAGATGCCTTAAGCAAAGACTTTGCAAAGTTGATGCAAAATGAATTTGAAATGAGTCTTATGGGAGAGCTAACATTCTTCTTGGGATTGCAGGTCACACAAACAGTTGATGGTTTGTTTATACATCAAAAGAAGTACGCTATGGAGTTGCTGAAGAAATTCAATTTGACATCAACCAAACCACAACCAACTCCCATGTCCACTTCAATAAAGATTGATCAAGATGAAAAAGATAAATCCGTGGACCAAAAACTTTTCAGAAGCATGATTGGTTCATTGTTGTACTTAACTGCTAGCCGGCCCGACATACAATTTGCCGTATGCTTATGTGCGAGATTTCAGTCTAATCTGAAAGAATCACACATGTCGGCCGTGAAACATATTTTCAGATATATTGCTGGTTCAGTTAATTTGGGATTATGATTTTTGCGTAAATCGAGCCTTGATTTGGTAGCTTATTTCGACGCCGATTATGCGGGCTGTAAAGTGGATCGAAAAAGTACCAGCGAGTATTGCCAGTTTCTTGGGAGATGCGTGGTCTCATGGGCCTCCAAGAAACAAAACTCAGTGGCATTATCAATGGCCGAAGCCGAGTATGTGGTTGTAGGTAGTTGTGTTCCCCAGGTGCTATGGATCCAACAACAATTGATTTACTATGGCATTTCTTTCAAAAACATCTCAATTCTTTGTGATAATACTTCAGCCATAAATCTGTCAAAGAACCCTGTCCATCACTCTCGCATGAAGCATATTGAAATTAGACAACATTTCCTTAGGGATCATGTAAGCAAGGGTGATGTGGAAATCAGGTTCATTGAAACAGACCAACAAGTTGTCGACATATTCACCAAACCTCTTAGTGAAGATAAATTCACAACATTCAGGAGAGAATTAGGGGTTTGTAGGATAGACGGGTCTGAATCTTGATCATTTGCTCAACTGTGTGTATATGTCATTGCATTGCATGCATTTGCATTAGTTAGGTGCATAATTGATTTTCTTTGACATGCATGTGCATTATGTTGCCTGCAAAACAAAAAGAAAAAAAAATATTGTGTGAAAAATCTTGTGGTGTGTATTGCATTACTTCTATTTATAATTACACACACATTAATTGTTAGTTCAATGGTCGATATTACCTTGAATATACTCAAATGCCAAATAGGGAGCGAAAATCGTTCAAAATCTGAAATCCGGAGTATTGGTTGAGAAACGTCAAGTACGATCTTCAATTTTCTTAAACAACTCCCCAATTGATTTCAACCCTTAAACAAATCAATTTTCTTGTTTCCAACATGAATTTATCATTGGGGACTAGAGCTGAACCTTGTTGATCTTCCATTACACTTCAGTCACTTTTTTGGTGGAATACAATGGAAGGGTCGACCCCAAGGGTCGACCCACTCGACCCTCGCGGATCCGAAATCTTCTGGGGCCGGGGTTGCGGGGGTCAACCCACTGGGTCGACCCGTTACGATTGGGCAGTTCCAGCCGTGTCTGAACCGCCCTACAAGTGGGGGAAACCCAATGTTTCCCCCTTCCCATCTCCTAAAACCCCTCAAGCCCTCTTCTAAACCAAGCCACAATCTCTTGCAAGACCACAAATCACCTATTGGCACCCAAAAATGCTCCAAGCCCTAGCCGCGGATTCCTCCGGTGGCATCCCGCGGATTCATCCTTGCAATGGTTCAAGACATCGTTCTTGCTTCCAATCCGTCTGAGGTATGTTCTTGGCGTGTGGAGGATCTTTTATTCCATGCATTAGCCTTCCATCCTTGTTAAACCATCAAGATCTACAACCTCATCAAGCGGTTCTTTCGATTTATGTTCTAGATGGCCCCAAGGAGGCGTCCTTCTCAAACAAGAGAAGCATCGGGCTCGGCAAGAGAGCGTCGATCTAAACTGTCACGCCCCGAGCCTTTATGACCGCAGAAGACTCGCTCGAGAAACGTGAACAGCCGGTATGGTAAGCCTCTTGCAAGCAAGAATGATCATAGCGCAAGACAATCACACACATAAATGCAATTGCACAATATTTTCATCAAACTCCAACTTATTTCATAATAATCAAATATTCAAATACAATAACTTTCAACTTCTTCCAATCTATCAGACTCAAGAAATAGCAAAATTACATAGACTCAATCTAAACAATATAGACTTTCCTAAGTCTTCACTCTCATCTTTGACAACACTTTCATTTGCTCTCGGACCGGCTACTTGTATAACCCGAATCTGAATTCGAATCACTTTCATTTCTTGAAAAGAATGGGAATAGGTAATGAGCACACTTGTCCAGTAGGTATCTTCACATCAACATGAAGGAATCATTAAAGTAATTAACATTTTAGCTCTAAAGACATAGGGTGAAATCATGCGAATGCGATCAACCATGCGAATACCTAAAGTAACAAAGATGATCATTTAAGATAGAATGAGAGCAAGTATAAACTAGCAAGAATGTAACAAGAACATGTTATGGCCTTTCAAGAATAAGAATGTAATGAAAATGTACTAGCAAGCCACATAATCATCACTCTAGTATCTTTTGCTTATGAGCAAGTACTTCGTGAATTTTTGTGGAATATCAAGTCATGTACAAGAAAGTCATGTCGTGCCGTGAATATTCACTTATTTATAGAGAAAGTACTCCCAGCGCAATGCGACGTCAGTAGCATCATACCCCATGGTTTATAATAGTATGTTTCCGGCAATCAGCCGAGGGGACTAGCATAGAGCCCTTGAACACAATTAGTGCTCGATCGCATCTTCAAGTATAAATCAAGCTACTTCCACGCATGTAACAATAAAGTATGGCCAAGAATGTACAATTCAATAAGTTCATGATAACACTATTCAATGAATGAACGTTTCAATTTAATAATGCGAGAGTCAAGAATGACTTAAATAAGGTTATGCTTATGGGAATAAATCGGCAGCATAACGGTACATTTCTTTAACTTTTATTTCATTATATTAAGCCTCTTTGGATAATATGGCAAGTTCTAGATCATCAATAATCCATCTAGAAACTATGGAACATCAACCCTTGGGTCAAACCTCAAGTTAAGCACTTAAATAATGTGACGGTCAAGGACTGGGCCGTTACATGATGTGACGCTCCTGTATTCAGCCGTTACATTAGTCTGAATCCAGAAATAGTAAAATAGACTTAATGAAATGTGACGGTCTTATATTGGGCCGTTAGATGCTCCTGACGGTCCAGTATAGATCCGTTACATTACTAGAACCAGAAACATCGATAGTGTAATCTACTAAATGGGCTTTAATGGTACAACCAACTCGGCGTCCTAGTGGGAATCCCAGGCTCGCGGAGAATTGCGGAGGCCTTGAAACAAGATTTTCTAGTCAATTGGAAGGAATATCCAATAGAGAGGTCCTCATGTCCAAGAATAATATTCCTATAGTACAAAGTGTTAACTAATGGACAACATACCGAAATATGTGTCATGTACTTAAAGAAATGACTCTATAGATAGAGAGAATGTGTAACAATATGAAATCATGATAAAACTTTGTCAATACAACATTTAAAATCATGGAGTTAATACAAACTATAGTGCTTTGGTATGAAATTAACATATCCTTAAAATAATTGAAGATGCTTTTAACATGCGATACTTATCATGAACCAATTAATAAATTTAAAGTCATATCAACAAGTCAAAACTTAGATAACTAAGCATATTTATAAGTTAATGTGACTGTTCTTCAATTCTGTCTACAGTTACTCTGACGGTCGAGAATGGGGGCGTCACAGTGATTGTGACGGTTTATCGTGGGACCGTTACAGTGTTGTAACACATTGAGTCTGGGCCGTCAGAGATAACAAAGAAATTTTAAAAATAACAGAAGGTGTGACGGCTTATCGTAAGGCCGTTAGATAACTGTGGCGGTCTTACCTTGATGCGTCAGATCGTCTGCTGGTAAAAATCTAAGGTTTCAACTTACATCATGTCTAGAAATCATATATAAACTTCCATATGATAGAACGAAGGCTAACCTACTAGTATGCATGGGTTTTCTGTGAATTTGACAAGAGAGTTCCTTTTTAACTTAGTTAGGGTTAAGAGTATACATGTATGCATGACCTACTAAAACATGAAATTCATGATCTATGATGCATGAAATTAATCAAAACCAGAGGACTTTTATCCCTAACAAGATATTTTTGCCAATCATGAGATGGCCTACTATTGTGCCCCTGGTTTTGATGATGACAACCATAAGATGTGTATGTTGAATCCAACTTAAAATGTTGAACTAAATCTTGATTCAGTAACGCATGCCTTTGGCTCATTTTTGATGCAAGAAAGGAACAGGGTTGACGCTGGGAGTTCAAGGCGTCCACGCAGAAGTTGAAGAGGTAAAATCATAAGTCACTGATATAATCTCAGTGCGTCAACACCACACTATTGTAGCGTCGACGCATCAGCTTAAGAAGCAGAGGTATTCAAAAATCTACTTCACTGCGTCAACGCCACAGTAGAGCAGCGTCGACGCATCAGTTCAAAAGGCAGAAGTATGGTTCACTGGAATACCCCAGTGCGTCAACGCAACAGCAAGATAGCGTCGACGCAGCAGTTCAATCTGAGATGAAATTGGCTCTGGGTTAGCTTAGTGGGTTGACGCAGTGACCCAATGCGTCAACGCATCCACCTATGAACTTAAAGCTTTGTGGACAGTTCAAGGTAGCGTAAACCCTTTGGTCACCATGGGTTGACGCCATATGAATTCTTTCATAAAATTAGTTGGGTGGACCCCAATCATTAGTGACGTCAAAGACCACATCAGCCAAAAAGTGTTTCGATCTTATTTTCATTCGCGATTCCAGAAGGCTCTGATGAGATCAATCAGTGGGCTAACCAAAAAATCTGGTTGGGGCCCACTAGATGTATATATTACATGAATCTGGAAGTGAACGCGGGAACCTGATGATCGAAGAAGGTTTTGGAGATTTCAAAGCTGTTGCGGACAAGGTTGAGGAAGAGAAGCTCACGAGAAGAACTGGGAGTTCATCTTCTTCCTGATGGCGATCTGCTGAAGACCTAAGGAGATCTAGGAGCAGTGATCTATCGCAAGTTCATCTACATTTCAGAAGAAGAAGATTAGCTGATCGATGAAGCCTTTTCTCTCATACTTCTGAATTCAAGCCTGAGATCCGGCTGCCTCACAGATCTGAGATTGTTCTTTCATTACTGAGTGATTTTGTTTATTGTTTATCTTTTCAATTTGAACTCTATTACATTGTTTCTCCCTCGTACTGGTTTGAGTAGAGGGAGGGGTTTGATCCAGCGGATTGTGCTTGGATCAAGGGTGTTTGGGCACGGTTGCCTGCAAGCTGTTCGTCAGCGGTTTAGAGGATCTTTACTCTGGTTAAGCCAAGCTATAATGCTCAGCGTTGTTTGAGGAAGTAGTTCCTTGGTGAAGCTAAGCTGTAAAGCTCAGCAGGGGTCCTCACTGGCTTAGTGAGGGGTGGACGTAGGTCTCCACAGGGAGACCGAACAACCATAAACATCTGTGTTCCTATTGTGGTTTGCTATTCTCACATTATCCATCTCTCGTTAGATGTTTGATTAGGCACGATCTTCATATAGTCTGTTTACTGGACTTCTAATTAGTATTCTGATCTATAAAGCGAGTGTGATCTTGCATTAATTTTTCAAAGGGTCAACCTATTCACCCCTCCCCTCTAGTTTGACCTTCCACCTAATTCAACACGTGGTATCAGAGCTAGGCTCTCTTGTCAAGGGTCTCACAACCCAGAGAGATTTAGTGGAATGGAAAACAAGGGGCTCATTCCTGAAGGGTATGTAGTGAATAGGCCACCCTTCTTTGATAGCACTAACTATGCTTACTTGAAAAATCGGATGTAGGTATTTCTGAGAGCTCAGGACCATGAGATTTGGAGAGTCATGAGCAAGGGACCATATTAGTTAGAAGGAGATGAGGAACTGTGGGTGAAAGAGCAGATTCGGAAGTCCAACATCAATTGGCAAGCTATGAACATCATGCAATGCTCATTGCATCCCATGGAATTTTCACGAGTATCCTCATGTGCCAGTGCCAAGGAAATGTGGGACAGACTTCAAGTCATCTATGAAGGTACGTCAGAGGTAAGAGAGACAAAAGCTAATATGTTAATTTCTGAATATGAAGCTTTTAGAATGAAGCCAGAGGAAAATATATCTGAAATGTATGCTAGACTAACTTTATTAGTGAATGGTCTTAGAGGTCTAGGAAAGGTTTATACTGATTATGAACTAGTCAGGAAAATTCTTAGATCCCTAACTCAAATTTGGCACACCAAGGCCACTATTGTTGAGGAATCTAGGAACCTTCCTACCACTACCCCTGATGAGCTTATCGGATCTTTGATGGCTTATGAGCTGAACCTCAAAAGGATAGATGAGAATGTGAAAAAGAAAAAGCCTCTTGCATTGAAGGCAGGACCAAGTAGCAAGGAGAGTTCAGATGACAGTCAGTCATCCAGTTCAAACAATGATTCAGGTGAGATAGCTATGCTCACCAGGAAATTCAGGAAATTTTTAAGGAAGGAAGGTAAGGCTGGATGGAGTCGAAGACCGCAGGTAAGAAATAGTTCAAAATTCAAATCAGAAAATTCAAAGAAATCTGACAAGGTTGTTTGTTATAAATGTAGGAAATAAGGACATATCAAATCTGAATGTCCAGAGAATATGAAAAAAGCTCAGCCAAAGTGGAAAAAAAAAAGCCCAAGGCCATGATAAGTACGTGGAGTGACGAGGAGAAAGATGAAGATGAAGAAGAAAGCACGTCTGAAGAAGAGAGTGATGTTAAGCTGTGCTTCATGGCTAAGGATGATGAGCAGGATGAGGTAACTTCTTCCTTCGAAAACTTCTCTTGCAGTGATTGGGAAGAAGCATTTAATCAATTGTTAGATACATATGATTATGTTAAGAAAGAAAATAAATCACTCAAGAAAAAGAAAAATCTGACTAGTCAAGAAAATTCATTGAATGAGAAAATCAGGTGCCTAGAAGCTGAAATTACCAGTTTAAGAAAATTTCTTGATGAAAGTGACCAATGTAGAGATCAATTAATAGAGATGAAGAGAGAAAATGAATTTCTTCTAAAAGTGCATGATGAACTGAAACTCAGAATGCAAAAATTGGAGAGTGAAGTAAAAGTTGCTGAAGAAAAGTATGAAGCCATTCAAGGAGTAAATCAGGAACTCCAAGAAAATTTGAAGAAACTGGAATATGAGAATTCAAGTAAACAAGCCTCTCTTGAGAAATTAACACAATGTAAAAACAATCTTGAAGCTATCATGGGAATAAGAAGCAATTTTAGAAAAGAAGGACTTGGTTATAATCCAACCAAGAAAAAGGATCTAGGAACCAGATTTATAACATTTGTTTCTGAACAAGGTACATCTGAGCAAAGCCAAACGGCTGAAAAGAAGTCTTGTGAGAAAAATAAAGAAAAGGGAAAAGAGAAAGTGAAGGTCATCTTAAAAGCCAATCATCACAAGAATGTGCCTAATTTCAGAAGTAAACACTAAGGTCAGCCTATAGACCCTAGTTCATCAACCCAGCATCAAGGATATAGAAATCTAGGGAGTCATAGGTCTGGTACAAGATAGTTGCGTCAACGCACTGAATACCCTGCGTTCACTCAACCCATGTCCCAGGGGTTCTACAGAAATAATGCTAGAACAAACCATTGGCCGCGTCAACGCAGTGTCCATACTACGTCAACGCATACACCCTTCCGGGATGGGTATTCTTTCAGAAACATGAGAATGAGTCGACGCAGCCACTACAGTGTGTCGACGCACCCTATGTACCAGAACCCATATGACAGAAGGGTTGGGTGGGTGAGTCAACGCAGTCAGGAGAGAGGGTCTACGCAGTGAACCTTCATCCCTTCAAGAACTCAATATTTCTCTAGAACCTCTCATCCTAGGTTCCTCGGTGCTTCTTGGAGTCATCCTAATCATTGGAATGGGAACAAGAATAAAACCTCATACTTCTCTAACAACAGAAATGGTTCAAAAAGGTCATTCCAAAGGGTACCTCAACCCAATCAAAAAAATCTCAAATCTATGACCCCCACATCTCAAAAACCCTCAAAACAACAGATTTGGATTCCCAAAAGTATGCTGTCTTACTTGACACAATCATATGGTCTGATGGGACCCAAGTGTATTTGGGTTCCAAAATCTCTTGTTTGATGTGATTTGCAGGAGTGCCTTGCAGCTGTACACAATAGGCGGTATCTTGACAGCGGCTGCTCAAGGCACATGACGGGCGATAAGGAAAAATTCTGTTTCCAAGTTGAGAAAGAAGGAGGACATGTCACTTTTGGGGGGAACAATAAAGGTAAAATTATTGGCAAAGGTAAAGTTGGCAAAAATCCCCTGAACTCTATTGATGATGTGTTACTTGTTGAAGGATTAGAATACAATCTTCTTAGTATAAGCCAACTGTGTGATAGGGGGCACAAAGTTGTGTTTGATTCTCATGCATGCACTATTCTTGAAATGCAATCTGATAGTGTCAAATTCACTGGAAAAAGAATAAATAACATGTACATGGTAGACTTGGATGATCCTGCTCATAACAATCTTTGCCTAGCTGTGAATAAAAGTGAGCTGGCTTGGCTATGGCATCGTAGACTAGGACATGCTAGCTATAGTGTCATGCATAAGTTAGTCAAATTCAACATGGTGAATGGTCTGCCTGATGTTTCATTTAAGCAAAATGACAAAATTTATAATGCATGCACTCAAGGCAAGCATACTAAGAAGTCATTTAAATCCAGAATTGAAAATCAATCTTCTAGACCTCTTGAACTTGTTTACATGGATCTGTTTGGACCCACAAGAACAGCAAGTTTAAGTGGCAATAAATATGGATTTGTTTTGGTAGGTGATTTTTCTAGGTTTACTTGGGTATTCTTTTTAAATCATAAGAATGATGCATTTAAAGAATTTCAGGCATTCTTCAGGAAAGTTCGGCAAGATGGTAAGTATACTATTTCATCTATCATGTCAGATCATGGAGGAGAATTTAAAAATTCAGAATTTGATGGTTTTTGCAGGGTAATGAGAATATCTCACAAGTTTTCATCTCCAAGAACTCCTGAACAGAATGGAGTGGTGGAAAGAAGAAACAGAACCCTTGTCGAGATGGCTAGAACAATGTTGATCGAAGGACAACTCCCAAGGAAGTTCTGGGCAGAGGCGGTAAATACAGCTTGCTACATTGTAAACCAGGCAATGGTAAGACCTTTGTCCAAAAAGACTCCATATGAATTGTTGAAAGGTAAGAAGCCCTCTGTTATACATTTCAGAGTTTTTGGATCTAAATGTTTTGTTCAAAATAATCACAAACGGAACTTAGATAAATTTGAACCTAAGAGTGAACCAGCTATATTTATAGGATATTCAAATCACTCTAGGGCCTATAGAGTCCTAAATGTCAAAACTCAATCTGTTGAAGAATCTCCACATATTGTCTTCGATGAAATGAATGTCAGGTCTGAAAATGAACAATCTTACAGGGACAAAGATGATGGAGAGTTTCTTGAAGAAAAGGAAGAACAATATACTCAAGAGGAAGAGCAAATGTCAAATGAGAATCTAGCAGAATCAAGCACTAGAGGTAATGCAGATGCTAATGAAGGTAACTCTCTGACCAATGTTAGAATGTTAAGAGACCACCCTCTATCAAGCATTATTGGTAATCTGCATGACCCTACCAGAACTAGATCTCATTTTAGAACAATTGAAGAAATGGATAATTTGGCTCTTATATCTCAAATTGAATCTAAAAATGTAACTGAAGCCCTGAAAGATGATTGCTGGATAAATGCAATGCATGAGGAATTAAATCAATTCAAAAGAAATAAAGTGTGGCACCTTGTGCCAAGACCCAATGAACTTTCAGTAATTGGAACTAAGTGGGTCTTTAGAAATAAACAAAATGAAAATGGAATTACGATAAGAAATAAAACAAGACTGGTAGCACAAGGATATAACCAAGAATTTGGCATTGATTTTGAAGAATCCTTTGCACCAGTAGCTAGATTAGAAGCTATTAAATTATTACTTACATATGCATGTTGTCATGGAATAAAACTCCATCAAATGGATGTAAAAAGTGCATTCCTTAATGGTTTAATAAAAGAAGAGGTGTATGTTGAACAACCCCCCCGGTTTTGAATCTATAGACTGCCCTGACCATGTTTACAGATTAGACAAAGCTCTCTATGGGCTCAAACAGGCACCTTGAGCATGGTATGATAGACTCATCTCATACCTCACTGAGAAAGGATATTCAAGAGGTAAAGTGGACTAAACCCTATTCACCAAGGTAAGAAATAATGACATTATTCTGGTTCAAATCTATGTTGATGATATAGTCTTTGGATCCACTAAACCAAGCATGTGTGAGGAATTTACAAATTTGATGACCACAGAATTTGAGATGAGTCTAATGGGTGAGCTTCAATTTTTTCTAGGTCTACAAATCACCCAAAGCAATGATGGATGCTTCATCAACCAGGCAAAGTACATATCTGAATTATTGAAGAAATGTCAAATGGAGAATCTTAAGGCAATCAGCACTCCAATGAGCACCAATACAAGTTTGGATGCAGATCTGAAAGGTAAATCAGTAGACGTAAAGACTTATCAAGGTATGATCGGATCACTCCCCTATCTTACTACATCTAGGTCAGAAATCCAATTTTGTGTATGTATGTGTGCTCGTTTTCAGTCTGATCCTAAAGAATCCCACTTGAGCTCTGTCAAGCGTATCTTTCGATACCTTGCTGGAACTCGAGATTTAGGGATTTGGTATCCTGCATCTTGCACTTTTGATCTCGTATCATACTCAGATGCAGACTATGCTGGATGTAAACTTGACAGGAAAAGCACAAGTGGCTATTGCCAATTTTTGGGAGGGTGTTTGGTTTCTTGGGCATCCAAGAAACAACACTCAGTGGCACTATCCACTGCAGAGGCAGCATATGTCGCTGCAGGGAGTTGTGGCACTCAAGTGTTGTGGATCAAACACCAACTCCAAGATTATCAAACTGTTCTTGGATGTGTCCCAATATTGTGTGATAACACAAGTGCCATTAACCTGGCAAAGAACCCCATCCAGCACTCTAGGACCAAACATATAGAAATCAGACATCACTTCTTGCGAGATGAAGTTAATAAAGGAAGCTTTAAACTGATTTTTGTAGACTTAGAACATCAACTAGCTGACATTTTTACCAAGCCTCTGAATAATGAAAGATTTTCTTGTCTTAGGAGAGAGCTTGGCTTGTGCAATCCTCATCTTGATGCCTAAATTGATTGCTTGTATTCTTCTTTGAAACCTGTTTGGTTAACTGTGCCTAGGAATAAATTGATTTCTTCTTTAAATTGTTTGCTTAAGTTGAAAATGCCTGATCTCTAAATAAGCCACATATTTAGGGGGAGTTTAGTTTTGAGCATTTTCTTTAAGGAGCACATGATAAATAAAAAGCCATCATGTCAACAATTACATCTTCATCCATATTTTCAGTCATGCATGAATGGAGGGAAAGTTTGCATTAGTTCCTACTTGCTAAGGAGTGCAATTCTGTCCCTAGATTAAGTGATCTGGGATTCTGAAGAGTGGTTAATAAGGTTGAGTTAACGCTGCTGCAAGACTGAGTCAACGCACTGACAGAAATTTTTTGGAAACAAGCTGGAAATTGAACTGACTGGTTGAGTGAGTTAACGTAGTCACATGGTTGAGTTGACGCACTGTCATAAACCTGGTGCAAATCAGTTCTGGAATTAATTGGATTACGTCAGAAGGGTTAACGCAGCACTGGAGTTGGGTTCTCACATATCTCATTAAATCACTCAATCTCTTGTTGAAATCTTCTAGTACCTCAGTTTGTCTGAAACTTGGAGTCGTCTTCTCAACCTCTCATCAACCTTGTTTCTTCTATACTCAGTTCTTCAGCTTGTAGTGAAGTACCTCTCAATCTTCTGTATGAGGGAAATTTCTTGAGCTCCGAAATGTGAATTGATGTCATAGATTCAGGGGGAGCTAAAGTAATAATTCCTTTATAAGAGGTGATCTTTATTGACTGGCTCTATGCAGTATTAATGGTTGGAGATCTATAAATCTTTTGTTCTTTGAATGCTAAAATTCTTGAACATAAAGGTGCTTTGCATATGGAATAGTCATGGAACTACTTAATAAAACTGGGAACTCATCCATTTTTGAACTATGATGATCAACTAAAGAGACCACTTTGTGCAAATGAATTTAATATCTGTATTGACTTTAAACTCAGAATAGGTTTAATAAGAGCTGAAGAAACAAACCCTATGCAATGTATATAAATATCTACATGGAATAAATTGCAGAGCAATGGCAAGCTTTCACTGAGAAACTGTCTCTATGCACCAAAGAAGTGCTAAGGAGCATGTCATGAAGTGAGCTGTTATCTCTGTGTCAAAAGAAAAATAATTCATTGCAGAGAAATGGTAACTTTCACTGAGAAACTACCTTCATGCACCAATGAAATGTTAAAAGGCATGTCATGATGTGAGTTGCCAACTCTGTTTCATTGGAGCAGAATAGTTAGCTATGCTAAGTAACCGGGAACTCTGGTGTCTGATAAACATGTCTACCCGTGTCAAAAGGCTAGCTACACTTGACTGCAAATGAGAACTTAAAAGATATATATATGGGTGGTTGACCTGAAGCTCATATAAAAACCTATGGAGTTCATTTTCAATACTGATTAAATTCACTTCTCTAAGGGCCTCTTGAAATTGAACAATCTAAGGGAAAGATATGAGAAAGTTCCAAGTGTGTAAATTGTTCTATCCTTATTCCATAATCATGCTCCTCTTATTCAAGGATCTGTCTCAAATTTTTAAGATTGTTTTTCTCCACATCATTAAATGTATTAGGGGCTCTCATCATTTCTCATCATATCTCTCATAAGGGAACTTGAATTTTATCGATTAAAAATCCCTGAATGTAATTTCATCTTTTCATAATTTCAATGTCTTTAGAATGCCTAAATACTATGGGTATTCACTATTTCTTGTCTACTTAACACTACATTCATGACTCGCTTTGGTGGCGTCGACGCAGTGCCTCACTGCATAAACGCAGTCATTCAATAACTCCGATTTCTTCCCAGTCTGGTTCAGCACAGTGAACTGGTTCATCCTTTTGAATTGAAAATGAGTCGTCACCTTCTTTAAAACCCCGCAACGTAAACACTACCGTCTACTCAGCTCCTTCCAAAACCTAGTGGGCTTCTACCTCTTCGAATCTCTGAGTCTTTCCTCCTCAGCTCCTTCTCTCAATTTTCTCTCCTGTTCCCGTTTGATTCTCCCTGCCATGGCGCCTCCGGAACAAGTGAAGAAGGGGAAGAACAAGAATGGTCTAAAGAGAAGAGATCCCATCTTTGCTACTGGCAAGATTGAGCCTCAAAAAAATATCAACCTACTCAAGAGAAGTCACCGTCTCAGTCAGTTCCACGGAAAGATAAAGGGAAAGAAAAGAGCTTGCCGGCAAAGACAAGGGCAGCGAAGCAAAAGGAGACTCACGTTGTTCCCGTGGCAGATCCTCCAGAGGAGATACCCTCTCCTTCTGCTCCACGGAAACGAAACGAAAAGAAAAAGAGATAGACCATCTCTTCGACAACGCCGTCTCCATCCAAGCCCGCCGACCAAAAAGAGAAAGCTCTCTAAATCAAGGGCCGAGGAGCAGTCCACATCTTCAGCTGCTGCGAAGGGGAAGCAAGGTGCGGACAGCTTACATGCAAGGTCTTCTGATCCCTCTCTCACCATCAATGTGGAAGAACCTCTGAAAGTCCTTATTCCACGGTATATTGTTGCTACCGATGTTGAGATGCTTGAGGTTTTTCCGTAACTATTCCCTACTTTGGATTATCAGGGTTGGTGGTCTTTCGTTACAAATCATAAGATTTATTACCCCACCCTAGTTAGGGAATTTTACCACAATTTGAAGTATGAACCTCAGATCCCCAAAATTTCTTCAACTGTAAGGAATGTTAGTTTCGAATTGACAAACAAACTAGTTGCCAGAGCTTGGAAAATACCAATGAATGGGGTTCAGCTACATAGTTTTCAGTTTGATGAACATGCAGCTTATGCTCTTCTGACTGACAAACCCAGTGATCCTACAGACGTCAGGGAGACATTTTTATCTAGTCTTAAAGCAAATAGGTTCTCTCCATTCAATAGACTACTCCACCATATCTGCACATCCATGATAACACCTCAGAGCAGTGGTAGGGAACGGGTCACTGAGATGCAGAGATTTTTATTGTATTGCATGCTGAAAAAGATAAACATTTCATTGTCAGATGTAATCATTCAGACTATGGGATCTTTCAATCTAGGACACTCCCATATGCTGCTCCATTGACTGCCATATTTAGAAAAGTTGGAGTAAATTTTGGAGATGAGAAGAAACTGAATATTCTTAAAGGGAACGTATACTCCCTCTCTTACATTCAGAAATTCATGGGATTTAAAGTCATAAATGGAAAGCCAGTCAGGGTTTTGCCAAGTCAGAAACCTGTATCTACTTCAGTGGAAGCTGGTCAAGAAGTGAGAACTGAAACACAAGATCAGCAAGAGACCAATCTAAACAGAATGGAAAGACCAGAGGCAAGGGCAGATAGACCTGAAGCCAGTTCAGCCAGAATGGACTACCAAGACTTCAGCAATATCCAAGATGATTACAATGTACAAGATGATACTCCTGTGTTTCCAGTTGCTTCCAGAGAGCTTGTCATTGTACAAGGTCCTCTTCCAGAACCCTCTCCACCAAGGGGACCTGCATCTACTTCTGAGGAGATTCCAGCTAACTTTCAGCATGATGCTGGTATGCCTGATTTGTCTGGCATCAATCCTACACTCATTCAATTTTTGGAAATGAAATTCAAGAGCATTGACTCTTCCATAATGCACCTAACCTCAACAACAGATATGAGGCTGTCACACCTTGAACAGAAATTAGATAGCAGATGGGAAAAGTTTACACGTGATAAATTCAAGTCAAACAAGAAGCTTCATGAATTTATGGAATCTCTTCTTCAAGCTTGTCAGAAAGCTGGTTCAGTCATGCGTAATCTACAAAGCTTGCATCACCAATGTTTGAACAGGTTACAGAGTGTACAGACATACAACTATGATGTCAAGGAAAATCAGTCAAAGCTGAATCTGAAATATTCTACCCTGATAGACAAGAATTTGATGTTCAGTGAAACGATTCAAAACTTGTTTGAAAAGATTACATCTTTTGGTCAGGACCTTGCTAAACTGTTTGAACGAACCACTCTAGTCGGTGATGAAGTTGTGGATGTGTTGCATATTCTAAAAGAAAACTTCCCACCCACAATTGAAGATCAGCGTGATGTGTACTGCCCTCCACCAACAGAAGTCTCCTCTTCTGCACCTGAATGGGGATCTCAGCAGAAAGCTCATGTGGACTATCTGTTTGATATATTACACAACTGGTTTGATGGTATCACTACCAGGGTCCAAGAATATCACAAGTTCATGGTGCACAGAGATCAGTTGCTTTCTGAAAGGATGGACACTATGGCAGCATCCATGGCTCAGCTTCAGCAACAGTTGGATATTGTATCTGCAACTGTCCTTCAGTCTTCCTCATCTACTCCTCTTCCTGATGATGTCAAAGGGGGAGAGAAATGAACTCAAGTTGAAGTCCAGTCTAGAATTGCATTGCATCTGCATCAAATGTGATGATTGAGTAAAGTTTTTGTTTCTTTTACATATTTTGTGAAATGTTTAAAAGAAGTCGCAACATGTGAGAATCTCCAATATTTGTTAGAAAAGCCTCTCTATTTTTTCTGGTTGATGTAAAACATTGAGCTTAACTGAATGACAAAATCTGGTGGGTTAGTCTCCTAAGTGAATTCGTTGTTTGATCTGAACTTCCTTGTTTGATCTGAGTAAAAAATCTTTATTTAGATGCAACGAAATTCACCTCTTAGTTGCCATCATCAAAAAGGGGGAGATTATTGTGCCCCTGGTTTTGATGATGACAACCATGAGATGTGTATGTTGAATCCAACTTAAAATGTTGAACTAAATCTTGATTCAGTAACGCATGAAGCTCATTTTTGATGCAAGAAAGGAACAGGGTCGACGCTGGGAGTTCAAGGCGTCCACGCATAAGTTGAAGAGGCAAAATCATAAGTCACTGATATAATCTCAGTGCGTCAACGCCACACTATTGTAGCATCGACGCATCAGCTTAAGAAGTAGAGGCATTCAAAAATCTACTTCACTGCGTCAACACCACAGTAGAGCAGCGTCGACGCAGCAGTTCAAAAGATAGAAGTATGGTTCACTGGAATACCCCAGTGCATCAACGCTACAGCATGATAGCGTCGACGCAGCGGTTCAATCTGAGATGAAACTGGCTCTGGGTTAGTTTAGTGGGTTGACGCAGTGACCCAATGTGTCAACGCATCCACCTATGAACTTAAAGCTTTGTGGACAGTTCAAGGCAGCGTAAACCCTTTGGTCACCATGGGTTGACGCCATATGAATTCTTTCATAAAATTAGTTGGGTGGACCCCAGTCATTAGTGACGTCAAAGGCCACATCAGCCAAAAAGTGTTTCGATCTTGTTTTCATTCGCGATTCCAGAAGGCTCTGATGAGATCAATCAGTCGGCTAACCAGAAAATATGGTTAGAGCCCACTAGATGTATATATTACATGAATCTGGAAGTGAGCGCGGGAACCTGATGATCGAAGAAGGTTTTGGAGATTTCAAAGCTACTGCGGACAAGGCTGAGCAAGAGAAGCTCACGACATCTTCTTCCTGATGGCGATCTGCTGAAGACCTGAGGAGATCTAGGAGCAGTGATCTATCGCAAGTTCATCTAAATTTCAGAAAAAGAAGATTAGCTGATCGATGAAGCCTTTTCTCCCAGACTTCTGAATTAAAGCCTGAGATCCGGCTGCCTCACAGATATGAGATTGTTCTTTCATTACTGAGTGATTTCGTTTATTGTTTGTCTTTTCAATTTGAACTCTGTTACATTGTTTCTCCCTCGTACTGGTTTGAGTAGAGGCAGGGGTTTGATCCAACAGATTATGCTTGGATCAAGGGTGTTTGGGCATGGTTGCCTGCAAGCTGTTCGTCAGCGGTTTAGAGGATCTTTCCTCTGGTTAAGCCAAGCTGTAATGCTCAGCGTTGTTTGAGGAAGTAGTTCCTCGGTAAAGCTAAGCTGTAAAGCTCAGCAGGGGTCCTCACTGGCTTAGTAAGGGGTGGACGTAGGTCTCCACAGGGAGACCGAACCACCATAAAAATCTGTGTTCCTGTTATGGTTTGCTATTCTCACATTATCCATCTCTCGTTAGATGTTTGATTAGGTACGATCTTCATATAGTCTGTTTACTGAACTTCTAATTAGTATTCTGATCTATAAAGCGAGTGTGATCTTGCATTAATTTTTCAAGGGGTCAACCTATTCACCCCTCCCCTCTAGTTTGACCTTCCACCTAATCAAACACTTACCTCTTAACTAGGCTTTAAGCTTCTAATTTGAGTCTGAAAACCGTGCCCTAGTTCTCCTTTTCCAGTGATTTTCCAGCAATTTCCGGCTACTCTAACTCCACGACCTCTTGACCTAAAGATGTGAAATTTTGAGGGTAAGAAGATGAAACTAAGGTGAACAAAAAGTTTTAATGGATTGAGCTCTAATTACCTCCTTTAGATGTCCTAATCTCTTGATCTTCAGGGGTCTTACGTTTAGTTTCCTAAGTTATTATGGTCGAACCAGCAACTTTGGAAGCTTCAATCTCCTTGGTTGCTTGATCTCCTAACATGAAATTTGGAGAACTATTAGTCTAAAGTATACTAAACAAAATCTTCTAATTAACTTACCCGAAATTATGACTCCTTAACTTGATTCTTCACAAGCCAAAAGTAAGGGTCGCTCAGTTCAGAACTAGGTCCTATTTATAGATTTTGGCTAGGGTTTGAAGATTAGCTCGATTCTAGAGTCCTTAATTTACCAAAACATAATCCCTAAGAGTCCTTAGTAATGTTATAAGCTCTCCCAAGTTGATCTCTTGCAGATAGGATCACAAAGTTCCAATCTTTTTGCTCATTCTTCCATTCATAGAACTATCAGGGTGTAACGTATCAAGACTGGTGCGCTACGTGCATGTGGCGGTCGCACGATAGACCGCTACATCCAACGTGCACAGAATTCAACATAAATCAAACTCTTTTGTTAATTATACATATTATTATCTATACAAATGGTATTTGTCCTTAAAATACATAAATAGGCCAAATAACCTTCTAGAATATGGGCCAAACTTAATGGGCTTGGTCCTTAAACCTTTTGGATTTTATTTAAATAGGCTAGGTTAATTATTTAACACAATTGGGCCTTATAATGACTTATTATTTTAATAATCTATTTAGCCTTTATAAATTTCTAATAAATTCTAGAAAATTCTATAAATAATCCAGAAATTATTATATAAATTCTGGGGCACTACACCCTCCCCCATTTAGAAGAATTTGGTCCCCAAATTCAATACATGGATTATGGAGAGTGTACTTACAGTTAAAATAATTCTGGGAATCTTTTACGCATGGCTACTTCAATTTCCTATGTTGCTTCATATGGCCATGTTTTCTTCCATTGAATCTTGACCATATGAATAACTTTATTTCTTAGTTGACGCACGTCCCGTTCCAGAATCTTTATTGGCGTTTGCTCGTACGCCATATCCTTATGAATCTCCAGATTGTCATAAGTGATAATATGGTCAGGATCATATACATACTTCTTCAGCATAGAGACGTGAAATACGTCATGAACTCCTGCTAATTGTAAAGGTAAAGCCAGTTTGTAGGCCACTTCACCAACCCTTTCAAGAATTTCAAACAGGCCAATGAACCTTGGAGTTAGCTTGCCCTTAATTCTAAATCTTCGAATACCACGACCTGGAGAAACCTTGAGATACACATGGTCTCATACTTGAAATTCCAAGTCGCGTCTTCGATTATCAGCATAAGATTTCTGCCTATCTTACGCCATCTTTATTCTCTCTTTAATAAGATTGATCTTCTCTGTAGAATCTCTAATAATATTGGGGCCTAGGAATTATCTTTCCACTATTTCATTCCAACATATTGGTGATCGACAACTTTTTCCATATAGAACTTCAAAAGGTGCCATTTGTATGTTGGCATGATAACTGTTGTTATATGCAAATTCTACTAGAGGCAATTGATCATGCCAACTACCTCTAAAATCAATAACACAAGCCATGAGCATGTCTTCTACCACTTGATTCGTTCTTTCTATGTGACCATCAGTTTGTGGATGAAAGGCTGTGTTGAAATTTAATCTAGTCCCTAGTGACTGTTGTAGACCCTTCCAAAACTGTGATGTGAATCGAGGATCTCTATCAGATATAATAGTGACTGGGACACCATGTAATTTAACAATTTCCATTATGTATAATGCTGCCATGATATCCACAGACCATCGACTTTTGATTGGTATGAAATGTGCAGATTTAGTTAATCGGTCTATGATTACCCATATACCATCGTGTCCACCTCTTGTCTTAGGTAATCCCATAATGAAATTCATCCCTATACTCTCCCACTTCCATTCAGAATATTCAAGGGATGCAGTTTACCTGCGGGTCTAAAATGTTCTGCCTTTACTTGTTGACAAGTGAGACAGCGAGACACGAAATCATCTATTTCCCTCTTCATGTTGGGCCACTAGAAATTTCTTTTGAGATCCTGATACATTTTTGTACTACCTGGGTGAATGATATACCTGGATTTATGTGCTTCTTCTAGAATCAATTTCTTCGTATCCTCATGATCCGGTACACATACTCGGTCTTTAAATAGCAATCTTCCATCCTTAATAGAAAAATCCGGCCTTTGTTCAACATTGGCCTTGATCTCCAATAATATAGGATCATCATTTTGCAGCTTGACCAGATCTTCTATTAATGTAGGTTGAGCTTGAATATTAGCTAGGAAATAATCTTCCTTCCTGTCAATATCTAAGTTCAACTGAGCAAATTGAGGAATAAGATTAGTCATACTAATCATGAGACTTGATAGCATACCCATTGGTTTTCTGCTGAGTGCATCCGCTACAGCATTAGCCTTTCCAAGATGATATTAAATAGTAAAATCAAAGTCTTTGAGATATTCTAACCACCTCCTCTGTCTCATATTCAGCTCTTTTTGAGAAAATAAGTACTTCAAGCTTTTGTGGTCCGAGTAGACCGTAAACTTTTCTCCATAGAGATAATGATGCCAAATTTTCAAGACGAAAATGACAGCTACTAATTCCAAATCATGCACAGGATAATTTTCCTCGTGACGCTTCAATTGTCTAGAAGAATAACATATTACTTTTCTATTTTGCATGAGGACACACCCTAGACCAATGCCAGATGCATCCGTATATACTTCGAATCCACCACCTTCCATCGGTAGTGTTAGAATAGGAGATGTAGTAAGATGATTCTTAAGAGTTTGAAAGCTCTTTTCACATTCCTCTGACCAGACAAAAGGATTTTCTTTTTTCGTGAGTCTAGTTAAAGGAACTGCAATCTTTGAGAAATCATTAATGAATCTTCTATAATAACCAGCTAGACCCAGAAAACTTCGTACTTCCGATACGGTCGTTGGCCGGCTCTAATTCTTGATGGCTTCTACCTTAGAATGATCCACAGCGATACCTTCTTTTGAAATAATGTGGCCTAGGAATGAAACTTCCTTGAGCCAGAATTCACACTTATTAAGTTTGGCATAAAGTTTATGTTCTCTAAGTGTTTACAAAGCTATCTTCAAATGTTCTTCATGTTCTTCCTTTGTCTTGGAATATATCAAGATGTCATCGATGAAGACGATGATGAATTGGTCTAGATATGGCTGGAAAACACTGTTCATAAGTTGCATGAATGCTGTTGGGGCATTAGTTAACCCGAACGGCATTACCACGAATTCATAGTGGCCATAACGACTTCGAAAAATCGATTTATAAATGTCTTCTTCTTTAATTCTAAGCTGATGATAACCTGATCCAATGTCAATCTTGGAGAAATATATGCTCCTGAAAGCTGATCAAAGAGCTCATCAATACGCGGCAACGGATACTTATTTTTTATTGTAAGTTGATTCAGTCACCGGTAATCGATGCATAGCCTGAGAGAACCATCCTTCTTTTTGACAAATAGAACCGGCGGACCCCAAGGGGATGTGCTAGGTCTAATAAAGCCCTTATCCAGTAGTTCCTGCAACTGCTTCTTTAGTTCTTTGAGTTCTGTGGGGGACATCCTGTAAGGGGCTATAGAAACAGGTGATGCTCCTGGAATGAGTTCAATAGTGAAGTTTACTTCCCTCTCGGGTGGTAAACTGGGTAATTCGGATGGGAACACATCGGGGAACTCATTTACAATAGGAATGTCTTCTAAGATAATCTCCTTGGATTCGGTAACAATGACAGAAACAAGAAAAGCTTCATATCCTTGCGAGATAAGTTTGCAAGCGTGAAGAGAAGATATGATAGTAGGATGCTTCTTGTACTTGATGCAAAGGAAGGAAAATCTTGGAAGATCGGGCTTTCAAAAGAATATAATCCTATTTCGGCAATTGATATAAGCATCATGATCTACAAGTCAATCTACCCCTAAAATGGCATCATAACCTTTCATGTCAAGGCATACTAAGTTTGCGGGGAGATTATGACCTTCTACTATCACCTCGCTATCAGGATAATAGTCGATAAGCTTTGTTCCAAAACCTAAGGGTGTGGTAATAGCGAGATCTGAAGGTAAGGGGACTGATGTAATTGATAATATTTTTGTAAAAGTAGTGGAGATAAAAGAATGAGAGGCACCAGTGTCAAATAGCACAAATGCAGGACGAGAACAAATTTGAAGAGTACCTTTCATAAGCCCACCATCCCTGGGCGCTTCCTCTTCTTCTAAGACGGCATTGAGGTGAGCCTGCCTCCTACGTCCTCCACCAAACGATTGGTCTTTCATAAGGGGGCAATCTGGCATGCGATGCTCCCTGCTTCCATAACGTAAACAAGCGCCGAGGCGCTTCCAGCATTCCTCAGCAGAATGGCTGAATTTTTCATAAAACGTGCAAACTGTAGCAACTTGATCCTTCTCTTCCTTGACTTTCTTTTGCTTATGGGAACTTTCACCATTCCCATTCCTGGATCTTTTCTTACTATCATGGCTTTTGTAAGGCTCCGTGATGCTGAACTTTTCTTTCTTATAACGCCGATCTGAGCGTCGGCTGGATTCTTCTCCTTTCCCTTTTAAATTTTTGACCTTCTCTAAGGTCCTTTCACACAAATACGCTCGTTGAACCATTTCTGCATAAGTACAGATGTTTTGGGTCCCGAGCTGCTGAATGAAACTGGGCCGTAACCTGTCCATGAACTGATTTGCCTTCAATAAATCGGTGCTGATAAGATGCGGTGTGTAAGGTGCAAGTCTTGAGAATTGCAGTTTATATTCAGCAACCGTCATCATTCCTTACCGAAAAGCGGTGAACTTCATAGACTTTCTCTCTTTTACGTGCTCAGAAAAGTACTTGGCCCGGAATAGGGTAAGAAAACCATCCCAGGTATGAGGGGCATCGGCCGGAGGTGTCGGAACCGACTTCCACCATGTGCGGGCATCTTTGTTGAGTTGAAAGGTTACGAGACGCACCTTCTCTTGATCGGTGCATTGGATAACATCAAAGATACGATTCATTTCGTCTATCCAGTTCTCTGCCTCGTCAGGATTAGAAGAACCGAAGAAACGCGGAGGGTTTAAGCTCCGAAAGTTGCGATGCAAATCACCAGCCCTTACTCCTGCGCCAGCTTGCGCCATGATTTGTAATGCCTGTATAAGGCCAGCAATAGTTTGTTGCATACCATTCCAATCTACGCGATGAGCCATGGTAATAATTGGGTACCTGAGAGAAAAATAACAACTTGTTATTTCTCGTGAAACTGGAAGGAAAATCAATCTTAAAACTAATTAACTATCTTATCCCGGGTTCTACCTAATTCTCACGTGGGTGTGAAAATTTCTTCCTTAGTTCATAGGTAGGGGTCCTTAAACCTTGGACTTATCCTATGACATGACTCTTCTTCCTAAGTCCTGAGACTTAGGCTCTGATACCAACTTAATTGTCACGTCCCGAGCCTTTATGAGAGTGGAAGACTCACTCGAGAAACGTGAACAGTCGGCATGGTAAGTCTCTTACAAGCAAGAATGATCAGAGCGCAAGATAATCACACACATAAATATAATTGCATAATATTTTCATCAAACTCCAACTTATTTCATAATAATCAAATATTCAAATAGAATAACTTTCAACTTCTTCCAATCTATCAGACTCAAGAAATAGGAAAATTACATAGACTCAATCTAAACAATATAGACTTTCCTAAGTCTTCACTCTCATCTTTGACAATACTTTCATTCGCTCTCGGACCCGCTACTTGTATAACCCGAAGTTGAATTCGAATCACTTTCATTTCCTGAAAAGAATGGGAATAGGTAATGAGCACACTTGCTCAGTAGGTATCTTCGCATCAACATGAAGGCATCATTTAAGTAATTAACATTTTAGCTCTAAAGACATAGGGTGAAATCATGCGAATGCGATCAATTAGGCAAATACCCAAAGTAACAAAGATGATCGTTTAAGATAGAATGAGAGTAAGTATGAACTAGCAAGAATGTAACAAGAACATGTTATGGTCTTTCAAGAACAAGAATGTAACGAGAATGTACTAACAAGTCACATAATCATCACTCCAGTATCTTTTGCTTATGAGTAAGTACTTCATGAATTTCTGTGGAATATCAAGTCATGTACAAGAAAGTCATGTCATGCCGTGGATCTTCACTTATTTATAGAGAAAGTACTCCCAGCGCAATGCGATGCCAGTAGCATCATACTCCATGGTTTATAATAGTATGTTTTCGGCAATCAGCCGAGGGGACTAGCATAAAGCACTTGAACACAATCAGTGCTCGATCGCATCGTCAAGTATAAATCAAGCTACTTCCACGCATGTAACAATAAAGTATGGCCAAGAATGTATAATTCAATAAGTTCATGATAACACTATTCAATGAATGAATGCTCTAATTTAATAATGCGAGAGTCAAGAATGACTTAAACAAGGTTATACTTGTGGGAATAAATCGGTAGCATAACGGTACATTTCTTTAACTTTTATTTCATTATATTAAGCCTCTTTGGATAATATGGTAAGTTCTAGATCATCAATAATCCATCTAAAAATTTTAGAACATCAACCCTTGGGTCAAACCTCAGGTTAAGCACTTAATCAATGTGACGGTCAAGGACTGGGCCGTTACATGATGTGACGCTCCAGTATTCAGCCGTTACATTAGTCTGAATCTAGAAATAGCAAAATAGACTTAATGAAATGTGACGGTCTTATATTGGGCCGTTAGATGCTCCTGATGGTCCAGTATAGATCCGTTACATTGTTAGAACCAGAAACATCGATAGTGTAATCTACTAAATGGGCTTTAATGGTACAACCAACTCAGCGTCCTAGTGAGAATTCCAGGCTCGCGGAGAATTACGGAGGCCTTGAAATAAGATTTCCTAGTCCATTGGGAGGAATATCTAATAGAGAGGTCCTCATGTCCAAGAATAATATTCCTATAGTGCAAAGTGTGAACTAATGGACAACATACCGAAATATGTGTCATGTACTTAAAGAAATGACTCTATAGATAGAGAGAATGTGTAATAATATGAAATCATGATAAAACTCCGTCAATACAACATTTAAAATCATGGAGTTAATACAAACTATAGTGCTTTGGCATGAAATTAACATATCCTTAAAATAATTGAAGATGCTTTTAACATGCGATACTTATCATGAACCAATTAATAAATTTAAAGTCATATCAACATGTCAAAACTTAGATAACTAGGCATATTTATAAGTTAATGTGACTGTTCTTCAATTCTGTCTACGGTTACTCTGACGGTCGAGAATGGGGGCATCACAGTGATTGTGACGGTTTATCGTGGGACCGTTATAGTATTGTAACGCATTGAGTCTGGGCCGTCAGAGATAACAAATTTTTTTAAAAAATAACAGAAGGTGTGACTGCTTGTCGTAAGGCCGTTAGATAACTGTGGCGGTCTTACCTTGACGCGTCAGATCGTCTGCTGGTAAAAATCTAAGGTTTCAACTTACATCATGTCTAGAAATCATATATAAACTTTCATATGATAGAATGAAGGCTAACCTACTAGTATGCATGGGTTTTCTATGAATTTGACAAGAGAGTTCCTTTTTAACTTAGTTAGGGTTAAGAGTATATATGTATGCATGACCTACTAAAACATGAAATTCATGATCTATGATGCATGAAATTAATCAAAACCAGAGGGCTTTTATCCCTAACAAGATGTTTTTTCCAATCATGAGATGACCTACCTCTTAACTAGGTTTTAAGCTTCTAATTTGAGTCTGAAAACCGTGCCCTAGTTCTCCTTTTCCAGTGATTTTCCAGCAATTTCCTGCTGCTCTAACTCCACGACATCTTGACCTAAAGATATGAAATTTTGAGGGTAAGAAGATGAAACTAAGGTGAACAAAAAGTTCTAAAGGATTGAGCTCTAATTACCTCGTTTAGACTTCCTAATCTCTTGATCTTCAGGGGTCTTGCGTTCAGTTTCTTGTGTTATTATGGTCGAACCAGCAACTTTGGAAGCTTCAATCTCCTTGGTTGCTTGATCTCCTAACATGAAATTTGGAGAACTATTAGTCTAAAGTATACTAAACAAAATCTTCTAAAGAACTTACCCGAAATTATGACTCCTTACCTTGATTCTTCACGAGCCAAAAGTAAGGGTCGCTCAGTTCAGAACTATGTCCTATTTATAGGATTTTGGCTAGGGTTTGAAGATTAGCTCGATTCTAGAGTCCTTAATTTACCAGAACCTAATCCCTAAGAGTCCTTAGTAATGTTAAAAGCTCTCCCAAGTTGATCTCTTGCAGATAGGATCTGAAAGTTCCAATCTTTTTGCTCGTTCTTCTATTCACGGAACTATCAGGGTGTAACGCATCATGACTGGTGCGTTACGTGCATATGACGGTCGCACGATAGACCGCTACATCCAACATGCACAGAATTCAACATAAATCAAACTCTTTTGTTAATTATCCATATTATTATCTATACAAATGGTATTTATCCTTAAAATACGCAAATAGGCTAAATAACCTTCTAGAATATGGGCCAAACTTAATGGGCATGGTCCTTAAACCTTTTGAATTTTATTTAAATAGACTAAGTTAATTATTTAACACAATTGGGTCTTATAGTGACTTATTATTTCAATAATCTATTTATTAATCTATTTAGCCTTTATAAATTCCTAATAAATTCCAGAAAATTCTATAAATAATCCAGAAATTATTATATAAATTCTAGGGCACTACATAAACGTTCTAGGAAACAGAAACACACAAAATTTAAAAAATAGTAAATGATGGAATTTGACGGGATTTTTTTTGTGGTGGTAGGGATTGAAGATAAGAATACACCATAAAATTTTCAGATCAAGAAGAACTCAGGGCAGACTGTAGAATTTCGTGGAATGGGATGCTATTGGCTGAAGATAGAACTTCAACGGTGGCTCGATGGCGGTCCGATGGCGGCACGAACGGCGGCGGCGGCGACACAGATCACAACCAGAGATTGAGGGGAGGGGATAGAGATGAAACCACTCTAGAATTGTGGGTTGGAGGAGATGAAACCAGGGGGAGTGAGCTGGGGCAAGAAGCCTTCTTGGCAATCAACAATTTGTCCAACTTTTCATTAATTTCCACATGAAAATACAACCTTTTATATGCTAGGTATCAAATCTAATGTAGACCCTTGGATCTAGGGATGGTGAATGGAGGGCTGGGATGAAGTGTGAACAACACACAAAAAATATAATTAAATAAAAAAGGGGGGGCGGCCTATTGACCAAGGGAGGGGGTTAGTGGCCAACCTTTGAAATGTTGACCCCTTTGTCTCCCATGTGTCCATATGACTAGTCCAACCTTCTAGATGTCCACCTAGGATGGTTGACTAGCCCCACAAGGTGACATGGACCAATAGGAAAGGGCTGAGGGCCCCCTAGCTGGACCTACTATACAATGGCACAAAAACTCACACAATCCAAGGGAATGACGCATTGGCTTACAAAGCCGTACAATTACGCATATACTTTCCCAAGGATATGAACACAAACTAAAAGGACATAAATGCAAACAAAATGCGGACGATCTTGCCTCGATGTCCCCATCAGTACTACTCTCCCCTTAAAAGTAGATGACCCATAACTCCCCCTGAAGTGCAGGAATGAACTCTGGTTATCCAATAAATCAATCTGAAATCTGCCATTACAAAGAATCTGAATTCGGGTTGCATGAACATAATGAACCAGGTGAAAAATCCACAGAACCAGAGCTGATTGCAAAACAAGATGGAAGATTCCAACAATGTGGAGAGTAAAGTGATTGAAGATAGAAAGGCAAGAGTAGATACCAGTCATCACAAGACATCTCAATGAATAAACAATATCAAGATTTATGTTGATCAGGCTATCTGGAAGGAATCTGATCATGAGGGATTTTAATGCTTGCACCACTTCAATAAGTCTTAAGAAGTATAGACTCTTCTATCATAAAGGGTTATGAAGTGGCAACTTAACCAATCTGATTTAATTATGATGTATGCCAAATTTGTCAAATTAAACTCAATACTCATATCTGAATCCAAGTTTTAATAAAGGTGAACTAAATATTCAGATAACACTCAAAATCAATCATCTTTATCTTACACACATGATCTCAATGACTCTTTTAAGAGTTACACAGATTAGTATTGATGTTAAACACCTTTTCCAAGAATATGAGTTGACAGACTTTTCAATATATTTTCATTTGAAGCACATTATATTTTTCCTAAGCAATTTAGGTTGATCAACACCTTTTTACATGAGGCACAACATCTATTGCTCATTAAATCCCTTGCTGACTTAAGCATCGGAGGGTTGTCCCCTAGGGTAACACCCGGGACTCCTTCTAACGCCCTTCTGGTTCCTTGGTGTGTGCAGGGCTCCACGGGCGCGAGACGACTTCCCCAACAAATAAATAGAGGAGGTGGTACGTGGCCTAGGAACCATTTTCCTGTCTCTACACCCGCCATGCATGGTAGGTCTTTATGATAGTCACTTGGGGTTTCCCGAAGATCCTCAAATTTTGCATATGCATATCAGGTCTGCACTGAGATACATGAATATGGGCAAGTCTGCCCTCCCATTGCTCTTCCGGAGATAAACATCATATTGGCATTTTCATGCACCCATTTGCATATACACATCATGCATGCTTTCGGCCCACGTGCAAGAAGAAAAAAAAAGGGGATGACACAAGATAAACAAAAAAAGAGAAAAGAAGAAAAGAAAACAAAGAATGAGGAAAGATAAAGTTGAACCTCCATAAAACCTAAGCAAGGGAATAAAAATCAACAAGGTAGAATAAAGAAAAGCAAAGAAAGCAGATAAAGCAGAACAAACTAAGAAAAGGAAAAGAAATTGAACAAAACAAAAGAAAAGATCAAACAAAAAAGGAGAAAAGATATGGAATATTGAAAGGAAAGATGGAATCTGTAACTCGAACTCCAACCCCAAAATATTGAATGAATGAGGATAAAAAAATTGAATGAGGAACTCCCACTAAAACCCAACAAAGGAAAAAGACAAGTTAGAAACAAAATACAGGGTTCGGTCGACCGATCTCCGTTTTCGGTCGACCGACCCCCGATTGGATCGACCCATTGGAGAGGCCAGGGCCGGTCCACCGAATTCAAGTTTCGGTCAATCGCCCCGTGTTGAACCGCCCATTCATCTCTCGGTAATAAAGAAATTTATTATATAAAAATAATAATAAAATAATAAAAATGACAATATAACAATAATATAATGATAATAATAATAATAACATGAAAATGTAATAATGATAAAAAATGAATATAAAAGCCCTCGCTAAGAAATTGATGGCGTTTATCCAGGGTTCTTCCTCTTCGACCCTTCACCACGGGGATATCAAGAAGGCCTTTGCAAGACACGTCTAGGCACCGGGGAACACCCCCATTATGGCCACGGCCTGACTTCGCACCGGGCCAATAGCCCATTGAATCTAACCCGTCTGACCATGATTTAGCCCTATGGCTTCTTTCTTCAAATATCAAACTTGTCGAACTTTGGTATACATATGTCCCGATGTTGCCCATGCAGATCTATTATGTTTTCAACCCGGACGCCCGTCCGAACATGAAATGGTCGACATACGACCGACATGATTTTAAATACGCTTTATACCATTTTGCTCTCCAATGTAGGGGATTTTAATACTCTTTAAGATATCCTTCATTCATCTCATGAATTTTGATTCTTAGGCCATAGGGCCCCTTATCTTGGCGGTTAATCAAAGGTTTTCCCTTCTCTGAGTGGATGTAATTGATGTCGTGACCTTTATGACATGGCGGGTTCTAGTCCCGACCCGATACCTACTTTCATATGATTAGTCAGGCGGTGCGCACCACTGGCTCCGGACCACTCCAGTCTCAAAGCATGAACACATTGTCCCCTAGGTGACTGGCACGACCTCACACTTAATAAACTGATAAAAGATAAAATGATATACAGATAAAAGGTGTTTCCACACCACCCGGGCTAACCTGGGGGCGTCCCAACAACAAGCCGCACTGCACAGCACCCAACAACAATTCTGGGAATTGCTCCCAAATGCCTCCCTCCAGCATTCTAGAGCTAAAGGATTACCTCCCTCGGCCAACTATTGGCTCCAGAGGCCATTAGCTTGTTTCTACGGCCCGTAGTTACGTGTCGAGAGTTTCCCCGAACACCTAATGGGCATACATTTTTCAGCTACTCTACAACAAGCCGGGACCAACCCATGGCTTGTACACACTTGCCGCATCATGCAACAACCCTCCAGCAAGTTGGGGTCATCCCCGACCCTTAGACACACGGCAATGAGCCGCTCATTTTCAGCCACTAGGCCAACCAGGGGCCGCATGCCAACCGACCACGCAACGCGGCATATCTCATTAGGGCCGGGCCCTTATGCCCAAAATGCCTTCACTCAAATGCCTACAAGCTACTATCCCGACCCCCGGGTTAGATACAAGCCAAAGAAGCCTGCTAACCGAGCCGTTTGGCAGCACGGAGTATGTTGGGAATTTTCCTGAACACCTCGCGAGTGACAATGACAACACTTTACAATTGGTCCTCATGGGTCAACGTCAGCATCCCAGGGATGCGACCCCACCAAAGGACACCGACAAAAGACAGCCCCAGGGAAGGGCCACTTCAGCGGCAACCCGCCCCCCTTGGGGAGTTCCCCCTAGGCGCGGCCTCCCCCAGGTAGGGGCGAACCCCCCCTGGGTTCCCTTCGCCCAATCGTGCCTAGTCCTAGTCCCAATTCATTCCAGCCCCAGTCTCGCCTCAGTTCCAGTCTACGTACCTATCCGGGAAGTGTTCATGAAGAGAGAGTTCAGAGTTTGGAGCCTCGCACAAAAAATTGGCCAGTCAACGTCCTTCTATGCGCCCTAGTCAGCCAGTCCGTATTCCGTATCCTTCTTGAATTCACACTGGGTCAAAGTGGGGCCCAACATCACAAAAAATCAAATTTTATAGAATTTTTCTAGCCCCCCTCTTGGACACCCAACTGGGTCCGCGTAAACCCCCCGGGGGGTTTACTCGAACCAGGCTGACCACCCCAACCTGGTTTGCGTAAACTCATTTTTTCAAAAAAAAAATTAAAAGAAAAAAAGGGCAACTCAGCCCGCGTAACCCCCCCCCCCGGGACAAGGCTGCCCCCCAGCCTAGTCCGCATAAACCCTTTCTCTCTCCACCCAAAAAAATAAAAAAGAAGAAGAAGGAGAGTTGGCCCGTGTAAAGGGGAGCTTTACGCGGTCCAGGCTGACCCCCTTAGCCTGGTCCGCGTAAACCTCCCTCCCCCTCTCACAAAGAGAAAAAATCCCAACCTAGTCCTCATAAAGGGGGGACTTTATGTGGACCAGGTTGCCCCTGCGATCCCAGCTCGGGTAAACTCCCCTAACCCTTCATATTTCCCAATAAATTTTTTCCTTCTGATCCCAAGGGGTAGATGCATACATATGACCTGGATTACAAACTGATCCATCACTCCAGCAATGACACAAGGAGCAAGGAGCGTGGTGAAGGCATTTGTCGTTGGCTTGTTCGTTGTTTAGTTTAACACACGCCGAGGGTATGTCAAATGAACTCCCCTCACATGGCCTCTAGCCGGCCCACTCAAGCCTCCCTCCTCATTGCGTATGGGGCATTATGGTAATGGCGGTCACATCCGCACATCAGGTACCCCTACATATGGCGCGTTATGGTAACGACACGGACGCCATCATGCCAGAATTGCCCCTGCCATGGGACCACTTGCCCGTTGCTCTCCTTGAGCTTGCCACTGACTATCTCGGCCGCTGAATCGAGTTAGTCAGACCTTGACCCAAAAGTAACTTTCCCGGGACCGGATCTAACTTCCCTACATGCTGACACTTGGCCTTCGGGACCGGTGCCTGACTGCTCACCTCGAGCCATGCTCGGCCTCCCTCATGTGCCAGTTGGTGTCAGTCCCTGCCATCCAGTCCAGCCCCGACAGCTCTGTCGCGCTTGTAGTTTCCTATGGGGACCCTCTATAAAAGAATATGTGGATATCCGCTTTATCCTACAATGACCCAGAGGTCGACACGTATGTCGAGATTATCTCGTGGCTTGCACCAGATGTACTCAGGCCTTCAAAGCCTATTTGTAAAGCCTTCATGGCATCTATAAGGAAAAAATAGCCAGAAATCTGGCCTTTCCCATGCATCCGCACCAATGTTTTCTTGCAACCCTCATTCCGATCTATGTCTCACCCAGTCACCTGGAACCCAGTGCGGTCAACCTTGGCTGTCGGATGTGGCGGTCATAGTCTAGCTATAGTGCGTACCTGGTCCCCCTATCTACGTTATGGTTCCTAGGGCATCCTAGTCCTCTTTCAGTAAAGAAACAAAGGTATTCGGATTCAATCTGATGTAAAACAAACACTGAATGCTTGTGGTCCGTGGGGAAGACGTCTTGTACATGAATCCCCACAATCGCTTACACTCGTACCAGCAGAACCTTCTTCTCTCCACGTGTCGCCCGACATCCCGTGCCCATGTGTCGTGCTCTGGTGGCACTTCCCCGATCAAAACTTGGTTGCACAAGTGATCGTTGAGAAATCGACTGGCACGCCCGCATTCCACCTAGCCGTCTCTATCTCAATCATCCAAAATGATTAATTATACACTACTCTTTCCTATGCATTTATATCGTTCTTTGTATTTTCCAGTCAATATCCCGGAATTCTCACGTGCCAAGTCGATCTACCTCGGCCTTCCAAAAGGCGAGTGTATGTCCCGCCACTGAGAAAAATCTCGAAAATGCCCGCGTACGGCGAACAATGATATATTGAATAGATAGATGATATATTGAATGATTAAGCGATATGTTGAAGAGTTAGATGATTCATTAATAGACTTGATGTTAGTTAGCTAACATAATAAAGTTGGATGATAGGATAGTAAAAAATGGAACGTATGACACGGTTTAGATGGTGAACTAAGGGGACAAACTAGGTGATAAGAGTAGACGATGCCCATTAAACGATAAAAGTCTTAGAGCTTTGACCATGTTAGACTTCCCTTGGATTTAAATAATGCTGAGACTTGACAATACTAAAATTTTCTTGGATTCGAATACTACAAAGATTTGAACCAGTTGGATTTTCTACAAGATTTGAGCCGATATGACCAAACGAATAGAAGAGAGTGCCAGGGCATGAAGCAGGTCTACAGGCATGGGAGGGACCTGGCAGTCTGACTTTACAAGTTAGGATGTCGTGGAGGGGCAGATCCTAACCTAGAGTATAGAGAGAGTCATATAGATCTCACTCTTTTCCTTTCTCTTACCCATGTTCTCCTCATTATCTTGGCTTACTACACTCCCAGAGCGTCCTTGGGAGAACCTTGTTGTCTCATAGTGGTAAATCTCTTGCAAGCTTCTCAGATCATTATCCAACTTCTTCTCTTTTTCTGAGACTTGGTTCTATATTCCGCCAACCTCTTATCCTCAGGGCGAACCAGAGAGAGAGTAAGACAAGCTATGTGAAGGGAAGGGCAGAAGACTCAGAGTTTCAGGCTTTCTTGAGGTGGGATTTCTAAACACGAACCAGGTGTGAGCTTTACATCTAGCTTCTTCGATCTATTTTCTAAAATATTCCCCAATATGTACGAACTGCACATTATGTGTTCAGATCAAGTTATGACTTATGTTCCAATGTCTTTAAGTTTTCTCTAAAGTGTTAACGAAGATTTCCATGAATGATAACATACGCAACAACATAGATAAGTTAATAAAGTTCAAGATGAGTTTCATGTAAGTATGGAATTAAGCAAGAAAGCACGTTACATCACGTACCGGTCTATGTGTAAGGTCATTTCTAAGGATAATAAACCTTACATTGTATGAGAATAAGGCAATCTCGATAGAAGATCCACTACATGTCATGATTTAGCCTGAAACTGGACCCTATCGCCTAGTCGAGCCATGTTTCTTCCTTTGAACCCCTACCCGAATGTGCAAAGGAAAGGACTACCCGATGGAAAGGGCTACTAGTGGAAAGGGCTACCTGGACTATGTGTTCTAGAGGGGAGATTTGACATGGAGCCACCCGTAGGTGCAGCCGCACGTAGGTGCAACCGTCCTGAGCATGAAGCCATCGTTACATATTCTTTCTGTGTTTAGCTTATAATCCATGTTTCATATTTAAGCTCTGATTACTCTGTTGAATATGTTGAAAATGTGGGTGTAAGCTCCATATTATAATTTTGCTTATGAATATGATATGTAAGTATGTACTAGCTATATGTATGTATGTGCAAGTATGCTCATCCACGGGTATCACTTGTTAACTTTATAGAAAAGAGCATATATAAAGAAAAGTTTCTATTCAAATATAAAATGATAAGATGCTACAATACATGTTATACTTTTTCATGTGTAAGTTATGTTTATGATGCTCATCTACGTTAGTAAATCATATTGCAAGTTTTGTTCTTGCCATGTTATCTATAGTTATCAAATCTAGCTTTTATATTTTCTGCCTTGGTCTCATCAGCCTTGGATGGTAGTATAGGATGCCCCCATTGCTGATCCACCTAATCTCATTTGATTAAAACTTTACCTAAACATTCAAATTTCACCCTGTTCAAAATAGTTGCACTTAATATTATTTGTATCATGATTATAGATAAGATGGCATGACCTGCGGATAGGTTGAGCGTAAGTATTTCTATTGGCGGGAGACCGCTATGTTGGTGTTAAGAGTTCTACTGAGTATCATACTCAGCCTGTTGTGTAATCTATTTTTAGGCACTGGGCTGTGAAGATGAGGTCTAATGGTTGAGTACTACTGGTCAGAGATTTGGGAAGCGCAGTGGGTGCGATAAGTTTGCAGGTGTGGATCCGTATCTGAAGGCTAGCTACGCCATGATAGTCTTTGTTTTGATAGCTTTTGTTGCTCGTGTGGATTTATGTACCAAGACACTCTTGTAATTAATTATGGATTATGAATGGGAAATATTCTTTGTTTATCTTCTCTTTATAATGTGAGATTAATGATGGATGATGTTATGTTGTGGAATGCTCATGGTGCTACTACTCTCGAGTATGTTACGTTCATTATCGCATGCACTTTGTGTTTCCACTTTAGCGGGGGCGTGACACAGTTGGTGGTATCAAAGCCCAATGAGAGCTTTAGCACTTGGCATTCCACTGCATTTAACATGTCGATGGTATTGGAGTTCTCATGGGAGAGTTGACTGACTTGGTTGTTGTTGAATTACAGTGAAGAGATGGTGAGAGTTGGGAGGAATGCTGACCAGGATTAGTTCGAGAGATTTCTTGGCTTTTTCGAAGGGTGGGCACAAAACGTGTAATAGAGGATAGTAGACCAGGGTGATGAAAGGTTGGCTGAAGTGTCTTTGATGGGAAAGTTCACGAGGATGGAGCCTCTATTCTTTAAGGGGAAGATCCGACCCAACGTGGCTGATAGGTGGATCTAGGAGATAAAGAAGATTTTCACGGCTATCCGTTGCCGGGAGGAGGATAAGATGAGACTAGCAGTGTTCATGTTGAAGGATGCAGCGGATGAATGGTGAAACTCCATGTAGAGAGCTAGATTTGTTGGTCAACAAGAAGCAATCCGCTGGGATGAGTTCCTACTGGTATTTCGGGAGAAGTATTTTTCTCAACATATTTAGGATCAGATGGAGCAAGAGTTTCTTAATCTGAAATAAGGTAGCATGCCAATATTGCAGTATGAGACCAGGTTCCTAGAGTTGGAGAAGTATGCACCTGTCAAGATGAGCACAGGAGGGCCTGGAGGTTTGTTGATGGGCTCAAGGATTATTTGAAAGAGAAGCTTGCAATCCTAGCGTCAGAGACTTTAGTGTCAGCGGTGACTAAAGCATGCATAGCGAAGGAGAACGCGGAAAGGACTCAGCACCTCTAGGAGGCATGGAAGAAGGGGAAGGCACCAGTTTAGGGTGTTACGGGGTATCTGGCCAAGAAGGGGAAGTTCAAGAGTAGATGAACTCAGAGAGTCTAGCAGCAGTAGCAGCAAAGTCAGTTCACCACCTTTCCTACTTGCCCCAGTTGTAGGAAGAGGCATGCAGGGACATGTATGAAGGCATCAAGAAAGTGTTTCCGATGTGGCAACCCAGAATCACCAAGTTTTGCCCAAATAATATGGAAGAACGGGCGAGGGGAGCAGGACGTCAAGCAACAACGCCAACTAGGTTGTATCACTTGACTAAAGAGAATGTGGAGGTGTTGAAGCAGATGGCTAGCGGTATATTTTCTATCCCTGGATATCTTGCACATGTTTTGTTTGATCTTGAAGCTATAGATTCCTTTATTCCTATCAGTTTTGCTAGAATAATTGGTAGTGATGTCCCCATAATAAATACTCCTGCTACATTAGTTTGCACACCTGTCGGGGAAGTTATGGCTGCTCATATGGTTCAGGATTAGAAATCAATATTGAGAGTAGAAGTATGCTTGGAAATTTTCATTTACTTGACATGAGTCGTTTCGATATTATTCTGGGTATGTATTGGCTTGGGAAGTATCATGCATTATTAGATTGCCATTATAAGAAGGTCATCTTTCACATCCCAGGAGAAGAGGAGTTTGTTTTCAAGTGTCCCAAAGCAAAGTCTTCCAAGGTTGTTATGTCTACCTTAAGGGACAATAAGCTGATCAGGAAGGGTTGTCCCTCTTACTTGGTGAATATAATGGTTCGAGGTCGGGCAGAGTATTCTAAGATTATTGATAGCATAGAGGTGGAAAGAGAATTTGTAGATGTGTTTCCTGAAGATTTATCAGGGTTACCCCCTGATAAAGATGTCCAATTTACTATAGAGTTGTATCCTAAAACAGAACCCATATCTAAGGCTCCCTATAAAATGGCATCAGTAGAGCTATTGGAATTGAAGAGGCTGTTAGAAGAGTTACTTAACAAGGGGTTTATCCAGTCTCGTGTTTCTCCATAGGGTGTGCCAGTGTTGTTTGTGAGGAAGAAGGATAGATCTATGAGATTGTGTATTGATTACAGGAAGCTCAACCAAGTGATATTAAAGAATACACATCCCTTGCCAAGGATTGATGATTTATTTGACCAACTTCAATTTTCTAGGGTGTTTTCTAAGATTGACTTGAGATTAGGGTATTATCAACTGAAGTTATGAGATCGGGATATCTTTAAGACAGCATTCAGAACTAGATACGATCATTTTGAATTTGTAGTGATGTCTTTTGGACTGACCAACATGCCTACAGCTTTTATGGATATGAAGAATAGAGTGTTTCAGCCTTATCTTGATGATTTTGTGGTGATCTTCATTGATGATGTATTGATGTACTCTCCTAGTGTTGAGGCTCATTGGGACCATTTGAGGTTAGCATTACAGAACTTGAGGGATCATAGGTTATATGCTAAGTTCAGTAAGTGTGAATTCTGGTTGAAAGAAGTGAGTTTTCTAGGTCATGTCATATCTTCTAAGGGTATTTCTATCGGTCCGAAAAAGGTGAAAAGGTTGCTAGAGTGGGATCCTCCTCAGACCCCTATAGAGGTTCATAGCTTTCTTGGACTAGCATGTTATTATCGTAGGTTTATTAATATGTTCTCAAAGATTGCAGCCCCGATGACCAAGCTGGCTAGAAGGGAGAAGAAGTTTATATGGACAGCCAAATGTGAAGATAATTTTCAAGAGTTGAAAAGAAGATTGACGCAAGCGCCTATTCTAGCATTATGTGAAGGGACCGAAAGTTTTATTATATACAATGATGCTTTGAAGTTTGGGCTAGGGTGTGTACTGATGCAGCATGGACGGGTGATCGCTTATGCATCTAGGTAGCTTAAGGATCATGAGCGCAATTATCCCATGCATGATTTAGAGTTGGCAACTATTGTGCATGCACTGAAGATTTGAAGGCACTATCTATATGGAGCTCCTTTTGAGGTATTCACTGACCATAAGAGCTTGAAGTATATCTTTTCTCAGAAGGAGTTGAACTTAAGGCAACGTAGATGGTTGAAATTTCTTAAGGATAATGATTTTTCTGTGAACTATCACCTGGGGAAGACAAACGTGGTTGCGAATGCATTGAGCAAAAAGAGATTGATGAGCATGAAACTTAGAGGACTGTGATAGAATTCCTTAGCAGTAATTGACTTTAAACCATAGCCTAGTGTGGACAGACTCACTTGATTTTTGGGATAGCTACCCATCAGGTCGTCCATTCTTGATAGAGTTATAGAAGCTTAGAAGAAAGATGTAGAATTGAAAAGGATTTTATATAGTCCAGACTTCGCCTACAGAGCATATGGTACTGTGTTTTTCAATGATTGGTTGTATGTGCCCGATGATAGCAGCTTGAAGCAAGATATCTTAACATAAGGGCACAAGTCGAGATATACTATTCATCCAGGTAGTGTGAAGATGTATCATGACTTAAGTAGAAATTTTTGGTGGCTTGGTATCAGGAAGGATGTACAGGAATATGTGGCTAGTGGCCTCACATGTCAGTAGGTTAAGGCCGAGCGGCAGAGACCATCGGGGTTGTTACAACCTTTAGATGTTCTATTATGGAAGTGAGAGCACATAACCATGGATTTCGTGACGGGTTTGTAAAGGACTAGAAGCAGCATGATTCTATTTGGGTGATCGTGGATAGGTTGACTAAATTCACTCACCACTTTACCCATCCATATGAGGCAGTCAGTAGATAGTCTAATGAAGCTCTATGTGAAAGGGATTGTCCGTTTGCATGGATCCCAATTTCAATAGTGTCTGATAGAGATTTCAGGTTTACATACAGGTTGTGGGCGGCATTTCAAGTAGCTTTTGGCAGACAGTTAAAGTTTAGTTCAGCGTACCACCCTAAGACATATGGGAAGTTAGAAAGGACAATATAGGAGTTGGAAGATATGTTCAAGGCTTGTAGCTTGGACTGGGACAGTGTATAGGATGAGCAGTTAGTCATGATAGAATTTGCTTACAATAAAAGTTTCCATTCAAGTATTGGTATGGCACCTTTTGAGACTTTGTATGGTAGACCTTGCAGATCTCTATTATGTTAGATTGAGGTAGGGGGCAAAGTATTGCCTAGATTGGAGATTGTTCAATAGAGCTCGAAGCAGATGGCAATGATCAAGAAGAGGATATTAACATCCCAGAATAGGCAGAAGAGCTATGCTGACCAGAGAAGGAAGGATCTAGAGGTCTAGATAGGAGATCATGTATTCCTTACGATTTTCCCTACTCGAGGAGTGATCAGGTTTGGCAGGAGGGCTAAGTTGAGCCCATGTATATTGGTCCTTTTGAAATTTTGTCTAAAGTGAGGAAGACCGCCTATAAGTTAGCATTGCCACCCTTTATGGAAGGAGTTCACCATGTGTTTCATGTGTCTATGCTAAGAAAGAGCATGTATGACCCTTCTCACATTTTGAAGAACCACCAATAGAGGTCAGTCCATATTTGACTTTTAAGATTCAACCAGTCCAAATTTTGGATAGGAAGGTTCAATAGCTTAGGAGAAATTAAATTCCCATGGTTAAGGTGTTGTGGCAGAGTTCTGCATCAGTGGAGATGACATGAGAGACAGAAACTAGCATGAGAGAGTAGCACCTGAAGTTATTCAGTTAGTATATTTATCTATTTAGAACTCAAATTTTTGTTTTTGATTTCAAGGACAAAATTCCTTGAAAGGAAGAGAATTGTAACATTTCAAAAAATTTAAGGGTAAATTTCATTAAATATTCATGATTAAGAAGCCCAAAATTTATTTATCTATTTATTTATGTTTATGTATGTTGAATTCCCTAACTTGGTAGACGTAGTTAGACACAGCAAAAAGTTAATCGAAAAGGGGGAAACTTAGACGAAGGGAGATAGATGATATTATGCCTAAGTAGAAAGGAGATAGATGATGTTCTGCCTAAGTAGAAGGGGGATGGATGATGTTTCACTTAAGTTGGAAGAAAGTAGATAAAGTGTCGTCTAAGTCAAAAGTAGTTAGGCAATGACGTGGACAGAAGAGTTAGATGATATAAAAGTAGACAAAGTATCATCTAAGTTAGAACCAGTTAGACGATGACATGGACTTGAGAGTTGGACTATGCGAAAGTGGACTAAGTATCGTCTAAGTCGGAAGCATTAGACGAAGCAGCCTATTAGACGAATTATTTTTGTCATCTTCTAGATAGATGATTTATTGAAGGAGTAGATGATATATTGAATAGATAGATAATATATTGAAAGATTAAGTGATATGTTGAAGAGTTAGATGATTCATTGAGAGATGTGATGTTAATTAGCTGTTAGAATAAAGTTGGATGACATGATCGTCAAAAATGGAACGTATGATAAGGGTTAGATGGTGCGACTAGGGGGACAAATTAGGTGATGAGAGTAGACGACTGCCAGTAAACGACAAAAGTCTTAGACCTTTGACCGTGCCAGACTTCCCTTGGACTTAAATAATGTTAAGACCTGACAATACTATATTTTATTTGGATTCAAATACTGCAAAAATCTGAACTAGTTGGATTTTCTGCAAGATTTGGGACGATACCAATACTTGAATCATTGTCCAACTTCTTGGGATAATCTTGCTATCTCACAGTGGTAATAGGGTGCTTGGGAATAATTTTTTTAAAAAAAATTATTTCTATCTTAAAAATCATGACATATCAATTTTTAACCTAATTTTTAAAAGTGATGAAAATAAGTCACTCCCTGTTTGGCAAAAATATCATAATTTTTAAAATTGATTCAGGAACAAAAAGTGGCCGAAGTCGTGGAGCAGTCGGGGCCACGTCGTCAGCCTGTGGTTGCCTCTGCTGCTGCTTCTTCCTCTTCTTGCAGGCGCCACTGTTGTCTTTGCCTCCCGCAGGGGAGGTTGCGGAGGAAGGGGACTGGGTGGGCACCTTCAGCATGCCGCCAACGGACATGGCGATGGAGAGGATGGTGCTGGTGCCCGTGGTGGCTATGATGGCGGGCTCTGCCTGCTGTAGTAGCCATCAGATGCTCTCTCCGTCCGACCTGTGTCCCAGCTCCCGCGTCAGCTGGAAGATCCTGGTGGCGCACACGGGTGGCATGCAGACCAATGCATGGAGCTATGATCTCTGTGTTTTAGAAAGGCTGGATGCGAGATGAGAGTTTATCTGTGATCTTTTGCCATGTTATCCATGTATGCTGGCATGCGATTGTCATGCGTGGATATTGCCAAGAGACCATTGCATAAACTTGAAGGAAATTCGAAGGAGATAAAGGTCGATTCATAAACTGATCATTTCAAAAATATGAGGGTAAAGAGCTACAGGAGGCATGATCATTCAATGGTGCCCCCAAAAATTAGTGTTTGGTTTGCCGAGATATACTTGTAAGCTTTACCTGCAACGTGAGAGTTGCTCTCGAACGTTGACAGGGTTCTAACTTGTCGTACTTCTGTGTAGACTAGTTAATTGATGCAGGTGCCCGTGGCAGCTATGATGGCGGGCTCCGCCTACTGCAGTAGCCGGAAGAGGTGGGGAGGGGAGGTGGATGGACATGCGGCGTGTGGGTAGGGGAGGTGGATGCGTGCCGGAGGGACATGCGGCGTGTGGGGAGGGGAGGTGGACGCCCGTCGGAGAGGGTGAGGTGGACATGCGGCGTGCGTGGAGAAGAGGGGAGGAAGAGGGGAGCGCAGTGGAGGCTCTGATGAGAGGGGTGCTACAATGGAGGCTCGACGGCGGATATCGAAGGAGGAGGAAGAGGGGAGGGGAGCAAGCGGCTCACGACATCTATTTTGAAAAAAAAATTGGTCGACACTTGTTTTTATTTTGAGAGAACTTTTCTAAGGATGAAAATTTATCCTAAAAATTAGGGAGAGGTTACCAAACACGTCTAACTGGATTTCTTATTCCTATTTTAAATTTAAGAGAAAAAAAGAGAAAAAGGAGCAACCAAACACGCTATTAGTCTCTTGTGAGCTCCTTAGATCATTGTCCAACTTCTTCTCTTTTTCCAAGACTTGGTTTTATATATGTTCATCCAACCTCTTATCCTTATGGTGAAACAGAGAAAGAGTAGGACGAGCTATGGGAAGAGAATGGAAGAATACTCAAAGTTTTAGGCTTCATTGAGGTAGGATTTCTAAACACGAACCAGGCATGATCTTTACACCTAACTTCTTCGATCTATATTCTAAACTATACCCCAATATGTACGAACCGCACATTATATGTTCAGATCAAGTTGAGACTTATGTTCCTATGTCTTTAAATTTTTTCTAAAGTGTTAACGAAGATTTCCATGAATGATAAGATATACAACAATATAGATTTGTTAATAAAGCTCAAGATGAGTTTCATGTAAATATAAAATTAAGCAAGAAAGCACATTACATTACGTACTGGTCTATGGCAAGCTTGTTTCTAAGGATAATAAACCTTGCATTGCATGAGAATATGATGATCCGAATAGAAGGTCCACTACATGGCATAATTTAACCTGAAACTGGACCCTATTGCCCAATCGAGCCATGTTTCTTCTTTGGAATCTCTATTCTAATATGCAAAGGAAAGGGCTATCCAATGGAAAGGGCTACTAGTGGAAAGGACTACCTAGACTAGGTGTTCTAGAGAGGAGATCCGGCGTGGACCCGCCCATAGGTGCAGCTGTCCAGAGCGTGAAGTCATCATTCAATGTTCTTTTTATGTTTAGCTCATGATCCATGTTTCATATTTAAGCTCTGATTACTCTGGTTAATATGTTGAAAATGTGGGTGTAAGCACCATGATATGATTTTGCTTAAGAATATAATATGTAAGTATGTACAAGTATGCTCACCCACGGGTATCACATGGTAGCTTTCCAGAAAAGAGAGTACGTAGAAAAAAGTTTACATTTAAATATGAAATGATAAGATGGTATAAGACATGTTATACCCTTTCAAGTGCAAGTTATGTTTATGATGCTCATCTATGTTGGCAAATCATATTGCAAGTTTCGGTCCTACCATGTTATTTGTAGTTATTATGTCTAGCTTTCATATTTTCTTCCTTGACCTCATCAACCTTAGACGGTGATATGGGACACCCCTTATTGCTGATCCACCTAAGCTTATTTGATTAAAACTTTACTCAAACATTCAAGTTTCACTCTATTTGAAATAGTTGCACTTAATATTATTTATATCATGATTATGGATAAGATGGCATGACCCGCGGATAGGTTGAGTGTAAGTACTTCTGTTAGCGGGCGATCACTATGTTGGTGTCAGGAGTTCTACTGACTATCATACTCAGCTTGTTGCATAACTATTTTTAGGTGCTGAGCTATGAGGAGGAGGTCTAGTGGCCGAGTACTACTGGTTGGATATTTGGGAAGTGTAGCAAGTGCATGAAGTTTACAGGTGTGGAGCCATGTTTGGAGACTGGTTGTGCCATGATAGTCTTTATTTTGATAGCTTTTGTTGTCCCATGTGGGTTTATGTACTAGGACACCTAGCAAAGATATGGAATGCTCATGGTGCTACTACTCTCTGGTATATTATGTTCATTGTCGCACTCTGTGTTTCCACTTTAGCTGGACATGACGTACACTCCCCAATAGAATGGAGTTGCTGAGTGCAAGCATTATGACATCCTTGACACTACTTGGGCGCTTCTTCTCTCTGCCCCCATTCCTTGTGATTTTTGGGCAGAAGCCATTCTCACTTCTGTTTATCTTTTCAACATCACACCATCCTCTATTCTTCCTAGGTGTTCTCCCTACGAGCGTCTTTATTCTTCACTCCCTTCCTATCAGGATATTCATACATTCGGTTGCACATGATTTATTTTACTTCCCCCCCCCCTCATGAGCGCATAAAACTATCTCCGCGGGTAGTAAAGTGTGTTATCCTTGGGTATAGCACGGAGCACCATGGGTATCACTGCTATGGTCTTGTAGCTCATCGGTTTTGTATCTCTCATTTGGTCACCTTCTTTGAAGATGTTTCTTTCTTTGTCTCTTTCTCTCAAGTTTTGACTAAGGATCTTTCCTTCTTATTTGATCCTGAGCCTTCTTCTCTAGCCATTAGTCCAGGTTTTCCTCTTGATAAGCCTTCTCCTCCTACCTAGCCCCACGAGCCTTCCTCATCTCCTTGGCCCCCCATTATCCATGTCTACAGTCACTATCCTCCTGCTCTTGGAGATGTTTTCGTACCGCTGGCTAACGATGTTGGTGCTTGTCATGGACAAGACACGCCCACTCTAGCTCCGGTTCTACCTCTTGTAGATCCTCCAAGGTGTGATCCCCTATGTGACTGCCATCCTCCTGATAGGGTTAGTCTTATTTTGGCTAACTCTTACTCTCTATAGTTCTCTACCTTCTTTGCATCCCTTCACGCCTATCAGGAGCCTTAGAGTTATCACCAGACAGTTCAGGTTCCAAAGTGGCGGCAAGCTATGGACGAGGAGCTTCATGCTCTTCAACGGACCCAGACTTGGGATCTTGTTCCACTCCCTCCCGGCATTACTCCTATCATCTGTAAGTGGATTTACAATATCAAGACTAAGTCTTATGGTAGAATTGATCGTCATAAGGCTCGACTTATGACACGAGATTTCGCTTAGGAGTATGACATTGATTATGAGAAGACTTTTATTCCGATGGCCAAAATGACCAATATTCATACTCTCCTTGCTATTGCGGCTATTCGTCGATGACCTCTCTTTCAGCTTGATGTGAAGAATGCTTTTCTTCCTGATGACCTCTCTGAGGAAGTTTACATGCAGCCTCCTCTTGGTCTTTCGATACCACCACTCCATGTCTGTCGACTTCGCAAGGCCATATATAGACTAAAACAAGCTCCCTACTCTTGGTTTGAGCGGTTCTATTAAGTTATTCTTGATGCTGATTTTGAGGAGAGTGTTGAGGATTATACTCTTTCTGTCCGTGAATTTATTCTTAGTCGTGCTATTCTTCTTTTCTATGTTGACGACATGAGCATTACTGGAGATGTTGCTACTGTTATTGTCTCTCTTAAGCACCGCTCCATCAACAGTTTGAGATGACGAACCTTAGGCCCTTGCAATATTTTCTTGGTCTTGAGGTTGCCTACTCCTCTCAAGGTTATTTATTGTCTGAGCAGAAGTATGTTAGTGACATTCTTCAGTGTGTTGCTCTCTCTGATTCTCACACAATTGACACTCCTATGGAACTTTATCTTAAACTCCGTTGGTATTCTTTAGACGATCCTACACACTATTGTCATCTTGTTGGAGCTTTGATGTTTTTTGACTATTTCTCGTCCTAATATTACCCATGTTGTTCACATATCCTGAGTCAGTTTGTCGGTGCATCCACTTCAATTCACTTTGCTAACTTTTGCATGCACTTCGATGATTTGATGCTCTTTATTTATGTCCTCCATGACCGCATTGGAGCTTCGTACTTATTCAGATCCTGAGTGGGTTGGTGATCTCACTAATTTTCGTTCTACCACCAACTTCTGTATTTTTATTAACACATCTCTTATTTCCTGGCAGAGCAAGAAACAAACTGTCGTATCTCGCTCTAACACTAAGCATGAGTATCATGTCATTGTAGACACCACTGTTGAGATTGTTTGACTTAGTCACCTTCTTCATGATTTCGAGGTCCACTCCTCAACTCTTACACCACTTTATTGTGACAACTAGAGTACTCTTCAGATCACAAGTAATGCAATCCTTCGTGAACTGTCCATGCATATTGAGATTGATTGCCATTTTATCCGCTAACAATATCTCTCCGACACTTTGCCACTTCCATATATTTCTTCTGCCGAGTAATTTACTGATCTCTTTACAAAATCTCAAACGACTCCGCACTTCAAAAAACTCATCGATAAAACTCCCAATGTAAAATCCCTATGAGTTTACAGGGGGATTGTTAAAAGAAAGATCCTCCGGATCCTAATAGGATCACTCTTCCCTTGTATTATCTTTCCCTCTATTCCTTCTTTCTCTATTCTTATATCTTATACATATTATTAAGAATAAGACATTGACCTTTGACCTTACCCTCTTTAGAGACTTTTATTCTTGTATATATATTACACATATATGCCATGAAAGAGATCAAACTCTCCAATTTCCCACATCGTAACAAGCTACAAACGAGGATCGTGGAGTACCCCATTTTCCATTCACTTGTTTCAAAGAATGTGACTAACGGAGATGCATTCGGCATTTTAATGCATGTTTAGCTCCTCGTATCATGTTCAAAGAACAGGGAAACAAATTCAACATCATTCGCTTGAAGTGCACGTTAGAGCTGTAAACGGTCAGATACGAAACAAATAGTGTGATATCCGAATTCGTATCCGATTAATAATCGATAATTGAATTATCCGTCGGATACTTTATTCAGATAATGATCGACTAATACGAATTCGAATTCGGTTCGAATTTTAAACGGATAATTACTAAACCTACTTAGGGGTGAGTTGTGTTAACCGTGTGAGAACATCATATATTATTTTTTCAAAAAAATAAAGAAAGAGTGAATTTTTTTTTATCTTGAGAGATGTTATCAAAAGATTAGACTTCATCTTAAAAAATAGGAGATAACTTACGAAATGGGTGTAAATGAATTTCTGATTTTTAAATTATATTTTGAGACAAAAAAGATAAAAAAGAATAATCAAACAATATATTAAGATTTAAACTAATTATATATAGAATATGAATATCATTAGATTTTTATCCATATTCGGTCAGAAAATACCTGATTAAACGAATATGAATTTAGTTCACATTTTAAACGGATAATTACCGGACCTAGTGCACATCTATTGTTCCGTGAGATGGAGATCTAAGCCCACCATCCCAGAAACCCTTTGGATACTATTTTTTTTTACTTGTACACGATAACTCTTGCACTTCCAACTGGAAGTGACGCCAAAAAATACCTCAAACTAGTGTATTTTACGGTTTAATTCAGAACGAAATCTACGTTGGAAATGTCGCTCTGTAAAGTTTCCCCCTTATGTGAGCTGATTGATGAACATGAATGGCAGCAGAGGACGGCTGTATCATGGTTTATAAGAAACCTGAAACAAACAACTTATATTTATAGAACAGCTACAAACAATGATACACAGGTGCTTACATCTCCAAATCCACCAGAGAGAGAGAGAGAGAGAGCAGTTGGAGAGGGGTATCTCTTCCTTCCAGATGACACGGAGACCCCGAGACCCACCTGTTAACAACATATTATGTGATATGGACGCTGCACCGTAGGAAAAAATCTCAGCTGTTGGACAACGCTGTTGGGAACTGGAAGCTTCAGGCTTTTAACATCCGTAAATAATCATCTATTATAGACATGGAAGATGACCGGTACCCAGAGCCAAATAAATTGTAATGATTGAGGTAATGGTAGAGCATGTAAAGATCCCTCCTGTTCTCAAAGCCCGGTTGCTTAGGCATCACCTGCACCAGGAAAGTGTTGCATACAGATTAAAACATGGGAAAAATAACTAAAAAGCATTTTGAATGTCTAACCATGCAGACATTTTTCATTTTCTTGAGGCCAGATGGACCATCTTGGAAATTAGAAAGTTCTCCCAAGACTTTACAAGCACAAACGTACTCCATGAAGGAACTGAACCGAACCATTAAATATTTTCATGGGGAGTTGTTAATACCTCAAAATAAGAACTATAGAAGGAGCCACCAAATCCAGCACACCAGGACATTCCAAAGTCTGCTTCGTTGTGCCCATCTGCACATTAGCAAGATGAGTGAGATCAACTTCTCCTGTGATGACACTGTATCCAAAAGTTAGGTGCAAGTATACATTATGAAAGCCCCAAAACACATGCTTCTCCAGAAGTCCAAAAAGAATTATGGTTTCTTAAAATTGCACATAGAATTACGTCTCGCCAACTCCCCCATACAAAATGCACAAGGTACAAGGTACAAGAATAGGTTGAATCATTCTTCTGTGAAATTGCATTTCTCAGACTTAAAATTAGTGGCCAACATGTACACTATAAAAGATATTCTACAAGCGGGAGGTGCATAAAAATACAGATGTGAGAATGAAAAACACATGATGTACTTTCCAACTCAAGGAACCGGCAATGCTGACCGGTGAGAAATTAATCAAATGTTATTGTATTGTGTTTGTGCTTAATAGTTCCTATAGCAAGAAAATTAACCACAAGATCTTTACTTACAATAACAAGCAGGATCTAATATAACAGGTTCGCCATTCTTATCAGAGCTTATATTTCCACTCCAAAGATCTCCATGAAGCAAGCATGGTTCAAGGACGGCGCCTTCAAAAAGTGGCCTCATGTTCTTTATTAGCCATTGACCTGACATTGAAGTGGATAAAGATTTCATACTACTGCATGGACATACCTTGGATAACCATAGAAAATATAAATGTAGCTTCAGCATTCAAACGTGTGCCAAGTACCTTCCTTCTAAAGTAATTATAGAATTGTATATATTTAGGAACAACGACGTGATGTAACAGGTTTTTATTTCAATCACTCTGGTTACTGTGCAAGAAAGAGAATATAGTTCACCTTACTTTTCATCACCCTATGTCACAATAATATGACAAGCATGTCACTGTACATTACGATAGTACGAGAGACAACATATACCACAGCTAATCAACCATTGCAATTCTTTGAATTCCAATTCAACATTCATTCTGATCTTGGCTTCTCTTTTTCCTTACGTCTCTTTTCTTTTGTCAGGTACACTCTCTCACACACACATCTAAGGTAGAATTTCTGTTTCTACAAATAGAATTTTTAACATGAAAGAAAAGATCATTTTGTGTGTAGCCGCTCCAAACGATTGTGCAACAGTCTTCTAGCTAATCATGACCTTTGCAAATTCCGAATGCTGAAGCAACGAGTAGAGAGGACACCACATTATATTCATGTTTTTATTTGTCTCCATTCAGTCTGAGACTATCCTAACATGCCCCTCAAATGCAGGTTAATTAGGCCCTGTCATACATAGAGATTGACAAAAAAGATGCATATCTTGGAAACATAACCATAATCACTTTGATAAATTCAGCTACAAAGAGGATGTAGCAGTTTAAGTGGGACATTGGATTTGAAGGCATGGTAAGCATGACCTAGCATATACAGTTTAAAACCTCAATGTGGACAAGAAACACAACTACATCCCACTTTTAACTGATACCAAGGCAGAAAAAGGAATTTTATAAACTGGCCTGTAACCAAGGCTAAGTTTTACCTTTCTCGTAAATGTTGGAATCTCCAAAATGTTTCAATGCCAAATTTAATTGGTATCCCAACCGATGCTCAGCATAAAAGTCAATCCAATCTGAAGACCAGCTATTTATCTGCGGAGTACTATTAATAAAATGCAAATGCATTAGATTGTTTAAGAAAAATAGTTTTTTTAAAAAAAGGTCCTTAAGCAAGCTGGGAAATGAGAAAGAGAAAATAGGATGCTGTGGCTGAAACACATAATAGGAAAGAATGGACAGTCCACTATAGAAAAGTAAATCCAAATATTATCATTATAAAAATAAATCTATTTAGAAAGATTCACCTTCCAATGGTGTTATTAACATCAAACCCGAAGCCCTTGTCAGACTTCCCAGCTTTGTGCATTTCAGCGAGCATTCTCCCGAGTATTGACTGCAGGCAAGAAGTAATCTAGTCAATTAAGTGATTACATCATATCAAGGAGAACCCAAGAGATCTTACCTGGTTCCTGGAAGAACCAAACTCTATAAATTCCATAATGATGTAGGAACCACCGGTTGGTAGTGCTCCAACCTACGGGACTAAATATGATCCATTATATTTGCCTAAATTTTGGGTAATGCCTAAGGAAAGAAAAAAGAAGAATGTATAAAAACATTCAACCATGTTCCCTAAAAGAAGCCCTTGGGTCAAATACCTTAAATGGCTGGGGAACACGGATTGTTTTAGTTGCATACATTGCACTCAATCCGAGTGCTTCCCCCTCGAACATTGATGGCCCAATACTCCTGAATCAAAGAGAAAGCGTGGAAGTTAACATTTCCAAGAATGTAATGTCAATCCAATGCAAGATATATAAACATGGACAAGAACATCGCAATAAGGTTGACTCAAAAAACTGAATTGAATAATTTAAAACTCCAGACTATGATCTAAAGGTAACTTTTTCAAATGCAATAAGACAATTTGACTATGCCATTGTTTAACCCACAGAAATAAATGAATAAGTAAATATTTCACCTTTGAAGAAGAAAATGCACATTCGTAGTTATTTAGGTAGCAGGTGTATTATTATTTCCGCGAATTTAAGTTTATCAGACGATTAGGGTTCGAGTACGGGACATTTCCCCATCGACCATAGTCGATGTTTATTTACATCGGCATAAAGTCCGAATATCCTTGATTAACTGTCAAAGAAAATATTTTTCGGCCTTCACGATGTCAACTGTGATATTGGGGGTTTTATCTAACAGATTTGATCAAGGAGATCACCCATTAGAGATACGCATTTGCAAGAGAAAACTAAATATTTCATTCTTTAGATTCATCCTTACAAAAATACATGAAATCCCGATTATATAGTCGGGTCATTTGATTTACATGTGGTCTAAATTTCACTACCAGAGCAAGCCGTTGAATGAGTCTCATAGAGATCAAACCATTTTTTTTGATATATTTGTAATTTTGGGCCCATCATGGGTATCTCTGTAATATTTCACTTTTGGTGGTATTTCTACAATTTTTCCCCTTTCGGAGCATTTCTGCAATTGTCCCGTCATTGGGGGTATTTATGCAATTTGCTCAGACCAAAGATATTTTGGTAACATCTAGACTGAACAGGGATTTTTGTATAATCTTGACAATAGGCGCAAGTCCCTCATTGGGGAAGACCTGTTGACTAAAGACTCTCGGGAGATTGCTTTCCCTTCTCGAACTCTCGTGAGTTGGGGTCCAGCTTCGCGCGTCCATCAACGCAACGCCGGGGATCGACCTGCTGAGGGGTTTCTGGGGGAACGAACCCCCTGGAAGAATTTTTTTTTATAATCCCTCTCCAAGGAGTGGCATGACTCGATGTTCATAGATAATCAAGACTTATACAAATTTTTCGAACACATCCCGGGTGTCCACACAGTTATAAGACTCGAAAAGGCCTTCCTATGAGTTAGAATTCGAGGGGACATGCTCTCGTTTCTCCAAAGAGATACACATATCGCATAATTCACATAGTGGCCAGTGATGCACATGAGTTAAGAGGGATTTTCTCTTTATAGCATACCCTCACAGTACAACACAATCACCACGCAAGCACAAAACTCAGGGAGATGGGCCTTCAAAAGAAAACACAAACACCAAACACTGTATGCACACTCTCTCCCTGTCTGTGTTCCTCCTCCCAAATGAGGGCCCCACTAGGGTATTTATAGTCCCGAGAGAATCCCGACAGTTACACTCTCCATCCGGGGCAAAATAGGGGATTTGGGGCTTGATCCGGACTAAACCCCCAGGTTGAGGAGTTGTTCCCGGGCCAAAACTCCATAGAAAGGATGGCCCCGGGCCAAACCCCATGTGGGGAGGGTGGAATCTGACCAAAACCCCATGGGGAGGGATGGAACCATGGTATGTCATCTCGCGAGATCTCGCCGAGATCTCTGTCTCGGCGCGTCCGCGAGGCACGAGACGGTCCCGAGTAGGCGCATCTCGGCGAGGGGTAGCTGTCTTGGGAAAATAGTGAATTCTTGAAGAATTATTTAAATTTTATAGGATATAATTTTAGATTTGTGTAACTTTTGATGCATATTGATATTAGTGCATGTGAAATTGAGTGGTTAGTATAAAAGAATTAGGATTTTCTTAGAAATAGGTTATATATGTGAAAAAATGTTCCGAAATCCCCGAACCCGATCTCCCGAGATTTTTTTGAGATCTCTTCTCTCCAACCCCCCCGAGACGAAGCCGAGATCCGATATGGCAAACCATGGATGGAACCGGGCCAAAACATACACGGGGAGGATGGAACCAGTCCAAAACCCTATGTGGGGGGGATGGAACTGGGGCAAATCCCCATGTAGGGGGTGGACCCAGGGCAAAAACCCCAAATGGGGGTGGACCCGGTCCAAACCCCCAATATGGGGAAGGATCCGGTCCAAACCCCTCATATGGGGGTGGAGCTGGTCCAAACCCCTTATATTGGGGTAAAACTAGGCTATTACTATTATTATTTTACTCTCTTTTTTTGTAATACATTTGGTTGATCTGTCATTTACTACTGTTGTAGCTACTTCTATGAGCTGCTGCCAATGTTGTTTCTGAGCTGCTACCACTTCTGCTCATTTGTTTTCAGCTGCTGCAAGGGTGTTGCTGTTGCTATGTTGCTGCTTCACTTGTTGCCGCTGCTGCCACTGAGCTGCTATGCTGCTATTGAGCTGCTGGTGTTGCTCCTGTGGGCTGCCCAGTGCTGCCTCTGTGAGGTGCTGTTAGCTGCTGCTGCTGCCCCCATTGGCTGCTACTGCTGCTCAAACTTGTTAGCTGTTGGTTGTTGCTGCTGTTACAGCTCCTTAGCACTGCTATTGCAACCTACTTGGTGCTGCTGTTGCAGCTTGTTTTGGTTAATTGGGGTAGAACACCCACTTGAGGCTTAATCAACCCCCCAAAAAACCTTTTAATCCAGTGTGTAGGGTGGACCTAGGCCAGAAATAACCCCCTAGGGGGTTAGAACCGAGGCAAACCCCCCTTTGGGGGTGGACCCGGGGCAAACCCCCCATTTGGGGGGTGAAACCAAGGCAAACCCCCCCTTTTGGGGATGGACCCGGGGTAAACCCCCAAAGGGGGGTGGATCCGGGTCTAAAACCCCTATAAGGGATGAATAGAAGGGGCGACCCCTATAAATATATATATGTATATATATATTCTTTTATTTATTATTGATCATTTTTTTTGGCTTTAACAGCCATATAATGCCTCTAATGGTACAAACTTTCTCAAAGTGATAGCGATTAGAGCACTTGATTGAAATATTTTAGGGCTTTCTATAAATTGCCATCTACATCGATCATATTTAAGGTGTAACGGCTCCCATCCTGATATTTATTTATAACTCCTCCCAAGCTCATTGTATGGTGAGTACCCTCGAAATTTAGCAATACATCCTTCAAGTTTGTGGGGGGGAAAACGTTAAGAAGGGCATTAACCAAATAAATGCATAATTTTAGGATTGTTAAAAGTAAATATTGGGAATCAAGGGGCAATCCCTAAATATGAAAAGATTGTTGGGGTTGAAATCTAAAAAAATAAGTGACTCATCAAATATCCACCATGAAACAATTGTTGGTGATCGCCTTTGATAACATAGACGAATTCAACATGAGAGTTTGGTAGACGCCAACTTTGAAGATAAGGTACCCTTGATTCTACTACCTTCCTTGCTAGAAAGTTGAGATGCCACTGCAACTACGGTGAATAGTTTTTTCGGTTTGGCTTAAGGAGGTTTGGGATCTGTTTCTAAGTGAAGATATTCACAGGAGAGAATCAAGTGAATCTTTAGGTTATGCCTTGAACACCAAAGGTAGGACAGGAAAATTACGCGTGGTCAAAACTGGAGCTTGTCTAAATCCAAGAAAAGGAGCCACTCAAGACCTGGTGGTGAATGGTGATAGTTACTACAACTGAGGCAGGAAAGGGCACCACAAGAGAGATTGCAGACTCTTGAAGAAGAAGAATCAGAAACAAATCAAAGAATTTGCCAGTTCCATAGAATCATGAATCTTGGATTCGGGAGCCTCATTTAACTCCACCACATGCAGAGACTGTATGGACAACTACATTAGTGGCAACTTTGGGAAAGTTTACCTTGATGATGATGAGCCCTTAGTAGGATAAGGAAAAATGCAGTAAGCTTGTATTACTCATGAAAACAGTAAAAAAAGGCCAAAAAGTTGAATTTTTTATACAAAAATTTTGCTTAGATAACCTGGCATTTTCATAAAGTTCCACCATGAAACAATGTAAAATGATTAAATATAGTAACAATGTCCTTATATCCATTGGAAGAAGCAAGAACCAACAACTTGTAGCCAATATATTTTTTTTGGGTAATTGTAGCCAACAGCTTATTATGAATAATTCCGACTTCAGGAGAAAAAGAGGCATTTACCTATTACAGAGAGAACAAACAAACAGAAAATTGTCATAGAAGATACCTGTTTGTCTTAACAAAAAAGGAACCAACATCAGTGTCATATCGATTTGCAAAGTTGATGCAACCACCACCAATGGGACTAATCCTGGTGATGTATGTAGCTTTCCCCTCTGTAAGAATCCAGCCTTGGATAGGATCATCACTCAAGGCTGCCACTGACAGTCAGAAGTATCAACAGTCAGGTCTTTTCAGCATAAAATTCTCTGGGTATCCTTTTGAAAGGAGATTTTCTACAGGCAGCATACCATCGGTCACTAACTGAAAGCAGTTGTCAGTTGTGCATGTGTTATATATATAGTGTTGCTGGGAAATGGCCTGACCCTTTGTTGTAAGCTGGCCATATCATTACATCAGCCACTGGATCATGCAAATCAAAATCCAATGGCAGAAAAAAAAAGTATCATTCTTCACTACCAAACATTCCAGTTGCTAAAATCTCCTAAGGTTCTCTTGATTGTTAGCAAGAGAAAAGATCTGAGACTGATGCCCTATTCAACAGGCTTCATAAATAGATCTCAATGTATATGAAATTTCAGAAAAAATAACAAAATTAAATACCCAACATTTTTGGAAGGTAATTCAATATACAACATACAGCCTCAATCTTCTAGACAGTTAGTATCTCAATCTTCCACACAGCTTATTCTCTTCTTTGGAGAGATGTTTTAGCTCTAAAGGAGAAGAACAATGTGTGTGTGGAAATGAGAGAACGTGATGCCTTTCATTTGGACACATTCATCTCGTCATGTAGGACATTGGGGCTGGATTCCCATTCCTTAAGATCGTGCAGAACATGATTGTGACTTGAGGCACATTTACTTTCATGAGGTTTAATGAACCTACGCCTCCTTGCTAGTACTTGATTAGTCATATTATCATTGTGACAATAAGAATAGCTCCAGGATTATCTATTTTTGAGTTCAAAATGCAATGACCATTTAGTGTGTATGTGTGTGTGCGTGTTGGGTTTTGGTTGGGTTTAGGGTTTAGGGAGACTTCTATAGGGTGTTGACTTGAGGCTCAGATACTTCAGCATGCAGAGGTCATAAAGTGGCATCTCTACAGAGGGAGAAGGTTTTGTGTTACATAGGGGAAAGAGTGTTCAGAACTCAGCCTCACATGAACTGGGAACCATCACTGATGAAGGAAGGCAAGAGAGAAAAGGAAATGTGAAACTCAAAGGGATTGGAAAAACAGAAGCCTGAAATATGTATGGTCTTGCCAGATATTTTTTGATGCGAAAGGGTGACTTCAGTGGTGTATCCTCTCATCTACTCACATCTGAGTCCACGGAATGTTTTGTCTGGGAGTGGTTAGGGGTGCATTTCCCTAATTCATGCAAACTTTTGAGTTGTTTGGGTAAATGATACCCCCAATTACTTAGGATGGTAAACAATTCAATTGGTCAAAATTTACTTTAACAAAAAAGACTCCCTTGCCTGTCAGTTAGTGTTTACCAGGTCTTTGCACAATAAATGTGATGTCCGCATCAAATCTGGAGAACCATGGTCAAATCTCTACAATTTGGTCACTCCAGTCCTATGCTGACTCTGAGTCATAGTTGTCAAGGCGCCCGCCTAGGCGCCACTTAAGCGGCGCCTAGGCGGGAAGGCGGTTTTTCCCCAATAAGGCGAGCCCACGCCTTATTGGGCTGAAGAAAGGCGGGCCAAGGCGCCGCTTTGGCGGCCTAGGCGCCCAAAGCGGCACCTAGGCGGCCCCCTTCTGTCTTCATTATTTAATTAAATATTTTAAATTTTGTATGTCTTATTTTTTTTTTACAATGGTCATCTATGGTACTTCCCTAGTTATGTGTTTGTTTACTTTATTATTGATTGTATGTGATAATGGGAGATGTCTTTTTCTTTTGGTATCTGCTTTATATGTATGTTGTTCCTAGTATGATTTACATATTTTTGGAAGAAATTGACAAAGATCAGGTTAGTATTTTATTCATTCTGAAAGTCTAATTTTTATAATAATAACACCCAGATTACAATACAAAGAGAGAGTTCGCACCCTTTTATACAAGGAGATTAGGGCGCCAGAAGTCAGGATACCAAAGACAACAATGCCCCTGTCATAAACATAAATTTTCTTCCGCGTGCGAGGGCGCACATTTGAGAGTTCGGACTCCACTGTTGTGCCTCTTAGGCACAAGCATGTGCTATGTCGCCTTGATGATAACAATGCTTTTTGGTTTTGATGATAGCAAGACAGTGAGTGCATTTGAGTGCATTTGATATTGTATTTTGATGATAGCAATGTTATTATGTTTTGATGATTGCAATAAACAAAGTGCATTTCTATGCATTATTATTCTTGAGCATTCTGCATATTGATAGCAACATGAATGATGATGTCTAGCATTGATGGCATTTGCTCTTTATATATGTGCATTGCATTCTGTCAGATATCATGTCTCTGCATATATCATGTCTGGGTAGCAAAGTCTATACATTGGACTCTCGTTCAAGCCTATGCATTGTCTTAGGCTAAGTGTGTACAGCGTCTTAGGCGAAGTCTGTACAGCCGTGTCTTATGCTCCTAAGTCTATACATTGGTGTTGGTCATCAAAGTCTGTACATCGCTTTCAATCTTCAAGTCTATACACTGGCTTATTCTTCAAGTCTGTACATCCACAGTTAAACTTGAAGTCTGCACACTAGTCTTCACTGTCAAGTCTGCACATTGGTCTTCGATTTCAATGTCCAATACATTGGGCTTTTACATGAAGTCTATACATTGTTGTTTGCAGTACAAGTCCATACATTGGACTGTTCATCAAAGTCTGTACATCAGACTGCTATAGTAAGTCTGTACAGTGAGTGATTCATTGGTAAAGTCTGTACACTCAACTGAACTTCAAGTCTAGACATTGCACTGTAGCATCCATTGTCTTCGTGTTGTGTTTGTTTGATTGTCTTCGTGTTGTTTACTGTAGCAGCTCGATTTGTTCTGATGAATTTCGAGTCGTTTCCCAGTGAACCTCGTGTCGCTTCACCTCGTGCTGTTCTCATCGTCTTAGTCTTGTTCTCACTTCGTGTCGAATCTTGTTTTTCGTCTTTGTGTCTATCTCGCCTTGACCACACTTCGTGTTGCTTTACGTAGACCTCGTGTCTTGCTTGTTTGCAACCACTTCGTGTCGGTTTCTGTTGTCAGCACGTGTCGTCCTTAGTTCGAGTCGGTTCTTTATTTTTTCGTCTTCGTGTTGTGGTCAGCTCGTGTCGTTCTCTTTGCTGTGTGTTATGTCGTGTTGTTTTTATGTTCGTGTCTCCGTGTTGTTTTTGTCTTCGTGTCTCCGTGTTGTTTTTGTCCTCGTGTCTCCGTGTTGTTTTTGTCTTTGTGTCTTCGTGTCGTTTTTGTTCCACTGCGTGCAGAACATTGCAGCACCTCGTGTTACTTTCTGTGCCACCTCGTGTCGTTTCTGTGTGAACCTCGTGTCGCTTCTCTCTGTCCTCTAGTTGCATCTCGTGTCATCTTTTATGTCTTGCTTGTTGTTGCAACCACTTCGTGTCGTTCCTCTTTTTACCTCGTGTTGTTTTATAACCTCATTTCGTGTCGTTCTCTTCGTTGTGTCTGTTCTGTCACAATGTATCTCGTGTCATTTTTTTTTCCTTACTTCGTGCTGCAGTCACCTTGTCTATCTCGTGTCATTCCAAGTACAGTGCCATCGTATTACTATTACATATCTCATGCAGCTTTAGTTCCTGTGGCCCTCAGTGTTAATGACTTTAATCTCATTACAGGTCCGAGGAAGAACATTCCACACTCTGGGCTGCACGTGATCCGAGACAAGAGGAACCAATCTGATAAGGACACGTGGCAGGAAGATTCTGGAAATATGGGAGGCACACGCGTTTTGTGCCCTATCCACCTGCTGTTGCTGCTATAAATAGAACCCTTCGTCCTCAGATGAAGGTGATCGAGTTGGCAAGAAGAAAAGCTCATACAGAGAGCCCCGATCCAGAAAAAGGAAGAGAAGAAAGAAAAGAAGAGAGCAGAGAAGAGAGTGAGAGTAAGAGCAGAAGAAGAAAAAGAGAGAGAAGAGAGTTGAGAAGAAGAAGAAGAGAAGTAGCAGAAGAAGCTCCTAGGAGAGTAGAAGAGAAAGAAAAGAGAGATAGAAAGTGAGCGAGAGAGCTCGTGGAGAACAAGGAAGAAGTTACCTGAAGATCTGTCTACTGGACCGTGGATCAAATCCAGGCCAGTCAGCTCCATGCGAGCCACATTTGTGTTATTTGTCTTTACAGCTTTCTGATCGCTGTGTATTTTTCTTTTCTTATTTTTCCTGTTTCATTTGGTTATCTGTGTTCTTCCGATCCTCAGTAGTGAGGTCGGGGTTCCTCCTGTCAGTTCAGGAGAAGGGAGATTGCTATCTCCGGTTGCAAGTAGCTGGGTGCTACTTGTGGTGTCCCTCCGGTTTGGAGGAAGGGAGATCTGATCTCCGGTTCTGGGCTTGTGGATTCAAGTCCAGGGGTTCCCTCCGGGTCTAGAGGAAGAGAGACCGTGTGTCTCTGGTTGGCTAGTGACTGGTGTCACTAGTGGTTCCCTCCGGTTGGGAGGAAGAGGGGAGGCTGTTCCCCTGGTCAAGCTGTGTGACAGCACCTGTTGCAGACTGAGTCTGCTGTGTCTAGCGTGAGCTAGTGGAAGCCACACTCGGTTTGAGTGTGGGGTGGATGTAGGTCTGGAGGACCGAACCACCTAAAAACCCCTCTTGCATTGTGGTTTGATTGCTTATGATTTGCTTCCGCTAGATGAATGCATAGGGGCGCTCCATGCGTTTGGCTTCGGGTTGAGAAGAAGAGTTAATTAGTCTTCTTAGAATGTTTTAATTTGTCAAGAGAGCGAAATTCTTGTTGAGCGACTCCTTGTCAAATTCAGCCTAGTTAGCATCCTAGTGATCTCACTGTATGCTTGTTTGGTTCTGCAACTGATTATTAGCTTTTAAGCTTATCTAGTTTGCGAACTAGTAATTCTAGTGAGCATCATATTTTAACTGGGCGAAAGTCCTTTAAAGGGCTATATTCATTCACCCCCCCTCTGAATACTGCACCGAACCCAACAATTGGTATCAGAGCCAGGTTTCTGATCTATCAGATCTAACAATCTGCAGAGGATCCTGCCGATTTGTTTGGTGCATTTCAGAGTGGATCTCTTGAAATCGTGTCTTGCTTCATTGACTTGTGTCTTATTTTGATTATCTGGTTTCAGTGGAGTTCGTGTCATTTGTTTTACTTCGCTGAACTTGTCTGCCATCTGTTCTAATGGCTCGACCTCCGATTTATGATGGTTCTAACTTTGAAAGTTGGCTAGGAGGCCTAGCTGTGTACATAGACTCAATTGGTCCACATTTGTGGAGTCTTATATCTAAAGGCCCACACCGCTTACCTAAAGATCAGACCAATTGGTCTAGTGAGGACAGCTCTAAGAATTGCGATAATACCATAGTTCTTAATATCTTGAGAGCTGTAGTTAATACTGATATGTATCCTTTTGTTCTCAGGTGCACATCTGGAAAGGAAATATATGACAGAGTCGTTTCTGCGCATAATCAGCAAGGTGATAGCTGTTTGATGGCCAACCGGGATGATGAAGATGAGATCTCATCTCAGGTAAGTTCTGGATCAGAAGGATACTCCTTCGATGAATTAATAGAGATGTATGAAAATTTGTTAGAAGTATCTAAGAAATTGAAATCTGAGAACAAAAGGTTGAAAAAGAAATGTGATAGAATAAATCTGAAAGATTCCTGTGAAAACTGTCCAAATATGAAAAAGTCTTATGATGCATGCATGCTAGATGTTCAAAATCTTAAGAAACAAAATGATTCTCTAAAAATTGAAAAACAAACATGCTTAGATAAAATGTCTGAACTTCAGAATCAACTGAATGATAAGAAAAATGAGCATCTAAAAGGCATGCAAGAACTAACTGAAGTTAATTCTGAATTGGACAAAATGAAATTGGAGAATGAGGATCTTCAAAAGAAGAATAAAACTCTTATTATCAGAATGAATGAAATCAATGAGGTTTCACAGTCCTCTTCTGCTAAATCAGATTGTAAAATATGCTCTGCTTTAAGAGAACGAAATGAAGATCTCTTTAGTGAGAATGAACGGCTAAATAAATAAATTGCCTCACTTAAAGATGATCACAAAAATCTGCTCGCTGAGAAAATTAAAGTGGAGGAAAGAGAAGAGGAATTAATTGAAAAACTGGAGCTAATGTCTGGAAGAGAGAGATGTGCTAATAATGAAATTCGGGATAAAAATCTTGAGGAAGAAAACACTGAATTAAAAGCTGAAGTTGAAAAACTAAAGTGGTTGAACACTGGCTTGTCTGAAAGACTTCTCACTATAGAAAAAGGGAAAGCTGTACATGATGAAAATTCAGAAATTTTGAACAGTCTAGAACAGGAAATTGAGAAGTATAAAACTGCAAACCATGTTCTAAGCGAATGTGTTAATTGCAGTGAACAGGAAATAGCCAGTTATGAACTTCACATTGCCAGCTTGGAACATAAAATTCATAATCTGGAAAATTCAGCTATTGAGTCTGCCAAGATTAAAGGAAAAATGAAAACTGTTGGGAAGAGGAAGGATGATAACTCTGAAGGGGGAACAAATTGCTGTTCTGATATTGAGAAAATCACTAAAGACCAGCTATATACCACTTTTGTCCAAAGCTCTGATGTAGCTGGTACTTCAAGGCAATCCCCAAAACAAAATAAAAATGAGAAATCATCTTTAAAATCTGTCTTTCAGTTTAAAGCTCAGAAAATTGAAAAACAAACAAAGCTTGTTGAGAATAATCAGAAATTGAAAAGAAAGAGTCAAACAAAGAAGGCTAAGAATAATTCTGGTTGTACTCTGAAATTTGTTAGCTCTGCTGAATGTAATGGGTCAATGCAAAATGCTCATGCTTCATGTACTCATTCACATGCATCTAGTCAATCTGTTAGTAATCATGTCATCAGGAAATCACAAGTGTCATGTTACTATTGTGGCAAGATAGGACATGTAATGGATGACTGTAGATTGTTGATTGAAGATGAGCATGCTAGTGAAGCAATGCATTCTAGGAATTCATCCGACAGAAACCATGCCATTAAGAAATCTGTTGCTTACTGTCACTACTGTGGTAGGCGTGGTCATCTAATGAATGCATGCTTTAAAATGAAAGAAGACAATAATTTGAACTCTAGATTTTTCACACATGCTCATGGCCCACATAGATATGAATCTACTTCAGGTCAGCGTATCATCTGTTTCAATTGCAACAAGCCTGGACACAAGGTAAATGAATGCTGGTCAGGAAATCACAGGGGCAAAAATGAATCAAACAACAAACATCTTAGATGCTTTGAATGTGGTAAGTATGGGCATGCAGTCAAGGACTGCTGGTTTGTTCAGGGAAATCATTTTAATTCCAAATTTGTAAGATTCCCTCCAAACAAAAATTTCTTGGGCAGAAATAAAGCTGGTCTTAAAGAAAAGACTCTTGGTTGTTATGAATGTGGAAAACCTGGCCACCGAGCTTCTGAATGCTGGTGGGCAGGTAATGGTAAATCAAAAATTCATGCTTACAACAGAACAATTCATGCTCATTATCATAGGTCTCATGCTGCTGTTGATATGCATCATAGGACCAGAAAATCTGCTGTTTCATGTAGATATTGTGGTAAACTTGGTCACTCTATGGACAATTATTTTCTGATGAAAATTTGATGACCATGTTGCTAAGAAACTGTTTAGAACACCTGATAGGGGTAGTGCAGGACCCAAGACTGCTTGGGTCTCTGCAGGATCAACTTGATTGACTTGCTGCAGGTGTGCCTTGGAAGGAGAAATAAAAGGGGTCAACCAAGGCACTCAAAAAGAAAACCCCATGATTCAATTCAGGTCAGTTCTGAAATCTGTTTTAAATTCCATTATCTGAAATTGTGAGCATGAAAATTGTGAGTTTCATGTTGATTTGCTTGGTTGATTTTTTAATGAACTCTTCATGTCTAGCTGATCAGTCTGCATTCCAGACTCAGCTATTGAATTCAATTCTGCATATCTGATGCTCTTCTCTTGCTATATGTTGAACTGAATTTGAATGCTTCTTTAGTGTATACAGTTGATGCACTATATAGACTCTGTGTCCATGCATGAGTTTTGTGTTAATGCATTGCATGCTTGTTATTGAATGCATACTTGGACTGATTGTGTATAGACTGATTGTCATTGCATGTGTCAATGATGCTGTTCAATGGATGAAGGACTGCCTTATGTTGCATTGTCCTTGTTAACCCTGGTATATCAAATGGTATGTTACTAAAAGGCAGGGAAATCTGCCCGGAGGTTCCTACCATGTGTAAGATGGTCTTTGAGACCAGGCCCTCCGCCTAGTACCATGGGTCTAGTTTTCATGAAGAACAGTGTACTACATCATATGTTAAAAAAAAAATATTTCTGAAAATTTAAAAGGAAGATGATGCATTTGATAAATTCTCTCTCTGATTGAACAAAGCATGAATTCTTCTTGAGTATATTCTAAAATTATGAGCAGTTCATTAATTCTATTTCATGCACTTTGTCAGGGAGAGTTTGACTAATGTTGCATAGTCTGCATGTAGAACAGTCTACTGCATAGCATATTTTTGCATCATGGTGTCAGGGGGAGCTGAGAGATTCTATTCAATTCATTGAACCCTATTTACTCCTCTTTGTCCCCATTCATGTGATTCATATCTTTTGACATCAGATGCCATTGGACCATTTTGCCAATTGCTATCCTTTCCCCATCATTTTCACTAAACAACAGCTTTGCATCTGGTTTAGTACATTGAATGGTGATTATTGCAACTGTTTTTCTATAAGAATCACACTCACAAATTGAAAGGAACTAAAGGTTTAACCTTTATAAATTAGAGAGTTAAGTATCTGCACTTCAGAACTTGAGATAAAAGAAAACCTTTATAGCTCTTAATCTTTATCTCATGGTAAGATTAGAAAAAGTTTTTGTAATGCCAAATGTGTTGATCTGGAAATTTCTAGAAAAGGCTAATAAGAGTGTGTACTGATTTTTTAAACAATCACTCTAAAAGAAGTAAGGGCAGCAGTAAATAAGATCATAATGCTATGAACTGAACATAGTGACAGAGCAATGGCTGAATTGTACCGAGAAATTGTGATCTCCTCCAATGAAGTAAGAGAACTCATAGTCATGAAGTGCTTCAGAATATCTCTGTTCAAAAGGTCAAATCTATAGAGGGAGTTCTCACTAAGTAACTGAGTGTACTGGCCTCTAATCAAGGTGTACCCTTAATGTCAAAAGTGAAGACTATTCTTTGTGGGTTTTGATCTGAAATAGGTCTAGTAGTTTATGCCTAGTAACTGGGGGTACTTGCCTCTGATCAAGGTGTACACCTAATGTCAACAGCATAAATGCCACTGATCTATTTACTCAGTTCAGGTTCAGAAATTGAAAAATGTAAGTCAAACTGCTGTAACCCTTTGAAAATCAAAAGTCTATGAGTGGAAATTGTTTTTATTAATACATATTCAAGTTGCCTCTCTTGAATTTCCTTGTTTAATCACAAAAGGGTATTATGTCTGACTTATCTATTAATACCATGTGCCCTAGATTCATTGCTATAAATGGAATCTAAAACTCTTTTTCAGGGGTCAGGTGTTTTACTCTAGAATTATAACTGTTAAACCTGAATCTTTGTCAAAATTGTATGTTGCTGATTTTTAAACTTTAACAGTTGTTTATAATCATGCTTCCTTTCTGAACCTATGATTCAGCTGTTGTCAAGTGACCCTCCTACTTTCTCTACCTTGTTTATCTGTTCATATTCCTTCTCAAAGGGGGAGCTTCTATTTACGGGGAGAAACATTTCAGGGGAGTCTTACTTTCAGGGAAAAATGTTCTAGAGGAATTTGCATGCATATTGCACTTTGCACTCATATTTTTACTGTTTTTCTTTTTTGATCATGTCAAAGGGGGAGAAAATCTTGTGTGTGACTCACTGTCACATTGTGTTGCCATCATCAAAAAGGGGGAGAATGTTGTGCCTCTTAGGCACAAGCATGTGCTATGTCGCCTTGATGATAGCAATGCTTTTTAGTTTTGATGATAGCAAGACAGTGAGTGCATTTGAGTGCATTTGATATTGTATTTTGATGATAGCAATGTTATTATGTTTTGATGATTGCAATAAACAAAGTGCATTTCTATGCATTATTATTCTTGAGCATTCTGCATATTGATAGCAACATGAATGATGATGTCTAGCATTGATGGCATTTGCTCTTTATATATGTGCATTGCATTCTGTCAGATATCATGTCTCTACATATATCATGTCTGGGTAGCAAAGTCTATACATTGGACTCTCGTTCAAGCCTATGCATTGTCTTAGGCTAAGTGTGTACAGCGTCTTAGGCGAAGTCTGTACAGCCGTGTCTTATGCTCCTAAGTCTATACATTGGTGTTGGTCATCAAAGTCTGTACATCGCTTTCAATCTTCAAGTCTATACACTGGCTTATTCTTCAAGTCTGTACATCCACAGTTAAACTTGAAGTCTGCACACTAGTCTTCACTGTCAAGTCTGCACATTGGTCTTCGATTTCAATGTCCAATACATTGGGCTTTTACATGAAGTCTATACATTGTTGTTTGCAGTACAAGTCCATACATTGGACTGTTCATCAAAGTCTGTACATCAGACTGCTATAGTAAGTCTGTACAGTGAGTGATTCATTGGTAAAGTCTGTACACTCAACTGAACTTCAAGTCTAGACATTGCACTGTAGCATCCATTGTCTTCGTGTTGTGTTTGTTTGATTGTCTTCGTGTTGTTTACTGTAGCAGCTCGATTTGTTCTGATGAATTTCGAGTCGTTTCCCAGTGAACCCCGTGTCGCTTCACCTCGTGCTGTTCTCATCGTCTTAGTCTTGTTCTCACTTCGTGTCGAATCTTGTTTTTCGTCTTTGTGTCTATCTCGCCTTGACCACACTTCGTGTTGCTTTACGTAGACCTCGTGTCTTGCTTGTTTGCAACCACTTCGTGTCGGTTTCTGTTGTCAGCACGTGTCGTCCTTAGTTCGAGTCGGTTCTTTATTTTTTCGTCTTCGTGTTGTGGTCAGCTCGTGTCGTTCTCTTTGCTGTGTGTTATGTCGTGTTGTTTTTATGTTCGTGTCGTTTTTATGTTCGTGTCTCCGTGTTGTTTTTGTCTTCGTGTCTCCGTGTTGTTTTTGTCTTCGTGTCTCCGTGTTGTTTTTGTCCTCGTGTCTCCGTGTTGTTTTTATCTTCGTGTCTCCGTGTTGTTTTTGTCTTTGTGTCTTCGTGTCGTTTTTGTTCCACTGCGTGCAGAACATTGCAGCACCTCGTGTTGCTTTCTGTGCCACCTCGTGTCGTTTCTGTGTGAACCTCGTGTCGCTTCTCTCTGTCCTCTAGTTGCATCTCGTGTCATCTTTTATGTCTTGCTTGTTGTTGCAACCACTTCGTGTCGTTCCTCTTTTTACCTCGTGTTGTTTTATAACCTCATTTCGTGTCGTTCTCTTCGTTGTGTCTGTTCTGTCACAATGTATCTCGTGTCATTTTTTTTTCCTTACTTCGTGCTGCAGTCACCTTGTCTATCTCGTGTCATTCCAAGTACAGTGCCATCGTATTACTATTACATATCTCATGCAGCTTTAGTTCCTGTGGCCCTCAGTGTTAATGACTTTAATCTCATTACAGGTCCGAGGAAGAACATTCCACACTCCTGGGCTGCACGTGATCCGAGACAAGAGGAACCAATCTGATAAGGACACGTGGCAGGAAGATTCTGGAAATATGGGAGGCACACGCGTTTTGTGCCCTATCCACCTGCTGTTGCTGCTATAAATAGAACCCTTCGTCCTCAGATGAAGGTGATCGAGTTGGCAAGAAGAAAAGCTCATACAGAGAGCCCCGATCCAGAAAAAGGAAGAGAAGAAAGAAAAGAAGAGAGCAGAGAAGAGAGTGAGAGTAAGAGCAGAAGAAGAAAAAGAGAGAGAAGAGAGTTGAGAAGAAGAAGAAGAGAAGTAGCAGAAGAAGCTCCTAGGAGAGTAGAAGAGAAAGAAAAGAGAGATAGAAAGTGAGCGAGAGAGCTCGTGGAGAACAAGGAAGAAGTTACCTGAAGATCTGCCTACTGGACCGTGGATCAAATCCAGGCCAGTCAGCTCCATGCGAGCCACATTTGTGTTAGTTGTCTTTACAGCTTTCTGATCGCTGTGTATTTTTCTTTTCTTATTTTTCCTGTTTCATTTGGTTATCTGTGTTCTTCCGATCCTCAGTAGTGAGGTCGGGGTTCCTCCTGTCAGTTCAGGAGAAGGGAGATTGCTATCTCCGGTTGCAAGTAGCTGGGTGCTACTTGTGGTGTCCCTCCGGTTTGGAGGAAGGGAGATCTGATCTCCGGTTCTGGGCTTGTGGATTCAAGTCCAGGGGTTCTCTCCGGGTCTAGAGGAAGAGAGACCGTGTGTCTCTGGTTGGCTAGTGACTGGTGTCACTAGTGGTTCCCTCCGGTTGGGAGGAAGAGGGGAGGCTGTTCCCCTGGTCAAGCTGTGTGGCAGCACCTGTTGCAGACTGAGTCTGCTGTGTCTAGCGTGAGCTAGTGGAAGCCACACTCGGTTTGAGTGTGGGGTGGATGTAGGTCTGGAGGACCGAACCACCTAAAAACCCCTCTTGCATTGTGGTTTGATTGCTTATGATTTGCTTCCGCTAGATGAATGCATAGGGGCGCTCCATGCGTTTGGCTTCGGGTTGAGAAGAAGAGTTAATTAGTCTTCTTAGAATGTTTTAATTTGTCAAGAGAGCGAAATTCTTGTTGAGCGACTCCTTGTCAAATTCAGCCTAGTTAGCATCCTAGTGATCTCACTGTATGCTTGTTTGGTTCTGCAACTGATTATTAGCTTTTAAGCTTATCTAGTTTGCGAACTAGTAATTCTAGTGAGCATCATATTTTAACTGGGCGAAAGTCCTTTAAAGGGCTATATTCATTCACCCCCCCCTCTGAATACTGCACCGAACCCAACATCCACACTCTAACACTTAACGCCTAAGCACCGCTTAGGCAGGCGCCTAAGCGCTTAGGCACTCGAGGACCCCAAGTTCGCCTTGGTTGTCTTGTCGCCTTGACAACTATGCTCTGAGTTACTGCTATAAGGATTTATGTATCATAGAATATCATGAAGGGAGCAGTTAGCGATTCATTGTGGATGTTCATGTTCTTATATTTCTACACATACAATGATCAATGACCTATATCTGTATCATCCATCGTCAGAAAGCCATTTGATTAAGAAACAGAGGCCACTTGGAACATTCCTACATCATTGAGTTCTGATGTTCACAATGACAAGTCTCGTTTAAGACACACTAACAAGGCAACAGATTACGGGCTGGATCTTGCAAGAGAGGCTTTAAAAACCATGGGATTGAATACATTAGACATCATTAGATGGCAATTTGGTCACCCAAGGCTATGACCTGTGTATCATCCATCTTCCGAAAGCTATTTTTAGTCAGAAGAGAGACCTCTTGGAACATTTACACACCTTTACACTCTGATATTCTTGATGACCAATCATGCTTATAGCACATTAAAAAAGTGAAACTGGTTACTGAAGGAGAGACCTGTAAATAACACTAAATTGAAGGCGTTAGAAGCTAACATGGATATCTCTTTTCACCTTTTTAGGCTACTTATTCGAGCGAAGTGCAGAACTCATTTAGCAGCCTCCCAAACTTTCCATTCAACAACGGAAGGTGGTGCGTGTGGCAGAATCTTGACAAACGCATAAAGATCAAAAAATGATTCTTTATGTACTGTCAGAGTTCTCATTATGTAGTCCACCAGAAAAAAAGAAGTCCACTGCCAAACAGCTACATGCTACCCAAGAACTTTAGAAAAGAAGTGGAATTTACATATCCCTAATAGCAACACACGCGTAGATTGATTCTCTCCAATGGGCTTGGAACACATGAACTATAAAACAGTAACAAGGACAGATTTATCCCGTTCCCATTCTCCTCTCTTCCTACTCTCCACCTGATTCTACCAAACACTAAGCCCTACTTGACAATAGACAAAAGTGGTGAACAACATTCGTCCCCCGGGAAAAATGAAAAATCCAATCTTTAAACGATCCTTTTGTTTGGTTAATCACGGGTGGGATGCAAAATATTCCACCTGTCAAGTCTTTCGGTGACAAGCAGAAGTTCGACACTCCAACAAGAACGCAGCACAGAAGGAAAACGAGGAGAATCAAAAGAGAGAAAGGAGGAGAGAAAAAGGGGGGGAGGCGCCGCTTACTAGCTGGGGGGTGGCTGCGGAATCTGCTCATGTGTCTGCGGAGGTGACGCCCGCGGCGAAGGCGGCGTGTGAGAGGAAGAATAGGGGCATGAGGAGAGAGGCCAGGGCTCCCCAGAAGTGCTCCCACCATCGCTGCTTCACCTGTGCACCCCTCCCACTTTCTTATATAGCTGAGAAGCTTCTCTTCTCTCTGTCCACCACCTCGTCATCCTGTTCTTTCGCTGGTGGGGGCGGGGGCGGGGGCGGGGGCGGGGAGGCAGATAGAAGGAGAGAGAACCCTGTGTACGGTCACTGCTGGTGAGCGTAAGAAGCGTTCTACACATGGTTTTTGTTAGTTGCAAAACAAGACCATTTAATACTATTTAATTTTGAATTAATTAGCGCCCTTGGCAAACCTCTAACATTATTTTCTGGCCCTTGTCGGAAATTCCGCACTTTTTCTCCATGTACATTTTAGGTAGCCTTATTATTTCTCAATCTTTGCCATTAAGTGCCCTCAACATATGCGAAAGTACTAGCACTAATACGTTAAATCATTTTAATGTGTCAGCGTGTTAACTTGTAATATTTTAATTACAACGTATTATCAATGAGTACTAATGCGTTAAAATATTTTAACGTGTTAACACCCCTTGATTGTCGTTAATGTCGGAGACTAGAAATAATTTTACCAAAGGACGAGGAGCGAAAAGGGACCTCACATAAGTCAGATATTTTAATAGGAGATGCTAATTAATTTTTCTTTAATGTTCCAACCATGTCGTAGAGGCAAGAAAATGCTTCGTATGTCATGCATCACCTTCTCTATTTATTTGTTGGGGAAGTCGGTCCGCACCCGTAGAGGTCTGCAACTAGGAAACAAAAGGCGTCAGAAGGAGTCACGGGTGTTATCTTAGGAGATAACCCTTCGATGTTTAAGTCAGCAACGGGTTAAGAGAAGAGCAGGGGAGAGAGATGTAGAGGCCGTACTAGAGGATCCGAGATACGTGTATGATGGGAATCAACACCGGGCACTAATTTTTTATTTTACATTTGAGTCCTTTTATTTGCATTTATATCCTTGGGAAAACATGTATGCAATTGTAAGTCTTTATAAGTCACTTTGTCATTCCTTAAGGATCTTTGGGTTTTTATGTAAAAGTCCAGTAGTACTAGCAAGGGGCCCCCATCTCATTCCTCATTGGTCCAAGTGACATCTTGGGGTCTATGTGGGGTTGGTCAAATGTCCTAGGTGGCTTATAGAAGGGCTTGAGCATTCAAGAGGACAAGGTGGACAAAAGGTCCAATTTGGAAGCCCATTGGTCAAGGGGCGCCCCCTCCACTTAATGCATTTTAAATTTTATTTTTTTGACCACATGGGATTTATTAATTTTATCCCTTGTATACCCCTCCCCTAACCTAGATCTGAGGGTAGAATTGGTCTTTTTCATTTTATTATATAAGGCTTGTATTTCCATTTTACATGAATTAATGAATGAAAATTATGTGAATTTGCTTGGAGCCTTGTGCGCCCTCCCCCTCTCTCCTACTGTTCTTCTTCTTCCTCCAGCCCTCCAGGGTGTGAAGCCCTCTCCTATATTCTCCTCTGCCCCTCTGAGTTCTATCTCTGCCGCCGCCGCCGTTCCTACCGCCATCGCATCGCCACCGCCTTGCTGCCGGAGTTCTGTCCAAATCAGGACAGATCCCCATGTCCGATTTTTAGCTCCCAATCTACGAATCTTATGGAGCCCAAATTTTGAAGGTAGGTTCCCCACGCAAATACCCTATCTCAAAAAAATCTCCCTATTTTCTAGCCTTCGTTTTTTATTTTTCCCTTTTCGTGTTTCCCAATCTTCTAGATCTTCCAGTGTTCAATTTATGTCACAGCAACTCTGTGTTTCCATAGTTCGACCCCCTTCCCCGTATTTGTTTGAGCTGTCAATTTTATTGGGAGTTTTGTCCATCTAATACTTCTTCCACGAATTTTTCTAGGATTTTAGGATCTCGTTTACATTTTCTAAAAATCTCTGTTTTTCCCCAAGTCTATGTTGCCCCCTGCAGCCTAGATCCAACCACCCAGTGTTAGAAATTCCGTTTCCCCAACCAAACCTCCACCATAAATTCCACAAAAAAATATCTCCGTCTTCCTCTCTTTTCCCTCTCCAACTTTCATGAAGAGTCGAACTTCCAGATCGGAAGTTTTCCCTTCGGTCAACACCAACTCTCTGGAAAATCTATTTCTGTCCTGAGTTTCCTGAGTCTGTCAACCAGCGTGTTTAAAAATCCACCACGAACAATCCAGTCCTATCAAAATTCCTGCCACAGCCCTTAGTCAAAGTACTTCGAAAGAGCTTTCCAACGGTACCAATTTCGTGTCGATCCGACGTCGGGATTGATCGCAGGAGCTGTTCTCGCTGGGTCGCGCGCTGCAAAAACAGAAGTTCAGATCCGTGGGCAGCAGCTTCAAACCGTGCCGAACGGAGCCGTCTCGCCTTCCGCGAGGCGAACCAGGGCGTCCCTCTCCTAGGGATCGCCCCTCCAGCAGTCCTCTTCGCTGCGGGACCCACCCCGCCCAATTCGGAGGTCCAAGCAGCACGTGGGCCCCGCCACTCGCAGCAAGCGTCTTTCGGACGGTACTGACGGAGCGGATCAAAGTGCTGCCCGTCAACTCAAGATCGGTCCTCCCGGGCCCCACTTGTAGCCCGTTACCTCCCTACGTGGAGTGGAAAGTAGAAATCATTTATGTAAATTATTGAAATTATTTGTACCGGGAGTTACCGTACTTGGCCGGGTTCATCTTCCCCACGCCCGGTAGCGTGGAGGTATCGTATTCGCTCCCCACTCGGCATTTTACTTTATTTCGTATATATTTATGTATGTCGCTGCTAGAGAGCATGATAGGATAATTAGCTCGCCAAATATTGTTAATCACTACTGCGAGAGAGAGCGAGACCGTCCCATGACCCGATCCGGGCACGAAATTGTGAGTTGACCACCCTGGCTCTTTGCCGGTTTCTCAACCGCGCACGTCCGAACGCTTCCCTCGCTAGGGACGATCGTGAGTTTGCATAGAGTCCAAGGATTGCATATCAATTGGCGTCGAATCATGTCCCGTCCCGCATCAGTGTAGGCCTTCACCGCGAGTGCTCGCCGCCCCTAGTAGGCACCCGGAGAGTGCTCGCTAGGTGGTAAGGTCGCATAGAAGGAGTGCTCTCTCTGGATGTCGTAGGGCATGGCCTCTCTATCGCTGTAGTAGGACTGGTTGCTCTATTCTCAGTGAGAAGCTTTTTTGGCAGAAGTATCCACTGTGTCGCTCTTCTATGCCGTTCCCCTTCTTATAGGGGTTGTCTTGGAGCGGGGAGCCTTATCCCTTGGTAGGGAAGGGCGTAAGTAGTGGAATAACGTTTTCCCGCTATAGTGGCGGGAGTTTCCCGTTGGAGGGCGCTTATCCCGACGTCGGCTGGTCCCGGGCCGAGTCTCACGGTGCTCATGGGACGTGCTCGCCCGTTATGGGATGATGGCCGACATCGTGGGGGGTAACGGTCGGTCGTCGGAGAGTCTTTCGCCGATCATGGTGCTTTCCCGTGCTGTAGAATCCAATATCAAGTTGAATTGGGTCGCGCCCTGGTGGGCCGTACCTGCTGGGCGTGATGTAGAAGCGGGATTGGTTTGGGCGGTTTGGGCCCGTCGCTATTGGGCCAATCTTGGGCCAAGCTAAATTTACCCTCCTCACTTCCCCCCTACTCTCAGTTGTCGAGCACTTTGCAGGGGACTGAGAGTCGAACATGAGAGGGTATGTTTGGAGCGTAAGACTTGAGGTCGATTCGTCTGAGGCATGAGCGTTGATGAATCTGGCGGCAAGCTTGGCGCGTAAAGCGTCTCAGGTGGTGGCAGGCATTACTTCCGTAATCATGTCGTAGGTCCTGTTCTGTCTGGGAGCACGGGCTCCGAAAGGATGTTGGGCGTTGGTAGCCGTACTGTGATAGCAACAAGCGTCTTTTCACCTACCCCTCGGTTTGGAAGTCCCAAGCTGTCGTGGGCAGTTATAAGGATGATCGTGGGGCATCCCCAGAGACTCGATCCTCGTTGGTCGTCGTGCTCGTCATAGGTCTCTCCTTCCTCCGGCTGGTGAGGATCTTCCTTTCTTTCGTGTCTTTCACCTTTCGTCACCATGCCTCCTCGTAGGAGAAACCTTCGTGCCAACCCCTCCTCTTCTGTCGAGGAAGTGGCGCCTGAGCGTGGTAGCACTCCGAGCACTTCAGGTGCCGGAGCCAGTCATCCTGGTTCTCCACCGCTAGTGGCATATAGGGTGATTCGGGGGCTGCGAGAACCTTTCCAGATCCCGCCTGACTTTGACATCATTTTCCCAACTGTAGATGACGACCAGATGAGTCTCCCTTCGAGCGGGCTCATGGTCCCTGTGGCATCTAGACAGGCGGGCTTTCGCCTGCCTATTCACCCTTTCATCACGTCCGTCCTTCATTATTATGGCCGGCACCCAGGGGAAATAACCCCCAACTCCTACCACATCCTCTGTGGGTTTGTTTATGCGTGTCGGAGAGCTTCGGTGGAGCCAAACGTCCATCTTCTCCGGCAATTTTATTACCTTTAGCGATGCCCGTCCGATACGACTTATGCCTATTTCAAGGCCCGGACCGACCGGAACCTTGTCTAGGTCTCCGCTACTGCGGCCAACCTCAAGGGTTGGTCGCATCGTTATGTGTATCTCATTAGATATACCGACCATGATTTTTCCGATAGTTTGAGGCCCAGAGGCTATCGTCCTCTCTGGCCTAATAGGAAGCCTCCGGCCAATGCTGAGGACCGTAAGAAGGTCGACGCCATCCTCCAATTTTGCATGGTCGATGCGGACTTCGTGTTGACTCCGGGGTTGCTCCGGGAGTTGGGGTTGAGTCCTCCATTGCTGTAGGGTACTGACCTTGATTCCTCGTCGTGTTTTTGTTAATGGCGGATTGGACTGACCAATTTTGTTCTGGAATCAGGGGCGCCTGAAATCTCGGCGTGGAGCTATGAGGTTCTCCGACTATCGCGGTGTGCTCCTCGCCCCGTGGATCACGTCGAGCTAGGGGCGGGCCAAGTGACAGTCGTTGCCCCCCCAGGCCGAGGCCGCATTTGCTCCAGGTCGTCTCCAGTACCCGGTCCCTGTGGGTGTCTCCCTGGTGAGGCCATCGGTAGCCTTGGCTATTAGCGGAGGATCTAGTACTTAGAGGGGTGCCGCCGAAGAGATCGCCAGTGCTGCTGAAGTTGAATCGGTCATGGCTGGTGGTAGTCGTGCCCTCCCTTCCGAAGATGAGCTGGCGGCACTGGATAATCAGCGTCGCTTGAGGAAGAGGAGCAGAGTTCTAGCCCTGGCCCGAAGCCGGGCCCGGGAACAGTCGTCGTCGTCCGGACTACCCCCATCCGAGGCTCTGCCACTGCCGCTAGCTGAAGAGTCGGTCGTCTCCCCTCCCGCGCCTGCCCCCGTGGAGGAAGGGCGCGACAAGGGCAAAGCCCCCGTTGCTGATGACACCCATCATCCCCCGCCGCAGCCGTCGGTGTCTTCCCCGCATGACCTCTTCTTGCCCCCTGAGGACGGTACAATTAGGCAGGCGGGAATCGCGATGATCGTTGAGCTCATGGGGTGGAGTGTACTGTGGCACGAGCGCACTGGGGCGTTCGGCCCTGGGGCCGAGAGGGATCTAACGGACCTAGTCGTGCATAGCATGTGCTCGGTTATCAGGGCCTTTGGCTTGTGGGGGTACCACTTTCGTGGGCTTGCTCGGGAGTTAGAGGCCACTCAAGTTACCCAGGTGGAACTTTCGGCCAACTGCGAGGTGCTTGAAGGGTGCCTACAGGTGCTCGAAGGGCGCCTATAGGCTTCTGATGCTGAAAACGCCGGGCTCCACAAGTAGCTACACCAGTAGGGGTTGGCCCTTACCGGGATGGAGCGGGACCATGACTTCTTCCGTGTTCGGGCTGAGATGGCTGAAGCCCGTGCAGTCAAGATGGGGGCGCAAGTCCAAGTCGTGGAAGCCCGAGCTGAGGAGGAGGAGGCGCAACTTGTTGGGCTGCGCTCGTCGATGTCTACCGCTGGCGAGGAGGCGGTGGAAAGCTTCCGCTCCACTTCGGCCTACCGGGATGAACTAACCGCAGTGGCCTTGGAGTATTTCAGCCCGGCCCATGACCTTGGCTTCCGGGAGGGCTGGAACGCTGCGGTCGTGGCCACGGCTGAGAAGCTGGGTTCCTCGGTTCCGTCACTCCCTCCCCCCTCACCATTTTATGGCGCGGAGGCCAGCGATGGCGTGGAGGGGGCTTGCGACGAGGAGGTTGGCGGTGAGGGGGCCACGGCCGGGGAGCTGGCAACGGGGCCGAGCACAGACGTGCGAGCACCTATCGACGTCCCACCGATTGAGGAGCGTGTGGTGGATCCGGTCAGGCCCTCACCTTCTTTAAAAGTTGCTGCTACACGTGAGCCCGAGGAGGCGGGGTCACGTGATGACGTTACCGGGGAGAACCCTTAGGAGGGTGCTCCCATTTGTCTTTTTGAATTTCTCTCTGGTTTTACTGAGGCCGTTGCCTCTTCCTTGTAAGCCTTTTGGAGCTTGAATGGAATCCTTTCCTTTTTCTCGTAAATTTTGAAATCTTTTTCGTGTATTTCCCTCCCTTCTGAACAGCTACGAGATCCTCTGGGGATACAAAACGGCGCTCTTGAGGGTTATTCCGTAAGGGCGCGACTTTCGGGATCCGCCTGTTCGGTTTCCGTGGATTTACTTGGGACGGTAGGAGTCCTCTAACCTTCCGGGAACTTCCATCCTTCCTATAAATAGCTACATTCGTCACGGCCTCCCGGTGTCAAGGCTTGTAAGGAGACGGCCCCGTAGGATGTCGTCGGGAGAGTCGGGCACTTCATCAGACGATGAATCTCTGCAGGCCTGTCGTCAACCTCTGATCCTCCGGAGGGAGCCTCCCCCGGTGCCGTGGCCGGAACCGGGAGCACATGGCCCTGCCTCCGAGGACTACAGGCTTGGATACTTAGACGGCTGGTGGGAGGCTTTGGATAAAGTCAACCGCTTGTACGCCGGCAGGGGGGGTTTTGCTTCTTGAGCCGGAGAGGTTCCGTCATTAAGGGGATGGATGATACCTTTGTATTTACCCCCTCTGCAGCCGAATGAAATCCTTCCTTCTTTCTGCTGCCTTCTTCTTGCATGGTTGTGACTGCTTCCCTTCGTCCCTCTTGGTTTGCAGGTGCGCAACGAGGTATCCTCCCGAGCCAAGGGGAGCACTTTTCTGCTTGAAGATGACGGCAGGCGGAGCAGTAGGGCTTGCTTGTCAGTTTGCAGGCATGGCCAGCATGCTGCATCAGCCTCCGTAATGCGTGGGCCTTGTTGCTCCACTGCCCCCCGTCAACCAGGGATGGTCGGGTCGACCGACCTAGTTTTCCTGGTGCAGGTCTCTTTGCCAGTGGCATCCCTGTTGGTCCGCTTCAATGGAACAAAAGGGATGCTAGGTGTAGACTTCTCATGAGCAGGTCGAGGGATGGAGGGTTTGGCGCTCTTCTCTGGCATAGGTCTGTTGGTCCACTTCGTCAGAACAAGTAACCGAGGAGCGGCCGTTTGCTCATGGACAAAAGAGATGCAAGGTGTCCGCTTCCGGACTTGTCATAGCTGCTGGAAAACGACGGCGCCCAAAAAATAAGATGCTGGAGTTGCACATAGCCATAGTTAGGCATGTTTTGCCTTTCCATATGCTTGTGTATTGCTCGCGTAATAATGACTCGCCAGTTTTTGGCAGCTTGTATTTTGACTAAAGGAATAAGATAATTCAGTTTGGATTTTGTTGTGTACCTTTTGGTGGAAGATTCCTGCGAACTTTCGGGTAGACTGTCCTTGTGTATAATGCTATATTTGTGCCTTTGCTTGCTGCCATCATTTTTGGGGGGAGCAGTGCTCGCCTCCAGGGGACCCTTAGGCTACCTTTTCATTTTCAAGGGGAGTAGTGCTCGCCTCTAGGAAACCTGTGGGTTACCTTCTCGTTTTCAAGGGGAGCAGTACTCGCCTACCTTCTCATTTTCAAGGGGAGCAGTGCTCACCTCTAGGGAAACCCGTAGGTTACCTTCTCGTTTTCAAGGGGAGCAGTGCTCGCCTCTAGGGAACCCTTAGGTTACCTTCTCATTTTCAAGGGGAGCGGTGCTCGCCTCTAGGGAACCCGTAGGTTACCTTCTCGTTTTCAAGGGGAGAGCAGTGCTCGCCTCTAGGAAACCCGTGGGTTACCTTCTCGTTTTCAAGGGGAGCAGTGCTCGCCTCTAGGGAAACCCGTAGGTTACCTTCTCATTTTCAAGGGGAGTAGTGCTCGCCTCTAGGAAACCTTTAACGACCCGAGAATCCGATTACCGGGAAGGCCCGATAACCTGAGACTCGCACCGCCACCCACGAGTCCGAAGACTCGAAAGGGTTAAAAGGATGGTGTGGAGACTACACCAGTATCACAAATAATTGTAGAAATTAAACAGTTATATAATTAAGCAGGAAATAAATTAACATTTTACATGATACATGGTCTACAAGATAACAATAAAATAATAACAGTAGTAGTCCACAACTAGTACAGAGATAAGAAAGAAAAGTATAGCCACACGGGGCATACCCCGGCTCTGACCTCTGGCACTAACGCTGGGCACCTGAACCATGCTGAGCCTCAGACGCGCTCCCCTGAAGCCGCGACTCACCTGAAACACGGTGAAAACACGCAGGGAATGAGTTTCGGAACAAGACTCAGTAGGGATCACTCGAACCCTACCTTGCAAACGGAGAAACCGCTACGCTAGCAGTAAGCGAGTACCTCGGAAAGGGAAGCCCTGCAATCTACAAAACACCGATCTCACGGCACGAAAACCGACACATGTGCCATGGTGGAACGACCGGAACACCACGGTCAACACGACAAAACCTGAAGGTCGAAGTCGCTCGACTGACAGTCTGTCACTCTCGACTCGACAAGAGTACCTCACGCTAGAAGCAAGACCGGATGCGTCCACTGATGACTTAGTCCGCGTCTCAGGTGTCTCCCTCCGGTCCAGCGGGAACTGAGACACCGTACAAGTAACCATAAAGCAAGTGACTAGCTGGGGTCACACCCGTTAGCGTGGGTCCAACTGCCCCCAACCACGTGTGCACACACAGGCCGTCCGCCCCTGGCCTGGCCTCTAACTGGTTTTCCCCTCAACCGGACTCTGGCTGCTAGACGCAGGGCCTGACGGTAACCAATCTAAAAATTGTCCTTAGGGTAAGCCCGTAAACCTATTCCCGGGTGAGACCAGCACATGCGTACTGGTGGGCTACGACTAGTGGAGGGTCACTAAAGGAGTAGACTCTCAAGTCAACGGAAAATAACGTCCGCATCTGACAACGTACGGGGACCGTCCCACGTACCAGCACCATCGCATGGTGACCACGGTCGGAAAAGAAATGGGGTTGCAAACCACCCGGGGCAACCCTGAGCCTAACGGTCTACTCTAGACGCGTCACAGGCTCTGACGGTCTAAGGCTGGACCGTCACAGCCATCTGATGGCTCAACACAGGGGCGTCAGATACCCAGTGCAAAATAGCGTGTAACACACTTACCCTGGTGCGTTACAGTCTGTGACGCGCCTACCCTGGTGCGTCACAAGATAAGTGGAAACATATTGTGGCGCGTGCCACTCGGTGCGTCACAGGCCCTGACGCACTTAGCCTGGTGCATCACAGGCTGTAACGGACCAAGCCTGGTGCATTATAGTGTGGGAATGCATCCACTCTAACGCATCCATACAGGGGCGTCACAAGGCTGTGATGCGCCAAGCCTGGTGCGTCACATGCCTTGACCCCCAACGGTCAAAAACCAACGGTAAAGCCAACAGTCAACTCGTCCCTGACGGTCTAACCCAGGCACGTCATAGCGCCTGTGGCGGTCTATCAGGGTACTGCCACAGTCCCAGACCCCAAATGGCTAAAAATAGGCTATGACGCACCCACCTGGGCGGGTCACATGGTGTGACGGTCACTGGAAGGACCGTCACACCGGTCCGACGGCGAAACGGCGTGAAACGCCCAAAAATTCCAACCACGCCCCCTTGCCTCCATAGGAGAGGGGGAAATCAAAGGGGAAGACCCCTGGGGTCTCCTAGTATGCTTCTAAACCATCAAAACGTGAAATCGCGACCTAAAAACATAGATCGGGCGAACTCTCCCAAAATCATGCTTTTGCCCAAACCCGCTCAAAGACGCCCCTCTCGGCTCCCATTCGGCCTACAAAATGCGGGGGATGACGGGATGAGCATAGGTATTCGTCCTCCTACCTCAATGGAGCAAAAGCTTCGCCGAATCAAGCTCAAATCACGAAGAATGCTTTTGGAAACCCCGCTCCTTCGCGCTTCCTACGAACACCGCACGCCCACGAGCTCACCTCGCAGCCGCCCACGCAACCGCGCCGTCTCCCCGCCGCCGTCTGCAGCCGGAGAGAGGCCCGCTGCGATCGAATGGGAGAGAGAGGGGGAGAGGGGGGGCGGTTCTCACGGTGGGAGGAAGAAGAAGAAGAAGAAGAAGGGTGGGGGAGAGAGAGAAAAGAGAGGGTATTTATAAAAAATCCAAAAATTCTGAAAAATATCGAAAAATCAAAAATTACATTTCCGCGATCCTCGGAACGCACCGATCGCAATGGTACCACTCTCGCCTAGGTGAACGACCCGGTTCACCCGCAACGAGATTCCAAAGGAATTACCGAAACACACACCGGGAATCGGAAAACACACGCAGAAAAGCCGTGGAACACTTCCGGGCCTCCGAAATAACTCCGGATCGCGCCGATCCGAACACAAAAGATGTTCAAAACGAAATTTTAGACACAACGGAGCTGGACACTTTCAGAAACCAGATCCGAGACCCACGAAGAAGGATCCGAAATGTCCAAGATATTACAACCCTCCCCCCTTAAGGAATTTCATCCTCGAAATTGAGAACAACCCAAGGGGAAAGAAGAGGAAGACTCACTCAAACAAGTAAGAGAACTACTGACGCATCTCATCCTCACGCTCCCAAGAAGCCTCACCACCAGAATGCCACTGCCACACCACCTTGACCAAGGGGATGACCTTGTTCCGCAGGCGCTGCTCTCGCCTATCCTCCACGCGGACTGGAAACTTTGGGAGAGAAAGATCTGGAGTCACCTCGGGCCAAACAGAATCCTCGAGCACATGAGAGTCATCGGGCATATACTTCCGCAACATCGAAACGTGGAACACGTCGTGCACCGATGCCAACTCAGGGGGTAACTGCAACCGATAAGCTACCTCACCGATGCACTCCACGATGAGAAAGGGACCAACATAGCGAGGACTTAGCTTCCCACGCCGCCCAAAGCGCATCACCCCCTTCATCGGAGAAACTCTCAAGAACACGCGATCGCCCACGGCGAACGCGAGAGGCTGCTGCCTACAGTCAGCATAGCTCTTCTGTCGAGTCTGGGCCGCCAACATGTTCTGACGAAACATGTGCACAACATCCACACACTGCTGCACCAACTCCGGTCCCGTCAAAACACGCTCACCAACCTCAAACCAATCTAGTGGAGTCTGACACGGACGCCCATACAATGCCTGATAAGGAGCCATGCCGATGCTCGAATGATAGCTGTTGTTATAGGCAAACTCCACCAACGGTAGGTGGTGAATCCAACTCCCCTGCCACTCCAAGCAGCAGGATCTCAGCATGTCCTCCAAAGTCTGAATGATGCGGGACGGACACACGGACTCAACTCCAATTGGAATGCGATCCTTGGACTCTATGCAAACTCGTGAGCGTCCCTTAGCGAGGGAAGCGCCGGACGTGCACGGTTGAGAAACCAGCAGTGAGCTAGGGTGGTCGGCTCTCTCTTGTGCCCAGATCGGGTCACGGGACGGTCACGCTCTCTCTCGCAGCAGTAGTAATGTAATAATATGAAGCGAGCTAATTACCATATCATGCTCTCTAGCAGCGGCATATGAAATATATACGAATAAAGCAAGTTGCCGAGCAAGGGAGAGAACACGATACCTCCACTCTCCTGGCGTGGGGAAGACGATCCCGGCCGAATTTGGTAACTCCCGGTAACAGTAATGAATTAAATTACAGAAATGAAATATCGCCCACTCCACGCAGGGAGGTAAAGAGCTACACAAGTGGGCCCGGGAGGATCGATCTCGGGTTGACGGGCTGCACTTGATCACCCCGTCGACGCGGTTCGGACGGCGTATACTGCTGGTTATGGGGCCCACGCGCTGGTCGGTGGGGCCGTGTGGGACCGGAGTGGCACCATTGTGGTGGGGACGCCTGAGGAAGCCCTTCTTGGGATGGCGGCGCGCTGGTTCGCCGGCCAAGGCCGGGCGGCTCCGATCGGCACCGGTCGAAAAGAGTGCCCACGGATCTGCTGCTTCTATTTTCAGGCGCGCGCTCCGGCGAGATCGGTGGCTGCGATCAATCCTGATGTTGGATCGAAGCACAGAAGATACCGTTGGAAAGCTCTTTCAAAGTCCTTCAATCTAGGACCAGAGAGATGAACTGGATCTGCACGGATCTGGCCTTTGTTGATTTTTGAAGTTGCTGTTGGACAGTTCCCGAAATCTCAGAACAGCAGAGTAGTTTCCTGAGAACTACCTTTGACCGCGGGGTAGACCTCAGATTCAGGCTTCGAGCTCTTCATAAAAGTTATAGAGGGAAGGGAAAGGAAAACGGAAATATTTTTTTTGAAAGGTTTTATTGAGATTTTCTTGGGGAAACGTATTTTAGACTGGCGGGTGGTCAGATTTGGACAGAGGTAGGCAGAACTATAGAGGGATCTGAAAGTGAAATTTAAAAAATAGGTGGAAGCTTATGAAAATTCCACTAAAATTCTTAGGTGGAGAATATGTTGGGTAGAACCTCCAGTAATTTTGGAGATTCCAGAAAAAATCAAAAAGGGGACCAAGAAGGCAAAACTCGGGGTGACTGTGACTGGATCTGAACAAAAGGCAGAACTGGTGGGTGAGATGCACGAAAATGGAAAATTATAAAACGGGGCTATAACTTTTTTTTAATTTTTCTGGAGGGTTATGATGAACCCTAGAACGTACCCTGGAAATATCAGCTCCAGAAGATGAGATAAGTGGGAGCTAAAATTCTCGGAGTGGCCTTCTATCCAGTAAGATAGAACCTGGACAGAACTTCCGACGGTGGCTCGTGGCGGCTCGATGGCGGCACGAACGGCGGCGGCAGCGGCATAGAATAAACTCAGATGTGGAGGGGCTAAGATAGAAGGGTTCACAACTCTGAAATGCAGAGGATGGAGAAGGAAAACCAGAGGGAGAGAGGAGAGAGGGCACACCCTTCTTGCTTCAAGTAATTTTCACATAATTTCTTCATTAATTCTCTAATGACACTATACATAGGCTTATATAGAGAATGACAAGGGGTGGGGGCTGGGAATTTCGTGAGAAATAGGTTATTTTCTTCTCCCATGTGGTCAAAAACCCAAAATAAATAAATTACATATGGAGGGGACACTCCTTTGACTAGGTAGGTAAGGTAGGTGGCCTCCCTTTGACATTTTCAACCACTTGTCTCCCATTTGTCCAATTGACCTTCTAGATGCCACCTAGGACTTTGACCAGCCCCACATGGACCCATATGGCTTATGTGGACCAATGGAGAAGGAGTGAGGGCCCCCTTGCTGGACCTACTGATAATTTGCATAAAAACCCACACAATCCTAGGGAATGACACATTGGCTTACAAAGCCTTACAATTGCACATATACTTTCCCAAGGATATAGAAGTAAACTAAAAGACACAAATGCAAAATAAAAATGTCAATGCTCGGCGTTGATTCCCATCACTGAATGGTCCTATCTGACTGACCATTTGACTGCGGATGATACGCCGAGCTAAAAGCTAAATCCGTGCCAAGAGCTCGCTGGAAACTCCTCCAGAATCCAGACATGAAGCGCGGATCCCAATCCGACACGATGGAAATGAGAATCCCATGCAACGGAATGATCCGCGCCACATAAAAGACGAGCCAACTTAGGCACAATCTAGCTGACTTTGACCGGTAACAACCGAGTCGCCTTCATCAGCCTATCCACCAGCAACCAAATACTGTCATGCCCGCTCGGAGTCCTCGGCAAACCCACCACGAAATCTGTGGTCACGTGGTCCCACTTCCACGCGGGAACATCCAAGGGCTAGAGAGTACCTCCCGGTCGCTGATGCTCCGCCTTCACCTGCTGACAGGTCAGGCACCTGGCCACAAATTCGGCAACATCTCTCTTCATGCCAGGCCACCAGAACTACCTCCGCAAGTTCCGACACATCTTCGTCGCACCCGGGTGTACGGTGTACCTGCTCCCATGAGTCTCGCGCAACACCGCACGACGAACCTGCTCCTCAGCTGGGACGTACAGCCTATCACGGAATCTCACGGCTCCGTCCTCGTCGAGCTCCACATCAGTCATAGCCAAAATCCGGGGCAACCCAGGGTCCGCATGCTGAGCCTCTGTCAGCTGATGGCGGATGGTAGAAGTGACAGTCAGACTCGCAAGCACCGCTAACCCTGGCTCCTGGGGAATCTTGAGCCTGAACGAAACTTTGGTCACTTGTTCCTAGAGCCTCAACTTCCTCAACATCAAGGCACTGACCGTGACCTTCCGACTTAAAGCATCCACGACGACGTTCATCCTGCCCGGCTGATAAGACAAGGTGAAGTCATAATCCTTCATGAACTCCATCCAACGCCTCTGCCTGAGGTTAATGTCCCTCTGCATGAACACATACCTCAAACTCTGATAGTCAGTGAATACCTCGAACTTCTCGCTGTACAGATAATGCCTCCAGATCTTCAGCGCGAAGATCACAACCGCCAACTCCAGGTCATGGGTAGGGCAGTTCTCCTCGTGGGGCTTCAGCTACCGAGATACATAAGCCACCACTCTACCATGCTGCATCAACACAGCACCCAAAGTACACACCACAAAACCTCCCGATCCAGAAGGTAAAACCAACACCGGAGCCGAGGTGAGCAATCTCTTCAGTTACCTGAAACTCTGCTCACACTCCTCAGACCAGACGAAAGGCACATCCTTCCGCGTAAGTCTAGTCATCGGGGCCACAATGCGAGAAAAATCCTAGATAAACTGCCGATAATAGCCCGCAAGCCCCAAGAAACTCCGGATCTCCGTCACAGACCTCGGCCTCTGCCACTGCATTACTGCCTCGACCTTGGCGGGGTCCATGAAAATACCATCACCAGAAATCACGTGCCCCAAAAAGTGCACCTCACGAAGCCAGAACTCGCACTTACTAAGCTTTGCATACAACTGGTGATCTCACAACGTCTGCAGCACCACACCCAAATGGTACGCGTGCTCCTCGGCAAACTGTGAATAAATAAGGATACCGTCCATAAATATGACCACGAACTGGTCCAGATACAGATGAAACACCCTCTGCATCAAGTCCATGAAGGCTGCGGGGGCATTGGTGAGCCCGAACGGCATCACCAAGAACTCATAATGCCCGTACCTCGTACTGAACGCAGTCTTCTCCACATCGGACTCGCGAATTCTCAGCTGATAGTAACCGGACCGCAAATCAATCCGTGAGAACACTCGAGCAGACTGAAGCTGGTCAAACAAGTCATCAATCCACGGCAACGAATACTTGTTCTTAATGGTCACCTCATTCAACTGCCGGTAGTCGATGCACAACCGCAAGCTACCGTCCTTCTTCTTCACGAATAACACTGGCGCACTCCAAGGGGAAAAGATAGGACAAATGTACCCCTTGACCAACAGTTTCTACAACTGCGCCCTCAACTCCCTCAACTCAGCGGGGGCCATACGGTAGGGGGCCTTCACCAAGGGTCCCGAACCAGGCACAATCTCGATCACGAAATCAATCTCCCGCTGGGGAGGCAATCCAGTTAAGTTCTCCGAAAAAACATCGGGAAACTCGCACACCACCGGAATGTCCTTGACATCCGGCTCCATTCGGTCTGCCACAACCACGGAGGCGAGAAAACCCTGACAACCCGCATCAAGCAAACGACGAGCTCGAATCGTAGAAATAAGAAAGCGGGAAGAGGAAGACCTGATACCTTGGAAATAGAAGGTGGGTCCGTGAAGTCACCGGAAATAAACCCTCTTCGAGCCGCTCGAGCCAATTCATACCCAAAATCACATCAAAGTCCTGAAGCGGCAACGCATAGAGCCTAGCCGGCAAACTCCGCCCTTCCACCCACACAGGAACCTCATCGAAGCAATACGGAGTGATCATAAAATCACCCAAAGGCAACTCCACTGCCAACTCATAGGACAACTGGGTCACCGACTCCTCAATACTCAGCGCGAAATCCTCCGAAACAAACGAATGAGACGTGCCAGAATCGAACAAAACCCGAGCCGCACAACCCAAAATTTGAACGGTACCTTCCATGAGCTACGACGCCACTGCCTCTGCCCTGGTCATGTGTGATCTGGCCTCGAGCTCTCTGCCTGTCCCCCACACTACTTGACCTGGGTCGCGGCGGATACTATCCCTGTTGCTGCTGCTACTGCCTCTGCTGTGGGGGAACCTGCTGCTGCTGAGGAAACTGTTGCTGCTGGTGCCTCTGAGGACAGTCACGCGCCATATGCCTTGGCTGGTCACACCAAAAATAAACTATCGGCGCTGTGCACTGCCTGCCTGGATGGTACTCGCTACACCGTGGGCACGACCCTCGTGATCCACCCACTGATCCCTGACGCTGAAAGGGAATCGGCTGCTGTACACTGCCCGATGACGCCTGCCCCTGATCCTTGTGCTTCTTACAGAAACCCTTCTTGAGGAATTTTATGACCTTCGAGCCAAAAGACACAGATCCTGTCGCCAATGCTGCCGGTGTCGGCGCTCTTGAACCACCCGACGCATGCTGATAGGAACCCTGATGCTGGGTAGCCGACTGCTGGCTACGACCCGACAAAGACTGTCCTTGGCTAATCGGTCCTCGAGTCCTCTGCATATCCATCTCCAGAGAAGCCACAACACGAGACGCTGTCTCTAGATCAGTGGCCGCATTTGCGATCAAATGGTGCCTCAGCTCCTGCCTCAAGCCCTGTACGAACTGTGCGATCTTCACCCTCTCATGCTCTATGATATGAGGTGCATACCAACCCAGCTCCACAAATCGGGCCTTGTACTGTAACACGGACATGTCGCCCTGAACCAGCTCCAAAAAATGACACATCCGCTGCGTAGCAATATACTCTCGACAGCAGGTACGCTCGAAAGCACTGACAAAGTCACTCCACGCAATCTGCTCAAGTGGACGAAACTGGAAGGACGTCTTCCACTCGGAAGACCACCACTCCCAAGCCGTACCCTGCAACTGGTTGTAGGCCAACATCACTCTGTCCTCCGCAGTACACTGCATGGAACTGAACACCCGCTCCATCTCGTCGAGCCAACTCCGAGCCATATCAGGGTCTGGCTGACCGCCGTAGTAAGGTAGATGAAACTACATGAAATCCCTCACTGCTCGGCCTGGCCCACCCCTGGTCGACGAGCCCTCACTAGCCTCTCCACCGAACTGCTGTGACATAAGCTGGTACATGCCACGGAAGAAATCTTCGGCCCCCGGAAACCTCGCAGCATCCGTTGCCTCGATGGCCGCTGGTGGCCCTCTACTATGCTCCTCCTGCTCCCGCTGAACCTCCTGCTGGATCTCCTGACCTCCAGCCGACTGCCCCTGTCGAGAGCGAGTGCCCCGCCTCGACGCCATGCTCGCTCCTGAAGCAAAAGATAGGAAACATGGAAACAGCAAGGTTAAGAAAACACACGATGCCCGATGCCAGCGTCACCTGTACATCATCGCTGTGGACTAGTGGACCACTACAATTACTTATGATTCTCGTATAATCCCACAACCGCTGCTCTGATAGCAGCTTTAACGACCCGAGAATCTGATTACCGGGAAGGCCCGATAACCCGAGACTCGCACCGTCGCCCACGAGTCCGAAGACTCGGAAGGGTTAAAAGGATGGTGTGGAGACTACACCAGTATCACAAATAATTGTAGAAATTAAATAGTTATATAATTAAGCAGGAAATAAATTAATATTTTACATGATACATGGTCCACAAGATAACAATAAAATAACAATAGTAGTAGTCCACAACTAGTACAGAGACAAGAAAGAAAAGTACAGCTACACGGGGCATACCCTAGCTCTGACCTCTGGCACTAACGCTGGGCACCTGAACCATGCTGAGTCTCAGACGCGCTCTCCTGAGGCCGCGACTCACCTGAAACACGGTGAAAACACGCAGGGAATTAGTCTCGGAACAAGACTAGTAGGGATCACTCGAACCCTACCTCGCAAACAGAGAAACCGCTACGCTAGCAGTAAGCGAGTACCTCGGAAAGGGAAGCCCTGTAGTCTACAAAATACCGATCTCATGGCATGAAAACTGACACATGTGCCACGGTGGAACGACCGAAACACCACGGTCAACACAACAAAACCCGAAGGTCGAAGTCGCACGACTGACAGTCTGTCACTCCCGACTCGACAGGAGTACCTCCCGCTAGAAGTAAGACCGGATGCGTCCACTAACGACTTAGTCCGCGTCTCAAGTGTCTCCCTCCGGCCCAGCGGGAACTGAGACACTGTACAAGTAACCACAAAGCAAGTGACTAGCTGGGGTCACGCCCGTCAGCGTGGGTCCAACTGCCCCCAACCACGTGTGCAAACACATGCCGTCCGCCCCTGGCCTGGCGTCTAACTGGTTTTCCCCTCAGCCGGACTCTGGCTGCTAGACGTGGGGCCCGATGGTAACCAGTCTAAAAACCATCCTCAAGGTAAGCCCGTACACCTACTCCCGGGTGAGACCAGCACACGCGTATTGGTGGGCTACGACTAGTGGAGGGTCACTAAAGGAGTAGACTCTCAAGTCAATGGAAAATAACGTCTGCATCCGACGACGTACGGGGACCGTCCCACGTACCAGCACCGTCGCACGGTGACCACGGTCGGAAAAGAAACGGGGTTGTAAACCACCCGGGGCAACCCTGAGCCTGACGGTCTACTCTAGACGCGTCACAGGCTCTGACGGTGTAAGGCTGGACCGTCACAGCCATCTGACGGCCCAACACAGGGGCATCAGATACCCAGTGCAAAACAGCGTGTAACGCACCTACCCTGGTGCGTTATAGCATGTGACGCGCCTACCCTGGTGCGTCACAAGACAAGTGGAAACATACTGTGACGCGTGCCACTCGATGCGTCACAGGTTCTGACGCACTTAGCCTGGTGAGTCACAGGCTGTAACGGACCAAGCCTGGTGCGTTACAGTGTGGGAATGCGTCCACTCTAACGCACCCACACAAGGGCGTCACAAGGCTGTGACACGCCAAGCCTGGTGCGTCACATGCCTTGACCCCCAACGGTCAAAAACTAACGGTAAAGCCAACAGTCGACTCGTCCCTGACGGTCTAACCCAGGCGCGTCACAGCGCCTGTGGCGGTCTATCGGGGGACCGTCACAGCCCCAGACCCCAAATGGCTAAAAACAGGTTGTGACGCACCCACCTGGGCGCGTCACATGGTGTGACGGTTGTTGTGACTCCTCTGTGTTGATGATGTTGACAATATGTTTCACTTCATTAGTAACACCTTGTTTTGATTGATTGGCAACTGTTTATGCTTTGATGAAATTATTCTTATCAGATTGTATGTGTGTTCCATGCATTTTACAGGTTCACACACTACACACACACTCAAAGTCTACACATTGCACGTAGAGTCTATACACTGCCTTGTGTTGTGTTTGTGCATCGCTTAGAACATGTCTATACATTCATGCATCATGGGTCGACCCCCTTCTTTGATGGGTCGACTCCCCCCCAAGATATCCAAGTCTATACAACTGTCCATCTTATTTAGTGTTTCATGCAGCGTCAACGCAGTAAGTGTGTACATTGCATTAGCTAAGTCTGCAGCGTCAACGCAGTAAGTGTGTACATTGCATTAGCTGAGTCTATACACTGTTCCCCTTCTTAGATGCGTCGACACCCCCAGATTTCCAAGTCTATACACTCGTCTTCATGCATAGCAGAGTCCATACATTGCAGCTCATATAACTAGCAAGTCTATACATTGTTTCAGCATCTCATGCAGCGTCTTATTTGAAGTCCATACATTGCATTGCATTGGCTAAATGTGTACATCGTCCGTCTTATTTGAAGTCCATACATTGCATTGCATTGGCTAAGTGTGTACATCGTCCGTCTTATTTGAAGTCCATACATTGCATTGCATTGGCTAAGTGTATATATCGTCCGTCTCATTAGAAGGCTATACATTAGAAGTATGTACATCGGACTGTTCATGCATCAACATTCAAGTTCATACATTGGACTGTAGCATGCACGAAGGTAAGTCCATACATTGGACTGTAGCATGCATCAATGAAGTCTATACAGCGTCATGCATTGTTCTTCAAGTCCATACACTGCACTGTAGATTGCTCGAGGTGAAGTATGTACATCCATCAGTGAACTTCCAAGTCTGTACATCCACTAGTTCAACTTGCAAGTCTATACATCGGTAGCTTTACCGATGTTGCACTCGAAGTCTATACACTGATAGCTTTATCGTCGTTTCCCTTGGCAAGTCTATACATCCTAGAACAGTGCAAGTATGTACAGTCATTCCCTTGCCAAAGTCTATACATTATGAAACTTGAAGTCTGTACAGACTTTGCCTTGCTCAAGTCTGTACATCGCCCAGTTGGCAAGTCCATACATTGGAAGTCTATACATTCGTTTGCCTTGCATCATTCATCTTGTCTGTACAGCCCTTTTGCTTGGTAAGTCTATACATTGTGGATGTCTATACACTCGATTGCCTTGCTTTGATCAAGTCTGTACAAAGTTTCTCTTGGCATGTCTGTACATCGTTCGTGATGTCTGAACAACGAGCAGGTCTGTACATTAGACTAGTCTGCATCGGCTAAGTCCATACATTGTCCAGTACATTGCATGCATCGTTCTTGAAGTCTGTACATCAAGCTGAAGGCTGCCTAAGTCTATACATAGTCTGTCTTCCTTAGAGTCTAATGCATAACATGAAGTCTGTACATCGCACAGCATTCAAGTCTGCACATTATACATCATATGAATTCAAGTTTGTACATTGTGCATCTTTGAGTTGAAGTCCATACATCGTCAGTTGTCTGTCCAAGTTGTTACATTGCCTAAGTCTATACGTTGGCTACTGAATGTTCTGCAGAGTCTGTACATTGCATTCGAGCTCACAAAGTCCATACAGTGAAGTCTATACAATGCATTCAATCCTACAAAGTCTGTACAGAGTTTAATACTTAAACTGATGATTCTATTTCGATTGTCTGACAGGGATTCTTTGCTGGGATTGATGACCTGGCTCATGATCCAAGGAGGACGAGGTGCTATGATGGTGACACGTGGAAGCAGCCCATCAAAGATGCTGTCATGTGGATGAAATTGCCTCGGATCTGGGGAATTCTCTAGGCGGGAAATGTGGAAGCCACGCGCCCTTATCCAATTTGCTGCTGTATGTATATGAGTCTTCGTCTTCAGATGAAGGCTGATCGATCAACCAGTGGCAAAGTCTATACAGAGAGGTAGAAGCCTGAAGCAGCAGAGAGCCACCGATCCACAGAGAGAAGAAAAATAGAGAAGAAGAAAAAGAGAGAAGAGAAGAAAAGAGAGATGAGTTGAGAGAGTGAGATTGAGAGAGTTTGATTGAGAGGTTGTATCTCAGACTCTTGGTTCAGATACCAGAGCTGAGCCTTTGCTCATTCGAGCTACATTCCCATTTGGGTTTTCTATTTTCATTTGCTTCTGTCTTTTATTTTCCGAACTTGTTTCTTCAAGCTGTGAGTCAGCTGTTAGCAGAGGTGCTGCCTCTGGTCTGGTAAGCTGTAAACCCCAGCAGTTGCAGTGGAGTATTCCACTGGACAGGTGAAGCTGTAATCCTCAGCAGGCGAGACTTGTCTCGAACAGCAAGCTGTGTTGCTCAGCGGTTTGTAGGCCAAGCTGTAGTGCCTAGCAGACGCAAGCTGTGCTGCGCAGTAGTAAGCCATACTCGGTTGAGTGTGGGGTGGACGTAGGTCTTTGACCGAACCACCTAAAAATCTTGGGTGCCTTGTGTTTGTGTGATTGTCCATGAACTGTGTGCGTGATTGAATCTTTTGATTATCTTCACAGATTGCTTGTGCTTCTGCTCAGTTTATACACTCGAGTTAGTGTTTTAATAGATTTGCCTATATTCCGCATTAGAACCTCTTACTGGTTTTTAATTAGGCAGTAGATCTATTCACCCCCCTCTAGATCCACACTTCGTGGAGATAGACTGCGTCCATCTAACATAACACTTGGTAGAGCCATACTCTTCTACAGGGACTCATCGCCCGAAGAGGAAAGGCAAGATGGATGCTCGAGGGATGATAGCTGAAGGATACTCAACCACAAAGCCCCCATTCTTCGATGGATCTAACTACGCATACTGGAAGAACCGTATGCAAGTGTTTTTGAGGGCTAAGGATTACGAGATCTGGAAGGTTGTTAGCAAGGGACCTTATGAGATGTCCCCTAATGAGGAAGTCTGGACCAAGGAGGAGATAAGGAGGTCTACACTGAATTGGAGTGCCATAAACGCCATCCAGTGCTCTCTGCACCCTACAGAATTCTCCGCGTATCAGCCTGCAAATCAGCTAAGGAGATGTGGGATGCACTGGAAGTCATTCATGAAGGGACCTCTCAGGTTACAGAGCAGAAGGCTAATCTCCTTGTGTCAGAATACGAAGCATTCAAGATGAAGCCGAACGAGACCATCAAGGAGATGTACTCTCGATTAACTATCATTACAAATGGTCTCAGAGGTCTCGGGAAACCTCAGACTGAATATGATGTAGTGAGGAAGATACTACGCTCCCTGATGTAGATTCTAAGAAATCCACTTAATGGAATTATTAAGAATTATGCAAAAGATGGAAAAGCATGCACGAGGTGCGAATAGGAGATGTGATCGCCAGAGACGCGAGGGCCTCAAAGATATAACAAATAATCAATGGAGGGATCGCGATATAAATACCTTAAAACGCGGGTGATGTGAGTGCTCCTTTCTCTTCCGATCGGCCGGCCGATGAAGAGAGTTCTTCTTTCTTGATTACCCTTGCAAAATCAACAAACACCAAAAAAAGAATATGGATTAGAAATATGGTGAGTGTAGCATCAAATTCATGATAGATATGAGCATGAAAAATTGGGTATATGAACACACCTCAAGGGTGGTTGCCCTTAAACCCCTATACAAAAAGGGTGCGGGAGATATGAATGATATGATATAAATAAAAGATAAACAGTGTGCGAGAGTGCACTAAGGGGAAGTCTCTCAACGTGGTTGAGATGAAAACTATATATATATGAGAGATGAAATATGATGCATGCGTATACGTATGAACTAATGAAAACAAAAGGAGAATAAAAAAAAGCAAGAGCCTGTGCTGATGGCTTTAGATGCTCGATGGGGAGGAGACTCCGATGGATGAAGAGGATGCTATGGTACGAAGGAGACCTCCTCCTTCAGCCGATGCTGCAACAACAGCCCTCCTTCCTGCGTGAAGAAAAAAAAACAGAAGAAAAGAAAACAGAGAAAAATCGAAAAGAAGACTCGGAGGACTCAGAGGGAGGGAACCATATAACAGAGCCGAAGGGCTCTATTATAGGGGAGAACCAAGATAAGAAGGGATAAGAACGGGCAAGAGCCCAAGGAGGGAAAGATTAAGATGGAGAAGTGACCAAACAAAGCAAGGACTCTCTGGGAAAGGGCTGCGTTTGTTTAGAACACGAAAGATGAAACCCGACTTGGATAGGGGCGTCAATTCTAAAATTGACGACCTACCAAAGGGCGTTAATTTAAAACGCGTCTTGGAACAAGGGGTCAATTCAGGGATCATTTTTAGAAATAAATCTTTCTTGAAAATTGTGAAACACGCCTCAACCAAAGGCGTTAATTAAAAACGCGCCCTACCAAGGGTCGTTAATTCAAAAATAATCAAAATAGGGTTATTTTTTATTTCTCAATATTATTTTCTTATTTTTTAGGTGGAGGTACATCTCAATGTGCTGATTCCAATGACTATTTTTGCGTATTTTTCTGACACCCGTAAGGCCACCAAATCACCTCTGGAAGTGAGTTGAAAATAATATTAAAATAATCAATTGAAAAGTGACGCCCACACTATATGTAGTTAATTCTAAATTTTTTTGATTTTTATTTTATTTAAAATAAAATAACGTCATTTCACATGTCGTTAATTCTAAAAAAATCCGAAAAAAACTCAGAAAAATCTAGAAAAATTGTAAAACAAGTGGAATTGACGCCTGATGCATGTGTCGTCAATTTTCTTTTATTTTCTTTTAATTTTCTTAAAAATAAATGACGCCCCTCTTTAAGTCGTTAATTTCGAAAAATACATAAAAATAGAGAAAAATATCCAGAAAATCTAAAAAAATCCAAAAAAATAGGAAAAAATAAGAAAAGGGTAAAAAAGGGAGAAATCCAAAAAAAGTTAGAAAAACCACTCAAACAAAGGTAATTTGAGGGTCAAATTAGGGCATTACAAGGTAATATGAGATGTGCTCACAGTAACGTCAATTTTGGCGTGTCTACAGCTGTCCCGCCTTGGCGTCTGCTTTGCAAGGGAGCAGAGCAAACTGAAAAGTAGATGCCAAGGTGTGATGAGACACGCAATCAACATCACTTGATGAGAATGAAATCAAAAGCTCGAGATGAAGCAATCCCAGGAAATACAATGAAATCAACGATGTTTGGATAAAAAGAGGGAGTGTGCACGCGGGCACGAATGAGATAAAAGAAGATGATCAACTTCAGCGCGGTGGAAGTACCTCAGGTCACAAACCTGTAGGTTTCACCATTGGGGAGCGGTTACCAGCCAATATGGACGTGCTGCAGTCAAGGTGGATCAAAGGGAAAATGATTAAAATAAGATGATAGAAATCCAAACAAGGAGCTTTCGAGAAAATGACCCAAAACAGCGACAAAACGAACTGAGGACACAATTCGACATGGAATATCTCATATCTGGAAAGATTAAGATCAATTTGACTCTCCAAATCAGCTCATCAGAATGATTTTCCAAAATTATTTCAAATTCCTATATGAATGCATGCTGGGTTTAAAGGGAAAAGTTAAAACAAATGAAAATATAAGATAATCAAGGATAATATTGTTAAACTGCCAAGATTGGGTCAAGAAACCCATTCTGCGAGCCGATACTAAGCCGAAGCCCGTTTATCAACGCATCAACTCGCAAAAGGGAACCATCGTCCCCAGTCTCGACGGCTTAACAGCCTATCCGTGTGACTAAGACTCCTCTGGAATCATCATTATTTTTGATGAAGGGGAACTCAAATCCCAGATCTACCAAAGCCACAAGGTCCTTGATATAATCTAGTAGCGTATGTAACATATAGTAGAATGCATACAGGGGGGATGGTGATAGTAATAAGCATGGGGGAACAGAGAAATGAGGTGCAAGCACCATGGGGCTTGGATGATGATGCCCAGTCGGTGGGACCAAGAGCTCCTTCCTGCGCTCAAAGATTCATCAGCCAAGATATAAAAGATAACAAGCAATGAATAAGGCATTTAAGCATAGCAAGAATCAAAGTATCAATAACATGTATGTATCATATTCAAGAATAGCATAGATAGCATCATTAAAGCATAGATAGCATAGCATCATTGTTTGTCGTTTGTCATGAGGATGACAACTTGGCTAATCAAGATTTAGAATTGAATGATCAAGATCTGATAATGTCCATCGGCGGAGTGATCAGTAAGATTTGATAAAAAAGATTTGGAGATGAATGATCGGAGTAATGTGTAGCAAATCAATTGTGAACATGGGAAGAATCAAAAGGTAGATGGCAATGAATGGAGAGGACTCATCCCGTGCTCTTGGTCCTTGCAAAGTTGTTGTTCTTGCAAAAGCACCATCAGAAAAAATACAATGTAATTTTTTTGAATTTTGAAATATGTAAATTTTTATGAGTTTTGAAAAAGATATTCAAATTTTTATGGATTTTGGAAAATATTTGAATTTTTATTATGAATTTTGAAAATATTTGGATTTTTGCCTTGATTTTGATCAGGAAATATTCAATTTTTTTTTTGGATTTTGGCTTAGAAAATATTCAATTTTTTGTTTGATTTTGCAATATTCAATTTTTTTTGGATTTTGACTTAGACATAGCTAATGCAGCATCAAAGGGTGTTTAAACCATTAATTGGGGGTCCTCGTTCCTTCCCTTTTTGCTAAAATTTCCCAAAGCCGGGCGTGCATTGAAGGGTGGCGCCCTATAATCGACCGCCTTTGATTAACGGTGCTCCTACCAAGGCCATACCCGAGAAACATTCGGTCTTAGAGGGAGAAGAGAAGAATAATTGAGGATAAGCTTTATGCAGGATGGGAGATGTCGGGACTTGAATTCCTTCCAAGGTGTTTCCCCTCAAAGAGGTAGTCTGTTGCGCTGGGGCTTTTGTGCCTTTGGTTTTTAGACCCTTGACATGCATACGACCAGGGTTTTCCCTGCGGGGACTTTGCCTCTCTTGACATGTCATAATTCATAATTTTACTTTTATCAAAATTTTGGCTTGATTTTCATAATAACCCTTTTGGCGAGATGTATATCATGAAACTCATATGAAAACTCATATTGATTTTGGGTCAAGACTGTCCCTATTTGAGACTCCTCTTGTATTGGGGAGTACCGAGGTTGGGTCATCTCATCCGTCAACCTCTTGCCCCTGCATTCGGCCGAGTAAAGAAGAGAAAAGACTTTCAGAAATTCTCATGGCATGGCCAAAGTAGGGACGATGTTTTATTAAAGGAGCCAGCTAAGGACGCCGTGAAGTGTGTGGATTGCCCAGCTAAGGGTTACTCTTAACAAGTAGGGAAAGAATGTTGAATTCCCAGCGCGGGGTTCTTATTAACCAAAAGTGCTGCAAAAGCAAGCCTAAAGACTCTTTTGAGAATGATTTTAATTAAACAAAAGCCTAAGATAAAGGTCTAGAACACCACTTTTAATCTTGCTAAGAAGCACTTCATTTTGAAAATCATGCGTGAAGTAATGAGAAAATGTTATCATAAAAATGTGTACTTACGCCAATATGCTACCTTGCAACCTTTGTAGAAGCAACTATCAGAGGCGAGGTTGATCATCGTGGGATAGTCCTCTTTGGCAGTCAAAAGGATTGGAAGCAAAGGGTTTGAAAGTGACTTAACAAGAAGGAGTGGTGCCAAGACCAGACTCAGACGAACAAGGATAAAAAGGAAGAGAGGCGAGGGCTAGAACTCCCTCACTAAGGCGCGGAGACCCTGATCACATGGAACGGTCTACAGAAGAAGCGGAGAATTAGAAGAAGGAGTGAGGACTAAAGCCTCGATAGCAGTGAGAGAATGGGCAGATGCCCAAGGCAGTGGATGTGGAAGAAGTTGGGTCGGACCCAGGATGAATTATGAGGAGAAATTGGTAGATGGAAAGAGGCAGATCCGGAGGGTCCGGAGGCAGAGGAGGAGAATCATGAGCGGAAGAAGAATCAGGAGGCTCCGAAGGGGAAGAATCTCGAGGGACGCGATGCCCTGGGAAGAAAGATGTAAAAAGATGGTGAAAAAGGAAGAAGAGGACAAAGGATGTGATATCCTGGAGGAGCAGGAAGATGAGACGGAGGAAAGATGGAGGGTCCGGAGGTTTCGGAGGAATGGAATGCCGAGGGACGCGGTGCCCAGGGAAGAATGGATGAAAAGGATTAGGAGGGTCCAGCGGTTCCGGAGGGATGGAAGGCCGAGGGACGCGGTGCCCGGGGAAGAATGGATGAAAAGGATTAGGAGGGTCCGGCGGTTCCGGAGGGATAACAAAAGGAGGGACGCGATGCCCTGGGAGAAGAGAAAAATCCGGAGGTTCTGGAGGAATAAGACAGAAAGGGACGCGATGCCCAATGGATAAAGAGAGGGGTGAAAGATCCGGAGGTTCCGGAGGAAGCAGATACCGAGGGACGCGATGCCCTGGGAGAATCAGTAAGAAGCCCATAAGATCCGGACTTGAGGGTGTGTAGGGGCGCGATGCCCAAAGAGCAAGATCCGGAGGTTCCGGAGGAAGCAAATACCGAGGGACGCGATGCCCAAGGAGGAAGTCCAAAAATTCCGGGAGAACGAGATGAAAAAGGGCGCGATGCCCTAGCAGGATAAAGGAGAAATCCGGAGGGTCCGGATGCAGGAGTTGGAAAGGGGCGCGATGCCCTGAGAAGAGATTGGAAAGGGGACAATGCCCGAGCAATGAGGATGAAGATGAATAGGATGGGAAATGCGGAATATCCGGAGGTGCCGGAAGGCGGGGAAGATACGGGTTTGGAAACCCGGGCAAGAAGAAGTGCAAATGTATGCGAATGCAATGCAACAGATGTGATGAATGCATGGATGCAACAGAATGCATGAGATGCAAAGTGATGGGGCATCAAAGGCGATTTCCATACACGGGTGAAGTGTATTTGTGTGTTATGGCTTGTATAAGAAGATGAGACGGAGGAAAGATGGAGGGTCCGGAGGTTTCGGAGGAATGGAATGCCGAGGGACGCGGTGCCCAGGGAAGAATGGATGAAAAGGATTAGGAGGGTCCGGCGGTTCCGGAGGGATGGAAGGCCGAGGGACGCGGTGCCCGGGGAAGAATGGATGAAAAGGATTAGGAGGGTCCGGCGGTTCCGGAGGGATAACAAAAGGAGGGACGCGATGCCCTGGGAGAAGAGAAAAATCCGGAGGTTCTGGAGGAATAAGACAGAAAGGGACGCGATGCCCAATGGATAAAGAGAGGGGTGAAAGATCCGGAGGTTCCGGAGGAAGCAGATACCGAGGGACGCGATGCCCTGGGAGAATCAGTAAGAAGCCCATAAGATCCGGACTTGAGGGTGTGTAGGGGCGCGATGCCCAAAGAGCAAGATCCGGAGGTTCCGGAGGAAGCAAATACCGAGGGACGCGATGCCCAAGGAGGAAGTCCGAAAATTCCGGGAGAACGAGATGAAAAAGGGCGCGATGCCCTAGCAGGATAAAGGAGAAATCCGGAGGGTCCGGATGCAGGAGTTGGAAAGGGGCGCGATGCCCTGAGAAGAGATTGGAAAGGGGACAATGCCCGAGCAATGAGGATGAAGATGAATAGGATGGGAAATGCGGAATATCCGGAGGTGCCGGAAGGCGGGGAAGATACGGGTTTGGAAACCCGGGCAAGAAGAAGTGCAAATGTATGCGAATGCAATGCAACAGATGTGATGAATGCATGGATGCAACAGAATGCATGAGATGCAAAGTGATGGGGCATCAAAGGCGATTTCCATACACCGGTGAAGTGTATTTGTGTGTTATGGCTTGTATAAGATTGTAATTGTGTAATTTCTTTCTTTTGGGCTCCTTGTAAGGCTTATATCAAGCCAATGGGCCATTTGTTATGTCAAGTCCATTACTAGGTTACCTTAGTAGAGTCCATTAGGAGTGATTATCATATTGGACCTTATTCCACCCTTATGGACCATAAGAGCCATTTAAGGCCCAATTGGGCCACTCCCTCTCATGGGCTATCTAGATGGGAGAACCCATGGACCAAGCATGGGTGTGGATTGGGTTGGCTGGCCTTGGACCAGCCTAGGCCCAAGAGAGGCCCATGAAGGGGGGCGCCCCCTCTTTTGGCCTTATTAGGCATGGTTGGTGTGTATTAGGTGGTGTTTGAATAGCTTTAGTCCAAGGTTGAATAAGCATGGTCAAATTAGATTAAACTAATGTATTAAATGTGTGATTCACATTGTATCCCAGCCCTTCAATCCAAACCCCTAGATCCAAGGGTTGAGGTTGAGTTTGGTTGGCATCCTATATAAGGTTGTATTTTTCATATTGAATGAATTAATGAAGAGAAAATTGGCATTTGCCCCCAAGTGAGATTTGTGCCCCTCCCCTCTCTCTACCTGGTTCCTCCACCCCCTCTCCCCTTTCTAGAGTGTAATCCCTTCCCCCTTGATCCCCTCCAGCATCTGAAGCAACTCCGGTGATCGCCGCCGCCATCGTCTCGCCGCCGACGCGTCGTCGCCAACAGTTTCGGTGTTCTGTCCACCCAGGATAGACCCTTCTTCTCCGAACTCCTGCTATCACTCCCTTCGTCTTCTGAAGCTCAAACTTTCAGGGTTGGTTCCCCTCTAGAACCCTTATCCCCACAAAAAATTTCACGTCAAAATTCATCCTTTAGCTATTTTTTGATTTTCGTCCAAGTCCAAGTTCCAGATCTGTCCTGGTTCTGTTTACTGTTCACCAGCTCTGAGTTTACCCCATTCGAACCATCTTTTGATTTTTTTTGGGTCGCCCAAATTTACTGGGATCTCTGTCCACATCCTCTACCACCAGGGATTTTATTAATTTTTGGTTCACCCTCCAAGTATTTTTCAATTTTCGTCCAAGTTCCCAAGAACAGTCTGCCCACAGTTTCCCAGATCCGACCCAGGTCTAGTAAAGAAATCCCAGAAAATCCATTTCGTCTCCAATCAGAAAACCAAAAATAGTCCCGGATTCCTCTCTTAGAGATCTTCAACTTTTCTGAAGAGATTATTTCCAGATTCGGAGGTCTTCTCTCCGGTCAACGTCGATCTTCAGAGAAGTCAGAACCTGCCCCTGTAGTTCTGGCCAGATTCCAGCAAGCTTGTAAAATGCATGATCAGAAATACAGATCTGATTATTTTTTTTGAAGACACCTACGTCGAGGTATTCTGAGTCAGCTTTCCAACGGCGCTAACCTCGTCGCATTCCGACGACGGGGCTGATCGCAGCAGCAGTTTTCTCCAAGTCGCGCGCCTGCAAACAGAATTTTCAGATTCGTGGCCGAGTTCCCGCGAGCGTCGTCCGAGGGCCGCCCGGCGTCCGGCGGTCGTTCCAACAGCTCGCCATCCCAGGGGAACGTTTTCCAGCTGTCTCCACAGCAGAGGAGTCATCAGGCCCCACACGACCCCTCCGGTCAACACGTGGGCCCCCACTAGCACGAGTACGCGTGAAGCCGAAGCATTGCCCGAAACCGCCCGTCAACCCGAACTTGGTCCTTCCGGGCCCACTTGTGTCGCCCTTTACCTCCTTGCGTGGAGTGGGCTTATTTGTACTGCTGTAAACATAATGTACTAAGTTCCCGGGAGTACGAGCTTTGGCCGGGTGCCGTCTTCGCCACGCCGAGAGCGTGGAGGTATCGCCTTCACCCTTACACTTGGCATTAGCTTAATTCTTTATATGCTTTATATGCCGCTGCTAGAGAGCATGTGTAGGGATACCTAGCTCGCCTTCAATTTATAATATCACTGCTGCGAGAGAGAGCGAAGCCGTCTCGTGACCCGATCCGGGCGCAAAAGAGAACCGACCACCCTAGCTCATTGCCGGTTTCTCAACCGCGCACATCCGACACTTCCCTCGTTAAGGGACGATCACGAGCTTATCGTGTCCGTGGTCCCGTCCCGCATCAATTTGGTATCAGAGCGAGTTTAAGTCTAGGGTGTTTGCATTAAAAAAAAAAAGAGTGTCATGTAGTCATTAGTCGGTCTAAGTTGTGTTTAGGATCATCACATTTTTAAAACAACAAAAAGAGTCATTTTGGGTCGCATACATCCCTTTACTCGGTATATAAAAAGGTGTTGTCCGACCGTTAGGTTACGCCTATCGGGAAGGCCGCACACTTGTGCGAGTGACCTTCGGGTCGATTGTCTCCGCCACGTACCGAGTCTTGGTTTACGTCTAGGGTCCTTAGTGTGCATTAGTTAGTGCATTCCAACTTTGCATTACTTAGTGTCGTGCCTAGTGTTTTGGTCCGAGTGTCGGCATGGCCATCCACTAGTTTCCCCGTGTCCCATGGAGTCCCAAACTCCCGGATGGTGGCGATACTATCTCAAATGGAAGGACCACCCGAACCACCCCACGAGACCCGAAACCCGGGATTTCTACGGGTCCGATGACCCGAGTGTCTATCTAGAATGGGAAGCCATTATGGATGATTACTTCGAGGTGTACATCATGTACGGGCCCATGCAAGTCGATGTTGCCAAAAGGCGACTTTTTGGTGAAGCCGCTGCAACTTGGAGGGACATCAAATATTGGAGGGAGGATAGGAATCTAAGGCCCATCGAGTCATGGTGGGAAATGAAGAGAGTGCTTAGGAGGGCCTACGTTCCCCGCCCACCTACCTCCAACCACGGAGGTCATTCCACTCACCAACCCCACCAACTCACCCACAATCAAGTGGGTCACACCTCTACCCAATCCCACCCCTTCACCGCCGTCCAAGCCCACCAAAGTGACCCCAATCTAGGGGCCCGCCCATGCACCACCAACCAACCTCCCCTTGGCACTCCCATCCCAACCCACTCAAGCACCTCCAACCGAGTGGAAGTCCCGCTTATAACCGAGCCAAGGCCCACACCCGAGCCGAGAGTTAAGGAGCTAGTCCACCCCAAGGTCCCTCCTCCAACCCGCTCCTTAGAGGAAATAAAGAAAATGATTTCGGATTAGTGGGAAAGGACACAAGCTACTCCACCACCCATGGATGCTCCATTGTTATCTACCTCCGGTCTTCATTCGAAACCATCAAAGTGGGAACTACCAAAGCCCGAGCCACCCGTGTTTCTTACGGGAACACTTTACATAGCCGAGCCACTTCTTAGATGGCTCAAGGATGGCTTGGTCCCACATCCCTTCCCGTCCATGGACCCCACCTTACCTTTAGTGCCAGTCAACTCATTCCGTACCACCTTTCGATCTCGTCACCATGTTGACACATTGGACGATCTTGTCATGGGATTGGATTCACAATGGGAGTTGACGCACCTTTTGGCCCGAGGCTTTGACCAACCCACTAGTCTTAGCCTCACTCATCGGCCTTAGGGTCTATTACCTCCGAGTGCACCGTGGGTTGTATCACCACGGAGGTCCTCTTACTCCTTCCCTTACCGGACGAGCCTGAATTCATACCCTTTTGTCCAAGGGAGGAAGTTTATTTTCTTCACATGACCATCGTCCCGTTCACTATGGAGGATGAAGGTGACCATTCACACCTTCAAGAATTTCACGATTGGGACCGTGTCATGGAGGAACCCATCTCCCGGGGTCATACCTTCTTTGACCCTTTTGACCCCTCCACTAGTGAAGCTCCCGAGCTATCACATTCTCTCCACCTCTTCCAAAGAGTTCACTATTCCACCCATACCCCTCGGCCTAGTCGGCACGCCGTCTCTACATCTAGGGATGATGACGAGGGTAGTTTTGGATCTCCTAGTCCTTCCCCACCCAAATCCCATAGGTCGCCAATGCATGATTGGTACATCTTAGGGTGTCTAGGAGTCATCCATTCCGTCAAGCATCGAGTACATCTAGTGTATGCATGGCACATATTCGGGTGTCCTGGTCCGCCGTCACCCATGTACGGGTCGGACTAACAGTGTGCTTTTTCTTTGTGTGGTTTTGTTTTGAGTGATTTGTTTGCGTGGTTTGCATTCGTGTGTCTGTGCATGGTGAGTCTGCATGTGTCTTGTGCAAGCTCGTTGTCGGTCTCTTACGAGTAAGAGGCGAGTGGACTCACTTGATGAGTATGGGATCAGTTTTACTTCTATATCCGGATCAGTCAGCTATAGGGACTCAGCGGTGATTCCTAGTGAGTCTTCGAGCTGTTTCCTTCCTTTGAGAGTGCCCCTTCGGAGTGACCACCTTTAGCCATAGCAGTGCGCATATCGAGTATATATGGAATGAGCAGGTGCCGATCACTTGGAGTGGAGCATACCCGCGCTACTTAGCACGGTGACGGATCCGCCGGAGGACCGGAGCAGCCATACCCCTACTCGACGGGGTCGAGTTCCTCCCACCCGGGGAGAATTGATGGGGCATCAAAGGCGATTTCCATACACGGGTGAAGTGTATTTGTGTGTTATGGCTTGTATAAGATTATAATTGTGTAATTTCTTTCTTTTGGGCTCCTTGTAAGGCTTATATCAAGCCAATGGGCCATTTGTTATGTCAAGTCCATTACTAGGTTACCTTAGTAGAGTCCATTAGGAGTGATTATCATATTGGACCTTATGCCACCCTTATGGACCATAAGAGCCATTTAAGGCCCAATTGGGCCACTCCCTCTCATGGGCTATCTAGATGGGAGAACCCATGGACCAAGCATGGGTGTGGATTGGGTTGGCTGGCCTTGGACCAGCCTAGGCCCAAGAGAGGCCCATGAAGGGGGGCGCCCCCTCTTTTGGCCTTATTAGGCATGGTTGGTGTGTATTAGGTGGTGTTTGAATAGCTTTAGTCCAAGGTTGAATAAGCATGGTCAAATTAGATTAAACTAATGTATTAAATGTGTGATTTACATTGTATCCCAGCCCTTCAATCCAAACCCCTAGATCCAAGGGTTGAGGTTGAGTTTGGTTGGCATCCTATATAAGGTTGTATTTTTCATATTGAATGAATTAATGAAGAGAAAATTGGCATTTGCCCCCAAGTGAGATTTGTGCCCCTCCCCTCTCTCTACCTGGTTCCTCCACCCCCTCTCCCCTTTCTAGAGTGTAATCCCTTCCCCCTTGATCCCCTCCAGCATCTGAAGCAACTCCGGTGATCGCCGCCGCCATCGTCTCGCCGCCGACGCGTCGTCGCCAACGGTTTCGGTGTTCTGTCCACCCAGGACAGACCCTTCTTCTCTGAATTCCTGCTATCACTCCCTTCGTCTTCTGAAGCTCAAAATTTCAGGGTTGGTTCCCCTCTAGAACCCTTATCCCCACAAAAAATTTCACGTCAAAATTCATCCTTTAGCTATTTTTTGATTTTCGTCCAAGTCCAAGTTCCAGATCTGTCCTGGTTCTGTTTACTGTTCACCAGCTCTGAGTTTACCCCATTCGAACCATCTTTTGATTTTTTTTGGGTCGCCCAAATTTACTGGGATCTCTGTCCACATCCCTCTACCACCAGGGATTTTATTAATTTTTGGTTCACCCTCCAAGTAGTTTTCAATTTTCGTCCAAGTTCCCAAGAACAGTCTGCCCATAGTTTCCCAGATCCGACCCAGGTCTAGTAAAGAAATCCCAGAAAATCCATTTCGTCTCCAATCAGAAAACCAAAAATAGTCCCGGATTCCTCTCTCAGAGATCTTCAACTTTGCTGAAGAGATTATTTCCAGATTCGGAGGTCTTCTCCCCGGTCAATGTCGATCTTCAGAGAAGTCAGAACCTGCCCCTGCAGTTCTGGCCAGATTCCAGTAAGCTTGTAAAATGCATGATCAGAAATACAGATCTGATTATTTTTTTTGAAGACCCCTACGTCGAGGTATTCTGAGTCAGCTTTCCAACGGCGCTAACCTCGTCGCATTCCGATGACGGGGCTGATCGCAGCAGCAGTTTTCTCCAAGTCGCGCGCCTGCAAATAGAATTTTCAGATTCGTGGCCGAGTTCCCGCGAGCGTCGTCCGAGGGCCGCCCGGCGTCCGGTGGTCGTTCCAGCAGCTCGCCATCCCAGGGGAACGCTTTCCAGGTGTCTCCACAGCAGAGGAGTCATCAGGCCCCACACGACCCCTCCGGTCAACACGTGGGCCCCCACTAGCACGAGTACGCGTGAAGCCGAAGCATTGCCCGAAACCGCCCGTCAACCCGAACTTGGTCCTCCCGGGCCCACTTGTGTCGCCCTTTACCTCCCTGCGTGGAGTGGGCTTATTTGTACTGCTGTAAACATAATGTACTAAGTTCCCGGGAGTACGAGCTTTGGCCGGGTGCCGTCTTCGCCACGCCGAGAGCGTGGAGGTATCGCCTTCACCCTTACACTTGGCATTAGCTTAATTCTTTATATGCTTTATATGCCGCTGCTAGAGAGCATGTGTAGGGATACCTAGCTCGCCTTCAATTTATAATATCACTGCTGCGAGAGAGAGCGAAGCCGTCCCGTGACCCGATCCGGTCGCAAAAGAGAGCCGACCACCCTAGCTCATTGTCGGTTTCTCAACCGCGCACATCCGACGCTTCCCTCGTTAAGGGACGATCGCGAGCTTGTCGTGTCCGTGGTCCCGTCCCGCATCACAAAGAATATGACGAACATGAAGGGTGAGAGGATGAGATCCTCCTCCTTACCCTTGGGGTGGCCCATGTAGAATCGGTGATAGAGGAGAATATGGGTGGAGTTGAATGGAAGGTGGATAAAAGAGGGGAAGCATGTCTACCCCTCCACGGCAGCAAAAGTGTACAACCGGATAAAATCACAGTCTGTGATGAAGCTTTAACAATCACTGCCAACTCCCTTGGAGGGTGAAGAGTGACAATGTGAGAGAATTGGAAAATTAGAGCGTGAAGCATTGTCATATCCAAGGATTGTGGTGTTTGAAAAGTGTTAAACAAAGCGGGCGTTCGCCCCTTGTATGAAAGAATGAGTTCAAGCTTCGGAAGTTGGGACAAGGGGTGCCCTGCCCGGCCCTTACACAGCATCAATGCTTGACATTCTCTGAGCAATGGCGGCGACTTGGCCTTTTCAATCGTTCTTGGCACAATAACCCGGATTGGCATCCGACAAATAAACTCTTGCATCTTGAATAGCGCAGCCATGGCCAAATCTTTCTTGCCCGGCTCCGGATTATCTTCGGCACAAGTGCTTGTAGAAAGCCTCCCATTCCGAGTGGTAGGGGAAGGTGAAGCGGAGGCGGAAGGCTCCATGGATAGCAGGGGTATAATGAAAGGTGTTGGAGAAAAGGTGAGTGGAAGTGGAGGTTCAAACACATCGAGCTTTTTCTTTTGCTCGGAAGCAGTCGGGATTGGCTTGAGTGCAAAAAGGGGTGGATCCTGCTCAGGATTAACCATGGGTAAGGGTAATAGGTTAAGTGGTGAAATGGGAGTGGCCAGGTTTGGGGTTACAGGTGTAATGGAGGGTTGAGGTGGCGGTAACGGGAGACTAATTGGGGAAGGTTCGATGGTGGACTCGGTGGAGGGCGGTGGTGTGGAGGTTAATGGCTTAATGAGTGGAGGTTTAGTGGAAGGCTCAAGGAAGGCTAGTGTCACGAAGGTTAATGGTATAGTTGGTGGAGGTGTAATTGGTGGAGGTTCGGTGCGGAGAAAACGCCGAACGGGGTGAGCGGCGTTAAGGATAGGAGGAGACTCCAGATGTGCCGGCGTGGGTGATTGGAGTATCGACCCATCATCGTAACACCAACTAGTCTCATAAACCGGGGTTGGATTGGGTATGGTGGCTTCATCCTGAGCAGGGGGTTCATCAAATAGTAATGGGGGGAGAGGGAAACGAAGGAAACTCGGAAGGGGTGCCTGTGCAGCTTCATCATCGTATATTGCTTCAAATTCTTCAATCACCGGCTCTTGCTTGCTTGAACCGTCGATGCCGTAATCGTCTCTCCTGTCTTTCCACTCTTTCTCCATCTTTGTAATGTCATTTAAAGCAGCATGAAGGGGATTGACTGGAGTAGGAGGAGCGGGCCGTGGGCTCGTAACCCTCTTTAATTGTTCCTCCAAAGAAGCGACTTTGTCGATAAGAGCTTGCTGGAGGGGTGTGACCTGACCAACATAGGGTTGACATGGCCTTGAAGGAGGGGCCGCATAAAAAGGCCGTGGAAGGGGATTAATGGGCCGACCCATAGAAGAACTCGGATGGACCGGATTGTAAGGGGTAGATGGGCCTTGGGGCCATGATGGAGAAGGAATAGAAGGAGGCGGTTGTCGGACCACCCGAGTAGGAATATGAATAGAAGAGGGAAGTGGGTGATGGGCCACCCGCATAGGATTGGAAGGAGGATGAGATGAATAAGATGCACCCTCAACAGCGGCCTTAAGGGCTTGAATTTGTTGAGGGGTGAGCTGATCTAATGCATGAATGATTTGGGAAACCTTCTCATCATTGGGACGAGACGGTCCCGTAGGAGTAGTGGCTCGTGATTGGATTGAAGGACCATGGGATTGGATATTGCCCATGGGTCGGGCAACACCGTAAGAATGAGGACGTGGTCCTTTGAAAGAATTATGGTGAGAATGATGAACATGTTGAAATTGAGGGGAATAAGATGTGCTAGGTTGATCGCCCCCATGAACATTAATTGAGTTGAACATGTTGACTTTCTTATCAAAGTAATCCAAATAATTCAATGTGCAATCAAAACAGTTCACAGAAATAGCAAACAAGTTGGGATGGTTACCTTTGACTTCTTATGTTTGAACCTTGGTGAATTAAGGATTTTTAACAAAATTATGATTCACACAAGGGAGGAACCTAGTTTCAAATGTGATTTCAACTCCGGTGCCAACTAGGAACACTCTCTCACCGTGTATGGCCAACTAAACCCGGGACTTCAAAGGGTACAACCTGCCCGGCGTCCGTGAGGGAATCCACGGGTGCGGGGACTTACGGAGGCTTGGTTTAGGAATTTCCAATCCAAAGAGACGGAGTGCTCAATGGAGGGTCCTTCCTTCACCAAGAGGGTGTGTGGGATCCTAGTGTAGAGAGAGGAGGTCTCCCAAACCAATGCAAATGAATGAATGCAGGGTAAACGAACCAACCACAGCAATATGATCAATCAATGAATATAAGCATGAATCAGCATGAAAAATCACAAACGGGAGGGTTCTGTAAACCCACAGGAAAGAGACGCCCTGGCGGGGGTCGCTACCAAGAAACAGACGACAGCGTGGCTGTCGTGAATCGCTGTGAGGGCCCAGAAGCAATGAAAAGCACGCCTTGGAGTGAGGCACTATATATAAAAGGACGCCCCTGGGTGAGGGCGTCAAATGTAAACACGCGCCTTGATGTGAGGCGCTAAGCAACAAAAAGACGCCCTGGGGAAGGGCGTGAATTCACAGAAAGCAGGAGATGTGATGGAAGACGCCCTGGCAGAAGGCGTTACACATAAAGAAGACGCCCTGGATCAGGGCGTTAAAATAAAACGCGCCTCTATCTAAGGCGTTAATTTCCTCTATCTCCAGAAAAACTCCACGGCCAGAAATATCAAACACTTACAGTCAGAGGCAATCAACAAATATATGAATTAAGATATTAGCATGCTCATCAAAAATTTGGATAAGTGGAAATTCTAAAAAAAAACCTATCAAACCGACAGATCACATGGGGAGAGTGCAATGCACAATGGAGGGTGCCCGTGGGGCACAAAAAGGAGACGCACCGTGGGTGCAAAAGGGGAGATGGCACACGTGGGCGCCCAAGGGGAAAGGGTAATCAAAAGAAAAACGAAAGGGGTCCCACCGTGATCGCCAATTTGTAGATTCTAAGAAATCCACTTAATGGAATTATTAAGAATTATGCAAAAGATGGAAAAGCATGCACGAGGTGCGAATAGGAGATGTGATCGCCAGAGACGCGAGGGGCTCAAAGATATAACAAATAATCAATGGAGGGATCGCGATATAAATACCTTAAAACGCGGGTGATGTGAGTGCTCCTTTCTCTTCCGATCGGCCGGCCGATGAAGAGAGTTCTTCTTTCTTGATTACCCTTGCAAAATCAACAAACACCAAAAAAAGAATATGGATTAGAAATATGGTGAGTGTAGCATCAAATTCATGATAGATATGAGCATGAAAAATTGGGTATATGAACACACCTCAAGGGTGGTTGCCCTTAAACCCCTATGCAAAAAGGGTGCGGGAGATATGAATGATATGATATAAATAAAAGATAAACAGTGTGCGAGAGTGCACTAAGGGGAAGTCTCTCAACGTGGTTGAGATGAAAACTATATATATATATGAGAGATGAAATATGATGCATGCGTATATGTATGAACTAATGAAAACAAAAGGAGACTGTGCTGATGGCTTTAGATGCTCGATGGGGAGGAGACTCCGATGGATGAAGAGGATGCTATGGTACGAAGGAGACCTCCTCCTTCAGCCGATGCAGCGACAGCAGCCCTCCTTCCTGCGTGAAGAAAAAAAAAACAGAAGAAAAGAAAACAGAGAAAAATCAGGAAGAAGACTCGGAGGAATCAGAGGGAGGGAACCATATAACAGAGCCGAAGGGCTCTATTATAGGGGAGAACCAAGATAAGAAGGGATAAGAACGGGCAAGAGCCCAAGGAGGGAAAGATTAAGATGGAGAAGTGACCAAACAAAGCAATGACTCTCTGGGAAAGGGCTGCGTTTGTTTAGAACACGAAAGATGAAACACGACTTGGATAGGGGCGTCAATTCTGAAATTGACGACCTACCAAAGGGCGTTAATTTAAAACGCGCCTTGGAACAAGGCGTCAATTCAGGGATCATTTTTAGAAATAAATCTTTCTTGAAAATTATGAAACACGCCTCAACCAAAGGCGTTAATTAAAAACGCGCCCTACCAAGGGTCGTTAATTCAAAAATAATCAAAATAGGGCTATTTTTCATTTCTCAATATTATTTTCTCATTTTTTAGGTGGAGGTGCATCTCAATGTGCTGATTCCAATGACTATTTTTACGTATTTTTCTGACACCCGGAAGGCCACCAAATCACCTCTGGAAGTGGGTTGAAAATAATATTAAAATAATCAATTAAAAAGTGACGCCCACACTATATGTCGTTAATTCCAAATTTTTTGATTTTTATTTTATTTAAAATAAAATAACGTCCTTTCACATGTCGTTAATTCCAAAAAAATCTGAAAAAAACTCAGAAAAATCCAAAAAAATTGTAAAACAAGTGGAATTGACGCCTGATGCATGTGTCGTCAATTTTCTTTTATTTTCTTTTAATTTTCTTAAAAAGAAATGACGCCCCTCTTTAAGTCGTTAATTCCAAAAAATACATAAAAATAGAGAAAAATGCCCAGAAAATCCAAAAAAATTCAGAAAAATAGGAAAAAAAATAAGAAAAGGGTAAAAAAAGGGAGAAATCTAAAAAAAGTTAGAAAAACCACTCAAACAAAGGTAATTTGAGGGTCAAATTGGGACATTACAAGGTAATATGAGATGTGCTCACAGTAACGTCAATTTTGGCGTGTCTACACCTGACTCATGCTTGGCATACTAAGGTTACAGTGATGGAGGAGTCAAGGGACTAAATACAAGGGCTGATGAGCTAATTGGCTCGCTGATGGCATATGAGATTAATATGCCAAAGATAGAAGAAGCTGAGAGGAAGAAGAAGCCGATAGCGCTGAAGGCTGGTTCCAGCAAATCCAGCTCCAACAGTTTATCATCAGAGGAGAGCCTGAATGAAGAAGATATAACTCGTTCTGAGATGGCCATGATGACTAGAGAGTTCAGGCGATTCCTCAGGAAAGGAGCAGGACGATTCAGCCAAAAGAAGTACAGTGGCGGCCGAAAGGATAAAAGGTATAAACATAACCCTGCTAAGAAAACTGAAACTAATACTTGTTATCAATGCAGGAAACCAGGCCATAAGCTGACTGTCCAGATAATCAGAAATACAAGGACAAGTCAAAGAGAAGGAACACGAAAGGGAAAGCTATGGTTAGCACCTGGAGTGATGAAGATGAAGGTTCCTTCAGTAGCAGCTCAGACAGTGAAGCCGAATCTGAGAAGCCCATTTGCCTTATGGCAACAAGCTCAGAAGACAGAGAAGAGGACTCAGATGAGGTAATCACTAGATTTAAAAATTTCGCTATCGCTGATTGGGTAGATGCTTACCATGACATAGCTGATAGAGCTGATGATATTAGAAAAGAGAACAGGCATCTAAGAAAAAAGATTAACTCCATGCAAAATGATAAAACTATAACTGATAAAATTGCATGTTTAGAATCTGAGAATGGAAAATTGAAACTCACATGCTCTGAATTAGATGAAATCAAAAATGAGTTAAAAGCCTCTAAAGAAGATAATGAGAGGTTAGAAAAAGAAGTTGATGAATGGAAACTGAAAATCCAGAAATATGAAAGTGAGATAAAAATTGTGAATGAAAAATATCAAGCTATCCTAAGTGTGAATACAGAACTGAAAAAATCCATTGAAGACATTCAAAAAGATAATGAGGACAAGCTTAAAACCATTGAGAAGATGACCCAAGGTACTGATAATCTAAATGCTTTGTTAGGGTCAAAGGTCAACTTCAGAAAAGAGAGCCTATGATTTAATTCAAGTGCAACGAAAACCTTTGGAATGAAAACTATTTCATTTGTTGCACAAAAAGAAAAAGGACCTCTAATTAACATGAATTCAAATAATTCAATAAACAAACATGCTAATCTGAAAAAGCACAGTGCTGAGGAAAAGGGCAAACAAAAGCTGAGTGAGCCTAGTAGAGCTAGCACATCTATGCAAAATCCCAAAGCTCAGTCTCAGGTTAGGGGTCAACCTAAACAGTCTTATAAACCCCATGTTAAGGTTACCAAGTCTCCACCATCACCACCACCTCTGAAGAAGACCCAATACACACCTATGAATAGGTCAGCAGGGTCCAAGGTGCAGGGGAGGCAGAATGCTTTTAGAGCTGAACCCAAACATTTCCACCAACCTAGAGCCCAGTCCCACTTCTTTGCACAGTCAACCTATCCAAATAGGTCAGTATGGACTAGGACTCAAGGAAGGTTTACAGGTCTTGGATATCAGGGTACACAGTCTTATAGACCTTACCCTAGAAATTGGGTTGATGGGTATGGCAATTGGACACCTAGGAATCTAAATTTCTTTAGCCAGCCCAGGAACTACTATGGCCACAAATTCATGAATGCACCCCGGCCAAGGCACTGGCAAAGAAACAACACTGTGAATAATCATGATGGTGCAAACAATAAGAAGACAAACAACAAGAAGAAGAGGAACAACAACAGAAAGAAATCTATAGAATCCACTGAACAAAATTCTTTTAAACAAGTGTGGATTCTGAAAAATCTGCTTTCTTGCTTTGCTTCTATGTCATCTGTTCTGGAGCCCAATCAGTCTTGGGTTCCAAACTTCTCTACCTGATTGTGTGTGCAGGTATGTCTGACAGCCAAGAACAATTTGTGGTACTTGGATAGTGGCTGCTCCAGGCATATGACAGGGGATAAGGCCAAGTTCTGCATGCTGACAGAAAAATAAGGAGGCCTTGTCACCTTTGGTAGCAACACAAAGGGTAAGATTGTCAGATCAGGTAAGGTAGGTAAGTGTTCTACTTGTTGCATTGAGGATGTTATGTTGGTTGAAGGCTTAGCTTATAACTTACTTAGTATCAGCCAACTATGTGATAAAGGATGCAAAGTGCTTTTTGAATCTCAATGTTGCAAGGTCTTTGAACCTGATTCCGAGACTGTTAAATTTTCTAGTAAGAGGATAAATAACACTTACATGATAGATTTAGATGATATTCAACATTCTAACCTATGCCTTATTGCTAGTATAGAAGACTTAGCATTTTTATGACATCGTACGTTAGGTCATGCTAGTTACACTGTTTTGCATAAACTAAATAAGCATGGCATGGTTAGAGGACTTCCTGAAGTTTCCTTCAAGAAAGAAAATAAAATCTGTGATGCATGCACTCAGTCAAAGATAACTAGAAAGTCATTTAAGTCTAGAATAGAAAATCTGTCTTCTAAACCCTATGAGCTGATACACATGGACCTTTTTGGGCCAACTAGATCTGTCAACTTATCAGGGAGGAAGTATGGGTTTGTCATGGTAGATGACTTTTCTAGGTATACTTGGGTTTATTTTTTATCTAATAAGAGTGATGCATTCTCAGAATTTCTGGAGTTCTATGTTAAAATAAATCAAAAAATTAAAAATATCTTGACTGATCATGGAGGTGAGTTTGAAAACTCACAGTTTGATGAATTCTACAGGTCAAATGGAATTAACCATAGGTACTCCTCACCAAGGACACCTGAGCAAAATGGAGTAGTGGAGAGAAGGAACAGAACCCTAGTGGAGATGGGTCGTACACTCTTGGTTGAAGGTGGTCTACCAAGGAAGTTTTGGGCTGAAGCAGTAAATACTGCATGTTATGTAATTAACAGAGCCATGGTAAGACCTTCTACCCAGAAAACACCTTATGAGATCTTAAAGGGTAAGAAACCTTCTATTGCTCATTTCAAGGTTTTTGGTTGTAAATGTTTCATTCATATTAGTGATAAAAGAGACCTTGACAAATTTGAACCTAAAGGTGAACCAGGAATCTTTCTTGGTTATTCTGAAAATACCCGAGCATATAGAGTGTATAATATGAATTCCAAAACTGTTGAAGAATCTCCACATATAGTTTTTGATGAATCCTTATTAAAGACTGATGTTGGTCAATGCAGGAATGAAGACAGTGGCCATATTCTGAAGGAAGGAAATTCTGCAGATCAATCCGAAAATGAGGAAGGAAATGAAGAGCCTAATGAAGAAGAGCCTACAGCTCAGGGGGAGGTAAATCAAACTCATGACAATCCAATTGTTAACATTAGATATCTTAAAGATCATCCTGTAGATAATGTAATTGGAAATCTACATGATCCCCCTAGGACTAGAGGCCACTTGAGAATTCAAAATGAATTGAATGCTTATGCTTTTGTTTCAAATGATGAACCCAAGTCCATTGACTGTGCTCTCAAAGATGTGCATTGGATTAATGCCATGCATGATGAGCTCAATCAATTTGACAAGAATAAGGTGTGGTATTTGGTTCCACCTCATGATCATGAAACAGTCATAGGGACTAAATGGGTGTTCAGAAATAAAACTGATGAATCATGGAATGTCATTAAAAATAAGGCCAGACTTGTAGCTCAGGGGTATAATCAAGAATTTGGAATTGACTTTGAAGAGTCATTTGCCCCTGTAGCCAGGTTAGAAGCTATCAGAATATTATTGGCTTATGCATGTTCCCTAGGAATTAATCTTCAGCAGATGGATGTGAAATCTACTTTTTTAAATGAGGAAATTAGTGAGGATGTCTATGTGAGACAGCCTCCTGGGTTTGAATGCTTAGACTTCCCCAATCATGTTTATAAACACAAAAAGGCTCTCTATGGTTTAAAGCAAGCTCCTAGAGCTTGGTATGACAGGTTGAGCAAATTCCTCACTGACAAGAACTTCACAAGATGTGTAGTTGATCAAACATTGTTTACCAAGGTGAGTCATTCAGATATTCTTATCATTCAAATTTATGTGGATGACATTGTGTTTGGGTCAACTAACCCCAAATTATGTGAGGAATTCTCTCAGATAATGACTAATGAGTTTGAAATGAGCTCAATGGGCGAGCTCAAATTATTTTCTGGACTGCAGGTTATACAAACAAAGGATGGAACTTTCATCTCTCAGTCCAAGTACATAAAGAATTTATTGAAGAAGTACAAAATGGATAACCTCAAGGAAATAGCTGCTCCAATGGGTACCTCAATCAGTTTGGATGAAGATCCTAAAGGTAAACCAGTGGATCAAAGGCTATATAGAGGTATGATCGGATCCCTTCTATATCTTACAGCATCTAGGCCTGATATTCAATTTTCAGTGTGTTTATGCTCTAGATTTCAGGCTAGTCCTAAAGAATCACATCTTAAATCAGTGAAAAGGATTTTTAGATATTTACCAGGCACCCAAGAGTGAGGTCTGTGGTATCCTGCCAAGTGTGAGTTAGAACTTCTAGCTTACACTGATGCAGATTATGCTGGGTGTCAAGTAGATAGAAAAAGCACTAGTGGCTACTGTCAATTCTTAGGTGGCTGTCTAGTATCTTGGGCATCTAAGAAGCAACACACTGTAGCCTTGTCTACAGCTGAAGCTGAATATGTTACTGCAGGTAATTATGCTACCCAAGTACTATGGATCAAGCACCAACTGGATGATTATCAGATAAAATTGGGATGTATTCCAATGTTATGTGATAATACTAGTGCTATATGCCTTGCTAAAAATCCTGTTCATCATTCTAGGACTAAGCATATAGAGATAAAACACCATTTTCTGAGAGATGTTGTAAATAAAAATGAAATTGAAATGAACTTCATTGAAACTGAAAAATAAATTGCTGATATTTTTACTAAGCCTCTTGGGAATGAAATGTTCAAATTTCTTAGAAGAGAACTTGGCTTGTGTAAATTTCAGCACGATGAATAATTTTTTTAGCTGCTTTGAATAAAATTTCTGATTTAGACTTGCATCTGATAGCTTGAATAAAACTCTGTGATTGTTGAATGTTAGACTAGACCATGCATGCATGACATATTTTTTCATGACATATTATTCATTGCATATCATTTAGTTATGATTGTGTCTAAACTTTCTCTCATCTAAAACCACATGCATATAGAACAGAGCAGAGTAATGCATATCATAACAGTTGGCATCTAATTCTTATCATTTATTTACAAAACTGCATGCATATAGACAGGGGGAGTATTGTTATAAATTCAGAGTGGCTATCAACTTTCTTGAATTCATTCATTCTTTGACTCTGAATGATTGAGTCTGACATATGGCAATCTGTTAGTCAGTTCTGATTTCCAAGCAATAGAAAACGGACTTCTTCAGTTATAAGAATTTCAATTGCTTAAAGACTGACTTAATGGTTTAAATTTTATAATTTTTGGAGTTTAAAGATTGCAATCAGTAAATAAGAAAGCTGAAAATTGATAAAACTCTCAACCCTTTTCTTATTTCATGTCAGACAAAGCTAATCATATCTGAAATCTGAAAACTCATCTGAAATCATGTTAGAGAAGCTATGTATGTGTATTGTTCTTAAACAAGTCATTCTGAAACAAATAAAGGACAGCTAAGATAATGTTGAAAAATATTAAAAATCAATTAAAAAATAACATTGGCAGAGCAATGACTGGTAAATCACTGAGAAACTGAGTGATCCATCAAAGCAGTGGACAACACTCATGTCATGAGGTGTATCAGCTATCTCTGTATAAAATGATCAAAACAATAGGTTGGTTTCACTGAGAACCTGGGGGTAACTGGCGTCTGATAAACGTGTACCTTCACACAAAAAGGTGTAAATCAGTTTTATTGTGTTTGATCATAGGCAGAATGGTGCATGATGTTGAGTATCTAGGGGTATTGGCGTCTGATAAACGTATACCCTTACGCAAAAAGACAAATGGTACCTGAATGCCCTAAATGAACTCATATTGAAAATGTTGTTCCTTCACAAGAAATTTCTTGGATGTCAATTTATTTATTTTCAATACATGACCTGGTATCTCTTAATTATCTTTTTAATGAGTCTATGAAAGTAAGATATTTTGAAACTGAATCTCTCATGCAAATGTGATTCTGATTTATTGTTTTATCATGCACAGAAAACTTATACATTGATTGTAGTGCATGAACACAAAATTTTATAGTCTTTAAACCAGAATTCTATCTGAAAGTAGTTTATAACTTCATATGACTGAAGACTCTGTGCTTTAGAATGCTTATTCCAGAACTACTTGTTCAGAATGCCAGTCAGATGATATCTCTTGTTCCTTTCCTTGTACTCACTTTCTCTCCTCTTTGTTGATGGCAAAGGGGGAGAATATTGTATGAATTCTGAACTCATTCCAAGGGAAGTGTATGCATTATGTTATGGCAAAGGGGGAGATTTTGTTAGCAGGGAGTTACTTCCATTTCATAGCATGCATGCATAGCATATGCATGACAATATGAATAACAAATCATGTCTTTCATCATCTGTATGACAGGTAATTGCTATTCTATATGATAGGGGGTTTCCATCATCAAAAAAGGGGAGATTGTTGTGACTCCTCTGTGTTGATGATGTTGACAATATGTTTCACTTCATTAGCAACACCTTGTTTTGATTGATTGGCAACTGTTTATGCTTTGATGAAATTGTTCTTATCAGATTGTATGTGTGTTCCATGCATTTTACAGGTTCACACACTGCACACACACTCAAAGTCTACACATTGCACGTAGAGTCTCTACACTGCCTTGTGTTGTGTTTGTGCATCACTTAGAACATGTCTATACATTCATGCATCATGGGTTGACCCCCTTCTTTGATGGGTCGACTCCCCCCCCAGATATCCAAGTCTATACAACTGTCCATCTTATTTAGTGTTTCATGCAGCGTCAACGCAGTAAGTGTGTACATTGCATTAGCTAAGTCTGCAGCGTCAACGCAGTAAGTGTGTACATTGCATTAGCTGAGTCTGTACACTGTTCCCCTTCTTAGATGCGTCGACGCCCCCAGATTTCCAAGTCTATACACTCATCTTCATGCATAGCAGAGTCCATACATTGCAGCTCATATAACTAGCAAGTCTATACATTGTTTCAGCGTCTCATGCAGCGTCTTATTTGAAGTCCATACATTGCATTGCATTGGCTAAGTGTGTACATTGTCCGTCTTATTTGAAGTCCATACATTGCATTGCATTGGCTAAGTGTGTACATCATCCGTCTTATTTGAAGTCCATACATTGCATTGCATTGGCTAAGTGTGTACATCGTCCGTCTCATTAGAAGTCTACACATTGGAAGTATGTACATCGGACTGTTCATGTATCAACATTCAAGTTCATACATTGGACTATAGCATGCACGAAGGTAAGTCCATACATTGGACTGTAGCATGCATCAGTGAAGTCTGTACAGCGTTATGCATTGTTCTTCAAGTCCATACACTGCACTGTAGATTGCTCGAGGTGAAGTCTGTACATCCATCAGTGAACTTCCAAGTCTGTACATCCACTAGTTCAACTTGCAAGTCTATACATCGGTAGCTTTACCGACGTTGCACTCGAAGTCTATACACTGATAGCTTTACCGTTGTTTCTCTTAGCAAGTCTATACATCCTAGAACTGTGCAAGTCTGTACAGTCATTCCCTTGCCAAAGTCTATACATTATGAAACTTGAAGTCTGTATAGACTTTGCCTTGCTCAAGTCTGTACATCGCCCAGTTGGCAAGTCCATACATTGGAAGTCTATACATTTGTTTGCCTTGCATCATTCATCTTGTCTGTACAGCCCTTTCGCTTGGCAAGTCTATACATTGTGGATGTCTATACACTCGATTGCCTTGCTTTGATCAAGTCTGTACAGAGTTTCTCTTGACATGTCTGTACATCGTTCGTGATGTCTGAACAACGAGAAGGTCTGTACATCAGACTAGTCTGCATCGGCTAAGTCCATACATTGTCCAGTGCAATGCATGCATCATTCTTGAAGTCTGTACATCAAGCTGAAGGCTGCCTAAGTCTATACATAGTCTGTCTTCCTTAGAGTCTAATGCATAACATGAAGTCTGTACATCACACAGCATTCAAGTCTGCACATTATGCATATGAATTCAAGTCTGTACATTGTGCATCTTTGAGTTGAAGTCCATACATCGTCAGTTGTCTATCCAAGTTGTTACATTGCCTAAGTCTATACGTTGGCTACTGAATGTTCTGCAGAGTCTGTACATTGCATTTGAGCTCATAAAGTCCATACAGTGAAGTCTATACAATGCATTCAATCCTGCAAAGTCTGTACAGAGTTTAATACTTAAACTGATGATTCTATTTCGACTGTCTGACCGGGATTCTTTGCTGGGATTGATGACCTGGCTCGTGATCCAACAAGGATGAGGTGTTGTGATGGTGACACGTAGAAGCAGCCCATCAAGGATGCTGCCATGTGGATGAAATTGCCTCGGATCTGGCGAATTCTCTGGGTGGGAAATGTGGAAGCCATGCGCCCTTATCCAATCTGCTGCTGTATATATATGAGTCTTCGTCTTCAGATGAAGGCTGATCGATCAACCAGTGGCAAAGTCTATACAGAGAGGTAGAAGCCTGAAGCAACAGAGAGCCACCAATCCACAGAGAGAAGAAAAATAGAGAAGAAGAAAAAGAGAGAAGAGAAGAAAAGAGAGATGAGTTGAGAGAGTGAGATTGAGAGAGTTTGATTGAGAGGTTGTATCTCAGACTCTTGGTTCAGATACCAGAGCTGAGCCTTTGCTCATTCGAGCTACATTCCCATTTGGGTTTTCTATTTTCATTTGCTTCTATCTTTTATTTTCGAACTTGTTTCTTCAAGCTGTGAGTCAGCTGTTAGCAGAGGTGCTGCCTCTGGTCGAGTAAGCTGTAAACCCCAGCAGTTGCAGTGGAGGATTCCACTGGACAGGTGAAGCTGTAATCCTCAGCAGGCGAGACTTGTCTCGGATAGCAAGCTGTGTTGCTCAGCAGTTTGTAGGCCAAGATGTAGTGCCCAGCAGACGCAAGCTGTACTGCGCAGCAGTAAGCCATACTCGGTTGAGTGTGGGGTGGACGTAGGTCTTTGACCGAACCACCTAAAAATCTTGGGTGCCTTGTGTTTGTGTGATTGTCCATGAACTGTGTGCGTGACTGAATCTTTTGATTATCTTCACAGATTGCTTGTGCTTCTGCTCAGTTTATACACTCGAGTTAGTGTTTTAATAGATCTGCCTATATTCCGCATTAGAACCTCTTACTGGTTTTTAATTGGGCAGTAGATCTATTCACCCCCCTCTAGATCCACACTTCGTGGAGATAGACTGCGTCCATCTAACATAACAACGGTCACTGGAAGGACCGTCACACCGGTCCGACGGCGAAACGGCGTGAAACTCCCAAAAATTCCAACCACGCCCCCTTGCCTCCATCGGAGAGGGGGAAATCAAAGGGGAAGACCCCTAGGGACCCCTAACATGCTTCTAAGCCATCAAAATGTGAAATCGCGGCCTAAAAATATAGATCGGGCGAACTCTCCCAAAATCATGCTTTTGCCCAAACCCGCTCAAAGACTCGGCTCCCATTCGGCCTACAAAATGCGGGGGATGACGGGATGAGCATAGGGATTCATCCCCTTACCTCAATGGAGTAAAAGCTCCACCGAATCAAGCTCAAATCACGAAGAACGCTTTTGGAAACCCCGCTCCTTCGCGCTTCCTACGAACACCGCATGCCCACGAGCTCGCCTCGCAGCCGCCCACGCAACAGCGCCATCACCCCGCCGCCGTCTGTAGCCGGAGAGAGGCCCGCCACGATCGAATGGGAGAAAGAGGGGGAGAGGGGGGGGGGTTCTCACGGTGGGAGGAAGAAGAAGTAGAAGGGTGGGGGAGAGAGAGAAAAGAGAGGGTATTTATAAAAATCTAGAAATTCTGAAAAATACCGAAAAAATCAAAAATTACATTTCCGCGATCCTTGGAACGCACCGATCGCAATGGTACCACTCTCTCCTAGGTAAACGACCCTATTCACTCGTAACGAGGTTCCGAAGGAATTACCGAAACACACACTGGGAATCAAAAAATACACGTAAAAAAGTCACGGAACACTTCCGGGCCTCCGAAACAACTCCGGATCGCGCCGATCCAAACACGAAAGATGTCCGAAATGAAATTTCAGACACAACGGAGCCGGACACTATGAGAAACCAGATCTGGGACCCACGAAGAAGGATCCGAAAGGTCTTAGATATTACAAAACCCGTGGGTTACCTTCTCATTTTCAAGGGGAGTAGTGCTCACCTCTAGGGAACCCGTAGGCTACCTTCTTATTTTCAAGGGGAGCAGTGCTCGCCTCTAGGGAACCCGTGGGTTACCTTCCCATTTTCAAGGGTAGCAGTGCTCGCCTCTAGGGAACCCGTAGGTTACCTTCGTGGAGTATGGCTGGCGACAATTCACTGGAAGAACTTTATGAGGTTTACAGATATCCACGTCCTGGGTACCTCTTGTCCCCCCAGCATTGCCAGCCTGTATGCTCCTTTGCTAAGTACTTCAGTTATCTTGTACAGACCTTCCCAATTTGGCACGAGCTTTTCGACGGCTCCTCTGGGGTCTGCCATGCTTGCCCACCGTAGTACCAAGTCTCCGGGGAAGAAGTGTCATTCCTTGACTCGAAGGTTGTAGTATTGAGCCAGTTTTTGTTGATAAGCTATGAGCTTTACTTGGGCGTTTGTTCGTAACACTTGGTTGTTTCTAGCCTCGTCAAAGTGTTCCACATGCAGTGAGGGATTGGATATCTCTACTGGAACTACTGCCTCTGCACCGTATGTGAGGTGGAATAGGGTTTCTCCTGTAGTGACTCTGGCAGTGGTTCTGTGGGTCCAAAGGATGTTCGGGATCGAGTTTATCCACGAGTCACCCTCTTGAACTAGCCAGGTTTTGATACCATGGAGGAGTGTCATGTTGGCGTTCTCCACCAATCCATTGGCCTGAGGGTGCCCCACTGAAGTATAGTGGTTCCAGATCCCCAATTCTGAGCACTTCTCTTGGAAGGCCGTGCTCGCAAATAGTCTGCCATTGTCGTGGTGAGGACTCTTGGTATCCCAAACCTGTAGATGATTTTTCACAGCATGAACTTCCATGTTGCTTTGCTCGTTATCTTTCCTAATGGTTCAGCTCGATCCATTTGGTGAAGTAGTAAATAGCGACTATGAGGAATTTCTTCCTCCCTTGTGCTTCGGGGAAGGGACCCAATATGTCCACCCCCCATCGAGCAAATGGGCGTGGCTCATCAGGGTTTGAAGCTGTGTAGCCGGTTGATGATGTAGGTTGGAGAATTTCTGGCACTGAGGACATCTCCGGACATACTCGAGGCAGTCTTGCTGTAGGGTGGGCCACCAGTACTCTTGCCGGATCATCGTTCGCGCGAGTGCTCGCCCCCCTACCTGACTTCCGCATAGCCCTTCGTGGACTTCTTGGATAACTTGTATGACCTCCGTGGGGAACAAGCACTTTAATAGTGAGGCTGAGACGGATCGACGATATAACCGACCATTCACTATTGTAAAGTGGGATGCTCGGGCCCTCGTGCGACGGGCTTCGGCACGGTCTCCTGGGAGTTGTTGCCGTAGGAGAAAATCCAAAAGGGGATCCATCCAGGAAGGTTCATAGTCGACGGTATTTACTTGTGGCATTGGCTCTTCTATGCTTGGCGCCGACAATTCTTCCACCAAAATTGACCTCAAGTTGGAGACCGTGGTGGCCAATGCCAAGCGAGATAGGGCGTCTGCTCGGACGTTCTCCTCTCTAGGGATGTGGACCATCTCGAAGTGGGAGAATTCGTCTGCTGTAGCCCTGGCCTTCTCCAAGTATTTGATCATGGAAGGCTAGTGTGCTTCGAACTCTCCTTTGACCTGGTTAGCGATGAGCATGGAGTCACTGTATGCTCGCACGCTTGACGACCCCAAGTGTTTTGCCATGCGCATCCCTGAGAAGAGGGCTTCGTACTCGGCCACATTATTTGTGGTCGGGAAGTTGAAGCGCAGGGCGTATTGAAGCTCTACCCCTTCGAGCGAAAGTAAGACCAGTCTTGCGCCACTACCAGCTGCGCAGTATGATCCGTCGACATACAGTTCCCAAGTTGGTCCCGAGGAGTGCTCGAGCGAGTCTTCGGCTGGTCTCGTGCATTCGACGATGAAGTCGGTGAGGGCCTGGGCTTTGATTGCGGTCCTCGGATGGAACATAACGTCGAACTCGCCTAGCTCGATTGCCCACTTGACCAGCCTTTCTGAAGTGTCAGGATTTTGGAAGATTTGTCGTAGCGGTTGATCGATGAGGACGGCGATTGGGTGAGCTAGGAAGTATGGACGTAGGTTGCGGGTGGCCGTGACCAGGGCCAAGGTGAACTTCTCGGTGCGTGAGTACCAAAATTTCGGCCCTTGTAGTGCTCGACTAACGTAGTAGATGAGCTTCATGACACCAGCTTTTTCTCGAGTGAGTACGACGCTCATCGTGCTCGGCGTCACCGATAGGTACAGTAGTAACTGTTCTCCTTTTTGTGGCTTGGAGAGTATGGGAGGAGTGGCCAGGTAGCGCTTTAGCTCTTCGAATGCTTGCTCGCACTCCTGATCCTAGTCGATCTGTCCTTTCTTCTCTGGCATCTTATTAGCCTGCTTAATTAGTCGGAAGAAGGGAAGATACCTTTCGGCTGCTCGGGACAAGAAGCGAGTTAAAGCGGCGATGCGGCGGGTGAGGCATTGGACCTCCCTCACTCGTCCTGGTCGCTTCATCTCCAATACTGCGTGGATCTAGTCTTGGTTGGCCTCGATCCCTCGATGGGTAACGAGGAATCCGAGGAGCTTTCCAGATCTTACACCGAACACGCATTTAGCAGGGTTGAGTTTCATATTATACCTTCTGAGTGTGGCGAAGGTCTCCACCAAGTCTCCTAGGTGCTCGGTAGCTTGGAGTATTTTTACGAGCATGTTATCGATGTAGACCTCCATGTTGTGACCGATCTGCGAGTCGAACATATAGTTGACGAGGCGTTGGTAGGTTGCACCCGCGTTCTTCAACCCAAACGGCATGTGGGTGTAGCAGTACATGCCATGGTCAGTGACGAACACCGTTTTATCCTGGTCGGACTCGTGCATACTGATTTGGTGGTACCCAAAGTAGGCATCCAGGAAGCTCAGCATTTCATGCCCGGCCATGGCGTCAACTAATTGGTCGATCCGTTGCATGGGGAAGCTGTCCTTAGGCGTAGCCTTGTTGAGATCGATATAGTCTACGCACATCCGTCATTTCCCATTGCTCTTAGGGACCAAGACCACATTGGCCACCCAATCCGAATAGTGGGTAGGCCTAAGTAGTCCTGAGCGTAGCTTCTCGCCCACTTGCTCCCTGATGATGGCTTGTCGCTCGGGGTTGCAGCGCCTTCGGTGCTGCTGGACCGGGTGGTAGGTTGGATCTAGCCAGAGTTGGTGGGTGATAACCTCTGGTAGGATTCCAGGGAGTTCATCCTCAGACCAGGCGAATACATCCTGGTTGGCTATCAGGAACCGTATATAGGCATCCTTGTCGCATTCGGGTAGAGTGGCCCTCATCCTCAGCGTTCTGCTTGGGTCTTCCCCCACTTGGGTGAGGTACAGGTCTTCTGCTGGAGTGCTCGCGCTCGGACTTGGGTCTTCATTCCTCGCCATCTTCTCAGGTAGAGTCTCCTCAGGTTATCGGTCGCGCGTTGAGATGAGATAGCACCTCATGGACTCCCTTTGATCTCCTCGAACTTCCCCAATCCCTCGAGGGGTAGGAAACTTGAGCTTTTGATGGTACGAGGAGGGGACGTAGCGAAGGGTGTCGAGGATCCCGTGCCCAATGATGGCATTGTACCCGGTCATCGCGCGAACGACTGTGGAGTCGGCGAGGAAGGTTACCTCTTTTGGTACGATCCTAAACGTGATCATGAGTGATATACGTCCTTCCGGGCGGACCGTTGTGCCGGAGAATCCATATAACGATGTATGCAATGGTGCAAGTTTAGACAGATCTACACCCATAAGCAAAAGATAGTCATACGCAATAACATCAGGGCCGCTTCCATTATCCACTAAAATGCGACGCATGGTACACTGGTTGATAGTGGCTGAAACCACGAGTGCGTCAGAATGGGGAGTGGTTACACCATCTAGGTCATCATCTGAGAAGACAATAGGATCTCTTGGATGTCCTGGGGTGGTGGCTTCTGGTCGAGTGTCATCGCATTGTTCCACGGTGTAGACGGTCGATGCGTACCACCGTCGCCTACTCGCGCTGTCTCCTCCCACGGCCGGCCCCCTTGAGATCATCATGATCTCCTTTCCAATGGGCCAATTGTCGATGGGCGGAGGCATCCGCTGTCGCTTATCGACGGCTTTGGCGAGGAATTTGTCGAGGAGTCCTCTGCGGACGAGGTCCTCGATAACATCCTTCAAGTTAATGCACTCGACAGTGTCAAGTCCGTGGTCGCGATGATAGTGGCAATACTTCTTCTTGCTCTTTAAGATCGGATCTGACTTCATCCGGGGAGGCCATTTGAAGAATGGCTCATCGCGGATCTCCATCAGGATTTGATCAGGCGGAGCTATCAGGGGTGTATAGTTGCGATAACTACCCCTTTCCCTTTCTGGGCAGTCGTGGCAGTCTCCGTCGCGACGTTCCCGCTTATCCCACCCATCTCGTGATGAGTCAACGGATCTCTTCTGGTCGGATCTCTCGGTTCTGGCCCCGCGGCCCAAGGCCGCATTGTTCTCCTCACAACGTGCATGCTTCTGCGCCATGGCGAGGAGGTCTGGAAGGGTCACTGGTGCTTCGACTCCAAGCGCGCGCCAGAGAATGTGGCCCCGCGTCCCTTGGGTGAGGGCGGTTGTCACGAGGCTGATGTCGAGGTGCGGGATCCGGAGTGCCTATGTGCGGAAGCAGGAGACGAAGTCCCACAACATTTCTTCCTTCCCCTGCCTAAGAGCGAGCAGGGTCACCGCTGATTTAGCCACCTTCCAAGAGCCGATGAAGTTCTTCTTGAACAGCTTCTTGAGCTGCTGGAAGGAGGAAATGGTCCCGGCCGGTAGAGACTCGGACCAGGCCCGGGCGTTCTCCCGAAGGGTCGTAACGAACGCCAGGCATTTCACAATATCCGAGGCCCAGTGAAACAACAGATGGGACTCAAAATTGTCCATGTGGTCGGCTGGATTGGTGGTGCCATCGTAGGAGGTGAACGACGACAGCTGGAGCTTCGGCGGAATGGGGACTTCCATGATCTCCCTAGAGAAGGGAGAATGAAAGTCTTGGTCGTCGTCGATCAAGCCTCGATTTCTCTTAGCCAGGAGCACGTCGTCCAGGTGTCGGACCTTATCCTCTATCTCATCGATGCGCTGAAGCTGGCGATCCATCTCTGGGTTAGAGTGCAAGGGGCTGTGCGCCCTGGGTGCGAGTGTGCTGCGTGATCGTCTGGTCCTCGTGACCGAGGCATGAGAAGCTTCCCGTACCCCACGAGGATTCTCTCTAGTCTGGGACCTCTCGTCTTGCCATCGCTCAAGCAAGACTGGCTGGGGTCCCATCGGTCGGCTCGCTAGCTCCCGGTAGAGTCTGGTTAGGGCTCGGATCTCCTGACGGAGTTCATCTAGGTCACCTGGCGTGACCTCTTGTCGGGGATGGGTGGAGGAGGCTTCCTGCGACCCCTGGCGAGAGTTGGGTCCCTGATGGGAACCGCGCCCCCGATTGCTGGCGTTGCGAAGGTTTCCACGAGGTGCTATAGCTTTTCGCTCAGGTTCATGCACATATGACGCCAAGAAGTGTAGAGGCAGGAAAATGGTTCATATGCCACGTATTACCTTCTCTATTTATTTATTGGGAAAGTCATCCCGCACCCGTGGAGGCCTGCAAGTACCAGGAAACAAAGGACGTCAGAAGGAGTCCCGGGTGTTACCCAAGGGGACAACCCTCTGATGCTTAAGTCAGCAACGGGTTAAGAGAAGAGCAGAGAATTACAGGGGAGAGAGACGTTGTGACGGCCCGGGATTCGAGTATTAGAAAGGAACCAACACGTCTCGGACCTCGGCCCGCCCACCCACGAGTTCGAAGACTCGGAAGGGTTAAAGGGATGGTGTGGGAGTATAAGAGAAGCTGAAATAACCGCAGAGATAGCACACTGATCTAAATAAAAATGCACAGAATAACGAATAAGAAAACTGCTACAAGGTCCACAGAGTCTCATGTCCAATAAAAGTACAATCCACAAAAGAAAAAGTACAACTACACGGGGCATACCCCAGCTCTGGCAGACTGGCAGCTAACCCTGGCTAGAAGAATCACGCTGAAACTCTACCGCGCCTCCCGACGACCCCGCCTCACCTGAAAAGTAGGGGTGAGCCTCATTTCATTGGCCCAGTAGGGATCCCCCAGACCCCCACCGCACTACGAGGAAAATGACAACAAGGCGTGAACAACCACAGAAGGTAACACTACCTAGCAGGAGTACGGTAGAACCAACAAGCAGTAATAAATAAACAGAAAAACTCCCGACAACCAACCGTACCAAGCCAACCGAACTCAAACTGGCGGAAAACAAGTCCGTACCTGCGAGGAGACAGGAGTACCACCCACTAAAAGAACGGCCGGATGCGTCCCCTGACGTCTTGCACCACGCCAGTGTCTCCCTACAACGCCGCAGGTGGAGACTGAGACACACGATAGTAACCAGTACCATGAACAAGGACTAGTTGGGGTCGTGCTCGTCAGCACTGTCCGACGCCCCCACCCTGTGTGCACATTAGACCATACGCCCTAGGCCTGTCCTCTAGCTGGTTATTCTCCCGAAGCCCGGACTCGGCTGCGCGTGGGGGCCCTACGGTAACCAGCCTAACAACTGTCTCTCTCGGGTCAACCGCTCGACCACTCTGGGTGGGTCAGCACATGCATGCCGTAAGAAGGCTACGACTAGTGGATGTGTCACCGGAGGTAAGACTCCACTCACGGAAACCACGGGTCGAACGGAAATGGGACTGCAAACCACTCGGGGCAGCCCAATGGCTGGCGGTCCTACTCTAGACCGCGAGGCCAGCCAAGCGGTCGTACCTTAGGCCGCTAGGCATATCCTAGAGGTCATACCTTAGGCCGCTAGGGGCGAGTCACGCTAGGCCTAGCGGTCTATCGTAAGGCCACTAGCCCAAGACAAACGGTCAACCATAAGACCGCGAGGCATCCTCAAACGGTCGTACCTACGGCCACGAGGGAACACGTGACTTGGGGTGTCAATGGATCACTGCGATCCAAAAATCGGATTCGGATCCGAAAAAAATTTCAGATTCGGATCAGACCATTGACCCGAAATGTCAAGTTTCAACGGATTCTGGGTGATAGTTTTCTGATCCGAAATGAAGGATTATGGATCGGGTTTCCGGGGCGCCATAGAAAACCCCATTTCGAGGCAACCTTCTGCCCCGATGCAGTCCCGTTCAAGGCGACGGTCTCTTCTCACCTCCCCTCTCTACCTTGCGTCGAGGTCTAGAGTTTCCCCCATCAATAGTGATGTTTGCGACGGCGATGGCGACGGCGAGGTGACAACGATCTCCGCGACGGCCACCCGCGACAGCCACGGTGACGGTGACGGTGACGGCGATCACAGTATGCTGATCTTTCTCTCACTCTCGATCTCGCTCTCATTCACTCTCTCTTTCCCTCCCTTACCTTATCTCATCTCTCGTGCAGTTGCCGGCACCGGAGGGGGAAACCCTTCTTCGGAACCTTCTCTCCAGAAGATCTCTCTATGCACCCCACCTACGGTACCCTCTTGTAGATCTACGAAGTCCACTTAAGAAAAGAAAAGGATAATATTGCTAGAAAAGCATGGGAAGAGAGAGCAAGGGGAGCATGCGTAGGATGCCAAAGGGAAAGGTGATCACCAGAGACACGAGGGCCTCAAAGATATAACAATAAAGAATGGAGGGATCGCGAATAATACCTTTAAAGTACGGGAGATTGTGAGTGCACCTTCTCTTTCTATCGGCCGGCCGATGAATAGAGTTCTTCTTATAGCTTGATTACCCTTGCAAAGATAAAGAAAACACTAACAAGAAAAGATATGGATTAGAAAACAATACTGTGTAGCATCAAGTTCTTAATGGAAATAAGCATGAAAGCATTAAATAGAACACACCTTGTTGGGTGTTGGCCCTTAAACCCCTATGCAAAAGGGTGGGTAAAAGATGATGAATATGATGAAAAGGAGTGTGCAAGTGTTGCACTAAGGGATATGTGCTAGAGTGCACAACATGGGAAGATCTCAATATTGAGATAAAAAGAAATAAAATAAGAATATGATATGATGCATGCAATTAACTAAAGCAATAATAAGAGAAAGGGGAAGGAAAGCTTAGTGGTTTTCTCCAATTTGCTCCAAGATCATCAAAAGAGGAAGAAGCTCTAAAGGATGAAGAGGCTCCAAGGATGAAGAGGCTCTAAATCTTCAAGGGAGGAAGAAGAACTCCATGGATGAAGCTTGTAGGTACATGGGAGTCTCCTCCTTGAGCCTTCAATCCAACATCACCTCCCCTTAGAGTGATATTGATGCCCTTTACACAAGGGAGAGAGGGGTCCTATTTATAGAGGTGAAATTCAGAGTTTAATTCCACGAAAATTAGAAAATCATGTTTTAATGGGATTTGGAGGGAGATATTTATTGAGCAAGTGTCCTCCCAACCTTAGAAAGTCATAGGAACCCTTTCCCAAGTGGAAAAGGAGGTTAAAGTGAGGGAGTTTAATTCTATAAAAATTAGAAAACTGAGTTTTGGTGGGATTTGGAAAGGGGGATCCTTCCTCCAAGTGTCTTTACAATATTAGGAAGCCATAGGAACCCTTTCCCAAGTGGAAAAGAAGTTTAAGTGAGGAAGGGAAAGGAAATTCGGAGTTTAATTCCAAAAAAATTAGAAAATTAAGTTTTGGTGGGATTTAGAAAGGGGGATCCTTCCTGCAAGTGTCCTTACAATATTAGGAAGTCACAGGAACCCTTTCCCAAGTGAAAAAGGAGTTTAAGTGAGGAAGGGAAAGGATTCTGTTTGAAATCAAAATTCTATAAGAAATGGCGTCAGACCCAGTGGTCGCTAATTAAAAGATGAAGTGCCGCCCATTCTGAGGCATTTTAAGACGGATTAGGATATTCCAAAATTAGAAAAGAATTGACGCCCATGAAGCGGTCGCCAATTTTGGACGAAGTTAAATGCTCAAAATAAGGTAAGGAAATTGGCGACTTTGCAACCGGGCGCTCATTTATGAATTAGCGACCTTCCGGGAAGTCGCAGAATCAAGGATAATCTAAATTCGGCTCAAAATAAGAATAAAAGAATTGGCACCCTTGCGGACGGTCACTAATTAAAGAATTAGCGACCTTCCGGAGTGTCGCTAATTCATAGATTTCGAAAACGGCCAAATTGGACTCAACTGGAAATGGACGCCCCCTGCCTGGGCGCTATCTAAATGGTGCCCGGGTCCCTGCCACCATTTGATTTAAGGCCCGAAAAAATGGAGAAAAAGCTCAGAAAAATCTGGAAAAAATAGAAAAAGATGTGTAAAAACTGGAGGAAGTTGGATATTCAAGAAAAGAGAGGAAAACCACTCAAATAAGTCAATTTGAGGGTCAAATGGGGCATCACAGTGTGATAGGAGATATGCTCAAAATGATGTCAAATTTGGCGTGTCTACAGCTGCCCCGCCTTGGCGTCTGCTTTGCAAGGGAGTGACACGGAGTGGAATGTAATAAAATGGAGTGAAGCGACGTGGAATGGAATAGAATGGAATGGAATGAAGTGAGAGTGAACTGAAAAGTAGATACCAAGGTGTGATGAGACACGCAACCAACATCACTTGATAGGAATTGAATCAAAAGCTCGGAATGATGCAATCTTGAGGAGATTCAATGAAAGCAACAATGTTTGGATAAATAAGGAGTGTGCACGAGAGCACAAAGGAGATAAAAAGAGTGATCAACTTCCAACGCAGTGGAAGTACCCCAGGTCACGAACCTGTAGGTTTCACTATTGGGGAGCGGTTACCGGTCAATATGGACGTACTGCAGCAAAGGTGGATCAAAGGAAGAGGAATTGAACGAGAGATAGAAATCCAAACAAAGGAGGTTTCAGGGAAGCTGCCCAAAATGACAGCAAGGTGAATTGAGGACACAATTCAGAGTGGAATATCTCTTATCATGGACAATCAGGATTATCTTTACCTTCAAAATCAGCTTATCAGAAGGGTTTTCCAAAGTTTATTCAAATTCCTATATGAATGCATGCTGGGTTTAAAGGGAAAAGTAAAGCAAATGAGAATATACGATAATCAAGGATAATATTGTTAAACTGTCGAGACTGGGTCAAGAAACCCATTCGTGAGCTGATACTAAGCTGAAGCCCATTTATCCGCGCACCAACTTATAAAATAGAACCATCGTCCCCAGTCTTGGATGGCTCAACGGCCTATCCATATGACTAAGACGCCGCTGAAATCATCATCATTTTTGATGAAGGGGAACTCAGATTCCAAATTTATCAAAGCCGCAAGGTCCTTGATATGATCTAGTAGTGTAGGTAACATATAGTAAAATGCATACAGGGGGAAGATGGTGAAGCAATAAGCATGGTGGGAACTGAGATATGCAGTGCAAGCATCGTGGGGTCTGAGATGGTGGGACCAAGAGCTTCTTTCCTACGCTCAAAAATTCATTAGCCAAGATATAAAAGATAACAAGCAATGAATAAGGCGTTAAAGCATTGCAACCATAGAAGGGATAGAATTCAAGCATGAAAGTATTGAATAGCATTGAATAACATGAAAATATAGCATGTATCAAAGTATTAATAACATGTATGTATCATATCATGAATAGCATTCAAGCGTGTATAGCGTGAAAGGCATGAATAGCATTTAAGCATTCAACATAGATAGCATCATTAAAGCATAGATAGCATAGCATCATTGTTTGTTGTTTGTCATGGGGATGACAACTTTAGCAAATCATGAAGATTGAAGTTGAAAGAATCTTGATCAGAATAATGATGCCCAATAGCAGGAGTAATTGGAAGATCAGCAGGAGTTGATTAAAAAGATTTGGAGATGAATAATCGGAGTAATGTGTAGCAAATCATGAAGATATGATCAATTGATGCCCAACGTGGCATATCTTGAAGATATCAAACAACATAGGGAAGAATCGGAAGATAGATAGCAACGAATGAAGATGACTCATCCCGTGCTCTTGGTCCTGTGAGAGCTGTTCTCCCTGCAAAAGCATCATCAACAAAATACAATGTATTTTTTTTGGATTTTGAAATATGCAAATTTTTATGAGTTCTAAAAATATTTAAATTTTTATGTTGAGTTTTGGAAGATATCTGAATTTTTTTATGGATTTTGAAAATATTCATTTTTTGTTGGATTTTTGCTTAGGAAATATTCAACTTTTTTTTTGATTTTTCACAAGAAATATTCAACTTTTTTTAGATTTCGGTTTAGACATTGCTAAAGCAGCATCAAAGGATGTTTAAACCACTGGCTAAGGGTCCTTGTTCCTTCCCCTTTCGCTAAAAACTTCCCAAAGCCAGGCGTGGATTTAAAGGTGGCGCCCTATGATCGGCTACCCTTGGTTAACGGTGCTTCTACCAAGGCCATACCCGAGAAACATTCGGTCTTGGAGGGAGAAGAGAAGAACAATTGGAGATAAGCTTTATGCAAGATGGGAGATATCGGGACTTGAAATCCTTCCAATGTATTACCCCTCAAAGAGATAGTCTATTGCGCCGGGGCTTTATGCCTTTGATTTTTAGATCCTTGACATGCATACGATCAGGATTTTCTCTGCGAGGACTTTGCCTCTCTTGACATGCCTTTATTATAATTTTACTTTTATCAAAATTTTGACTTGATTTTCATAATAGCCCTTTTTGGCTAGATGTATCATGAAAATTCACTTTAATTTGGGTCAAGGCTGCCCCTATTTGAGACTTCTCTTGTATTGGGGATTACCTAAGTTGGTCATCTCACCCGTCAACCTCTTACTCCTACATTCGACCGAATAAAGAAGAGAAAAGACTTTTACGCATACTCATGGCATGGCCAAAGCAGCAACAATATTTTTACCAAAGGAGACGGCTAAAGGGCGCCGTGAAGTGTGTGGAATGCCCAGCTAAGGGTTGCCCTTAACAAGCGGGGATAGTATGTCGAACTCCCAGCGTGGGGTTCTTATGACCGAAGTGCTGCATAGCAAGCCTAAAGACTCTTTTCTGAAATTGACTTAATGAAAAGGCCTAAGATAATGATCTAGAATAACACTCTTGATCATGTTAAGAAGCACTTCATTTTGAAAAACCGTGCGTGAAGAATGATGAAATCAAATCATACGCAAAACGTTACCTTGCAACCTTGTAGAAGCAGTAGCTGCTGGAGGCGATCTTGATGAACATGGGATTTGTCCTTAAGTGGCAGATAAAAGGATTGGAAGTCAAGGTTTGAAGTGGCTTAACAAGAAAGAGTGGTACCAAGACCATACTCAGACGAACAAGGATAAAAGGAAAAGAAGCGAGGGCTAGAACTCCCTCACAAAGGTACAGAGACCCTGATCACATGAATGGTCTATAGAAGGAGAGGAAAATCAAGAAGTGGAGTGAGGACTAAAGCCTCGAAAGTAGTGGGAGAACGAGCAGATGCCCAAAGCGATTGACGTGGAAGAAGTTGGGTCGGACCCGTGATTGGGAGGAATTAGAAGAAGAAATTGATAGATGGAAAGCGGCGGATCATGATGCGGGTAGGAATCATCCGGAAGTTCCGGAGGAGGAAAACCCCGAGGGACACAATGCCCTGCGAAGAGGTATGGAAAAAGATGATTGAAGAAGAAGAAAAGAATGAAGAGAACAAAGGACGGGATGTCATGGAGGAGTAAGAAGATAAATAGGAGGAGAGAGAAGAAGGAAAGAAGATCCAGAGGTTCCGGAGGGATAAAATGAAAAGGGGCGCCATGCCCAGAAAGAATCGAGGAATGGGGTAAGAGATCCCAAGGTTTCGGAAGGATGTGGAGAAGGAAGGCGCAACACCCGACAAGTAGAGAGAAATCCGAAGGATCCGGATACAAGAGTTGAGAGTGGGCATGATGCCCTGAGAGAAAACTGGAGGGGGCGCGATGCCCGACAAGTGTAAGCGGACCCGAAGGCAAATAAGAAGAGAGAGTTAGAGGATTCTGGGGTTCCAGAGGAAGGAAATGCTGAGGGACGCTGTGCCCTGGGTAATTAGATAAGTTCGGAGGTTCCGGAGGTAGGAGATAAAAAGGGGCGCAATGCCCTGGGGAAGTCGGAGGTTCTGGAGGAAGAAAATAGAAAGGGGCGTGATGCCTTGAGAAGGATAAAGAGTAAGATAGGAAATCTGGAAGTTCCGGAGGAGGAAGATGTAAAAGGGTGTGATGCCTTGGAAGGACGGGAGAGAAATATGAAGGATCCAGATATGGAGGTGTAGAAGGGCGCGATGCCCTAAAAGGGAGGTCTGGAGGTTCCGGAGGAGGCAAGTATCGAGGGACACGATGCCCAGGGAGAATCAGTGAGAAATCCAGAGGGTCTGGATGCAAGAGTTGGGAGTGGGTGTGATGCCCTGAGGGAAATATGAAAGGGGCACAATGCCCGGCAGGTGTAAGGAGACCCGGAGATCCCGAAGATAGAGGTGAACGAGATGGTGAATGTAGAGAATCCGAAGGTTCCGAAGGCGGTGAAGATACGGGTTTGGAAATTCGAGAAAGAAGAAATGCAGATGCATGTGAATGCAATGCAATGTATGTAGAAGATGCATGGAATGCATGAAATGCAAAGAATGCATGGAAGGAGAAGATGAGATCCTCTTCCTCACCCATGAAATAAGCCATAGAGAGAAAAATGTGGATGGAATAGAATAAGGAGTGAATGAATTGGTGGAGAGCCCTTTATCGTAAGAATGCCCACCCCTCCATGGCAAGGAGAGTGCCCGGCCAAATGGCTCAATGAGCGAAAATAGCGCCCCTAAGCTTTTATTAGAAGAATATGTTATAGTAATGCAAGAAGTGGACCCCTTCGGAAGTCGTATAATGACGGACCGAGGGGTAATGAGAGCATTAAAAGAGTATCGACCAATGAGTAAGGTGACAATAGTAAAAGGCCGATATGGCATTAACTTGGAAGGGTTTTTCTTAATGAGCCTTAATGAAGACTTCTCAAATGTGCCCGGCACAAGAACACTGATCGGCATTCGGCAAATAAAATCTTGAACTTTAAACAACATAACTGAGGCCAAATCCTTCTTGCTCGGTTCTGTTGTGACTCCTCTGTGTTGATGGTGTTGACATGTAACTTTACTTCATATGGCAACACATTGTTTTGATTGATTGGCAACACTGTTTATGTTTTGATGAAATTACTTTTATCAGATTGTCTGTGTGTTATATGCATTTTATCTTGTTTTCACACTGAACACACACTCAAAGTCTCAGAGTATATACATTGCTTCAGTAACGTAAGTCTGTACACTGTCCGTGTCCATTGCAGCATCCTAGCAAGTGTGTACATCGTCTGTCTTCAATTCAGTCACACTGTCCGTCTCATGCAAGTCCACACATTGGCCTTCAGACTTGAAAGTCTGTACATTGGACTGCGTCAACTCATTACATTGGCTAAGTCTATACACTGTCCGTCTCATTTAGAGTCTAAGGCGAAGTCTGTACATTGAGCGTCTCAATGAGCGTCTCATGAAAGTCCACACATTGGACTGTAGCATGCATTTGTTAATGGCATCTAAGTCTGTACAATGACCGTCTTCCTTAGCGTCTTGATCTTCCAAGTCTATACAGGCTTATGTTTTACTAAGTCTGTACAATGACCGTCTTCCTTAGCGTCTTGATCTTTCAAGTCTATACAGGCTTCTGTTTTACAAAGTCTGTACATTGGTCTCAGACTCCAAAGTCTATACATTTGTCGGTGCTAAGTATATACAGTGAGCGTCTCATGAAGTTTGTACACCACTGTAGCTGCACCGTCTCACCCACCGTCTCATTCAGCGTCTTAGGCTTGCAAAGTCTATACATTCATTCACTGTAGCTTGCACAAGGTAAAGTCTGTACATTGGCCTCCATGCCTCAAGTCTATACATTGGACTGTTTGGCCAAGTCTGTACATCGCTGTTTGCCAAAGTCTGTACATTGACATCTGTTCCTTCGTTGTGATTCAAAGTCTGCACATTAGGTTATTTACCTACGTTCAGCTTCGAAGTCTATACATCGATGCCTTTACCTACGTTGCAATTCAAAGTCTATACAGTCGATGTTTTCCATTGCTTCAAGTCTATGCAGCCGTTCCTTTAGAAAGTCTATACATCTGTCTTCACCTCAAGCCTGTACAGTCCTTTGCTGACAAGTCTTCACATTGTGAAGTCTGTACACTCAACTCCTTCACATCTTGCAAAGTCTGTACATTGCATCCATCAGTCGTGAAGTCTATACATCGCTTGTCTTCATTCGAGTCTCATGAAGTATGTACATTACATTCATCAGTCATGAAGTCTATACATCGCTTGTCTTCATTCGAGTCTCATGAAGTATGTACATTGCATTCATCAGTTCTGAAGTCTATACATCGTCCGTCTTCATTTGAGTCTCACTGAAGTCTACACATTGCATCTTCTTACTGAAGTCTACACATTGCATCTTCATTCATGAAGTCTACACATTGCATCTTTGTTTGCGAAGTTTGTACATTGCATTGATCTTCACTTAGTCTATACACTGACAGTCTTCATATCACCTAAGTCTGTACATCGGTTGCTTCATACAGCAAGTCTGTACATAGCTTTCACTTATATGAAGTCTATACAACGCAGTTCTTTTGATAAGTCTATACAGAGTTGTTATTTAATCTGATCATCCGATACTCTGTCTGACAGGGATTCTCTACTGAGATTGCTGACATGGCTCGTGATCCCAGGAGGACGAGGTGACCAGATGCTGACACGTGGATGGAATTGTCTCGAATCTGCAGAATTCCTTGGGCGGGAAAACGTGGAAGCCACACACCCTTATCCACCTGCTGCTGTTATATATATCAGTCTTCATCTTCTGTAAAGGCTGATCGAAGTTGGGGAAGTCTATACATCCAGTCTGAAGCAGCAGCCACCGAGATCCACTGTGAGAGGAAGAAAAGCAGAGAAGAAGAAAGTGAGAAGAGATGAGTTGAGAGAGAGTTGTATGAGAGCTTGTGAATCAGTCTCTTGGTCCAGTTACCAGAGTTGATATTGCTCAACTTTGAGCTACAGTCGTTTTGGTTTTCTTCCATTCGATTGTGTTTTTGTTTGTTTTCAGTCTTTGTTATTTTCCTTTGAAAACTCTTGTTCGGTCAAGCTGTTAGTCAGCGGTTTCAAGCTGTGAGGCAGCGGGTTGCAGAGGAGTTCCTTTGGTCGGCTAAGCTGTAGTGCCCAGCAGAGCAAGCTATGAAGCTCAGCTATTGCAGAGGATGTTCCTCTAGTCAGGATAAGCTGTAAGCCCCAGCTGTTGTTGGCAAGCTGTAGAGCCCAGCAGATTGAAGCTATGTATCAGCAGTAATCCACATTCGAGTTGAATGTGGGGTGGACGTAGGTCGGATTGACCGAACCACCTAAAAGCCTTGTGCCTCTCGTGTGTTTGAGTGCTTGTTCAGCAGATCTTGTGTGTTTCATTCGGTGCATTGGCTGTGTTCGCTTAGCGTTCTTCTAATTCCGCATTTGATTCTAGGCCTAATTTTTAAATAGCCAGTTGATCTATTCACCCCCCCCTCTAGATCCACATCCTGTGGTGACAGAGCCTTCCATCTAACTTCAACACTTGGTATCAGAGCTAGACTCTTCTACAGGGACTTACCGCCCGAAGAGGATAAGCACATATGGACGGAAGAGGGATGATAGCTGAAGGACACTCCACATCCAAGCCCCCGTACTTCGATGGAACCAACTACGCATACTGGAAGCACCGTATGCAGGTATTCTTGAGGGCTAAAGATTATGAAATTTGGAAGGTAGTTAGCAAGGGACCTTTCGAGCTGTCCCTAAATGAAGATGTATGGACCAAGGAGGAAATTAGAAGGTCCATGCTCAACTGGAGTGCAATCAATGCAATCCAGTGCTCTCTGCATCGCACCGAGTTCTCACGAATATCTGCCTGCTCCTCAGCGAAGGAAATGTGGGATGCACTTGAAGTCATCTATGAAGGGACTTCACAAGTCAGAGAGACTAAGACTAATCTACTGGTTTCAGAATACGAAGCTTTCAAGATGAAGCCTAATGAGACGATCAAAGAAATGTATACTCGGCTGACTATTATCACAAATGGTCTCAGAGGCTTCGGGAAAAAGTATCCTGAGTATGATGTAGTCAGGAAGATCTTGCGATCCTTGACTCCAATTTGGCACACCAAGGCCACAGTTATGGAAGAGTCAAGAGATTTGCACAATACTAAGGCAGATGAGCTGATCGGATCTCTAATGGTTTATGAGATGAATATGCCGAAGATAGAGGAGGCTGACAGAAAGAGGAAGCCTATAGCTCTGAAGGCTGGTGCTAGCAGATCCAGTCGATCCAGCCCCAACGGATCATCAACTGAAGAGAGCTTGTCTGAAGAAGAAGTGACAAATGCTGATATCGCCATGATTACTAGGGAATTCCGGAGATTTCTCAAGAAGGAAGGAAGAAGATTCAGCCGAAGAAATCCCAATAGTGGCCGCCGAGACACAAGGTATAAATCAAACCCTGTAAAGAAAGCTGAAACTAATGTTTGCTATCAATGCAGGAAGGCGGGTCACTTTAAAGCTGAATGTCCGACAAATCAAAACCTCAAGGACAAGTCCAAGAAGAAGAACACAAAAGGGAAAGCTATGGTGAGTACCTGGAGTGATGAGGACGAGGGATCTTTGAGCGTCACTTCGGACAGTGAAGTTGAAGCTGAGAAGCCAATCTGTCTCATGGCAACCAGCTCAGAAGATAGAGAGGAAGAATCTGATGAGGTATCCTCTCGCTATGAAAATTTTACTATTACTGATTGGATGGTTGCTTATGATGAACTTACTGATAGAGTAGATGAGGTCAGAAAAGAAAACAGGCATCTACGAAGAAAAATTAAAATCATGCAAAATGATACTTCATTGTCTGATAAAATTGCCTGCTTAGAAACTGAGAACAGTAAGCTGAAACTCACATTATCTAAATTTGAAAAAATCAATAAAGAACTGAAAATTTCTAAGGAAGAAAATGTGAGATTAGATAATGAAATTGATGCATGGAAACTGAAAATTCAGAATTATGAAAATGAGATAAAAATTATTTCTGAAAAATATGAAGCTGTCCTCAATGTGAATAATGAGTTGAAAAAATCTATTGATGAAGTTCAGAAAGATAATGAGGATAAGCTAAAAATAATTGAGAAAATGACCCAAGGATCTGAAAATTTAGATGCATTATTGGGGTCAAAGGTAAATTTTAGAAGAGAGGGCCTAGGATTCAACTCTAGTGCAACTAAAAGCTTTGGAATGAAAACTATTTCCTTTGTTGCACAAAAGGAGAAAGGACCTCTGATCAACATGAATTCTAATAATGCTGTAAAGACAAATTTGAATCTGAAAAGGCTAAATGCAGAGGAGAAGGGCAAACAGAAAGTAGGTGAGCCTAGTAGAATTGGGACTTCCAAACCTAGCTCTAGTGCTCAACCCAAGGTTAGGGGTCAGCCTGCTCAGGTAAACAAACCCCATGTCAATGCCAAAAAGTCTTCACCACCATCATCACAGAAAAGGACCCAACCAAAATCTATGAATAGGTCAGCAGGGTCAAGGGTGCAGGGAAGACAAAATATTTTCAGAAGTCAGCTCAACAAATTCAATCCACCTAGAGTTCAGTCCTACTACCCCACACAGCCAATCTATCCTAATGGGTGTGGGTGGACTAGAACTCAAGGGATGTATACATGGTATGCTCATCAACCTACACACTTTTACAGACCCTATGTCAGAAATTGGGAAAATGGGTATGGTAGTCGGATGCCTAGGAATTACCAACATTTCCACAGCCAGCCCAGGAACTACTATGGCCAAAACTTTATGAATGCAACCTGGCCGAAGCATTGGCACAACAACAACAATTCTCTGAATAACTCTGTTGGTGCAAATAAGAAGAAAGTAAACAAGAAAAAGCAAAATAAAAAGAAATCTGGAAAATCCACTGAACAGAACTGCTTCAAACAAATGTGGATTCCTAAAAATATGCTTTCTTGTTTTAACTGTTTTTCATCTGCATTGGAGCCCAATCAGACTTGGGTTCCAAACTCTTTGCCCTAATTATGTGTGCAGGTATGCCTGGCAGCCAAGAGCAACTTGTGGTACTTGGACAGTGGCTGCTCCAGGTATATGACAGGAGATAAGGCCAAGTTTTGCATGCTAACTGAAAAGCTAGGAGGTCTTGTCACCTTTGGAAGCAACACAAAGGGTAGGATCATTGGATCAGGTAAGGTAGGTAAGTGTTCTACCTGCTACATTGATGATGTTATGCTGGTTGAAGGGTTAGCTTACAATTTACTTAGTATCAGCCAGTTGTGTGATAAGGGTCATAAGGTTTTATTTGATTCTCAATGCTGTAAGGTTTTTGAACCTGATTCAGAATTTATAAAATTCTCTGGAAAAAGAATAAATAACACATACATGATAGTTCTAGATGATATTCAACATTCTAACCTATGTCTTACTGCCAATAGAGAAGATTTAGCATTTTTATGGCATCGTAGGTTAGGCCATGCTAGTTATACCATTTTGCATAAACTAAACAAGTATAGCATGGTTAGAGGACTTCCTGAAGTTTCATTCAAGAAAGAAAATAAAATCTGTGATGCATGCACTCAATCAAAGATAACTAGAAAGTCATTTAAGTCTAGAACTGAAAATCTGTCTTCCAAACCCTATGAGCTGATACACATGGATCTTTTTGGGCCAACCAGATCTGTCAGCTTATCAGGGAGGAGGTATGGGTTTGTCTTAGTAGATGATTTTTCTAGGTATACTTGGGTATTTTTTCTGTCACATAAGAATGATGCATTCTCAGAATTTCAGGAGTTCTGTATAAGAATAAATCAGAAAATTGAAAATATTTTGACTGATCATAGAGGTGAGTTTGAAAACTCACAATTTGAAGAATTTTACAGGTCAAGTGGGATTCATCATAAGTTCTCCTCACCCAGGACACCTGAGCAGAATGGTGTTGTCGAGAGGAGGAATAGAACTCTAGTGGAAATGAGCCGAACTCTCTTAGTTGAAGGTCAACTGCCAAGAAAATTCTGGGCTGAAGCAGTCAATACAGCATGTTATGTAATTAACAGGGCAATGGTAAGACCTTCCACCCAGAAAACCCCTTATGAGATTTTGAGAGGTAAGAAACCTTCAATCGCCCACTTCAAGGTCTTTGGTTGTAAATGTTTTATACATATAAATGACAAGAGGGACCTTGATAAATTTGAGCCAAAAGGTGAACCAGGAATCTTCCTCGGTTATTCTGAAAACACCCGGGCTTATAGAGTGTTCAATTTAAACTCAAAAATTGTTGAAGAATCTCCACACATTATCTTTGATGAAACCTTGATGGAAACTAACCATGGTTATTGCAGGAACGAAGATGGGAACATTTTGAAAGATGAAAACTCTGCAGACCAGTCTGATGGTGAGGAAGATAAAGAAGAGCAAAATGAAGAAGAACCTGAAGTTCAGGGGGAGGTAAGTGAAATTCCTGAAACTCAGATTGTTAATATTAGATATCTTAAAGATCACCCTGTGAATAATGTCATTGGCAATCTGAATGATCCCCCTAGAACTAGAGGTCACTTTAGAATTCAGGATGAATTAAATGCATACGCTCTTGTCTCTCAAATTGAACCCAAGTCCATTGACTGTGCCCTCAAGGATATGCATTGGATTAATGCCATGCATGAGGAGCTTAATCAGTTCGATAGGAACAAGGTGTGGCACTTGGTCCCACCTCCTGATCATGGAACAGTCATAGGGACTAGGTGTGTTTTCAGGAATAAATCTGATGAATCAGGGAATATTATTAAAAATAAAGCCAGACTTGTTGCTCAGGGGTACAACCAGGAGTTTGGTATTGACTTTGAAGAATCATTTGCCCCTGTAGCCAGATTAGAAGCTGTTAGAATTTTATTAGCTTATGCATGTTCCCTAGGTATAATCCTCCAGCAGATGGATGTAAAATCTGCATTCTTGAATGGGAAAATTAAGGAGGATGTCTATGTTAGACAGCCCCCTGGGTTTGAATGTCTAGATTTCCCTAATCATGTTTACAAATTAAATAAAGCTCTCTATGGTCTTAAACAAGCTCCCAGAGCTTGGTACGACAGGTTGAGCAAGTTCCTCACTGATCAAAATTTCACTAGAGGAGTAGTTGATCAGACCTTGTTTACAAAGGTGAGTCATTCTGAAATTCTTATTGTACAGATTTATGTGGATGATATCATTTTTGGGTCAACTAACCCCAAATTGTGTGAGGAATTTTTTGAAATAATGACTAATGAGTTTGAAATGAGCTCAATGGGTGAGCTCAAATTGTTTCTTGGACTGCAGGTTACACAAACAAAGGATGGAATGTTTATAACTCAGTCCAAGTACACAAGGGATCTACTCAAGAAATACAAGATGGATAACCTTAAAGAGATAGCTTCTCCAATGGGTACCTCTACAAGCTTGGATGAAGACATTAAAGGTAACCCATTTGACCAGAAGTTATACAGAGGTATGATCGGATCCCTTCTCTACTTAATAGCATCTAGGCCTGATATTCAATTCGCTGTAGGATTATGTGCTAGGTTTCAGGCCAGTCCTAAAGAAAATCATTTTAAAGCAGTGAAAAGGATTTTTAGATATCTGCTAGGCACCCAAGAGCTAGGATTATGGTATCCTGCTAGGTGTGAGTTAGAGCTTCTAGCTTACACTAATGCTGATTATACTGGGTGTCGAGTAGATAGAAAAAGCACTAGTGGCTATTGTCAATTCCTTGGTGGCTGTCTAGTATCTTGGGCATCTAAGAAGCAACACACTGTAGCCTTGTCTACAGCTGAAGCTGAATATGTTGCAGCATGTAATTGTGCTGCCCAAGTACTTTGGATCAAGCACCAACTATATGATTATCAGATAAAACTGGAATGTATTCCAATTTTATGTGATAATACTAGTGCAATATGCCTTGCTAAAAATCCTGTTCATCATTCTAGGACTAAGCACATGGAAATAAAACATCATTTTCTAAGAGATGCTGTGAACAAAAAGGAAATTGAACTGGACTTCATTGAAACAGACAAACAAGTTGCTGATATCTTTACTAAGCCACTTGGAAATGAAAAATTTAAATTTTTTAGAAGAGAACTTGGCTTGTGTAAATTTCAGCATAATGAATGAACTCTTTGTTGACTTGAATAAAACTTTTGAGCTACTTTGAATAAACTTCTGATTTGGACTTGCTGGTGATAGATTGAATAAAACTTTGTAAAGGTTGAATGGTGCAACAGACTTATAATAATGCATGACTCTCATATTTTTTACTGCATTCATGATCATCATTGCATATATATGTCTAGATGCATGATATGTCTATATTTCTGCATGATTGTATTGCACTGCATTTCTCTGCATAATATAGCATAATAGGTCTGAATAAGCATGAATTTCAAAATCATTTGTTCAGTCTCTATTCGCAAAACCACATGCACATAGACAGGGGGAGTATTGCATATGATTCAGAGTTGAGTCTGACAGCATGGTAATCTTTTAGTCAGTTCTAATATTAAGCAATAGAAAATAGATTTCTTCTTTCATAAGAACTTTAATTGCTTAAAGACTGACTTAATGGTTTAAATTTATAATCTTTAGAGTTGAAAGACTACAATCCGTAAATAAGGATGATGAAAATTGATAAACCTCTCAACCCTTATCTTATTTCATGTCAGACAAAGCTAATTATATCTGAAATCTGAAAACTCATCTGAAATCATGTTAGAGAAGCTAAGTATGTGTATTGTCCTTAAACAAGTCATTCTGAAACAAATAAAGGGCAGCTAAGAAAGATATTGAAAAACATTGAAAATTATTTAAAAAATAGCATTGACAGAGTAATGACTGGTAAATCACTGAGAAACTGAGTGATCCATCAAAGAAGCGGACACCACTCATGTCATGAGGTGTATCAGCTATCTCTGTATAAAATGATTAAAACAGTAGGTTGTTTTCACTGAGTACCTGGGGGTAACTGGCGTCTAATAAACATGTACCCTCATACAAAAAGGTGTCAATCAATTCTATTGAGTTTGATCATAGGCAAGATGGTCCATCATGTTGAGTATCTAGGGGTATTGGCGTCTGATAAACGTATACCCTTACGCAAAAAGACTTTTGGTACCTGAATGCTCTAAATGAAATAATATTGAAAATGCTGTTCCTTCAAAGAAATTTCATGGATGTCAATTGTTTAATTTCAATACATGACATGGTTTCTCTTAACACATTTTACTGAGTCTATGAAAGTAAGATATTCTGAAACTGAATCTCTCATGTAAATATGACTCTGGTTTATTATTTTATCATGCACATCTACCTTATCCAATGAATGTAGTGCATGAACTCTCATTTTTATAACCTTTAAACCAGAATCTCAATTTCTAAGCCGTTTCTCAGTTCATATGACTGAAGGTTCTGTGCTTTAGTTGCTTAATTTCTGAACTACTTGCTAAGAATGCCAGTCAGCTGAACCTTCCTTTTCCTTTCATTGCACTCACTTTCCCTCCTATTTGTTGATGGCAAAGGGGGAGAATATTGTCTGAATTCATTCCTTCTGTTCAGGGGGAGAATTCTGAATTAAGAATTCTGCATTCAGGGGGAGTGTATGCATCTGCATCATGGTATGGCAAAAGGGGGAAATTTTGTTAGCAGGGAGTTGCTTACATTTTGTAGCATATGCAACATGTCATTCATAGCATCTACATGCATCTGCATAACAATCTGAATAACAAATCATGTCCTTCATCAAGAATGCATCTGTATGACAGAATGCTGCTACTCTATATGATAGGGGGTTGCCATCATCAAAAAGGGGGAGATTGTTGTGACTCCTCTGTGTTGATGGTGTTGACATGTAACTTTGCTTCATATGGCAACACATTGTTTTGATTGATTGGCAACACTGTTTATGTTTTGATGAAATTACTTTTATCAGATTGTCTGTGTGTTATATGTATTTTATCTTGTTTTCACACTGAACACACACTCAAAGTCTCAAAGTATATACATTGCTTCAGTAACGTAAGTCTGTACACTGTCCGTGTCCATTGCAGCATCCTAGCAAGTGTGTACATCGTCTGTCTTCAATTCAGTCACACTGTGCGTCTCATGCAAGTCCACACATTGTGAAGTCTGTACATTGGACTGCGTCAACTCATTACATTGGCTAAGTCTATACACTGTCCGTCTCATTTAGAGTCTAAGGTGAAGTCTGTACATTGGACGGTGTCAGGCGAAGTCTGTACATTGAGCATCTCAATGAGCGTCTCATGTACGTCCACACATTGGACTGTAGCATGCATTTGTCAATGGCATCTAAGTCTGTACAATGACCGTCTTCCTTAGCGTCTTGATCTTCCAAATCTATACAGGCTTATGTTTTACTAAGTCTGTACAATGACCGTCTTCCTTAGCGTCTTGATCTTTCAAGTCTATACAGGCTTCTGTTTTACAAAGTCTGTACATTGGTCTCAGACTCCAAAGTCTATACATCGCCTGTTGACTGCAAAGTCTATGCATAGCTCAAGAGGTGTTTGAAGTCTATACATTCATTCACTGTAGCTTGCACGAGGTAAAGTCTGTACTTTGGCCTCCATGCCTCAAGTCTATACATTGGACTGTTTGGCCAAGTCTGTACATCGCTGTTTGCCAAAGTCTGTACATTGGCATCTGTTCCTTCGTTGCGATTCAAAGTCTGCACATTAGGTTATTTACCTACGTTTAGCTTCGAAGTCTATACATCGATGCCTTTACCTACGTTGCAATTCAAAGTCTATACAGTCGATGTTTTCCATTGCTTCAAGTCTATGCAGCCGTTCCTTTAGAAAGTCTATACATCTGTCTTCACCTCAAGCCTGTACAGTCCTTTGCTGACAAGTCTTCACATTGTGAAGTCTGTACACTCAACTCCTTCACATCTTGCAAAGTCTGTACATTGCATCCATCAGTCGTGAAGTCTATACATCGCTTGTCTTCATTCGAGTCTCATGAAGTATGTACATTGCATTCATCAGTCGTGAAGTCTATACATCGCTTGTCTTCATTCGAGTCTCATGAAGTATGTACATTGCATTCATCAGTCCTGAAGTCTATACATCATCCGTCTTCATTTGAGTCTCACTGAAGTCTACACATTGCATCTTCTTACTGAAGTCTACACATTGCATCTTCATTCATGAAGTCTACACATTGCATCTTCGTTTGCGAAGTTTGTACATTGCATTGATCTTCACTTAGTCTATACATTGACAGTCTTCATATCACCTAAGTCTGTACAGCGGTTGCTTCATACAGCAAGTCTGTACATAGCTTTCACTTATATGAAGTCTATACAACGCAGTTCTTCTGATAAGTCTATACAGAGTTGTTATTTAATCTGATCATCCGATACTCTGTCTGACAGGGATTCTCTACTGAGATTGCTGTCATGGCTCGTGATCCCAGGAGGACGAGGTGACCAGATGCTGACACGTGGATGGAATTGTCTCGAATCTGCAGAATTCCTTGGGCGGGAAAACGTGGAAGCCACGCGCCCTTATCCACCTGCTGCTATTATATATATCAGTCTTCATCTTCTGTAAAGGCTGATCGAAGTTGGCGAAGTCTATACATCCAGTCTGAAGTAGCAGCCACAGAGATCCACTGTGAGAGGAAAAAAAGCAGAGAAGAAGAAAAGGAGAGAAGAAGAAAGTGAGAAGAGATGAGCTGAGAGAGAGTTATATGAGAGCTTGTGAATCAGTCTCTTGGTCCAGTTACCAGAGCTGATATTGCTCAACTTTGAGCTACAGTCGTTTTGGTTTTCTTCCATTCGATTGTGTTTTTGTTTGTTTTCAGTCTTTGTTATTTTCCTTTGAAAACTCTTGTTCGGTCAAGCTGTTAGTCAGCGGTTTCAAGCTGTGAGGCAACGGGTTGCAGAGGAGTTCCTCTGGTCGGCTAAGCTGTAGTGCCCAACATAGCAAGCTGTGAAGCTCAGCTGTTGCAGAGGGTGTTCCTCTGGTCGGGATAAGCTGTAAGCCCCAGCTTGTTGTTGGCAAGCTGTAGAGCCCAGCAGATTGAAGCTGTGTATCAGCCGTAATCCACATTCGAGTTGAATGTGGGGTGGACGTAGGTCGGATTGACCGAACCACCTAAAAGCCTTGTGCCTCTCGTGTGTTTGAGTGCTTGTTCAGCAGATCTTGTGTGTTTCATTCGGTGCATTGGCTGTGTTCGCTTAGCGTTCTTCTAATTCCGTATTTGATTCTAGGCCTAATTTTTAAATAGCCAGTTGATCTATTCACCCCCCCCTCTAGATCCACATCCTGTGGTGATAGAGCCTTCCATCTAACTTCAACAGGTTCTTGAATATCTTTGACACTTACGCTTGCAGAAACACACCCACTCCGCGGGGGGATGGAAGGTGAGATGGAAGCGGTAGGCTTGATCAAATATTGTGGTTTAATGGAGAGCGTTAGCGGGATGGTAAGTGGAGGTGGAGGTTGAAACACGGCGGGCTTCTCCCCTTGCTTGGTAGCAAATGGGGTTGGCTCGAGTGCAAAATAGGTGAATCCTGCTCAAGATTAGCCTGCAGGAAAAGATGAAGGGTTAAGTGGAGGGATAGGCATAATTGGTTTAGGGATAGTAGAGGGACTAGGTGGCGGCAATGGGGTGTTATTTGGTTTAAAAAAGGTTTCATGGAAGGTTCAGTGGAATCCGATGGAGTGGAGGTAAGCTCGGATGGCTTGGCGAAAGGGTAAGTGGAAGTTGACGGTGTGGAGGTTGGAGGTATAATGGTTTGAGGTTTAGTGGGCAGTTCGGTGGAAGCCGGTGGTATGGAGGTAAGATTGGATGGCTTAGCGGAGATTAAAGGTGTGGTGGGTTTGGTTCGTAGAAAACGCCGGATTTGGGTGGTGCGTGAAGGATTGGAGATAATGGAAGGGTCATGGTGAGCCGGTGTGGGTGATTGGAGTATCAACCCATCATCGTAACACCAAGAGGTTTCATAGACGGGGTTAGGGACGGTGGCATAGTCCTGACCAGGGAGTTCATCGGGAGGCAATGGAGGGAGTGGGAAACGGATGAAACTCGGAATGGGTGCCTTCAGAACTTCATCATTTTGTGCCGGCTCCAATTCTTCCTAATTATCAAAATCACGTGGATGCCGTGGTGGAGGCATAATAATGGGTGGTGGAGTATAATGTTGTACTGGATTAAGTAAAAACGGAGGCGTGGGATCATCATATTACGAAAATTTTTGAGGAGGTAAATGTGAAGGCGAAGGCGGAGGGCCATATGAATGAGTGGGGTGGATGAGTGGAGGGTGAACGGCGTCCACTTGATCATCGATATCTTGCCCACATGTGTCATTGATGCCATTATCTCTCCTCTCCTTCCAATCTTTTTTCAACTTAGTAATATTGTTCATGAAATCGTGAAGAGGGTTGACTGGAGAAGGAGGAGCAGTGGGCCGTGGGCTTGTGATCTTCTTTAATTGTTCCTCCATGGAAGCAATTTTATCAAAGAGATTTCACTGGAGGGGTGTAACTTGAACATTGGAAGGTTGGCATGATTGTCTTGGAGGGGCGACATGATATGAAGGCCGTGGAGGTGGGTTAATGGGCAGACCCACAAAAGAACCCGGATGGGCCGGATTGCAAGGAACGTGTGGGTCTTGAGGCCGTGAAGGAGGAGGAATAGAAGGAGGCGGGTGATGGATCACCCGAGAAGGAGTACGTGTAGAAGAAGGTGGGTGAAAAGAGGGAGGCGAGTGATGGATCACCCGAGGAGAGGTTTGTGTAGAAGGAAGATGCGGGTGATGAGCCACCCGAGTGGGAGTGTGAATAGGAGAGGAAGGCGGGTGATGGGCCATCCGGGTATGAATGGAAGGAGGTGGGTGATGGGCCACCCGTGTGGGATTGGAGGGAGGATGAGAAGAAGATGCACCCTCAACAATAGCCTTAAGGGCTTGAATTTGATGAGGGGTGAGATGATCTAATGCATGAAAAACTTGAGAAACCTTCTCATCATGGGGAGGAGACGGTCCCGAGGGAATAGTGGCTCATGAAGGATTCAAGGGGCCATGGGATTGGACATTACCCATGGGTCGGGCAAGACCATAAGAGTGAAGACGTGGTCCCTTAAAAAAATTTTGGTGAGAATTATAACATCGAGGATCATAAGATATGCTAGGTTTATCATCCTCATGAATATATGATTGATTAGACATGGTGGTTTTGTTATCAAGATCAAACCTCATGCAAGCAAACAATTCAACCAATCAAAGCAATGTTGCAAAGATATTAATCAAGTTGGGATGTTTATGCTTGCTTTTGTTTTGACTTAAACCTTGGTGAATTAGGTGATTTTGGAAAAAAGTGATATATGTCATACAAGGTAGGAACCTCGTTTCAATATGATTTTGCTTCAATGTCAACTAGGTTCACTCTCTCACCATGTATAGGTCAACTAAACCCAGGGAACTTCAAGGTACAACCTGCCCGGCGTCTGTGAGGGAATCCACGGGTGCGAGGACTTATGGAGGCCTTGGTTTAAGAATTTTCGGTCCAAAGAGACGGAATGCTCAATGGAGGGACCTTCCTTAACCAAGAGAGGGGGGTAGGAGGTCCTAAAAGGTGTAAGGAGAGGAGGTCTCCCAAGCCAAATGCCCTATATGCAAGTGCTAATGCAAAAGATAAAGAAAAGAAAGTATGAACAATGATATGAGCCAAACCAATGAAAGATAAGGTAAAACACTCACATGGCCATACAAATCAAGGCAATCAACATAACATGAAGTATGGCATCCAATTCTTTTTTTTAAAAAAAATGGAGAGATAAGAAAGTGAAAATTTCTAAAACCAACAAGTTAGCAATCACATAAGGAGAGGGGGATGTGCACACGGTGCACAAGTGATAAAACAAAAGGAAAGTGCTACGTAGAGCACAAAGGGAGTTGCACCATGGGTGCAAAAGGGGAAGGGTAATCAAAGAAAAATAATGGTGGTCCCACCGTGATCGCCAATTTGTAGATTCTAAGAAAATCCACTTAAGAAAAGAAAAGGATAATATTGCTAGAAAAGCATGGGAAGAGAGAGAAAGGGGAGCATGCGTAGGATGCTAAAGGGAAAGGTGATCGCCAGAGATGCGAGGGCCTCAAAGATATAACAATAAAGAATGGAGGGATCACAAATAATGTCTTTAAAGTACGGGGGATTGTGACTGCACCTTCTCTTTCTATCGGCCGGTCGATGAAGAGAGTTCTTTTTATAGCTTGATTACCCTTACAAAGACAAAGAAAACACCAACAAGAAAAGATATGGATTAGAAAAACAATAGTGTGTAGCATCAAGTTCTTAATGGAAATAAGCATGAAAGCATGAAATAGAACACACCTTGTTGGGTGTTGGCCCTTAAACCCCTATGCAAAAGGGTGGGTAAAAGATGATGAATATGATGAAAAGGAGTGTGCAAGTGTTGCACTAAGGGATATGTGCTAGAGTGCACAACATGGGAAGATCTCAATATTGAGATAAAAAGAAATAAAATAAGAATATGATATGATTCATGCAATTAACTAAAGCAATAATAAGAGAAAGGGGAAGGAAAGCTTAGTGGTTTTCTCCGATTTGCTCCAAGATCTTCAAAAGAGGAAGAGGCTCCAAGGATGAAGAGGCTCCAAGGATGAAGAGGCTCCAAATCTTTAAGGGAGGAAGAACTCCATGGATGAAGCTTGTAGGTACATGGGAGTCTCCTCCTTGAGCCTTCAATCCAACATCACCTCCCCTTAGAGTGATATTGATGCCCTTTTTTTTTTATCAAACCCAGTCATCTAATGGTGTAAAGGGAGAGTGCACCCCCATTCCAGAGGAAGGGAATGTTCTCACTCCACCTAACAACCATTAGATGCTTATATTATTGCTTATTCAAAAAGAATTACATCATCAAAAAGAGGCATACCTCTTATCTACAAGTATGTAAGGAAACTAGAAACAAGACCTATACATGTTTCACCCTAAAATTGGGTAAGCCTCTAGCATCAGCTATAACATACGCCCTCGCTAACAGTGGTAGCTCACGGATATGGTGAAACTCTTTATTTTCCCCCACATGAACTGCATGGTTAGCTAAAGAATCAGCTAGCTGGTTAGCTTCTCTATATACATGATTGACTGGATATTGAAGTGTATGGTGCAATGTAGTAGTTGTAGCCACCAAGGGAGCAAAGTCCAAGGCGGGTCTTTTTTGGATTTCAGCAGGCCTGTCAAAGTAAGGGAATCAGTTTGAATTGCTGCTAGAGGAATGTTATGGAAGTAACACAATCGAAGACCATCTAATAATGCTCTACATTCAGCAACCATGTTTGTGCCAAGGCCATAGTAGTAAGCGAATCCCAAAATAAGCTGACCATTTTGATCTCTGATACAACCTCCTCCCCCGGATTGACCAGGATTCCCTTTACAAGCACCATCAACATTTAAAGTATACCCTACTGGAGGAGCAGTCCACCGAACTATTATGCAAATAGTGTGGGAAGAAGCAATATTTATCCCAAAGCTTTCTAACACTCTTAAGAAATTCCAGTTGGAATCTTGTTTAAATTTCATCTTTCCAATCGAGCAAGCAAGATCTGCAGATATGATATCAGCAATTTTCATAGGACTAGTATGATTTCCTTCATATCTAGCACAGCATCTGCATTTCCAAATTGCCCAGACTATCATTAACATTAGCTTCAGCCGAATGAAATCCTTGGGTTTGTTCAACACAGTCTTGTTTATAGTACTTTCCAATATGCTGGTAATACTATCAACACTCATGCATGTGTTGCTAAATATAGGAGCAAATTTTCTCCAAAGACAGCGAGCAGTATCACTCTTTATGAATAAATGGTCTTCATCCTCTATATCATAAGAATTATGGCAGCAGTCACATTTAGAAACCAAGTAAATTCCACTCTTTTGAATGCGACTATCAACAGGGACATCATGGTTTAATAATTTCCAGCAGAATAGAGATGCCCTTGGGGGGAATTTGTTATGCCATAGCTTCTTGAGAGACAAATTAGGTCTGGCTGACTGTCCTTTCAAAAGATTATAAGTGGATTTGATACTGAACATGCCTGTATTAGATTGAGACCAGATGTGGATATCATCTCCATCAATGGTTATAAATTTTTGAACTTGTTCCTTCAGCTGTTGGTCTTCTAACCTCTCCCATACAGGGTGCTGGAAATCTGCCATTGCATCTTTAACAGAAACATCAATTAGCTCCGATTGATTCTGTATAGATAAAATGTCAGCTAATGATTTTTCCTTATACCAGCTGTCCTTTAGGAAGTTGGTTTTAGCCCCATCATATACCATCATTCTTGAGCCAGTCAGGAAAATTGATAGAGCCTTATCAAAGTCATGCTTTTTAATCCCTGCAGGGAAAGGAGTTTTACAGTTGAGAATATGCTGGTTATGAAGGTATTTACTCCTTGTGTAATTGGCCCAAAGGGATTTACTGTGAATAGAATGCCAAATAAGTTTGACATAGAAGCATAGTTGTATGTCAAGAAGGCCTCTGATTCCTAAACCGCCTTCAGGGACTGAACTGTAAATCTTTTCCCATGATACCCAGTGTTTTCTCTGCATAGTTTCTAGTCCCTGCCAAAATAAATTAGAGCATATTCTCCCAATATGTTTAATGACAGTGTATGGAATAGAAACAACAGCAGTAGTATATATAGGAACCGCAGATAAGACTGACTTTATGAGCACCAATCTGCCAGCATGAGATAGATATTGATGCCCTTTATACAAGGGAGAGAGGGGTCCTATTTATAGAGGTGAAATTCAGAGTTTAATTCCAAGAAAATTAGAAAACCATGTTTTAATGGGATTTGGAGGGAGATATTTATTGGGCAAGTGTCCTCCCAACCTTAGAAAGTCATAGGAACCCTTTCCCAAGTGGAAAATGAGGTTAAAGTGAGGGAGGGAAGTGAAATTCGGAGTTTAATTCCATAAAAATTAGAAAATTGAGTTTTGGTGAGATTTGGAAAGGGGGATCCTTCCTCCAAGTGTCCTTACAATATTAGGAAGCCATAGGAACCCTTTCCCAAGTGGAAAAGGAGTTTAAGTGAGGAAGGGAAAGGAAATTCGGCATTTAATTCCAAGAAAATTAGAAAATTGAGTTTTGGTGGGATTTGGAAAGGGGGATCCTTCCTCCAAGTGTCCTTACAATATTAGGAAGTCACATGAACCCTTTCCCAAGTGGAAAAGGAGTTTAAGTGAGGAAGGGAAATGATTTTATTTGAAATTAAAATTCTGTAAGAAATGTCATCAGACCTAGTGGTCGCTAATTAAAAGAGCGCCTGCTCGAAGTGCCACCCATTCTGAGGCATTTTAAGACGGATTAGGATATTCCAAAATTAGAAAAGAATTGACGCCCATGAAGCGGTCGCCAATTTTGGATGAAGTTAAATGCTCAGAATAAGGCAAGGAAATTGGCGACTTTGCAATCGGGCACTCATTTATGAATTAGCGACCTTCCGGGAAGTCGCAGAATCAAGGATAATCCAAATTCGGCTCAAAATAAGAATAAAAGAATTGGCGCCCTTACGGACGGTCACTAATTAAAGAATTGGTGACCTTCCGGAGTGTCTCTAATTCATAGATTTCAAAAACGGCCAAATTGGACTCAGCTGGAAATGGATGCCCCCTGCCTGGGCGCTATCTGAATGGCGCCCGGGTCCCTGACACCATTTGATTTAAGGCTCAAAAAAATGGAGAAAAAGCTCAGAAAAAATGGAAAAAATAGAAAAAGATGTGTAAAAATTGGGGGACGTTGGATATTCAAGAAAAGAGAGGAAAATCACTCAAATAAGTCAATTTGAGGGTCAAATGGGGCATCGTAGTGCGATAGGAGATATGCTCAAAATGATGTCAAATTTGGCGTGTCTACACCTCTCTCCAGCGGATCTCTCTATGCACCCCACCTGCGGCACCCTCTCTCTCTCTCTCTCTCTCTCTCTCTCTCTCTCTCTCTCTCTCTGCGCACCCCACTCGCTGGGTGGGGGTTCTGATGCCAACAGGGGAAACCCCCCCTCGAACCAGTGGGTTTGTTCTTTTGCATCGTTTCCTTCATGTGATCGAGCAAGGTCCTCCTCTAGGGACGTAGTTCACAGGTTTGCTTCCCATTTTTCCCCTTTCTTTAAGTGGTTTTTGCGCCATACTCGAAAGTTTCTAATGGTTTTTTCTTCTACATGTTTTTAAGGGTCTTCTGCGAAGATGTTTTGATGGGTTCTCCCCGTTCGCTTTGTTGTTCGCATGACCTTGATTGGGTTTTTGATTTGATGGGTTTTTCTTATACTTCTGAAATGGTCTGAATAATCATTTTCTGATGATTTTACTACACTATCAAGAATGAGATTTGATCATCTTTGTAGGTTTTTCTTGTTCTATCTGTAGGTTCTATGTACTATCACTCATCAGAGGCTTGATGACTTTTTCTTGTTCTATATGTAGGTTGTATGTACTATCACTCATCAGAGGCTTGATGACTTTTTCTTGTTATATCTATAGGTTGTATGTACTATCACTCATCAGAGGCTGGCCATGTGAGTCCCCAGCAATCGGCGTAGGCCTGAGGGAGGATGCAGAGCCAAACACGGTTTGTCTATGTTGTTGCTTGCTAAAGCCCCAATAGCTCTTCCACTGAGGTTGATGAGTGTGTATGCTTCTCTCTTCACTTTGGGATTCCTGCTTCTGTGGTGATACTCCTAATCATGTAGACATTACTGAGTGCATGCCTGTTTCTAAAACTACCTTATTTCCTATATTAATGATGGTGGAGAACATAGATTTGGTTATGCTTCTGGCAGGTTTTATGCAATGCAGTTGGTTGGCATTCTGCATTCATCATCAAGATTTGTTTGAGAAAGAGATTTAGCAGCTGTCAGCACACTTTAATACTAACCAAGGTGATGTCGACACAAAAGATGGTGTGATTTTATGTTCCATCTTCTTATCTTCTAGATGATTTCTTATCCAAAGATGGTGCATTTCCTGAACCAAGCAGGGGACAGTCATAAAAAATAGGACAATATGTGATGATTTAATGAATGTACTACAGGTTTATTTATTTTGCTTGAATTGGGAGATCCATATCAGATCCATATCCAGAATTATAAGTTTGAATGTCCCTTAAGTTGTTATTTTATTTGTAGTATTTTATGTTGGGTCTCCTATGGTTCTGGAGTTTTGATGATGACAAATATTATGCCTCATTATGTTTACATCCTTGATGATATAATCTTGATGTTTATGATAAACTGACAGAACAGCTTAAGAATGACTTACGGGTCATGAAAAGTTCAACCAGTGACAGGTAAGATCAGTGCACTGTCAGATCAGGTAATTGTAGTGCCATATGCCTTGATGATACTTTAGCTGATGTGCATAAATTGCTTTGTGCATCATTTAACAAGTCTGTACATTGTCTCTCATGCATTGCATGTTCAATGTACATACTTTCCTGCTGCAAACTGCATGTCACTCATTCAAAGTCTGCACATCGTTTAGTGCATTATATGCATTCATCAAGAGTCTGTACATCAGTGCATTTTAAAGTCTATACAACCAAAGCCAATGCATTTCACGTCTCATGCTATACTGCTAAGTCTGTACATTGGCCAAGTCTGTACAGAGTCTTATTGCATCGTTCATCAAGTCTATACATTGTATGCAGGCAAAGTCTGTACATCGTTGGCTTGTGCATGCATTGTCTTGCAAAGTCTGTACATTGCATCGCATGCTCACACACTCGCAAGTCTATACATTGGTTGTCGCATGCAAGCAAAGTCTGTACAACGGTCAGCCTCACTCAGCGTATCATGTTATCAGGTCTATACACTATCTGCCCTGCACACACAAGTCCATACATTGCATTTGGGCATCAAAGTCTATACATGCTATCAAAGTCTATACAGCCTGCATTGTCTATCAAAGTCTGTACAGCCTGTGAGATCCGTCTCACTCAGCGTCTCAAGTGGACTTGAAGTCTATACATTGGACTATCTTACTTAGCGTATTTGTGCATGTCACACACTCGCAAGTCTGCACATTGTGGCACGCAGAGTCTGCACAACGCTTTGTCAGCAAGTCTGCACATTGCTATAGCACGCATGCAGAGTCTAGACAGTCATGAGCAAGTCTATACATCGTGTTGCATGCACGCGCTCAAAGTCTGTACATCGCATAGCATGCACGCGTTCAAGTCTATGCATTCCAATGGTTGTGCATCCCTTGATCTCAAGTCTGTACATTGCCCTGCTTTAGGCACAGCAAGTCTGTACATCCAATGCATCTCTTGCCAATGCTCAGGTGAAGTCAGTACAGCCTCTTTGTGTTGCACGAACACAAGTCTATACATAGTTGCATGAACACAAGTCAGTACATTATTTTCTCACGCACGTAAACGTCAGAGTCTGCACATTCTCTACTGTCTATGCATCGGTCAAGTCTGTACACAGCTGCAGGCTATTAAGTATGTACAGCCCATGCTCTTCATGCATTCACATAGTCTGTACATCGTTTTACATCGTGCATACTTTGGTATCAAGTCTACACATTCACTATGGCTTGTTCATGCATCCTTCTCATCAAGTCTGTACATTGCTTGACAGCATGCCTGAACACTCATCGTCAATGTACATACTTGCCTATATGCTGCATCATGTCTGTACATGCTTAGTTCAAATCCTGAACTAACTCGATGCATCCCTTTCTTCTCTTCGTTCAGGATGATTCAAGCTGATGAGTGGCACATGATCCGAGGTTGGCACCTGGCACGTGATCCGAGGTGTTCTCTGGATAAAGGGGGCACAAGCCCTGCACATGCCCTAGCTGCTGCCGCTATAAATGGAAGACTCCTCCATCAGAAGAAGGCTGATCGCACTGAGAGATAGTGATCGAAGCAGAGAGGCAGAGAGCAGAAAAAGCAGAAGAAGAAAAAGGAGAGAGCAGCAGAGAGGCTGAAAGCAGAAGAAGAAAAAGAACAGTGTGAGTGAAAAAGAAGCAGAGAGAAGAAGAAAGAAGAGGAAGAGAGAAAGAGAGAGAGTTCATGGAGAAGAAGAAAGAAGAATTTATTGAAGATCTGTCTACTGGACCGTGGATCAAATCCAGGCCAGTCAGCTCCATGGGAGCCACATCTATGTTATTATCATTTCCAGCTTTCTGACTGCTGTATTTTTCGTTTCTTGTTTTTACTTTACCTTCCTTGGTTTTGTCTTTTCCGATACTCTGTAGTGAGGTCGGGGTTCCTCCTGTGGACTCAGGAGAAGGGAGACTTGGGTCTCCGGTTGCAGGTAGTGGTTGCTACCAGTGGGTTCCCTCCTGGTTTGGAGGAAGAGAGACTTCGGTCTCTGGTTGCTAGTGACGGGTAGTCACTAGTGGTTGCCCTCCGGTCTGGAGGAAGAGGGGAGGTTGTTCCCCTGGTCAAGCTGTTTGGCAGCACTTATTTGCAGACTGTGTCTGCGGTTCTAGCTTGTGCTAGTGGAAGCCTCACTCCGGTTTGGAGTGAGGGGTGGACGTAGGTCTGTGGACCGAACCACCTAAAAAATCTACTGTGACGTGGTTTGCCTTGTGCGTTTGCCCCTTGTCTTCCACCTCTTTCACAGGTTGTCTGAGAATTCTTGTTTCTATCTGAAGTGACCTTGAGCATTACATATTTTGCTAAGTGAGTCTGGTTTGCATAGTTCTATCTTCGGCATTAGACTTGATCAGGTTCCACCAGTATACTTAGCAGTTCAACTGATTGATCAAATGTTTATTTGAATTTCTTCTTGAAGAGCTCTATAGCTTTTATTCCGCAACTGTGTCTAGCAGCAGGCTTATTGTTTTTAAGTGGGGAAATATTGTAGAGGGATACATTCACCCCCCCTCTGTATCCATCGCACCGTCCCAACAATTGTTATCAGAGCAGGTGTCTGCACAGAGGGTCCAGCGACCTGCAGATCCGATTCGTAATTGGCTTCGGTGCGATCTAAGTTGATTTGTTCGCTTGCATTGTTTTGAGCTCTCTACTATCATTGCTCTTGATCTGATCTGTTTCATCTTGCACTTATGGCTAAAATTCCTGTATTCACTGGTTTAGATGTCTATGGCTGGTACGGTCGTTTTAGAGACTATGTGATCCATATGAATTCTGATTTATGGATACTCATAGCTCACAGTCCATATGAAGTTCCTGAGGACAAATCCAAATGGAAGTCCTCAGATAGACTGAAATCTGAAGCAAATCAAAACGCCCTAGATCTAACAAAAAGGGCAATAGACTCTCATTACTTTCCATTTGTTGATGAGTGCAGGAGCGCAAAGGAAATCATTAATCGAATATTGGAGAGATCATGGAGAGATGAGGAAATGTGCTTCATGGTCAGAGATCAGTCCGAGGATTCATCCTCTCAGGTAAACTCTGAAATAGAGAATATCAGCTATGATGATTTAGTTGCTATAAATGAGCATTTATTGATTAAATATGATAGAGTCAAATCTGAAAAGAGAAAAATGAGAAAAGAAATGATTCATGAAGTCACTCGTTTGAAGGCAGAGAATGAAAACTTGAAATATGACATGAATAAAGAAAAAGATGAGTTGAACAAGTTGAAATCTGAAAATGAGAACCTTAGAAACAAACTCATCAGTGAAAATAATTCTTGCAAAGCATGTGCCATTCTCAGAGAATTGATTAATGATATAGACCATGATGATAATTCGCAAAAGGAATTAATCAAATCCCTGAAAGAAGAAAAAAATTATTATTGGCCAAGAAAATTGAGGTTGAAAAAAATGGAGAAAAATTGTTTGAGGAAAATAGTTACTTGAAAGATCAAAACAAGAAACTGATGGGTTTGAACATTGTTCTATCTGAAAGACTGATAGCTTTTGAAAAAGGAAAATCAGTTCTGAAAGAAAAAGAAACAAATGATGAAATAAAGTTTCAAAGGGAAAATGAAACATTGAAAAGCTTAAATGATGCTTTGCAACAACAAGTAATCCTTTGTGAATCTGAGCTATCTAAGTATGAAGTGAGTATTGCTTCCTTGAAATCTGAAATTGAAGATCTGAAAAACTCTTTGTCAAAATTTGTCAAAGGTAAAGACAATTTGAATAAATTGCTTGGCTCTAATGTGAATTTCCAGAAAGAAGGACTTGGGTATGTGCCTGTTAATAAGAAAGTGAATGAAAAGAAGAAGTCAACTATATTCGTGAAAAGCTCAGAACAGGACAACTCATCTAGTTCTTCAATCTTTCAATTCACTGCTAAGAAGGCTGAAAATTCAGATAAGAAACAGAAAAAGATTCAAAAATAAAAGAAAAGTGTTGATTTAAATAAGTCCAAATCTGTCATTGATTCACATGTGCATGCTGCTAACTGCTCCCACACATATTCACACTCTCATGCGAATGTCAATTTTGTCAAACAAATGAATGTAAATAAAAAGGTGGTAACATGTCACTATTGTGGGAAGCTTGGACATATTATGCATGACTGTGTTACATTGATAAATGATGAAAGGAATGTTGTTAGGAAGTATCCTAGAAATCATCTTTCTAGGAAACCTTCTACTGATAAGACAAAGAAAATTCAATGTTATTGCTGTGGGAATTTTGGTCACATTGCTGCTTTCTGTTGGTATGCTCAGGGAAATCATGTTAACTCCAAATCCGCTAAATTCCCTAAAACAAGACATATAAATGTTTCATGTTTTAACTGTGATAAACCAGGTCATAAGTTTGCAAATTGTTGGTTATCAGGTAATAAGAAACGAACTGTCCATGTATATAATAGAACATTTCATGCGTACGGTCATGGGTCTCAAACTGCTGTTAATATGCATTATAGGACCAGAAAACCTGTTGCTTCATGTAGATATTGTGGAAAATCTGGTCATACCATGGATAATTGTTACCTGATTGATTATGATGATAATACTGCAAAGAGAATATTCAGAACACCTGTGAGGGTTAACGCAGGACCCAAGGCTGTTTGGGTTCCTGTAGGATCAAAATGATGAATGTGCTGCAGGTGTGCCTTGGAAGTTGATGAATAAAGGGGTTAATAATCCAAGGCACTCAAGAATGAAACCCCCAAGATTGCACTGTACAGGTTAGTTCTGAAAAACTCAGCTTAAAATTCTATCTTCTGAATTTGTGTGCTCTTGATGCTTGCATATCATGATAATTTCGTTTGCTGAATGCATTACATATCCATTCATGATGCATAATTTGTCAAAACTCCCTGCATTCTCTCATTGCACTTGCTGCATTTAAAATCTTCATACATTGCATATTGTCAGGGGGAGTTTGCATTGTAGAGCAGTGTATTGCATATCATCAAATTTGAAAAATCTAAAAAGAAATGACTCATTGCATCTAGACAGGGGGAGCATTATTCATATTCTTGAAATCACATAACTGTCTATCTTGCTCATTTCTATCAACTGAACTTCCCATTTTTAGTTTGAACTGCTATCTTGCTTAAATCCCTATGATGAATGTGAAATGCAACACATTTCAGCTTCCTGCTTCAACTGTTATCAGCCATTTTCACTCATCCTATCCATTGGTATATGTTGAATTGGCTGTTCCTAAAAATGTTTCGGCCTTCCCTGAAAATTCAGAAAGACTTCTCTGTGCATATCCTGATCATAAATCTGAAAACAACTTAAAGAGGAATCTTCTATTATATAGGACTATGAATGTCTGATACTTTCAGCCGGTTGAAGTTTCATGTATGTCTTGTGTTTGTTTATAAACATATCTTGAAAATATCTGAGTTAGTCTTAATAAACTTTAACCAACATTTTCATGTTGTGTCTTTTAAACTCTTCTGAATTCTGAAAATTCTGAAATCATGATATTCCTTGATTGATATGTATGAAATTAGTATTGATTTTAAACATCTGAGAATCTGGAACATGTCTAAGGGTAAATCTTGTCAGAGCAATGACTTTGGTCACTGAGAAACAATGTCCAAAGGACTGTGTCATGAGGTGCCATAGTTAACTCTGCTTAAGAATGATTGATAATCTGGCAGAGCAATGGCATACACACTGAGAAATACATCTCACTCATCAAAGAAATGATTTGTAGTGTGTCATGAAGTGTAAATGCAATCTCTGTTCTTATGAAGTATGACAGTTAGTCCTTCCAAGTGCTTAGGGATACTGGCGTCTAAACAACGTGTATCCTCTAGTTACAAGGGTGTACTAAATTGAAGTACTCATGAAGATTGTTATGAAAATTGTTGCTGATCTAGTGTATCTTTTGAAAATGTGTGCAAAAGAAATATTCTATTGGAAACTTTGATAGAAACAAATGTTTTCTTATGTGTTTAACTTCATTACTAATGATTGCATCTCTTAAAGGAATCTTTGAAATTGAGTGAGTAAGAAAGAAGAAGATTAAACAAGACTTTCAATATGAAAGCAAGGTTCACTTTTATTAAAACTGATTTCAGATATGAGTACAGAAAGTTTATGAACAAGACTTGCATACATCATATTCTGATCTGACTTGTCAATGAAGATCATTCATAAATCTCTATAATAGAAGAGTCTGAAATACCTGCTTAATCAGATTTATGAAATTGATATCAACAGATTTATGAAATTGATATCCCATTGAAAACCTTTCTCATTCATTCTGAATGCTCACTTTCTCACATTGGACTCCATTATTTCTGACCTAACTGTTGACTTCTTTGTGTCCTGAGCTTCATTCCAATCACTGTCCATCTAAGGGGGAGAATTCTTGCATGTCCCTATGGTTCAATGTTCATTCAATTCTTTACACCCCTCCTGCTCTGTCCTTCAGAAGAGTATCTTTTCAGGGGGAGTTTTAGATGACAGTAACTCAGCATTGCATAATAGCTCCTATATCATCTCTCTCAACAGTCAATGATCATTCCATTCTTTTTGATGTTGTCAAAGGGGGAGAACTTTTGTGAGTCATCATTTGCATCAATCAACACTTGCATCACATGGTGTTTCACATGCTCATTCCTGACTGAGCTATTCTGTGGTGCATGTTCATGAACTGTCATATGGTATTTCATAATCATCATGATGAATATATGAAAATGACTCATAATATTGCCATCATCAAAAATGGGGAGATTGTTGTGTCCCCTGTGGTTCTGGAGTTTTGATGATGACAAATATTATGCCTCATTATGTCTACATCCTTGATGATATAATCTTGATGTTTATGATAAACTGACAGAACAGCTTAAGAATGACTTACGGGTCATGAAAAGGTCAACCAGTGACAGGTAAGATCAGTGCACTGTCAGATCAGGTAATTGTAGTGCCATATGCCTTGATGATACTTTAGCTAATGTGCATAAATTGTTTTGTGCATCATTTAACAAGTCTGTACATTGTCTCTCATGCATTGCATGTTCAATGTACATACTTTCCTGTTGCAAACTGCATGTCACTCATTCAAAGTCTGCACATCATTTAGTGCATTACATGCATTCATCAAGAGTCTGTACATCAGTGCATTTTCAAGTCTATACAGCCAAAGCCAATGCATTTCACGTCTCATGCTATACTACTAAGTCTGTACATTGGCCAAGTCTGTACAGAGTCTTATTGCATCGTTCATCAAGTCTATACATTGCATGCAGGCAAAGTCTGTACATTGGCAAAGTCTGTACATCGTTGGCTTGTGCATGCATCGTCTTGCAAAGTCTGTACATTGCATCGCATGCTCACACACTCGCAAGTCTATACATTGGCTGTTGCACTTGCAAGTCTATACATTAGTTGTTGCATGCAAGCAAAGTCTGTACAACGGTCAGCCTCACTCAGCGTATCATGTTATCAAGTCTATACACTATCTGCCCTGCACACACAAGTCCATACATTGCATTTGGGCATCAAAGTCTATACACGCTATCAAAGTTTGTACAGCCTGCATTGTCTCTCAAAGTCTGTACAGCCTGTGAGGTCCGTCTCACTCAGCGTCTCAAGTGGACTTGAAGTCTATACATTGGACTGTCTTACTTAGCGTCTTTGTGCATGTCACACACTCGCAAGTCTGCACATTGTGGCACGCAGAGTCTGCACAACGCTTTGTCAGCAAGTCTGCACATTGCTATAGCACGCATGCAGAGTCTAGACAGTCATGAGCAAGTCTATACATCGTATTGCATGCACGCGCTTAAAGTCTGTACATCGCATAGCATGCACGCGTTCAAGTCTATGCATTCCAATGGCTGTGTATCCCTTGATCTCAAGTCTGTACATTGCCCTGCTTTAGGCAAAGCAACTCTGTACAGCCAATGCATCTCTTGCCAATGCTCAGGTGAAGTCAGTACAGCCTCTTTGTGTTGTACGAACACAAGTTTATACATAGCTGCATAAACACAAGTCAGTACATTATTTTCTCACGCACGTAAACGTCAGAGTCTGCACATTCTCTACTGTCTATACATTGGTCAAGTCTGTACACAGCTGTAGGCTATTAAGTATGTACAACATGTGCTCTTCATGCATTCACATAGTCTGTACATCATTTTACGTCGTGCATACTTTGGTATCAAGTCTACACATTCGCTGTGGCTTGTTCATGCATCCTTCTCATCAAGTCTGTACATTGCTTGACAGCATGCCTGAAGACTCATCGTCAATGTACATACTTGCCTATATGCTGCATCATGTCTGTACATGCTTAGTTCAAATCTTGAACTAACTCGATGCATCCCTTTCTTCTCTTCGTTCAGGATGATTCAAGTTGATGAGTGGCACGTGATCCGAGGTGGCACCTGGCACGTGATCCGAGGTGTTCTCTAGATAAAGGGGGCACAAGCCCTGCACATGCCCTAGCTGCTGCCGCTATAAATGGAAGACTCTCCATCAGAAGAAGGCTGATCGCACTGAGAGATAGTGATCGAAGCAGAGAGGCAGAGAGGCAGAGAGCAGAAAAAGTAGAAGAAGAAAAAGGAGAGAGCAGCAGAGAGGCTGAAAGTAGAAGAAGAAAAAGAACAGCGTGAGAGAAAAAGAAGCAGAGAGAAGAAGAAAGAAGAGGAAGAGAGAAAGAGAGAGAGAGAGAGAGAGAGTTCGTGGAGAAGAAGAAAGAAGAATTTATTGAAGATCTGTCTACTGGACCGTGGATCAAATCCAGGCCAGTCAGCTCCATGGGAGCCACATCTATGTTATTATCATTTCCAGCTTTCTGACTGCTGTATTTTTCGTTTCTTGTTTTTACTTTATCTTCCTTGGTTTTGTCTTTTCCGATACTCTGTAGTGAGGTCGGGGTTCCTCCTGTGGACTCAGGAGAAGGGAGACTTGGGTCTCCGGTTGCAGGTAGTGGTTGCTACCAGTGGGTTCCCTCCTGGTCTGGAGGAGGAGAGACTTCGGTCTCTGGTTGCTAGTGACGGGTAGTCACTAGTGGTTGTCCTCCGGTCTGGAGGAAGAGGGGAGGTTGTTCCCCTGGTCAAGCTGTTTGGCAGCACTTGTTTGCAGACTGTGTCTGCGGTTCTAGCTTGTGCTAGTGGAAGCCTCACTCTTATTTGGAGTGAGGGGTAGACGTAGGTCTGTGGACCGAACCACTTAAAAAATCTACTGTGACGTGGTTTGCCTTGTGCGTTTGCCCCTTGTCTTCTACCTCTTTCACAGGTTGTCTGAGCATTCTTGTTTCTATCTGAAGTGACCTTGAGCATTACATATTGCTAAGTGAGTCTGGTTTGCATAGTTCTGTCTTCGGCATTAGACTTGATCAGGTTCCACCAGTATACTTGGCAGTTCAACTGATTGATCAAATGTTTATTTGAATTTCTTCTTGAAGAGCTCTATAGCTTTTATTCCGCAACTGTGTCTAGCAGCAGGCTTATTGTTTTTAAGTGGGGAAATATTATAGAGGGATACATTCACCGCCCCTCTGTATCCATCGCACCGTCCCAACAATTTACGGTTTAGCTTATCATCTTTGTTGCATGTCTATCTTGTGATGCAGACATTGTTCAGATAATATATAGATGTCTGTTTTTGAGTCACTGTAGTCCATGACATGCATATATATATATATATATATATGTTCCCCTTGTTGTTGGAGACTTTTATGATATTTAGTGCTGGCAGAAATTTTCCATATGTACTGTTTGCAATTCTGTTTATACAAATTGAGTATTCATAGGCCTTAGACAGATGACTTAGGCACTATTTGGGAACTCTCTTTGATGTACTTCTTATGGACTAACAGAAGTCCCACCAGGTAGTGATGCCTAATTTGCCTTCATGCAGAAGTACTTTTTCTCTTAGAAGTTAAAGATTTTGAGAACACAAAGTATTCATTACAAAGTAAAAGAATATTGGCCATAGTTCCTTCATTAGCTATATCAGAAATTGCATTTCCAATGATTCAAAGACCTGATAAAGATGAAATTAGACAGAATTAACAGTAACAAATATGTGAATCTGTTAATATTTGAGAAAATCAGAAATCATGTAGTGAAGTCCCGCGATCAATGATACCCAAGTGGGGGGTGAATTGGGTGATTACAAATTTTACGAAAACTTTTGTCATTTTCAAAATATGTGATACAATGTTAATCAAAAGGTTCAAATCTATTTGTTCACAAATTAGATTTATCAAACTTAATTAGATGATGATATAGATTATGCAAGATATACGAGGATAAATCCGGAATCGCAATTATACTAACACTCACGTAGAATGGAGGTAGAAGAAAAGGACCAAACCACATAATACAAAAACACAATGCACATCGATTTTTAAAGTGGTTCGGATGCAACGACGGCAATCCTACGTCCACCCCTCACCAAACTCGGTGAGGCTTCACTCGGGGATAAATCCCCAAACGGAGATGACGCTCCAAACACACACGCAGGACGACACCTGCCCACACACACGGGGACGCACCCCAACACACACACACACACACGGAGATGAGGTCTCCAATACAATCCAACAAGCGGATCACCAACACAAACACCCGCTGCCACAAGTGCAGCAATCCACACACACGAGACAGAACAGATCTAAAAGATCCACACACACACAAACGCAGATCTAAGAAGATCCACGCACACACACGAATCAAATACGACACACACACACACACGACCACGGATCCAACAACGATCCACACAACACACGAGTTTACAGTTTATAAGAAACACAAATTTGAAACTCAAATCACAAGACATCAAAACAAATAAATCATAGTTTAGAATGCTCCTAATTTAGGCTCCCCTTGGGTGTATGATGCAGATCTTGCGTTGATTCCTTCTTTGCTTGAATGGCTTCAAACTAAGCTTGAATGGACCTTAGAAAGCTTTATCCTTTCACCTTGGGCACCCTCTTCTTGAATCTGTGCTTGCTTGCTTGCTTCTTTTCTTCTTGCTCCTTGGATAGCCTTTCCTTGATCTTCCTTGAATGCTTGCTTGCCTCTTCACTTGAATGGAAGTATATTAGCTTCAGATTTACCTTCAATGTGTTGAAGAAGGATGGAAATCTTGCTGCACGAAGTACTGTTCACGGAGCTACAGTACCCTCTCCTTTCACCTTGGACAGCCTCCACCTTGATCTCCCTTGAAGCCCTCTTAGTTGGTTAGGGTTATGACTCTAATAGGATGTTTTATAACCCTTGGAAGGTCTATGGACAAGCCCTAGACTAGATCCACAAATTCTGGAGGGTTTGGTGGCTTTGGGATTAAACAATATCAAGAGGAAGGGCTTTCCTCGAAGTCACAAAAAGTCAACAATGTTGGGCAGCTCGGGGCTGGCGGTGGACCGCCACTGAGAAACCTGTAGGAGGCCGGTCCCTGGGATTTCCGATCGACCGGGATTGGAGGGGCGGTCGACCGCCACTGTGACAGACTGTGGAAGGTTGCATTCTGTTATTTCAGGTCGACCGGAGTCATGCCGGAGGTCGAACGGACTATCAAAAACCTGAAAAATGAAGAGTTTAGCCCAGAGAATCATATCCACAAGATCGAGGCATGAATTGAACGTATGTTTATAAGTTATTTCAAGTTCATTTGAGTTCTTAGGAATGCATTTGAAATGCTAAACACTTAAGCATTTCTAAATTTTGTTCTAGGGGCTCCGCCCTCGGAAACCCCCGTAAGGGGCGCTGCCCCCTTGACCCCTGCGACCTGACCGCGCAGGTCGATCCGCGGGCGAGGGCGCACGATGGCCAGAAGGGTTTCATGTTTAATGTGCATGAATGAGGTGTATTACGGAGAGGTATATGAGATACACATGGTGAGATCGATGCTAAGACAAGGTAAGAGTCTCACCAATGGTTCTTGACAGTAAATGACATATACCACCTGTTGGATTGTAGAGGAGCAGGGTGCTTATCCACACGTTTGGTTCACCAGGTGACTGCCATGAGTTTAATCCTGCAAGCAAGATAGTTAGGGTTAATACCATGCTTGCTCACATTAAAGAGGTTATGAAACCTCTTGCCTCTTGTAAAACCAACATATGTAAACCAAGGATCAAGACCATGTAACCGTTGCCATTTGCCATCTCAATCATACATAGATGACAAGAGCATGAGCAATCAACCACAAGTTTAGTTATCATCGCTTAATCACACATTAAGTTTAGTTATCATCAAAACCATAACTTAACAATCACAACAATCATCAAAACCATAACTCAGCATGTAGCATTAAACATTTGATATGCAAGTCATAATATACTCAATGAGACAACATAATATGTTCATAAAACTAATAACCCATATGTGAGTAAGAACTTATCAAATTAAATATAATATACACTACTATGTTATGTGAATATAATATATAAATATAGAATATACTACCTATAGATATTAATAAGAAATTTTAATATGAATAAACATGTATGAAATCCTAATATGTAAACTAACATTAATTGCAACACAACTTTGGCTGCCGCTATTCAGGGCCACTGGCAGCAATGAAATCTTGATATAACGAAATCACTTCCAATAAAGAAAATAAAGTAGACTTGGTTTGATTCAGGAAGGACCTGTAAGAAAGGAATGGTTATCTAGCTCATAGGATAGTTATATGTATTAAGCAATGAACTATGACAGAGAACTCTATTCTTGGGATTTGGGATCCAAGATTGCGCTCTAGTGGGCTCTTGGATGAGTAGGACATGGCTGTTGGCTATTGAAAAGAGCAGCCAGTAGCTGGTAGTCCTGTTTTCTCAACATAGGAGGCAGAAAATGAACACAGCTACTGGCTGCCAGTAAATGCTCTGGGAAACATGCTAGCAAAGAGTTGTTAAACCAAATGACCGGGTGGGGGTGGGTGAAAGCCATGAAATCATGAATTAAGGGGGTGAGGGGATGGGGTTAAGGCAAATTGAGCATAGCATGTTCACCTCTGGGTGTAAACTTATGCGGCCTTAGATAGAAGATTATTGCTTTGAATAGTTTTTATTCATGAAGTGCAACTTAGTTTTCGATAATTCTGTGAGTGATATCTACTATCTGCATTTATTTTGCAGGAATATGAACCTATGAAACAAAAGTTTTGTTGAAGATCTTTCCAGAAAACCTTTGTGTCTTTGCTCATTCGGTAAGTGGATATATATACAATCTATTCACAGTCCATGTAACTATATTTTCCATGAGAAGTTCAACACCATTTTCCATGAGAAGCATATCCCTGCTCAGACTTTGTTTGCCAAAACTGCTTCCGCCATTGGCTACTGAGATTCTGATGGTTTACCATGACCTAGCTTTGTGTGTTCAACCAAATTTTTCTTCTTTTGGTGTACTTCCCCCGCATAACAGAGCCCTTCATACATATACCGACCTTGTCATAACTAAAGTGGTCACCTTTCTGTGCATGTATAAAGAGAGCATTTTTTAATCAAGAATCATGTGTATATACTAGCAGGGTCAATTAAGATTTGATTATATTTCTTATGTACATTTGCTTATGTACATTTAGAAGTTCATTTAAAATCCATTTACATCCTTTTAATGATTTGTTTGGTGTAAGTGTTAGATGCCACATTTGATTCATATTTATATATTAAGTAATCTAATCGGTATTTTTTCTTTCAAATTAATGAGAAATTTAAGTTTATAGCTGTTGGTTAATCTAAATAAATCTGATTAACTATTATCCATCTTGCAATGTAGCCTCCTAGATTTGATGATAGGGAAGCTGCAGAATGTGTAGCAACTCTAGGAGTTTCTGTTGGACTTGTATGGATAACCTTTGGTGGCGAAGTTCAGTTTATTGAGGCTACAACAATAGTAAGGAAGGGAGATTAGCATCTTTCTGGAAAACTTGGTAATGTTATAAAAGAGTCAGCATAGATAGCTCTAACTTGGGTATACATGTCTCAAGGAACATTGTTGCCTGCAAAAAGCCTCATGTGTACTGCATCATCACGGAATACATGTCTCAAGGAACATTAACACTCTCAACATCAGTTCCTACTTTTCATGCAAATTTTTTTAGACTTTTTATTTTCAGTACTCTTTGTTTGAATATGACCTCCCTTCTTTCCCCTTTCCCTGGGAGGTTGATTATTTCTTTCCCTATCTATCATATGTGGCAAAGGGAAGAAAGATTGATGCTATCTGTCTTTCAGTAGGTTTCTTTCCTTTATTTTTTTGGATAAACTTGTCATTTTTGTTGGAACTGGGTGAGAATTGCTCGGATAAACTTGTCATCTTTATTTTCAAAAAATTTGGAGGTAATGTAAGGTCTTTTATTGGTTTTCTCGGATAAACTGTCAATTTGTAATGCTTATTGCTGAAATTTAATGTTTATGCAGGAATGGATTCTGGCATCAAGAATTGATGTAGCTAACTGTAGGCTTCATGTTTACTTTCAAAGTATTATTTCAACACATTCCACAAGCAGTAAATTGTGTGGAGCAAGAAGCAAATTGTGTTTTGTTGCTACTTATTTGATCATTAATATAGCTTTTATTGTGGATAAATGTGCAGGAGAATAGAGGACATCTGTTTTTGGCGCACATGGTTTGAGGCAATCACAGGATTGGTCTTGCAATGGATGGGGTACGATAGGAGACAGGCCTGTAGTAAGTTCATTGCTGCCTGACATAGTCCGGGGATATGGTGTGAAGGACAGTGAAGGATGCACGACATGACAAGATTGCTTGTAGGATCAGGTGTGGAAGAGAACGGTTGGCTGAGGGAGAGGAAAGATGTGCCGGAGGTTGTGTTAGATGACTTATTTTAAGTGTAGTGTGTTGTTTCTTGTGTGGATCCGAATTATCTCAAAATAGATTTATTAGACCTGACCTGAAAAGACATCTGTTTATATGTTGATCCAAAAATGAATTCATCGGAGCCAAAAATCCAGATATGAAATTCGTCTCATTATCTATAAAAAAATGTCTTAAAATTTCGGATCTAACCCGGATCCGAAAGTTTAAATCCGAATTCGGGTTAGGCTCAGATCCGAAATATAACTTTATTTCGGATCCGGGTCTGGTTTGGATTTTATACTATCAGATCTGGATTCGGATCATAAAAGATCCGACCCAGATCCGCCCGTTGACACCCCTACACGTGACTCTCAACGGTCAAAAACACGCGTCCCGAGTCGCAATGGTCAAAAATAGCTAGCGGTCTATCGCACGACCTCCTCGCCTAGCCTAGCAGTCTATCGTTTGACCGCAAGGCCTGCCGACAATACAGTAACCCATAGCGGCCAAACATTAGGCCGCCGGGGGCGTCTGGCGGTCTCTGGAAGGACCGCTAGACGCACCCGAGCGTCGAACGACGGGAAAACCCCAAAAACTTCATTCCACGCTCGATCATCACCTGATGATGGGGAAACAAACGGGAAACCTCCCCCAACCCTCCTAGCATGCATCTATGACCCCGAATCGGTCAAAAACCTGATGAATCGGTGGATCCGGTGCTCAAACCCTAAACATGGATTTTTCCCTCCCGGCATGGATTAAGCCCCTCTCGTCCTCTCCTCGGCCTAAAAATCGCGGGAACGGAAGGGATGAGCATGGGAATCCGTCCCCCTACCTCATTGGAGCACGAGCTCCACCGGATCGCCGCCAATCTCGAAAGGAAGCTTTCAGACCCACGATCGCCCCGCCTCTCGCCGCGAAAAGCAGGCTCTCGTGTCCGCCTCGTCGCCGCCACCACGCCGCTACCGGAGTGAAGGGGCCACGCCACGGACTCCCGGGGAGGAAGAATGCACGGTCGAGGGAGGGGGCGCTCCAACGGGAAGAAGAAGAAGAAGAAGGGAAAAGAAAAAGGAAAAAGAAAAGGAAAAAGGGGGGGCGTATTTATAGAAAATTCGAAAAATGTAAAAAATATGAAAAATTAGAAAAAATATATTTCCGTGATCCTTGGAACACGCTCAACGCACTGGTACAGTCCGAAAGAGGCTCGCAAATGCGTTCCACAGGTCCGTTAGAGAGAAACATGTGTAAACTACCAAACAAGCTCCGGGACCCCGAAAAGCGACCCGAAACTCACGGATCCAGATCCGAAAAATGATCGAAAAACTCGAGACATTACAGCCCTCCCCCCTTAAACAAATTTCATCCTCAAAATTAGGGACAAGGCACAGGGATAGGGGAGAAGACTCACCCGAACAAATAAGGATACAACTGCCGCATCTCATCCTCACGTTCCCATGACGTCTCACCACTAGAGTGGCGCTGCCAGACTACCTTAACCAGAGGGATAACCTTATTCCATAGCCGCTGCTCACGCCGATCCTCGATGCGGATAGGGTACTCCGGAAGAGACAAGTCTGGGGTCACCTCGGGCCAAACGGCATCCTCCAGAACGTGGGAATCATCAGGCATATACCTCCGCAGCATAGATACATGGAACACATCATGCACAGAAGACAGCTTCGGGGGCAACTGCAACCGATAAGCAACTTCACCAACACGCTCGACAATGAGAAAAGGGCCAATGTAGTGGGGACTCAACTTTGCCCGCCTGCCGAAGCGCATCCACCCTTCATGGGAGAAACTCGCAAAAACACCCGATCTCCGACAGTAATGCTGAAAGGCCTGCTCCTCCGATCGGCATATCTCTTCTGTCGGCTCTGCGCTACCAACATCTTCTGCCGAACCAGATGCACCACCTCAGTACATTGCTACACCAAATCAGGTCCTGTCAAGACACGCTCTCCCACCTCGAACCAATCAAGCGGAGTCCGACAAGGTTGCCCATACACCGCCTCGTACGGAGCCATACCAATGCTCGAATGATAGCCATTGTTGTAGATAAACTGCACTAATGGTAGATGGTGGATCCAACTCCCCTGCCACTCTAGGCAACACGATCTCAGCATGTCCTCCAAGGTCTGGATGGTCCTCTCAGATTGACCATCCGACTAAGGATGGTACGCCGAGCTAAAAGCAAACTCGGTGCCTAGAGCTTTCTGTAAACTCCTCCAGAATCCCGAAGTGAAGCACGGATCACAATTGGACACAATAGAGATGGGGATTCCAGTAACAACCGAGCCATCTTCGTCAGTCTATCCACCAGTAACCAGATACTATCATGCCCACCGGATGTCCTCGGCAACCCAACCATAAAATCAGTGGTCACGTGGTCCCACTTCCACGCGAGGATCTCCAAGGGCTGAAGTGTACCTCCCGGTCCCTGGTGCTCAGCTTTCACCTATTGACAGGTCAAACACCTAGCCACAAACTCCATGACATCTCTCTTCATACCAGGCCACCAAAACTACCTCTTCAGGTTTTGGTACATCTTAGCTGATCCGGGGTGCATGGCATATCGGCTCCCATGAGCCTCACGTAGCACTGCGCGCCTCGTCTGCTCCTCGGCTGGGACGTACAACCTACCTCGAAACCGCACAGCTCCATCCTCACCAAATTCCACCTCGGCCATCGATAAGATTCTGGGTAGCTCGGGGTCCGCACGCTGAGCCTCAGTCACCTGACGACGAATAGCTGGCGTGACAGTCAAGCTCGCGAGAACAGCCAAACCCTAATCCCGAGGGATCTTGAGCCGAAAAGTTATGGCCGGCACTTGCTCCCATAATCTCCACTTCCTCAATAACATCTGAATGACCACCACCTTCCTACTCAAGGCATCAGCAACGACATTCATCCTGCCAGGCTGATACAACAGAGTAAAATCATAATCCTTCATATACTCTATCCACCTCCTCTGCCTGAGGTTGAGGTCCTTATGGGTAAACACATACCTCAAACTCTAATGGTCCATGAACATCTCAAATTTCTCACCGTACAGATAGTGCCTCCAGATCTTCAGAGCGAAAATCACCGCCGCCAGCTCAAGATCATGAGTAGGGTAGTTCTCCTCATGTGGCTTCAACTGCCGAGACGCATACGCCACAACTTTACCATGCTGCATCAACACGGCACCCAAACCTACCCCGGAAGCATCTGTACACACCACGAAACCTCCCGATCCAGAAGGCAACACCAACACCAGAGCGGTAGTGAGCAATCTCTTCAGCTCCATGAAGCTCTACTTACACTCCTCCGTCCAGACAAATGACACATCCTTCCGCGTAAGCCTGGTCATCGGGGCCGCAATACGAGAAAAATGCTGGATGAATCACCTATAATAGCCTGCAAGCCCCAGAAAACTCTGAATCTCCATGACGGAACTCGGCCTCGGCCACTGCACCACAGCCTCGACCTTGGCCGGGTCCACAGAAACACCATCACCAGAAATCATGTGCCCCAAAAAGTGCACTTCATGCAGCCAAAACTCACACTTAGTGAGCTTGGCATACAGTTGGTGATCCCGCAAGGTCTGCAACACCACCCTCAAATGATGAACATACTCCTCAACAGACCGCAAATACACAAGGATGTCGTCCACAAATACGACCACGAACTGGTCTAAATATGGACAGAACACCCTATGCATCAAATCCATAAATGTCGCAGGGGCATTGGTGAGCCCAAACGGCATCACCAAGAACTCATAATGCCCGTACCTCGAGCGGAACACAGTCTTCTCGACATCCGACTCTCAAATCCGTAGCTGGTAATAACCCGACCTCAAATCGATCCGTGAAAATACCCGGGCAGACTGAAGCTGATCAAACAAGTCATCAATCCTAGGCAGCGGATACTTGTTCTTAACAGTCACCTAGTTCAACTGCCGGTAGTCGATGCACAACCTCAAACTACCATCCTTCTTCTTCACAAACAACACCGGCGCACCCCAAGGAGAAAAGTTAGGATGAATATACCCCTTGGCCAGTAACTCCTACAACTGCGCCTTCAACTCTCTTAACTCCATAGGCTCCATACGATAAGGGGCCTTCGACATAGGCACCGTACCTGGTACCACCTCAATCACGAAATCAATCTCTCGCTACGGTGGCAACCTTGGCAACTCCTCGGGAAAAACATCAAAAAACTCGCACACGATCGGAATATCCTCCACATCCGGACACTGTCGATCGACCAAAACCACAGAAGCAAGAAAATCTTGACAACCCGTGTCAAGCAATCGACGAGCCCTAATAGCCAAAATAAGAAAACGGGAGGAGGAAGATTGGATACCTTGGAAATAAAAGGTGGGTCCACGAAGTTGCCAGAAATAAACCTTCTTCGAGCCATAATCCACCATGGCATGATGAGCCTCGAGCCAGTCCATGCCCAAAATCACATCAAAGTCATGAAGCGGCATTGCATAAAGCCTGGCCAGTAAGTTCCGCCCTTCCACCCACACATGCACCTTATCAAAACAATACGGGGTGATCATGAAGTCACCGGTAGGCAACTCCACCGCCAAATCACAGGACATCTCGGCCACCGGGTCCTCAACCTTCTGAGAAAAATCCTCGGATATGAACAAATGGGACGCACTAGAATCAAACAAAACTCGATCCGCGCTACCCAAAATCAGAATAGTACCTTCCACCAACTGCGACGCCTCAGCCTCTGGTCTGGTCATGTAAGTAACTCTGCCTCGGGATCTCTGCCTCCCTACAGTAGCTGACCGAGTCAACTAAGGAAACTGACCCAGCTGCTGGTACTACTGCGGCTGCGATGACATCTGCTGGGACTGAAACTGTTGCTGCTACTGAAAGTCGTGCGGCTGACGCGGTCTCTGCGGACAATCACGTGCTATGTGACCTGGCTGGTCACACCTGAAACAAACCACGGGCGCCATGCAGTGCCTGCCTGGATGAGAATCGTCGCACCGAGGACACCCGCCCCGAGAAGCACTCATTGAACCCTGACGCTAGAACTGGGTAGGCTGCTGAACACTACCCACCGACTGTTACCCCTGATCCTTACGATCTTGACGCCTCCTACCAAAATCGACTTCCTTGAGCAGCTTCTTAAGCTTCGATCCCAGAGATGACGAATCTGCTACTGACACCTCAGACGGGGATGTCCCTGAGCCACCTGCTGAAATCTTGATAGTACTCTGCTGCTGCACGGCCGCCGGCTAACCAAAACCCAACTGCATCTGACCTGCACTGTCTTGACCTCGAGTCTTCTGCAAATCTCTCTCCAACGCTACTGCTGCTCTGCAAGCCGCATCCAGGTTGGTCAAACCTGACGCAAGCAAAGGATGCCTCAGCTCTAACCTCAAACCCGCAACAAACTGCTCGGTCCGCACCATCTCATCTGCCACAATGTGCGGTGAATAACGGCCAAACTCAATGAACCTGGATCTATACTGCATCACAGTAATGTCACCCTGGACCAGCTCTAGAAACTCGCGCAACTTTTGCGATCTGAGGAAGGATGGACAAAAAGCACGCTCAAAAGCTGGGACGAACTCCTGCCACATGATCTACCGAAGAGGACGAGACTGGAACACTGCTCCCCACTCTGACGTCCACCAAGTCCGGGCTGGCCCCTACAATCGATGTGTATCCAATACCACCTTCTCCTCCTCGGGACACTCCATCGAACTGAACACTCGCTCCAGGTCATCTAACCACTCCCAAGCCACCTCTGGATCTGGCTGCCCGCTGAAAAGAGACGATTGGAACTGTAAGAAATCTCTCAGCAAGCGACCAGGACCACCTCGAGACGACGAACCCTTGCCAGCATCGCCGCTATGTTGCTGCTGTGGCTGCTACTACTGAAGAACATACTGATACATGCCCCGGAAGAACTCCTCTGGTCCAGGAACTCGCGCTCCTCCAACTGCATCTTCCGGAAGCTCTGCCCTACTCTGCCCTTCCTGGCCCTCACCTGACTCTCCCTGCTGGGAACGAGTCGCTCTCCTGGGCGCCATAACTCCTGTTAACGAAAACAATCAACAATATTAATAAAAACACGCGGAGCCCTACGCCAGTCGCCAACTTTACAGGACATTCATGGACCTTCTAGATCACTATAGTCATTTCAGATTCTAATGTACCTCCACAACCTATGCTCTGATACCAACTGTGACGGCCCGGGATCCGAGTACCGGAAAGGAACCGGCGCGTCTCGGATCTTGACCCGCCCACCCACGAGTCCGAAGACTCGGAAGGGTTAAAAGGATGGTGTGGGAGTACAAGAGAAGTTGAAATAACTGTAGAGATAGCACACTGATCTAAATTAAAATGCACAGAATAATGAATAAGAAAACTGCTACAAGGTCAACAGAGTCTCATGTCCAATAAAAATATAGTCCACAAAAGAAAAAGTACACCTACACGGGGCATACCCCAGCTCTGGCAGACTGGCAGCTAACCCTGGCTAGAAGAACCACGTTGAAACTCCGCCGCGCCTCTCGATGACCCCGCCTCACCTAAAAAGCAGGGGTGAGCCTCATTTCATTGGCCCAGTAGGGATCCCCCGGACCCCCACTGCACTACGAGGAAAACGACAACAAGGCGCGAACAACCATGGAAGGTAACACTACCTAACAGGAGTACAGTAGAACCAACAAGCAGTAATAAATAAACAAAAAAACTACCGACAACTAACCGTACCAAGCCAACCGAACTCGAACCGACGGAAAACAAATCCGTACCTTCCAGGAGATAGGAGCACCACCCACTAGAAGAACGTCCGGATGCATCCCTTGACGTCTTGCACCGCGCCTCAAGTGTCTCTCTACAACGCCCCAGGCGGAGACTAAGACACACAACAATAACAAGTACCATGAACAAGGACTAGCTGGGGTCGCGCTAGTCAGCGCTGTCCGACGCCCCCAACCCCGTGTGCACACTCAGACCATACGCCCTAGGCCTGTCCTCTAGTTGGTTATTCCCCCGAAGCCCAGACTCGGCTGCGCATGTGGGAGCTATGATAACCAGCCTAACAACCGTCTCTCTCGGGTCAGCTGCTCCACCACTCTCGGGTGGGTCAGCACACGCGTGCCGTAAGAAGGCTATGACTAGTGGACGTGTCACCGGAGGTAAGACTCCACTCACGGAAACCACGGGTCGAACGGAAACGGGACTGCATCCCACTCAGGGCAGCCCAATGGCTGGTGGTCCTACTCTAGACCGCGAGGCCAGCCAAGCGGTCGTACCATAGGCTGCTAGGCAGATCTTAGCGGTCATACCTTAGGCCGCTAGGGGCGAGTCATGTTGGGCCTAGCGGTCTATCGTAAGGCCGCTAGCCCAAGATAAACGGTCTACCGTAAGACCGCGAGGCATCCTCAAACGGTCGTACCTATGACCGCGAGGGAACACGTGACTCCCAACGGTCAAAAACACGTGCCCCGAGGTGCAACGGTCAAAAATGGCTAGCGGTCTATCGTCTGACCGCAAGGCCTGCCGACAATACAGTAACCCATAGCGGCCAAACATTAGGCCGCTGGGGGCGTCTGGCAGTCTCTGGAAGGACCGCTAGACGCACCCGAGCGCCGAACGGCGGGAAAACCCCAAAAACATCATTCCACGCCCTGATCGATGGGGAAACAAAGTGGAAACCTCCCCCAACCCTCCTAGCATGCATCTATGGCCCCGAATCGGTCAAAAATCCGATGAATCGGTGGATCCGGCGCTCAAACCCTAAACATGGATTTTTCTCTCCCGGTATGGATTAAGCCCCTCTCGCCCTCCCCTCGGCCTAAAAATCATGGGAAGGGAAGGGATGAGCATGGGAATCCGTCCCCCTACCTCAATGGAGCACGAGCTCCGCCGGATCGCCACCAATCTCGAAAGGAAGCTTTCAGACCCACGATCGCCCCGCCTCTTGCCGCGAAAAGCACGCTCCCGCGTCCACCTCGTCACCGCCATCGCCACGCCGCTGCCGGAGTGAAGGGGGCCGCGCCACGGACGCCCGGGGAGGAAGACTGCACGATCGGGGGAGGGGGCGCTCCAACGGGAAGAAGAAGAAGAACAAGGGAAAAGAAAAAGGAAAAAGAAAAGGAAAAAGGGGGGGTATTTATAGAAAATCCAAAAAATGCCAAAAATTAGAAATATATATTTCCGCGATCCTCGGAACACGCTCAACGCACTGGTACAGTCCCGGAAGAGGAGAACATAACGGTTCGCTCGCAAATACGTTCCGCAGGTCCGTCAGAGAGAAACACATGTAAACCACAAAACAAGCTCCGGGACCCCCAAAAGCGGCACGAAACTCAGGGATCCAGATCCAAAAAATGACTGAAAAACCCGGGACATTACAGATGTGGAGGCTGTGGTAGAGGATCTGGTGCGGATAGACGCCGCAATACATGCCGGTGGACGAGGACACGGCGGGACCCGGATAGGTCACGGAGGATGTGGACGCATCGGTCTAGCCTTCACCTTCATTTCTCGTTTGTTTGGCCTTTTTGGGCCCTATTTGGAGCTTGTAGATAATTAATGGGTTGTAATAGTGTATAAAGGGCTAATGGGATCAAGATCATGTAATGGGATAGAATAGTGTTGGGCTTGACTATTGGATTTCTAAATGGGCCAAGCCCATGGGCTAGTGTGAAAGGAACCTAGTGGGTTGTGGGCTTCTAGAAGGGGGTGCCCCCTTTCTTGCTCCAAGAGGTAGGCAGCCACCTACCTAGCCTTGACTCCCCTCCCTAGATTCCAAAATTAGGTGGCACTTGTCCCCCCTTGGTCCCGCCTCCCCCCCTTGGTCAAGATACGAACTCCCCTCTCCCTCCCCTTGCTCCCACATATTTTCCAGCCCCTTCCCCTTGCCTTACCTCTATTTAAACACATGTATAGTGTTCTTAGTGGAACTAATGAATAATTTTTGAGAGAAAAGTGCATTAAGAGAGTGATTCTCTTCTTTCCATGGGGTGTGATGCCCTTGGCCAAATCCTGTGACGGGATTAATTTGGGCGTGTGACTCGCCCCTATATTCTCCCTATCCCCTTCGCATCTGGTTCCACAAAAATTATCAGTGAAGCTTCTACAAGTCAAAAAAATTTCAGAGGTGATTTTGCGTCGATCGGAGCTCTGGATCGTTGGCAACAATTCGTTTCGTGAAGTCGCGCAGATCTGCCCGAGCTTGATGTCCAGATTTGGAGTTTCCTGATCTCGAATTTCTCCAGATCTACTCTCAACCTTTCCGGAGTTGATCTTTTGAGTGGTCGTAGGATTTTGATTCCTCTTCGCTTTTCCACCGGTTTCGTGCCAATCCATGGTCTGTGCTGGCCGTGGCAGAGATTCTCGTGGGACTACGTAGACCTCCCTGTGCAGACCCGATCCAGAAGCTGAGTCAACTTCCGAAAGCTACCCCGCCATCCCCTTTGCTGATCTGACCAAACCCCTTGGTTAGATCCTTCCTCTCGACGTTGCCGACGATTGTCAACAAACGGCGCATCGTTCTGACACCGGGAGACATTTTTTCAGTAATTAATTATCTTTCTGTGCAGATCTATGTGCGCAGAATCAGAAGCTGAGAACTTTTGCTGCTGCGCCCAGATCTGGATAGATCTGATGGCGCTCTTCGGAGTAGAGAGACGTCATCTTGTCGTAGACGTTCTCCAATAAACGGAATCCCGATCGGACCCCGGATCTATCCGTACCAGCCTCCGCAAGATTGCTGCGCAGGGTGACCAGCGTGGGCAGAACCGGAACGGTACCCGATCGTCACCCGGATCGGCCCCGACTCGCCTCCCTCGGCTCCCTCGAGTGCTGCCCATCAACCCGAGTCCCAACAGCCCCGAAAAATAGCATTGTAGCCTGTTATCTCCCTGCGAGGAGTGGGCCCTATTTCTGGAATTGTAACCGTTAATCAATTGTGTGTATCGGGGTTGTCAGATTCGGCCGGGGTTTCTTCCCCACGCACTAGTCATGGAGGTACGTGCTCGTTCCTATACTCACATTTTCTGATTTAGTATACTTTCTATCATGCTGCGGTTGTGTGAATAGGGCCGAAAGATAGCTATAATTGCCATGATTGTGAGTTGTGAGCGCCCGTTCATTGGCTCCAGTCGAGCACCGAGCTCGGACTGCACCGCCCTAGGTGACAATGGTTCCTTAACCGCTGCGATCCCACGTTTCCCTCGCAAGGGACGATCGTCAGGCAAGCTAGAGTTTCTGTTGAGAGACGTCTCCACCCGGAGAACGCCATGGTGGTCCGCCGCCCGGCTTACCTTAGCGTGCTAGTGCTGGCCGCACATCGAGTCCGTCGTACGTCTTAGCCCGGTCGCGTCTCCGTCCGGCATCAGGATCTGAGAGATGTGTAGGCCTTCACCGCTAGTGCTCGCCATCCCCGGTAGGCACCCGGAGAGTGCTTGCTGGGTGGTAAGGTCGCATAGAAGGAGTGCTCTCTCTGGACGTCGTCGGGTATTGCCTCTCTATCGTTGTAGTAGGACTGGTTGCTCTTTCTTAGTGAGAAGCTTTTTTGGCAGAAGTATCCACCGTGTCGCTCTTCTCTGTCGTTCCCCTTCTTATAGGGGTTGTCCTGGAGCGGGGAGCCTTATCCCTTGGTAGGGAAGGGGGTAAATACTGGAATAACGTTTTCCCGCTATAGTGGCGGGAGTTTCCCGTTGGAGCGCATTTACCCCGGCGTCGGCTGGTCCCGGGGTGAGTCTCACGGCGCTCATGAGACGTGCTCGCCCGTTATGGGATGATGGCCGACGTCGTGGGAGGTAACGGTCGGTCGTCGGAGAGTCTTCCGCCGATCATGGTGCTTTCCCGTGCTGTAGAATCCAATGCCAAGTCAAATTGTGTCGCGCCCTGGTGGGCCGCACCTGCTGGACGTGATGTAGAAGCGGGATTGGTTTGGGCGGTTTGGGCTCGTCGCTATTGGGCCAATCTTGGGCCGAGCTAAATTTACCCTCCTCACATGTCAATCTCTGGATGGAAACCAATTTAAAATATAAAAAATCCAAATGTACACATCGAATCAACTGAATTTTATTTCTATTAGATTTTCCCCCTTTTTTACTTTAACATATTGTTCGGTTTAAGTTCAGAAATGCTGGGTGTCACTTGTTCCACCTTGTTTGCTAAATATGTTTTAGCAAGTTCAACATCAAATTTAAGTTAAAGTATTTCGAAGTCAGTTCGATATTTCAAAAGGAGATGTTGTGTGGGCATCCGCATATGACCGTCACGTGTCACTTTTCTCTCTTGATCTGGGTTTCACGCCTGGTCCCAAAAAATAGGCAAGCTCCCAAAACCATCATAATAATGACCTGACATCAGCTTACCTGCACAACATCGCGATTTTCTCCACTTTTCTATACTGATTGCGGTCTTGACTATCACGCTAGATTGTACAGTCACTTTAGAAGGCATGGAGCACGATGATTCGGTCACCTTCTCTCTCTTTTATCTCTAGCTATAAAGGGGGTCTCAGTGGCCTCGTCCAGGTACGTAAGTAGAACCAGGCCACACGACATTATCTCTCCCTCAATTCTAAGGAGGATATCCAAAAGGCAGCCCCTCGCTCCTCCGTTAGAGCCATGGCCATTTGTCCCCCCTGTGTCCGGCAGCTCACCTTACCCTGTGCCTTCGTCACTAAGGAGGGCAAAATTCACCAGGCCCAACGCAGCCCAATATTGCCAAGCCCAGTTCGGCCCGAATCGGCCGAGCCCATGACAGACCAACCCACCGGCCTCTAGCCGATTCAGTGCAGCCCAGCTGAGGCCCAAGGAAACTTCGCCAGCCCACAGGTGGAATTACTGTGCACATAGGATCCGAACACCGCAGAACTCGCTAACGAACAAACGTCGCCACTGCCATCACATGACTTTCCCCGACATGGACTGAGTCACGACATTATCTCTCCCTCCATTCTAAGGAGGATCTCCAAAAGGTAGCCCCTCGCTCCTCCGTTAGAGCCATGGCCATTTGTCCCCCCTGTGTCTGGCTGCTCACCTTACCCTATGCCTTCGTCACTAGGGAGGGCAAAATTCACCAGGCCCAACGCAACCAATATCGCCAAGCCCAGTTCGACCCGAATCGGCCGAGCCCATGACAGACCAACCCACCGGCCTCTGGCCGATTCAGTGCAGCCCAGCTGAGGCCCAAGGAAACTTCGCCAGCCCACAGGTGGAATTACTGTGCACGTAGGATCCGAACACCGCAGAACTCGCTAACGAACAAACGTCGCCACTGCCATCACATGACTTTCCCCGACTTGGACTGAGTCACACCCACGCTGTTGAAATCCCCGCCACAAAGACCGAAGTCATAGCATGGGGTGGCAAAGGCTCTGACATGGGAGTCTGCCGCTACATTTGAAGGGGCATTGGACATGCTGGCTGGAGCCACTGGGGATGATGCTAGGGAGTAGCCCAACTCCGATCTATAAATTGTAGAATAGCCAGTGAAGGAGCGCCCATGGGGTTGGAACCCTCCTGTGATGGCTCATCTCATGCCCCCGGTTACTCGGATGCCATAACGTGCCCAATCTTTTCATTTAATTATTTCTTCAGCAATTCTATCTCATGCTGGTACCTTTGCAGTGCCATCAGGACGGCAGGGTCCATAGCTATTTTATTAATGATGCCCTCGAGTGTGTTACCAGAGGCACGCTCAATTGGAGGAGACTGGAATACTCCTTCTTGCTCAGACGCCATTGTTCTGGCAGTGACAGTAGCATTTCGCCCCGTCTTGTTATCGGGTCTTTTCTTCCAGTAATCTCGGCCAACTCTTCTTGTTCATTTGGCAGGGTGTCGGGTATGCCCATTACCCCTGTCATGTTGCATGTGACGATTTGCATCCTTCTTCTATGCTTTCTGACTTCCCTTCGGGCCTGACGGGAGAAAGTTGGCTCTTTATATAATGAAATTCTTTTCATCTTTTCATTTTGTAGAGGCTTTTCAAGGCTTCTAACCCCAACTTGCTTCTCCCCTTCATCCGCCCCTACGGGTGACATTTTATCTTTATCTTCTTCTTCGGCCCTGATGACACGAAGCAACCTTTGCCGGCCCACAACGGGACTCCCGAGGCTATGGAAGTATTCTCGGAGCATCTTAATCATATCTTCTTGGCTGTGCTTCGAAGCGATGGTAGGAAGTGGCATCCAGTCTCGGGCCGACGTCATGTATGAAAGCCGTGTTAGCATGGCCACTTGATTGAGACTCCTTAAATACTTGGAGGTATCAGCCTGCCTTACACAGGCCCTGGCAGCGGACGGAGGAGTTGTAGGTACGGCTCCCTCCGCATGCATAGCTTTGTTGCCCCCTCTCCTAGGGACATCAGTAGAATTGCCGAAGTTCTGCGAGGCTGGCATAGGGCCTCAGATCTTCTTGGGAACCTAAACTTGCCTGAACTTTGGCAAATCTGGGGTTGTTCTCCCTTGCTTTTTATCATGAAAATTTTCCCTCCGGTTAGTTAGCACTTGGAAGGTGTTGTGGGTGGGGACGGTTGGAATGATCCGGTCTGGTAGAACCTCGGAACTGCAGCCATTGAAGTAGACTCGGATGCCCTCGATCAACATGGACTTCCCAGATGTCGAAAGTCGGTCCCGGGGAGCAGCAGCAATTCTTCCTCTGGAGCTCGTCTTGTTTCCCCCAGTGGGCTTCTTCTTATGTGCCCTAGTCGGGTAGGTAGTATGGTGGACGTGACAGCTCACGATCATCGAACTTTTCAGTAGAGTTTTCTTGATCTGACCCTTATTTTGGCGGGTCACAACTTTGTTCTTTGTCAGCTTCGCAGGTCCTGAACTTTCCACGTCCAAAAGACCTACGAATGCAACTCCCAGGAAGTTGGGGAAGCCAACGACCGGGGGAAAGTCACCGAAGGTAGTGGGTACGGGAAGGTAACCGTATACAGCATGGTCGGCCACGATTTGGGGACCGAAAACAAGTCTAGACAGTCTGCTCGCCATCGCTTCAACCTACAAAGGGGAGAAACAAGACGAACAAATAGTTAGTATTTGAAGTACTTGAGTGGGGGCCCCATGGTCCCTCTATTTTTGTGAAAAGATGAAGGGAGGTTTTATCTCATCGGGCGTGTCAGCTTGTGGGAATAGGATTTTATTAATATTTTATTTATTTATTTATTTGGTTTATTTATTAGGAGTTTTATTTTAGCGTAGGGTGTGTCAGTCACTGAGTGACGAGTTTATTATGTGCACTGTTTGACTAATCAGACGAAAGTAGGTGATCGTGTCGGGACCCAAAACCCGCTGTACCATAAAGGCTACGGCGTTAATTACATCCTTCCGAGAGAAGGAAAAACCTTGATTAATCGCCAAAAATAAAATGACCATGGGGCCAATAGAATATGTGAAATATGTGATTACACATACAAGCATATAGGATGGTGATATTTATTCTTATTAAATCGGTTCTCGGTACGTGGCGAAATTATGTACTCACTCATAGTGACAGCCTCCTACCGGGCATAACCCGACTTTATGTTAGAGTCACCATTTAATATACCAGAGAATTGGATCATGCATGCATATAGGGTAGTAGTATTTGGCATTGTTGTTTATTGTTCATTTGGTCATCGATTTGTAATTTCAATGAAGATTTTAGCAACGCCTCCCCTGTCCCGAGGAATATCAGGGAGAGTATAAGAGAATCGCCCAAAAGAGGTCGAGACGATCTCCTAAATGACAGTCATACCCAAGCGGCAATCCCGTACCCAATGATGAGTGGGGAACCCGAGGGTTGGCCCTCTAAGTAATCCATGTCACTCGCAGGGTTACCGATCAGTTGTTACCTTTTTATTTTGAGACCGTGCATGACATTACGGTGTACACATATGGGCCGATGAGGTGGGCCTAGCACGACCGTATTCGGGCAGACTCGTGTGATATCGAGATAATGTATGTCGGGGTATGGCAAATTTGATATTCGAAAACTGAGGGAATGCGGTTAAATCCTGGTTGACACAAATCGAATTCAGCGGGTTATTGACCCAGGACAAGGTCATGCTTTGGCCATAGTGGGATGAATCCCGAGGTCCAGACACAACTTGTCGGGGCGTCATTAATATTCCCATACTCGGGGTCTAGAGGAGGTGAGAGCTCCGGAGCGGATATAGTCATGTACATTACTCTTTATTTATTCTTGTTATTAGTTTAAATGCACGTATGCGTTTCTTTTTTTTCTTGAATTTTTTGTTCTTATTTTATTTATATTATCCCCTTTTCATTACTCATTTATCATTTTTTTGTTATTTATTTATCACTTTTATTACCCTTTTATTTTCCTTTGTTATCATTTATTTGGCCACCATTTGTTTATTATGTTTTTATTTTCTTTGTTTTTGTTTTTTTATCTCTCACTTTTGTCTTTTTATCGTTTCCTCCTTTTTTGTTTAAAATGCATGCAAAGTGTGTGTGTTACGTGTTTTAAGTGTGCACTACGTGAGTGTTTCATGCACGTGTGTGTATGTTTTAAGTTTTGTTTTGTTTTACGCATGAGTGTGTGTGTTTTGTGCATTACGAGTGCATGTTGTGTATTAGATATATCTGGGTGGATTTTTGTACCTGTGTGTGAATTTCAGGTAAATGGATGTGTGCACGTGTTACGTGAAAACGGGGGGGGGGTATGTGTGTGTAACACGTACAGGTGTGTGTGGGCGTCGTCAAAACGGCGGGGAAAAAAAGGTAAAATGGCGCGACGAGTGTGGAAAGGTAAAATTAGGGGTGTCAACGGGTCGATTCGGATCGAATCTTTTATGATCCGAATTCGGATCCGTTAATAATAGATCCGAATATGATCTAAATCTGAAATTATATATTATTTCAAATCCGGATCGGATCCGGATCCGAACTTAAAATTTCAGATTTGGATCATTTTCGGATCTTAATATATACACATTTAATCTGTAATAAGTAAGAGGATCGGAGGATCCGAATTTTCGGATCCAATGGATCATTTTCAGATCCACATAGTCAACACAAATATTACACTGAATCAAAAATCTTTTGGATACTTCAGATCCATTGTCTCATCCAAATGATAAACAGGACAGACTCAGGCTACATATATGAATACTTGATACAGCCTCCACCTTTCGTTGTACATGTGCCTGCATTATTTCTTCCCTCGCAACTTCACACCAAGAGGCAAGAACTCTCTCCAGTTTGGTTGATTTGGAATGGCTTTACTAGACTCATAATCTTGGATCACTTGAGGCTTCTCATTGACCAGCTGGGTCGATTTTCATCTCCATGTAAGATCTCCAGTCAAGTTAAAAAAACATAGAGCCCTAATGAAACAAATGAAATACTTGTGCAAGTTGTGCCTGCGTGAGTTTCTTATCCATTCGTGCTTGCATGATAAACTAACAATGAAAGGAAAAAACAACTAGTGAGAGAAACAGAGAAGAGAAATATTCAAAACCAACAAAAGGAGGGGGCTTTATTGGCGAAGGGAAATAGGAAAGACGAACAGATTAAACCCCCTGATAGCGAAAGGGAAAAATATGCAATAAATGCCAGACCCATGAGAAGGTGGTGCGAAACCCATCAAGAGAACATGCTTTCAACACGCAGCAACTTTTAATAAGCTAGTGGAAACCCATGAAAGGGATAAATCGAGAAATGCTAGAGGATAGGAATGCCCCACCCCTCCAGCAAGAAACCATGAAACTCAAAACAAACATGAGGGACAAATGAACTAGAGTATGGGAAAGAATGGGGAACTATGAACAACAGAGATCAAAAAGATGACAAGCTTTAGCGCATCAGCATGCATAAAACAAAACAGGCAAGAGCCATGACAAAGGAGAAAGGGAGAAAGGCACAAAGAGGAAGGGACAAAGGCAAGTACCCAGATGGAGGAAAGATGGCAGCTTTATGGTGCCCACTGGCTAACGTTTGATCCCTCTCCACCTCAATACCAAAAGTCCGATACGACAACCCCCGGAAAAGGCTAAGTACACGGTGGGAAGATTCCACCAGTAGAAGATGAGCAAGCAGAAGACTCGGGAGCAGGATTCGGATTTCTTCCACAGCTGAAACAAGGCCAGAGGGGAGAAAGATATAGAAATTGTGCGAGGGAGCAGAGAGAAGAAGGGTGATGATGAAATGGTTTTAAGAAAGGAAGCAAGAGATGGATTGCGGGTATGCGGTGCTACTCCATTACCAGAACCCACGAAGGAAAACCAGCTCCAAAAGCTTCTAATCAACAACACCCGCCATTAATCCTCGACATTAGCATGGAATCCATGTGCTGAGACGGTGAGAGCAGAGAGCCGTAGGGAAGAAGATCGCCGTCGGTGATCGCGATCGGGAAGAAGATCGTCGTCGCCGTCGTCGAGAGACCGTCGGGGTGGTCGAGGAGATCGCGATCACCGTCGTCGAGAGACCGCCGCTGCCGCTGGAGAAACCCTAGAAACGGGAGAGGGTGGCGGTCGAGAAGGAGAGAGGCGAGAAGGGGAGAAACCGAGAAGTGAGAAAGCCCTGCCCCGAAAAGAATGCTTTTACGGTGCCCCGAGAACCCGATCCGGCGATTGATATTTCGGATCAAAACATGTCGCCCCGGATTCGTACGGCTTCGTCGCATGTGTTGATCCGAGATCCGATCTGAGTCCGAAAAATGAGTGGATCTCGGATCAAATTTTCGGATCAACCGTATCCGTTGACAGGGTTAGGTAAAATGGAGTGGGGGTTATGACGTCGGATTAGGCTCCCCACCCAGTAAAACGGCGCAATGGGTTTATTTTATTTTACTTTGATCATTTTTATTTTATTATTTTTTTATTATTTTTTTATTATTTTTTATTATTTATTTCATTTTTTGTTATTTATTTATTTACTTTATGTATATGATGTGATTATTGACTTTAAAATTAGTCAATATGTCCTGAAAAAAAATAGCAACATCTCTCTTAGACCCGAAGTATCATGGGAAAAAGCGGAGGCTCACCCACGGGATATCCAGGACAAGCTCTTAATTGTCGGGAGGTCAAACACGGTGACCGACGAACTCGAATGGATAGAGACCCCGAGAACTAATCTACAAGAGGTTATGATAATCCATGAGTTATCGATCACAAGGATACGTTAAGGCGTCACTTAAAAGGCGTAAGAAACGATGTCTTAAAACGGCGTGAACGTGTTCAGTTGAAACGGCGTGGGTTAAATAGGCGTGGGAGCCCGCGCGCCGGATTAGCCCCCTCCATGCCCACACTGGATAAGGGGGTGACAGTGAGGTGAATGGGCCACGTGGGTTCTGTGCATTTATTTATTCAATTTACCTACCCATGCAGGTGAACCAGCGGCGCATACGTGAACATTCTATATATATATATATATATATTTCAAACATTATGATGGCAATCTACACACTCCCTCCCTATTTATTCATGCACACTGTAGAGTCTAGTGGCTGGGTGGTTTTTGGATGCTTTAGTGGCTAGTTAATGCATACACGTGTTATGTATACATTCACCTATATGCATAGGTGAGTGCACTAAAGGCTTGTGTATGGTGAAGTCAGACAACGTGGAAGAGCAGGTGATACGGCATGAGGTGTTAGGGAGGCTCGAAGCGGCGTGAGAGTTGGGTTGAGGGTTAATACGGCGGGGGTTAAACTGACGTGGGAGCCGGCACGTCGGTTTAGGATGTTACGTAGGACAGAGAGCGCACGGTTAGAAGTTTCGGACAAATTAGGAAACAGAGTATCCAAAAAAGAAGACAAATTAATCAACAAAAAGTTATTTACCTCTCTGTGCACATCTGGAGATGACATCTAAGAAAAATAGATGAATCCCTCAGCTTAGACGGGGTTAAAATGCACGGAATGACGGCATAAACATGATCATCTCTTCCACCAGAACAATATTAAGTCGATTTCCCCCTTTTATTAGGTAAATCTAGGGATCACATCTGAAAAATGCGACGAATCTCTGATATTTAGTGGGATTTGGATCACGAAAACATATCGGGAGAAACACCCAAATATATATATAGCCCCGTGGGGCGATTTATTTGACCCATGGATATACCCTGGCCACCGTATGGGCACAGACGGAGAGAGAGGAAGAGAAGGAATAGCAAGCAAATGGAACAAACGGCAGCAATACTTTTCTTGATCTCCAAAAGAAGAAGTTACATGATGAGATATACGCAGACAAGAAACGGGGGCATAGATTTACAGAAGAGGGATAGACAACAAAAAAGAAATTGACGGGGAAGGGGACAATTGTAGCCCACAAGGGGCTTCACACGGCGGGCGAACCCACTTGTACCCACCTTCGAAGACGACCCTGTCTCTCTCTCTCTTCTTCTGCTTCCCTTTCTCTACTTTTGGAGGCTCTCTCCCTCTATCTTTTCTTCTCCCCCAAGTTTCTTTTCGATTTCTTCTCTGATCCTCTCTCTTTTTTTTGGCCGCCTTCCCTCTTTTTATTTTCTCCGAATCGTATGCCTCTTCTTCTATGGGTTTTCTCTTCACAGCCGCGACTTTTTATAGATGGGGAGGAGGGCAAGGCTTAATACGGCGTGAGTTTGGCGCGCCGGATAACCGACCTTAGAGCATTTTTGCGCACCGGTTTGCTATGGCGGGATTAAAGTGTGCCACGCCGGTTTAGGGCCTCCCCATCCTATTTCCAGCATCTTTCGGCACATTTAACTTGTCTAGGCCCATTTTGTGCTTATTTTCTGCTTTTGTGAGGATTAGCTAATTGATGGACTTGTATTTGTTGTCCGAGCTTCTATTTGTTTCTTCGGGGATGATCCGAATATCCTTCCGAGCACTCAGGTCTTACTTTAGCAGTTGTCCTTTTGTAGCCGCACATCTTTTCTTTTCTTCTTTTTCTTTAGTCTCGTCTTTTGTGTTGGCCTGGTTAGGAGGCAATTGAGAGGGGGGTGAATTGATTGCCCACCCTTTTCGACAAATAAAGACTTAATTAAATCAAACCACAAAAATTGTAAGTAAACCTTAGATAAAGCTTGATTAGATGAATGATTGAGAAGCAAGCAAGCCCTCACAACTTCCCAGCGTAGAAATATAATCACTCGGAGAACAACGTATGAACGGACAGTTAATCAAACTCTCGTCTCACCGACTCACACTCATAGTACGAATGGATAGGAAATATCAACAACCACATAAAAAGTAAACCACGGCACAGTGATTTTTAGGTGGTTCAGACGCACCAAGTGCCGTCCTACGTCCACCCCTCTCACCTCGAGAGGATTTCACTAAAACACGTTGCACGACGGCAGTAACCACCACACACGGGCTCGACGGCCCTCGGACGACGACGAGAAGCCCCACACACATGGAGCAAGCTCCGAAAGCGTTTAAGAAGAAAAGGATATGAAAATACAAAGCCCACTTTAAGATTAACAATCTATGCTCCAAGGTAACTAAAAAGATTAATAGACAAGATCTTCCCCTTTGATATTCACGCAACTAGGAGATCAAATGGAAGGGTGCTATAGAATGGAAGCATAAGAGAGAAAGAAGTCGGCCCCCTTGATGAAGTCCGTCCAGGCAAGGAGATGGTGGAGAGCAGCAGCGGCTCCCTTCCAACTTTGAGCTTGGGGACAAAGGATGCAAGCTTGGCGGCGGGTTCTTCCTTACACAGCAGAAGCACCGGTCCTCTTCTCCTTCTTCCTACAAAGATAGAACAAGCTTAGCCCACAAGAACGATTCTTCTACGAATGGGGATCGCAGAATATATATAGCAAGGAGAAGCATTATTCAGGACCACAAAACCCTTCTCAAAAATCCTTTAAAAACACACCCAATAGATGGGAGAAACTCTTAAGGGTTATATGGTAAAACTTTAACTCAATCGGATCTACAAATGGGTCTTTCGAAACCAATCTAAAAAGCATGATCCGAACTACCCAGAAGCCTGCCAACACATAGAAAAACCAATACATAGGCTAAGGTATGTGCAAATTATTCCATGGTCTATGCATATAGGGCCAAAGTCTGTGCACATGATGTAGAGGATATGAACGAGGTCTGTGCAAGGCATTGACAGGGTCGGTGCAAAGATAGGGTCTGTGCAAGGATGGGATCAGTGCAGATTCTCATCAAGGATGGGTCGGTGCAAGTTTTTCGTAGAAGGATGGGTTGGTGCAAACAATGGTGCGTGCACAATGCAAATGCAAGTCGGTGCAAACAATGGTCCGTGCACATACATGCAAGTCGGTGCAAACAATGGACAGGTCTAAGCATATGTATGCACAAGGTCTGTGCATGTGCCCCTAAGGTCCGTGCACATTTTGGAAACCAAGTCTGTGCACATGAGGCAACGTCTAAACACATCAAGAAACAATAGACACAGGTCTGTGCAAGTATTGGCGAGAAAAACATCATCTCCCAGGGGTCGACCCTTGCGATTGCCAGAGAGAAAAACGTGCGGGTTTGAAAAATCAACACCCAGGGGTCGTTGCGCATGGACTTAACAAAATAACATAAAATAAAATATTTAGTGTGAAACACATTCTACTAGGGATTCTTACCGTGGATTTCAAAGATTGAGAAACATTTGACCCTGCATGCTTAAAAACCTCAACATCATGTCAATACACACAAAAATCCTTCATGCATTCTATCAAAGTAAAACCATGTAGAACCTACATATTAAAAGTATGAACTGCAACCATCTGAAAGTTTTAACACTCTAGCTTTATAATCTTTCTCATAGCCATTCAACCAGCAAAACCTTTATAGTAACAAATATTCAGTGCAATTCAACAAAATAGAATGATATGTCTTCGTCAAAACACGCCGGGGCACAACAATCTCCCCCTTTTTGACGAAGATAAAACCCTTTTGAAAAGTCACAAAGATTTGCATGAAAGAACCAACACAACCATCATCACAAGAAACAACCAAGAGATAGATTGAGAAAATGTTGAGAAAATTGTGCAGAACAAATCAAACTCCCCCATTGTCAAAACATGGCAGCTTTCATCAATCCTTAAAATAAACGAAATCAACAGCTCAATATGCAAACTTTATTACTCCCCCTTTTTGTCAGAGTCAAATAGGGGATTATGAGAAGCAGGGAAGCAAAACCGGATATGCACAGTTAACTCAATGGAATGCATATGAAAAGTAAGGAATGAACATTCAAGCACACAGGCATTCATTATTGTATATAGTGTCAAGCATGTTCTATATGAACATGTTAAGAAATATGCTATAGACCGAGAACATGAGTTTCATGAGCAATAGTAAAAGGGCAGTGCTTACAAGAAGTGGTACTGTAAGACTCATGAAATATGACTGATTCAAGATGTACATTCGTACAATCACTCCTTAGATGTATATGTGAAGTAAGAGCAATGAAATCTAAACAGTATGGATTTACAGATTTTCCTAATGAACACACGTAGGAACTTTTCCTCCCTACATTTCCATACAACGTGCTCGACTTTTGGTAGTTTCGTACAACCCCAAGATTATTTTTCATTATTCAACGAAGATGATTAACCTTTTGATACGAGTCATGCCCTTTATTTCAGGGACATTTCCTGGTTACTCGGTATCGTCACTTAAGAGAATGTGGATGAGATATTTTTCAAAGCGAGTTTTCTCCTTTGTTTCAGGGGGGGTTCCCGATTTACTTGATGTCAAATCACACTTATTAAAATTTTTGACGGGGCTGACAGTTTTTTCCTCACAAGTCACGTGATTTCTATGTAGGGGATCTAGAGCCCTAAAATGTGTTTAGTGGAATAAGTGAAATCCTTATTTGTTATAATCATTAAACTCAAACGTGCAAGTGGTGTAAGAGATTGCATAGAATGTGAAGAGGCGAAATCTCGCGCTGGTTCTGAGCGGGTTGGTAATCACCAAGTTAATGAACTGCAAGACAGAGAAACGGGTCAGAGGGGCCAGGGGGATTCCTTGGGGCAAAACCCTCCGACGCTCAAGTCAGTAGAGCAATGGTGGGAGTAACGATAGGGAGGAGAAGGTGAAGGCGCGAGATCCCTCTCCACCAATGGGGTGAAGTGATCCTTGCTCAGGAATTGGGGGTGGATCAATGCCCTTTTGGACTTACCTTTCGCCGGAGGGTATCCCAGGTTTAAATAGTGCACCGCCCTCTGGAGTCCTGCAAGCGGAGAGGTCTCCGGTGGAGGTTACGTCCTCGTCGTGGGCTTTTATGGCCTCATCGTGGGGGCGTTATCCTACGGGGAAGACGGAGCTCCTGGACTTCTTGGCGCCCGGCCCGCTGTGGACTCCAACGGCTGCAATGATCAGCATTTTATCGGTCGTACCGAGCTTAGGGGGGCCGGCCCTATCGGGCGATAGGCCTAGCTTGGTGAGGAGATGGGTCGGACAGACCGGCTAGCGCTTCCCCCCTTCGTGCGGAGGGATAGCTCGTGCGCGGGTCTTCCTGTGACCTGACCGAGGCTCGGGCTCTTCGAGCCTTGGGGCCGCCTAGGAGAGTTATTTCCTCGAGCATTGTTTTATTGGGCTTTTTCGAGTGGGCCCTGTGGGCTGTCACTTGGGCGAGCTTGCCTCGTTGGGCCTTGTTGGGCCTAGTTGGGTCTGGTCTTTGAGTGGGCTGCAGGAATCCCCCTCTCCACTTGTCCCCCTCCTACTCCCGAGCCAAGGAGGCTCGGTTGAGTAGTTTTTCGAGGCTTTGGACCGGCGTGGCTCGGGTGGGTGGAATCCTGTTGGCGTTATGAAGCCACGTGTAGTGGTCGCCTGGGCCTGTAATAATAATGATCCTGACGGATTTGAAATGAAGGGGCCCCCTTTTTCTCAGAGGTTGAAACGGCGCGCCGCCTCCCGCGAGGGTTTATAGGCGTAGGGTGCTGCTCGTTCCTCCCAATCTTTTTAGGGTTTTTGGCCTTTCCTCCATTTCTTTGCTTCTGGGGCTCCTTGATGCGCCGTGAAGATACAGCGGGGGAGCAAGCTCTTGCGGCGGCATTTGAGGAGCTGGCGCGTATAACCGCGGAGGCGATCCGACAGCTTCCTCCTCCACCAGAGTCTTCGGGCCCTAGTGAAGGTTCTTCTTCTAGCTCGATGGCGGATCTGCGCTCGGAAATCGAGCAGGTGAGGCGGGAGCCCGTCCCCAATCGCCGCGAGTTGGGGGAGGCTGATGTGAAGAAACTGGAGCATCAGTTTCGCCTGCCTCTCCGATATAGCTTTGTAGCTGCTGTCCCATACGAGACGAGCTTGGACAGCCGCACGAGCCATATTTGTACTTTTCTCCTGGCGTGGAAGAGCGGATTCTGCCTCCCCTTCGAGCCTTTCGTCTTGAAACTTCTCAATTTTTTCGTGTTGGCGCCTGTTCAGCTGGTGGCCAACTCGTATCTCCTGCTCTCTGCCTTTCGGATCCTCTGCCGCCTGCAGGGGGTTCCCCCGTCGCTGGATCTTTTTCATTATTTCTTCGAGCTGAAGGCACATCCGTCGGCGGGGAAAGGCTTCTATTTTATTCAGGCGCGCAGGAATCGGAGCTGTATTCCGCTGGCGACGAAGGATTCTTCGCACAAAGGGTGGAAGAGGCAGTTTTTCTGGGTGAAGGTGGAAGCAGTGGATGAGTCCTGGAGGTGCCAGGTTATGCCCAACTTCCATCCGAATCTTCCCCCGCGACAGGAGGAGTTCCCCGCCGACGTGGAAGAGTACGCCGCTCGCTTGTTGACAAATCGCCGGTCAACTGAGGAGCTGGTGACGCTGGAGAACGTGGAGCGGTATCTACTTACACAGCTCAAGCCATCAGGTATTATCCTTCGGATCCTTCAGCGGGGTCGGAGGGTCACCTTTTCGCTTCTTAACCGAGTCTTCCTCTTTATTGCAGACATCCGGCGGGAACCTTTGGAAGAGGCCACCGAGGTCATCGATCTCGGGGATGACTCGGCGGCTGATGAGTCTGTCGTTCCCGCGGGTCGTTCCCAAGCCCGAGATAAGGGCAAGGGGGTGGCCTCCGAGGGGTCTTCGTGGCCAAGTGGGGCGAAGCGCAAGGATCCCATGGAGGGAAAATTGCGGGAAGCCGCGAAGGCCAAGAAACGGGCCAAGAAGGCCGGCCATCCTACCGCTGCCGGCGGCGATTCTGGCTCGGCGACGCTCCCCTCTCGGGGGCAAGGTGGGGCCGACCCTTCCGGGCCAGCTCCCCCACCTACCAGGCGAGAGGGGGCCGAAGAGACTATGGGCCCCTCAGAGGGCGGAGATGGGTCGGTTCTCCCCTCCCCGGAGACGGAGGGGACCGGTGCTGAAGCAGCCGGCGTCGAGACCGGGAGACCGGTCGAGGTCAGCGCTGTCTCGGGCGGCGAGGCGCGGGCCGAGACAGATAGGGATTGGGGTTCGCCCGCGAGGGCGTCGCAGCCCCAAGTGCTCGAAGTTCCTGGTGTGGTCGATCCCGTGGCGTCGGTCGAGGTTGGGGGTTCGTCCGGGGAGGCGTCGCAACCCCAACCGACCGCGGCACGCGGGGCGGTCGGCCCCGTCGCTCGGGCCGAACCTTCTGGCGGGGCGTCCGGTGGGGAGCGGATCTCCATGCCGGAGGCTTTGAAAAGGCTCGGTGTTTCGGGCGACCTGTACTGGGTTTGCCGAGAGGTTGCCGCAAAGACGAGGGGGGGAGACAAGCGCCACTTCCCCTCCGGCGTCCTCGACGTCCTCATGGAGGGCGGCCTAGTCATGGCTTGGTCGGCGGCCTTGATGGCGGAGACGTACGCTCGGACGGAGGCGGAGCGATCGAATCTCGCCTGGGCCCTCGGGGGGTGCGAGAGGAAACTGGCCCGCCTCAGCGAGGAGCATGAGGGGCTCCGACGGGAGTTCTCCGTGATCAGGGACTTGGCACGGGCGAGCCGGCTAGAAATCGAGGCGCTGACTGAGCAGTTGGCTAAGGCCCGGGAGTTGCTCGAGAGGAAGGGCAAACTCTTGGAAGAGGAGCGTCTGCGTCACCTCGAGCTGGACGGTCGCTGGGAGCTCGAACGTGCCGAGCTACTGGACCGGGCGGAGGTAGCGGAGCGCCTTCGTTCCGTGGCCGAGGCGGACCGAGTCCGGGCAGAGAGGCGGTCGAGCGAGGCCGAGCGAGGGATGGTCGCGGCAGAGGAATGCCTGGCGGGAGTAGAGGAGCGTGTAGCAGAGGCGGAGCGGGCTCGGGTCGAGCTCGTTGGAAGGACCGAGCTGATCGAGGCGGAGGTGATCGAGCGGTATAGAAGCTCGGACGCTTACTCAGCTGACCTGGAGAGAGCCGCCCTACCATACTACGAGGTAGCGCTTCGCCGGGGCGCCCGAAAGGGGTTTAAGCAGGGTTATCGTCGGGCAGTGGACTACGCCTTCGATCAAGACTCCGGGATCGAGTTCCCTTTGGGCCAGAGCTATGACTCGGATGAGTCGGTTTCTAGCTCCTCTGCGTCGAGTGGGAAAGATCCAGAGGAGTCTCCTCCGGCGGGGTCACCAACTCCGGACGTCTCGGGAGGGCTCGCGATCGAGACAGTTCTCGCACAGGCGAGGTCAGTGCCTGGGTCGGCCGTCACCGAGGGTGCCGGGGGTGACGAGCCTACTTCGCCGCTCCCGAGCTTCAAAGTGGGCCCGAGGCCTGATGTATTTTACCTTATTTTGCCCCTTTCTCATGTTTGTCTCTCTTTCCTCCTTTAGAGAGTTTCCTCTTTATGTGATAATGACTGACTTACTTGTTTGATCGCCATCCTTGCCGTGATTTGGCTGGCGTATCTGAAGTAGTTGAAAAGTGCCGATATGTCCTGCGTGGTTTTCGCATGATGATTTGGTAGGCTTCTGATAGGGCGTCTTTCCGTTCCCTCACGCTTTGAATGCCAGGCCGCTTCGTGACTCCCGCTAGGGCGGGAAACGAGGAGTTGGAGGTGACCATTCAGGGGAGAAATCCTTTGGCGTATTTTTGAGGGGGGAGTCATTTAAGGCACGTAGCCTTCCTTGGCCTATAAGAAGGACCGAAGGGCGCCCCTTCCTCTTTACCGCTTGGGATTTTCTCTAACAGTCTTTCCTCACTCCTTCTTCTTCACTCTGCGTTGTGCCGTTGCATTCAGAGCATGGAGGATCCCTCGGAGGGCGACGCCGCCGCCGACGGGGAGCAGAGAGCTCTTGCTGTCCTGGCTTGTTGGACGGGTCCCACGGTCACCGCGCGGGTTTAAGATGGGTCCGACGGTCGCCGCGCAGATCTGGAGAGGGCTTCGACGTGCGAGGGCACGGCTCTTGCCCTCTCTCAGTTCTGGCGTGGCTTCCAGGCGGGCACCGAGGTGGAGGACGGATGGGGGTATCAGGGACGCCTGCCGCCACTCCCCCTCTGCATGGGGGGGAAGGCGCATCAAGCTCCCTCCTCACCGGAGCCTTCCCCCGCCTGCAGCCTCTTTTCCCTCTTCTGCTCTTCATTTCTTTTACTCTTCGGAGGCTGCTTGCTCTCTGCTCCCTTCCAAGGAGTTGGTAGGTTGGGAAAGAGGAGGTCTTCACGGCGCTCCTTCTCCCTGGCCTCTATCAACTTGGAAGGTGGTTACCCTCTCTGCAGTCCCTCTGTCACCTTTGTCAGGGGTCATCTGAGCCAACTGGATCGGCCCCCTCTTGTCTGAGCCAGTTTCTGCGCGAGGCAGAGTCAGTGGCTGGACGCGAGGAGATCGAGATCGAGTCAACCGAGCGATGACCCCTTGCAGCGGTGTTAGATGTATTTTCCTGCTTTTTGTCATGCAATGTACTGGGCTTTGCCTTTTTGATGTATCAACAGTTTTGAATGAAAAGAAAAGGAATTCGTTTCGTCCATCTTGTTGTACAATTTTAAAAATAGAATTTGCGTAGTGCGACTGCGTTCCATGTCCGAGGAATGGGTTCCCCTTCCATTGTTGCTAGCCTATACGCACCTTTCCCGAGCGTCTCGACCACTCGGTAGGGGCCTTCCCAGTTAGGGGACAGCTTGCCCGCCGCCTCTAGTGGTCGAGAGGCTTCGGCTTTTCTGAGGACGAAGTCTCCCGGTTGGAAGTGTCTGCTTCGGACTCTGGCGTTATAGTATCGAGTGAGGCATCGCTGGTATTCCGTCGCTCGGATGCTGGCAATATCCCAGAGTTCATCGGCTAGGTCGAGGTTCTCGAGTAACTTTTGGTTGTTTTCCTCGAGCGAGTAGCGGATGACTCGGAGAGACGGGTTGGCGATCTCTAATGGAATGACGGCCTCAGTGTCGTACACCAACTGAAAAGGACTTTCACCGATTGCCGTCCTGGGAGTCGTTCGGTGCGACCACAGTACGCTAGGCAATTCCTCGAGCCAACTACCCTTGGCTTTGCCGAGTCTGGTCTTTATGCCTTTCAAGATAGTCTTATTGGCATTTTTGACCAGCCCGTTGGCCTGAGGGTGGGCGACCGAAGTGAAGTGGTTGCAGATGTTTAGGTCAGCGCATCTGTCTCGAAATATCGAGAATCGAATTACCGACCGTTATCGCTCACTATCACTCGGGGGATGCCGAAGCGACAAATGATCGATTTCTAGATGAAACTCCAGACGACTGTCTCGGTGATCCTTGCAGTGGCTTCGGCCTCGATCCATTTAGTGAAGTAGTCGATGGCGACGACAATGAACTTTTTCTGGGGCTGAGCCGTGGGGAGTGGCCCGAGAATGTCGATCCCCCACCGAGCGAAGGGATAAGGCTCGGCGAGGGTGACGAGTTCTGTGGCCGGCTGATGGACCAAGTGGTCGAACCGCTGGCATCGGTCGCATTGTTGAGCATAGGCCGAGCAGTCATGCTGCAGGGTGGGCCACCAGTACCCCTGTCGTAACAGGATCCTGGCCAGTGACCTTGCCCCTGAGTGCGCTCCGCACAGGCCTTCATGAACCTCTTGGATGGCTCGGCTGGCTTCGTCGGGGCCGAGGCACTTCAGGAGAGGGCCGGCGAAAGACCTTCGGTAGAGTGTGTCGTCCAGGAAGACGAAGCGCTGGGCTTGGTACTTCATTCGGCGTGCTTCCCGAGGGTCGGAGGGCTCTTGGGAGTCTCGGAGCCAAGACAGGTAGGGGGTGCGCCATTCGCTCGGGACGGCCGAGTCAACAGCGAGGAGCTCCGAGTCAATGCTCGGGCGCTCTAGCTCTTCGAGGAGGACTGATCGGGTACCTTCTGGGTCTAGGGAGGAGGCCAACCGAGAGAGGGCGTCCGCTCGGGAGTTTTCTTCCCGGGCTATTCGGACTACCTCGAATCCCTCGAATTGTTGGGCCAAGCTCTTGACCAGCTGGAGGTATTTGATCATGGGTGCCTCTCGAGCTTCGTACTCGCCGTTGACCTGGCTTGCGACCAGCTGAGAGTCGGTGTGGATCCTGACTCGCTCAGCCCCCAACCGCCGGGCCATGCGTGCTCCTGATATAAGGGCCTCGTACTCGGAAGCGTTGTTGGACGCCTGAAAGTTGAATTTCAAGGCCTACTGCAGCTCCACTCCTTCGGGGGATCTTAGGAGGATCCCAGCACCGCTACCAACCGAGTTGGAAGACCCGTCGACGTATAGTTCCCAGGTTGGCCCGGGCATGGTCAGTAGTCTTCCTTCGGTCGGGATGGTGCTTTTGGCGATGAAGTCGGCGAGCGCTTGACCTTTTATAGCTGAGCGCGGGTGATACGAGATGTCGTAGGCCCCAAGCATAATGGCCCATTTGACGAGTCGCCCCGAGGCCTCGGGGTGGGCCAAAATCTTCTTCAATGGCTCGCCGGTTAGCACGGTGATGGGGTGCCCCTGGAAGTAGGGTCGGAGGCATTTCGCGGAGGTGACCAGCGCTAGCACGAGCTTCTCGGTTGCGGGGTACCTCCTCTCGGCCTCGTTGAGCACCTTGCTGGTGTAGTAGACTGGTCTTTCGATTCCCGAGTCATTTCTGACTAGGACCGAGCTGACCGTCGATGACGTCGCCGAGAGATAGAGTAGCAAGACTTCGCCCGGCACGGGCTTGGAGAGCACCGGGGGCGAAGCCAGGAACTCCTTGAGCTCAGCGAACGCTTTCTGGCATTCCTCATCCCGTGCGAACGTAGTAGATGCCAACTTGGGCCCCCTCAACAGTTTAAAGAAGGGCAAGCATCGTTCGGCCGCACGGGTAAAGAAACGGCTGAGAGCGGCGACACGCCCTGTCAGACGCTGGACGTCCTTAATGCAGGCGGGCGGGCACATGTCCAGGATGGCCTGGACCTTGTCGGGGTTGGCTTCGATCCCACGCTGAGTGACCAGGAAACCCAGGAACTTCCCGGATCTTACTCCGAAGGTGCACTTGGCAGGATTGAGCTTCATGTTGTACTTCAGGAGGACGCCGAAGGTTTCAGCGAGGTCGGTGAAGTGGTCCTGGGCCTTGGGGGTCTTGACGAGCATGTCATCAATGTAGGCCTCGACGTTCCGACCTAGCTGCTCCTCAAACATGTGATTGACCAGTCTTTGGTACGTGGCTCCGGCGTTCTTCAACCCGAAAGGCATCAGGGTATAGCAGTACACGCCGTAGTCGGTGATGAAGGCGGTCTTCTCGACGTCTTCAGAATTCATTCTGATCTGATGGTAACCCGAATAGGCGTCCAGGAAGCTGAGCATCTCGTTGCCCGATGTCGAGTCGACCAGTTGGTCGATGCTGGGCAAGGGATAGCAGTCCTTAGGGGTCACCTTATTCAAGTCGGTGAAGTCCACGCACATCCGCCACTTGCCGGAAGCCTTTGGTACCAGGACGACATTGGCTAGCCACGTCGGGTACAGGATCGGTCTAAAAAGACCAGTCTCTTCCCCCTTGGTGACCTGCGCCTTGATCTTTTCTGCGCTCGGCAGTGAACCGAGCCAGGTGCCCCAGGCGGATGAGGCGCTCGATTTCGTCTTGGAGCTGCTGGCAATCACCGTGATGCCCATGATCGCCGTGGAATAGACAATGCCTGTCTCGCTTGCGGTTTTTCGACCTCATCGGCTCGGGCCGATGGAGAAGTCCCGAGTCTTTGACGTCTTCATAGATTTCATAGACCGGTGTGGTTAATGGGGTGTACCGCTCGTACTTCCACTTGCGTTCTCCATCTCGGTCTCGCTTCTTTCCCGAGCTAGGATTTGGCTCGGGGCCCCGCTTCTTGTCCCCCTCCCGACCCGAGCCGGTTGCGTCTCGGCAAGCGCTGAGTACTTCTTCGCACTCGGCGTGGCGCAGAGCCAGAGTCACTAGCTCGACAAGGGTCGAGGGAGGGTGGAGGATAAGTTCATGGCGGAGGTTCTCGTCTCGGGTACCCCCGGTCAGTGCAGTTGTGGCTGAGGCCACATCCAGGCGGGGGATTCGGAGGGCTTCCGATTTAAATCGGTGGACGTAAGCCCGGAGCCTTTCCCCTTGCGCCTGTTTGAGGGCCAAGAGCCGCGCTACCGACCTTGGGGGGGGCACTTCCGGCGAAGCTCTCCTTGAAGACTCCCCCGCCTTCCTTTCCTCGGCGCGGAGGAGGCCTCTTGCTCCAGAGGTGGAGCTTGCGAGGGTCGTCCGACCCTGTTACGGATGAGCTGCTGGCCGCGGAGGGTGAAGCGGCCCCCAGTTGTGTGCTGGGACGTACTCCTATGGGGGGGGGCTTCCCTGACGGGGCACGGGACCTTGCATCCCTGGCCGCCTGGGTCTTCATGAGTTCCACGAGGACATCCAGTTTGGCGTTGAGGGCCTGGAAGGCTTCGGCACCACCATAGGGGGGTATCCCCACCCCGTGGGGGGGGGGGTGGTGGTGGTCCGTCGGCGGGGATGCTGGCGTTGGAGGGAGGGTTCTGTGAGGCCCTGGGAGGGCCATCCCCTGCTGCTACCATGGCCTTACCCCTTTCGCCGGCGGACCTCCTCCCTGAGCTTCTTCTCACCATGTTGGCTCTTCGTGCGTTTCCCACAGACGGCGCCAGATGAAGAGACGAAATCTCGCGCTGGTTCCTGAGCGGGCTGGTAATCACCAAGTTAATGAACTGCAAGATAGGGAAATGGGTCAGAGGGCCCAGGGGGATTCCCTGGGGCAAAACCCTCCGACGCTCAAGTCAGTAGAGCAATAGTGGGAGCAGCGATAGGGAGGAGAAGGTGAAGGCGCGAGATCCCTCTCCACCAATGGGGTGAAGTGATCCTTGCTCAGGAATTGGGGGTGGATCAATGCCCTTTTGGACTTACCTTTCGCCAGAGGGTATCCCAGGTTTAAATAGTGCGCCGCCCTCTGGAGTCCTGCAAGAGGAGAGGTCTCCGGTGGAGGTTACGTCCTCGTCATGAGCTTTTATGGCCTCATCGTGGGGGCGTTATCCTCGCGGGGAAGACGGAGCTCCTGGACTTCTTGGCGCCCGGCCCGCTGTGGACTCTAACGGCTGCAATGATGAGCATTTTATCGGTCGTACCGAGCTTAGGGGGGCCGGCCCTATCGGGCGATAGGCCTAGCTCGGTGAGGAGATGGGTCGGACAGACCGGCTAGCGCTTCCCCCCTTCGTGCGGAGGGATAGCTCGTGCGCGGGTCTTCCTGTGACCTGACCGAGGCTCGGGCTGTCCGAGCCTTGGGGCCGCCTAGGAGAGTTGTTTCCTCAAGCGTTGTTTTATTGGGCTTTTCCGAGTGGGCCCTGTGGGCTGTCACTTGGGCGAGCTTGCCTCGTTGGGCCTTGTTGGGCCTAGTTGGGTCTGCTCTTTGAGTGGGCTGCAGAATCCCCCTCTCCAGAATGTAAGAGATGAATTAGCCTATTCATTGTGATGTCTCCCCCTAAGTGTATGAACTGTTATAACTTAAACCTCCCCCTTAATATGTGCCATGTAAAAACATGTCCTAATCAGAGCATTTTTATTTAGCAAGGGTGTAAGGTCATAGAGATATCAAGACAGAAAGGTGTGTAATCTATATACACTTAAGAACGTATCAAAATGGTAGTATCAAGCAGATTGATTACCGGTACGTGGCGGAGAACGTAGGTCCGAAGACCAAGCTCACGCATAGGGAAAGCTTCCAGCTGGACTTGTTCCAACCTTCGACAATCGACATTTGATATACCGGTGAATCATGGCATTCATGCACACGAATATGAAGTATATGCATTTATGTACATGCAGATGCTAAAAGATAAAGCAGTATGAACAATTTCTTTATGAAAAGGTGAAAAGTGTGTATGTATAATTCAGCTCAAAAGATTTAAGTATCTAACCTGCACACTCCTAATTCTCTCCTAAGAAAGCAGAACTGGTCAGAATTTAAAGGTTTAGTAAAGATATCTGCAAGTTGGTTTTTTGTATCAACAAAAATAAGCTCAAAATCACCTTTGTTTATATGATCTCGTATGAAATGATGTCTAACTTCTATGTGTTTGGTGCGAGAATGTTGGACAGGGTTTTTGGACAGATTTATTGCTGACGTATTGTCACACATTATGGGAGTGCTTTTCAAACAAAAACCAAAATCAAGCAATTGATGTTGGATCCGTAGCACCTGAGCCGCACAACTACCGGCAGCCACGTATTCGGCTTCGGCAGTTGATAAAGCCACACAATGTTATTTCTTTGAGACCCATGAGACCATGCAGCCTCCTAGAAACTGACAGTGACCGCTTGTGCTTTTACGATCCATTTTACATCCAGCATAATCAGAGTCAGTGAAAGCATGTAAATCAAATGAATTATTCTTTGGATACCACAAACCAAGGTCAGGTGTACTATTCAAATACTTGAAAATCCTTTTCACAGCCAACAAATGAGAATCCCTGGGACAAGATTGATATCTTGCACAGAGACATACACTTTTTCTTCTTCCATTTTCTGCGAGGTGGACATAGGTGTTGCAAAGGGTTTGGCAGTCTCAAGTGAGAATTTTTTCATGATTTCTTGTGTGTACTTATTCTGGTTGATGAAGATACCATGGTGCGGACACCCGAGCACATGCGAGACACGAGCCGGCGAGCCACCGGTACCGCACGAGGAGCACGACTCGAGCCGCCTCAGCATCCCTACGGCTCGGAGACAGTCTGGAGGTTTCCCACTTAGTCATAGCATTTATCATATTTTTTGGGGATTTTTATTTGTGTGTAATGTATTTTATTTTCTTTCGTCAGTGTGTAATTTAGATAGTTCGAGGGGCTTATTTGCAAAGTGGGACCCCAGGGCCCCACGGGACCCCCAGGGCCCCTCCCATTGATCCACCTCAGCCCATGGGCCCCATGTGGGGTCAGTCAACATGTCAAATGGAGGCATCTAGAAGTTTGAATGGTAAAAGGCACATGGGAGACAAGTGGACTTCAAAGTCCAAGGTGGCTAGCTACCATGTCTCCCCTTGCCACCAAAGTCAATAGGGCGCCCCCTTCCCCTTATTTTTTATTTTAATTTTTGTGGAATGGTCACATGCCATCCCAGCCCTCCATCTCACACCCCTAGATCCAACGGTGGAGGATGGATTAGATGGGTGACCTATATATGCTTGTATTTTCCCATTTTCATGAATTAATGCCATAAGAATTGTGAAATTTGTTGGAGCATGGCCTAGGCCGCCCCCTTCTCCTCTCCCTCTTCCCCTTGAAGCTGTGAAGGCTTCCTTCAGGTGGTGAGACTCCACCCTATCAGTTCCGGTCGCCGCCGCCGCCGCCACGAGCTGCCACCGCACCGCCATCGCCATCAACGGAGTTCTACCTGTGCAGTACCACAGCAGCTTGCTCGAAATTCACAGGTCTTCCCCGAGCTCATTTGGCTACCAAATTTGGAGGAGTTATTCCTGGGATGTTCCTCTCCACCCACAAAAATCAGGCCAGCATTCAGATCACGTTTTCTAATTTTTGAATTTCATCCACTCTTTCATTTCGGTTCTGCCAGAACTCTGTCCAGGTTCACCTCCATCCTGAGTTTCATGTCTTAGATCCCCTTTTTGATTTCTGTTGGTTCGCCCAATTTTACTGGGGGTTCCATCTATCCGCCCTTCATCCACAATTTTTCTCAATATTTGATTCGCCCATCTCATATTTTATAAAAATCATTCTCAGACCCATCTATAGTTCTGTCCACCTGTTCCCAGATCCGACCACCAGTCACCCCAAAACTCATAACAAATCGCCGCGACCTCCAAATCAAATTCTAAAAATAGTCACAGTTCCGTGGTGGGATTCCCTACAACTCCTAAGAAGAGCTCAAGAGCTGAATCGGTGGTTTACTAGGCGGTCAACGGTGGTTCTCAGACAAGTGCCCTGCAGATTTGAGATTTCGGTTACTGTACAACAGGGATTTGTAAATTCATTAAAGTTCTGATCCGACCAGATCCAGCAGATCTCTCTGGGTCTAGATTGAAGCATTTGAAGAGAGCTTTCCAACGATGGCTCATGCGTCCCGATCCGATGTCAGGATTGATCACAGCGGCCGTTTTCGTCGGAGCGCGCGCTGGAAAACAGAAATCAAAATCCGTGGGCAGCTAGTTCATCAATTGGGAATCGGGGCCGATCGACCCCCGATCGGTGTTCCCGGCCGACCGCCGTCCGTGGAGGCGCGCCACCAGGGGTCCCCATCACAGTGGGTCCCACCCCCGCAGATCCGGAGGACAGCGCCGCCCGTGGGCCCCGCGGGCCCGTAGAAGTCGCCGTTCGGAAAGCACGAAAATGCGGAGTTCGGCACCGCCGGGCGACATCAAGATGCTGCCCATCAACCCGAGTTGGGTGATTCCCGGATCCCACATGTGACCTTTTACCTCCCTGCGTGGAGTGGGTCGACTTAATGTATTGCTGTAATCATTGTTAACCGGGAGTCCGTGATTCGGCCGGGGTTGTCTTCGCCACGCCGGGTGCGTGGAGGTAATGGTTCGAACCTCTTGGCGTTCATTTGCTTAGCTAGTATATGGTCTTTGCCATTGTCGAGAGTGTAGGTACTATCCCGTGTCTCCATGTCACCGCTGTGAGAGTGAGAGTGACCCGTCCCGCGACTCGATCCGAGTCCGGAAGTTGAGTCGGACTACCCTTGACCTCCGCCGGTTCCTTAACCGCGCACGGTCCGCGCTTTCCCTCGCTTGGGACGACGAGTGAGCTTCCTCTTCTGTTAGCGACGTTTCGCCACTAGGAGCTCGTAGTGTCGGGCTTAGTGTCTCCCTGGTGTGTGTTGCTGGTCGTGTCTTCATCTAGAGTCCGAGGGTGGCACCATATAGTGTCGTCTCCCGTGTCCGTCCCGCATCAGTTTGGTATCAGAGCCAGGTGGAGTCTAGGGTAGTCATTGCATAAGTCTTGCATGCATCATGGTCTAAGTCAAGTCTAGGATCATCATTAATTTCAAAACAAAAAAAAAGAGTGTTTTAAAATTACGTTTCATCCCGATAATTCGGTATCTTAAAAGGTGTTGTCCGAACGTTAGGCTACGCCTATCGGGAAGGCCGCACACTTGCGCGAGTGATCTTCGGATCGATTAACTCCGCCATGTACCGGATATTGGTTTAGGTCTAGGTGCATTAGTCTGTGTTTGCATTAGTTAGTGCATTCCAACCTTGCATAGCCGGTCTAGTGTAGTGTCCAAGTGTCGGCATGTCCAACATATAGTTCCCCCCCCCCCCCAATTTCCCATGGATTCCCAATCACCCGGGCAATATGGCCGTTGGTCCACCCATGGGCTTGGCAACCACCCACTCCACTTCCGTAGGCCCGAAGCCTCGGATTTTTATGGCTCCAATGGCCCGGGCGACTACCTCAAGTGGGAGGCCGCCATGGACACATACTTTGATTGTTATACTATGTCCGAGGCAATGCAATTCTCTTTCGCTAAAGAGCGGCTTCTTCATGAGGCTGCCAAAAAGTGGGATTACATCGAAAGAATGAGAGAGGTTAGGGGGCAATGGCCCATCGAGTCATGGTGGGACAAGAAGAGAGAGCTTAGGAAGGTCTACGTGCTCCAACCGGTCACCTCCAACCGGCCCCACCAAATCACTTCCAACCAAGTGAGTCCTAGTCGGAGGCAAAGAGCCCCACACGTAGATGAGCCAAGACCCACTCCTAAGACAGTTGACTACGGGCGAGTCCACCATGATATCCCTATTCCAACCCACTCCGTTGCCGAACTTATGCAAATGATTTTGGACCGATTGGATGGGGTGGATAGGACACGTACTCCTAGTGATGTACTCCAACCCGAGCCTAAGGAGGTCATCGCCGGTAGTCTTAACCCGGCCCCATCAATGGAGTCCCCAAGCCCTCTCCCCATCATAGTGGATCCTCTTCTCCCACCCACGAGAGCCCCATTGCCTACACCCCCTGTCCGTCAGGAGGATAAGGGTAGGGACCCACTTATCAGGGAGCGTAGTGGGTCACGACAGCAGTGTTATCGCTGCCAGGGGTTCGGCCACTACGCCGGACAATGTTCCACTCGGACATCTCTAGCCATAAGGGACAAAAGGGTTGGAGAAGCCCCACTCTCCGATCTTTATTCTAAGCCACCTCAGCCCGAGCCACCCGTGTTTCTAACGGGTATGCTTGTCATAGCCGAGCCGCTTCTTAGCTGGCTCAAGAAGGGCTTGGTCCCACTTCCCTTCCCATCTATGGACCCTATCCTACCTCTGGTGCCAATCAATTCATTTCATACCACTTTCCGGTCTAGTCACTATGTGGATACATTGGATGACCTTCTTAAAGGGTTAGACCGGCAGTGGACATTTACGCACTTGTTGGCTCCAGGCTTCGACTGACCCACAGGTCGTAGTTTCACTCATCCCGCATTAGGGTCCATCACCTCCGTGTACACCGTGGGTCATGTTACCACGGAGGTTCTTCTACTCCTCCCTATTCCGGCCGAGTCTGACTTCATTCCCCTTTGCCCAAGGGAGGAATCTTACTTTCTACCTATGACTGTCGTCCCATCTCTCACAATGAATGAAGGTGATCATTTACACCTCCAAGATTTCCAAATGTGGGACAGTGATTTGTGGAAGCCTAGTCCGAGGGGTCATACCTTCTTTGATCCCTTCGACCCATTCTCTTGTGGACCCCGTGACCACCATATTTACTCCACCTTTTCGAGAGAGTCCACCATCATACCCCCACCGTCTCATCTCCCTTCATGGATGAAGGAGATCAACAACACCTTCTAGACTTCCACACATGGGATCTTGAGATGAGGGAATCCATATCGAGGGGTCACACATTCTTTGATCCCTTCGATCCCTTTCTTAGTGGGCCCCTTGGTCCACAATCTCCATTCCACTTCTTTAGGGGAGGTCACATTTATACCCCTCCCCCATGGACCTGGCCATCGGCACCCACCGAGTCCGTTCACGGGCGAGAGACACCCGACCCTCCTGTTCCACCCAAACCTCCCAAATCCAAAGGACCATCTTATGGTTGTACCGACATTCAGTCACACTTAGGGTATGCATGGCACACCTTCGGATGTCCTGGACCACCTTGCATATGATTGGGTCGAACTAACATTAGGTTTGTTTAGGGTTGTGTGTGCATCCGTGTGTTTTTATTTTGCTAAGCATTTTAGGAGTGCATAGTGAGTCTACCGAGTCTAGTGCTAGGCATGTTAGGAGTCTGCATGAGTGAGGCCAGCAATGCACGTTACAAAGAGCTAGCCGATGCCCATCGACACCACCGAGAGTTCCAAGAGGGCGAATATGTCATGATCAGGGTAAGACCTGAACGGTTTCCCTCTGGAACCGTTAAGAAGTTGCAAGCTCACGGAGCCGGTCCCTTTTGAGTGTTGAAACACGTTGGATCCAATGCGTATGTTGTGGACCTGCCCGAGGAATATGGTATAAGCTCTACCTTCAATGTATCAGATCTTGTTGCATATAGGGACCCAGCGGTGATCCCTAGTGATCCTTTTGAACCATCTCCTCCCCTTGAGAGTGATCCCCCACCTGAGTGTCCACTTCCACCTCCAACCCCCTTTTCACGGCAGCATGAGCATATAGATCGTATACTGGACGAGCAAGTGACAGTTACCAGGAGTGGATCTTACCCGCGCTACCTAGTGCGATGGAGAGGACGGCCCGCTACTGAGGACACATGGGTCACACATGGTGAGTTGCAGCGGATTCATCCGGACCTTTTGGAGCGATACAGGAGCGATGCAGACCCTTACTCGACAGGGTCGAGTTTCTCCCACCCGGGGAGAATTGGTGCGGACACCCGAGCGCATGCGAGACACGAGCCGGCGAGCCACCGGTACCGCACGAGGAGCATGACTCGAGCCGCCTCAGCATCCCTATGGCTCGGAGACAGTCTGGAGGTTCCCCACTGAGTCATATCATTTATCATATTTTTTAGGGATTTTTATTTGTGTGTAATGATTTTATTTTCTTTCGTCAGCGTGTAATTTAGATAGTTCGAGGGGCTTATTTACAAAGTGGGACCCCTGGGCCCCACGGGACCCCCCAGGGCCCCTCCCATTGATCCACCTCAGCCCATGGGCCCCATGTGGGGTCAGTCAACATGTCAAATGGAGGCATCTAGAAGTTTGAATGGTAAAAGGCACATGGGAGACAAGTGGACTTCAAAGTCCAAGGTGGCTAGCTACCATGTCTCCCCTTGCCACCAAAGTCAATAGGGCGCCCCCTTCCCCTTATTTTTTATTTTAATTTTTGTGGAATGGTCACATGCCATCCCAGCCCTCCATCTCACACCCCTAGATCCAACGGTGGAGGATGGATTAGATGGGTGACCTATATATGCTTGTACTTTCCCATTTTCATGAATTAATGCCATAAGAATTGTGAAATTTGTTGGAGCATGGCCTAGGCCGCCCCCTTCTCCTCTCCCTCTTCCCCTTGAAGCTGTGAAGGCTTCCTTCAGGTGGTGAGACTCCACCCTATCAGTTCCGGTCGCCGCCGCCGCCGCCACGAGCCGCCACCGCACCGCCATCGCCATCAACGGAGTTCTGCCTGCGCAGTACCACAGCAGCTTGCTCGAAATTCACAGGTCTTCCCCGAGCTCATTTGGCTACCAAATTTGGAGGAGTTGTTCCTGGGATGTTCCTCTCCACCCACAAAAATCAGGCCAGCATTCCGATCACGTTTTCTAATTTTTGATTTTCGTCCATTCTTTCATTTCGGTTCTGCCAGAACTCTGTCCAGGTTCACCTCCGTCATGAGTTTCATGTCTTAGATCCCCTTTTTGATTTCTGTTGGTTCGCCCAATTTTACTGGGGGTTCCATCCATCCACCCCTTCATCCACAATTTTTCTCAATTTTTGATTCGCCCAGCTCATATTTTATAAAAATCGTTCTCAGACCCATCTATAGTTCTGTCCACCTGTTCCCAGATCCAATGACTAGTCACCCCAAAAATCATAACAAATCGCAGCCACCTCCAACTCACATTATAAAACTAGTCCCAGTTCCATGGTTTGATTCCCTACAACTCCTAAGAAGAGCTCAAGAGCTGAATCGGAGGTTTACTAGGCAGTCAGTAGTGGTTCTCAGACAAGTGCCCTGCAGATCTGAGATTTCGGTTACTGTACAATAGGAATTTGTAAATTCATTAAAGTTCTGATCTGACCAGATCCAGCAGATCTCTCTGGGTCTAGATTGAAGCATTTGAAGAGAGCTTTCCAACGATAGCTCATGCGTCCCGATCCGACGTCGGGATTGATCGCATCATCCGTTTTTGCCGGAGCGCGCACCGGAAAACAGAAATCAAAATCCGTGGGCAGCTAGTTCATCAATTGGGAATCGGGGCCGATCGACCCCCGATCGGTGTTCCCGGCCGACCGCCGTCCGTGGAGGCACGCCACCAGGGGTCCCCATCACAGTGGGTCCCACCCCCGCAGATCCGGAGGACAGCGCCGCCCGTGGGCCCCGCGGGCCCGTAGAAGCCGCCGTTCGGAAAGCACGAAAACGCGGAGTTCGGCACCGCCGGGCGACATCAAGATGCTGCCCGTCAACCCGAGTTGCGTGATTCCCGGACCCCACATGTGACCTTTTACCTCCCTGCGTGGAGTGGGTCGACTTAGTGTATTAATGTAATAATTGTTAACCGGGAGTCCGTGATTCGGCCGGGGTTGTCTTCGCCACGCCGGGTGCGTGGAGGTAATGGTCCGAACCTCTTGGCGTTCATTTGCTTAGCTAGTATATGGTCTTTTGCCGCTGCCGAGAGTGTAGGTACTAGCCCGTGTATCCATGTCACCGTTGTGAGAGTGAGAGTGACCCGTCCCGCGACTCGATCTGAGTCCGGAAGTTGAGTCGGACTACCCTTGACCTCCGCCGGTTCCTTAACCACGCACGGTCCGCGCTTTCCCTCGCTTGGGACGACGAGTGAGCTTTCACTTCTGTTAGCGACGTTTCGCCACTAGGAGCTCGTAGTGTCGGGCTTAGTGTCTCCCTGGTGTGTGTTGCTGGTCGTATCTTCATCTAGAGTCCGAGGGTGGCACCATATAGTGTCGTCTCCCGTGTCCGTCCCGCATCATACCATCATCGAGTTGTTTTATTTGCAATCCCAAGAAGAAGTTGAGCTCTCCCATCAAGCTCATCTCGAACTCTCCCTGCATGAGTTGAGAAAATTCATCATTCATCTTCAAATTAGAGACTCAAAAAATTATGTCATTTACATAAACTTGAACAATCAAAGAATGTTCATCACAGGTTTTTGTAAACAACGTCTGATCTATATTATCTCGTTTGAAGCCATTATCAATAAGAAATGAACTTAAATGATCATACCATGCCCGGGGAGCCTGTTTTAAACAATACAGTGCCTTATCCAATCTGTACACGTGGTCTGGAAATATTTCATCCTCGAAGCCCGGTGGTTGTTCCACGTACACTTCTTCCTTGATAATCCCGTTGAGGAAGGCACTCTTCACGTCCATTTGAAATAGCTTGATGTTCCTGTGACAAGCATTAGCAAGTAAGATTCTAACGGCTTCTAATCTAGTCACAAGAGTGAAAGATTCATCAAAATCAATACCAAATTCTTGAGAGTAGCCATTGGCTACTAACCTTACCTTATTCCTCACAACCACCCCATCTTCACTAAGTTTGTTTAGGAAAACCCACTTAGTTTCGATTATAGGATGGTTATCAGGTCGGGGCACGAGGAACCGCTCCCGATTCCTTTGGAATTGGTGTAGTTCTTCTTGCATGGCGAGAACCCAAGAATTGTCATTCAAAGCATCATCTAAAGACTTAGGCTCAATGCTAGAAAGTAAAGCTAAGTTATCATGAATTTCAACTTCCCTCATTGAAGCCCGCGTTCGAATCCCTTCATCCACACCACCGATCACATTCTCCAATGGATGGTCCTTGTGCGTGGTCCATTGGTGTGGAATGTTCGGATGTTGCTCTTGTTCCGCTTCCTCTTCTTGTTCCTTTTCTTTCTCTTGATTTGCTGCCTCACCTTGTTTGCTTGACTCTCCCTTTTCAATCTCATTCTCACATGTGACAATAAAATGATCATTATCATTCGACTTCCTCATGGTATACTCATCAACAACAACATGTGGACTTTCCTCGACAGCAAGTGTTCTAGTGTTATAAACACGGTAAGCTCTAGATGATAGAGAGTACCCGAGGAAAATCCCTTTATCACTCTTCGCATCAAATTTTTCAAGATTGTCTTTACCATTGTTCAAAATGTAACATATAGAACCGAATGGCTTAAAATGTGATATGTTGGGTTTCTTACCTTTGTATAGCTCGTAAGGGGTTTTCTTAAGGATCGGTCTTACCATTGCTCGATTTGTGATGTAGCAGGCAGTGTTCACTGCCTCTGACCATAAGTACCGTGAAAGACCATTCTCTACAAGCATGGTACGCGCCATCTCCATGAGCATCCTATGTTTCCTCTCGACCACTTCATTTTGTTGCGGGGTTCTAGGTGATGAGAATTGATGTTCATACCCCTGCTTCCTGTAAAATTCATCAAACTCATGATTTTCAAATTCTCTTATGTGGTCACTTTGAATTTTCTGAATTGAGTAACCGTTATCATTCTGAACTCTAGCACAAAAATCAATGAATTCATTACAAGCATCACTCTTGTTGGCTAGAAATAAAATCCGTGCACATCGCGAGAAATCATCGACAATCACGAAGTCATAAAGCTTCCCTCCAAGACTACGAGTCCTGGTGGGACCAAACAAATCCAGATGCAACAATTGAAGGGATTTTTCTGTTGAAACAATATTTTTGCATTTAAAGGAAGTTGTGGTTTGTTTTCCTTTATTACATGCTTCACAAATTTTTGAAGATTCAAAATTTAAACTAGGAAGACCTCTAACTAAACCATGACGATTCAGCTTCCTAATGACATTAAGACTGGCATGCCCAAGACGGCGATGCTACAACCAAACATCTTCAACTTTGTTAGCAACTAAACACAATTTTTCAGAAGCAATTTCATCAAAGTCAACCTGGTAAGTGTTGTTACTCCTCACTCCTATGAATTTGATTTCATGTGAGTTAGCATCGACAATGGTGCAGTGAGAAGACTCAAATATAACCTTGTGACCCTTGTCACATAGTTGACTTATACTAAGCAAGTTATTGCGAAGACCTCTAACAAGTGAAACATCTTCAATACAATGGTTGAGATCCTTACCAATTGATGCGGGATGGACCACGGACTCGACTCCAATTGGATATGCGATCCTCGGACTCTAGGTGAGCTCATGATTGTCCCTTAGCGAGGGAAGCGTAGGACGTGCACGGTTGAGAAACCGACAAGAGCTAGGGTGGTCGGCTCTCTCTCGTGCCCGGATCGAGTCACGGGACGATCACTCTCTCTCTCGTAGCAGTGATGATACAACAATATATATATCGAGCTAACGGCCCTACAACATGCTCTCTAGCAGCGGCATAAGAGATATATATGAATAGAGTAAATGCCGAGTAGGGGAGCGAATACGATACCTCCACGCTCTCGGCGTGGGGAAGACGGACCCAGCCGAAGTCGTACTCTCGGACAGTTACTACACAACAATTACAGAAGTGAATATTTTTGCCCACTCCACACAGGGAGGTAAAGGGCTACACAAGTGGGTCCGGGAGGACAGATTCTGAGTTGACGGGCGGCTTCTCGCGTAGATTCGGCAGCACACGAACTCGTGACTGTGGGGCCCGCGTGCTGGCCGGAGGGGCCGTATGGGACCCGGTGGCACCGCTGTAGTGGGGGACGCCCATAGGAGCGCTCCCTGGGGTGGCGGCGCGCTGGAACGCCGGTCGGAGGCCGGGCGGCTCCGATCAACACCCGCCGGAATGACCGGCCACGGATCTGCGGTTGCTGTTTTCAGGCGCACGACCTGACAAAATCGCTCTCTGCGACCAATCCCGATGGCGGATCAATGATCAGGAGGTACCGTTGGAAAGCTCTCTCGAAATCCTTCAAGATAGGACTGGAGTGAGAAGCTGGATCTTCACGTATTTAGGCCTTAACTATTTTTGAATTTGCTGTTGTACAGTACCCAAACTCTCAGAACAGCAGGGAACTTTCCTGAGAGTTTCCTTTGACCGCGAGGTAGACGTCCGATTCAGCTCCTGAGCTCTTCATCAACGTTTTAGATATTTGAACAAGGAAAACGACAATAATTATTTTGGAAGGATTGGTTGAGGCTACGATTTTCTATGAATTTTACACTAACTAGTGGTCGGATCTGGAAATAGGCTGACAGAACTGTAGATGGATCAGACAGGGAATTTCTAAAATAAAGGAAATGAGCTTTAGAAATTCCACGAAACATTGGAGGTGGAGAGGATGGTGGACAAAACTCCCAGTAAATTTGGGAGCTCCTGAAAAAATCAAAATGAGGTCCGAAGACTAGAAACTCAGGAAGGAAGGGGATTTGGACAGAAAGCAGCCAGATCTGAAATGAAATGGAGAACAAAAATGGAAAATTGATTTCGGGATCTAGAGACCAAACCAATTTTTGTGAGAGCTGGAGGGGACCTCTGAAACACGCCCTCAAAATCCTAGCTCAAAAGGATGTCGTGGTTGGTTGCAGAAATTCGTGGAAGACACCTCTATCCAGGATGGACAGAACACTGACGATAGCTTCGCGGCGGCGCGATGGCGGCACGAACGACGGCGACGGCGGCACAGATGATTGCCGGAGGTGAAGAGGGGATGATGGAAGGGATACCACTCTAGAAATGGGGTTGGGGATGAAGAAAACCAGAGGGAGAGAGAGAGAGGGTCGAAATTCTCACAAGGGGTTCTTGGCAACTCAATTTTTTTCTTCTCATTCATGTTCCAAATGGGAAAATACAAGTATATATATGAAATAGAAAATGACCCCAATTGCCCCTAGATCTAGGGTTTAGAACTAATTAAATATTTCAAACAAAAATAAAAATCCTAATTAAATCTAATGGGGTGGGCACCCCCTTGACCAAGAGGGGGACAAGGTGGAATTGGTAGGTAGCATACCTTAGACTTTTTACTCTCTTTGTCTACTCATGTGTCATTTGACATTCAACCCTTCTAGAAGCCACCTAGGATGGTTTGACCTGCCTCACATGGGTGACATGGACCAATGGGAAAGGGTTGGGGGCCCCCTAGCTGGACCTACTACACAATTGCATAAAAACTCACACAATCCAAGGGAATGACACATTGGCTTACAAAGCCTTACAATTACGCATATACTTTCCCATGGATATAAAAATAAATTAAAGGACATAAATGTAAAATAAAATGTACATGCTCGGCGTCGATTCCCATCACCAATTCTCCCAATTCCAACTATCTTACCTCTGTCTTGTCCACCAAAAATTACCGTACCGCCATTTTTCTCTGCAAGGTCTGTAAAAAGTTATTTATTTCCCATCATGTGCCTGAAGCATCCGCTGTCCAGGTACCATTTATTCTCTCCAGCCTTCATACAGACCTGCACCAATAAGCAACCATGCTCATTTTGATTTGGGTACCCAAGCGAGTTTGGGTCCCATGATGTTAGCATTTCCAAAAGATTGATTGTATTGACTGAAAAATATGTCATCATCATATTGCATTAACTGGCATATGTACATGTCATGCCCTATCTTCCCACAGTAAAAACAAGTGGGTCTCTTCCTACCAAAATTTATTCTGTTATTTACATTCCTAAAAGTGGAGGGGAAACTAGAATTAACAGTTGATGTAGCACGGTGTGTGTGTGAACATTCTCCATGATGAAATGAACTTTTAACAGCATAGTGAAAATGATTTTTGTTGCCATGCATGAAATTTGAATTCTTCACAAATTGTTTTTCTTTTCCTTTCAACATCTTCTCACTTCCATTCTTCACTTTTTCAATTTTAGTTAATTTAGCATTCAATTTTTTTAGCTAATTTTTCTACAAATCACGCCTTTCTTGGATTTCATCTTTGAGGTTAAAAGCATTTTTATTTTCTACATCTAAGCATGCAATTTCATCTTCGAACAAATTCACTTTGGATTTCAAAACATCATTTGCATTTTTGGGATTTTTTACTTGCATCTCAAGCAGATTACATTTCTCACATGTATTGGGTGAATGCAAGATTTCATGGATCTTTTTCTTCAAGATTTTATTCTCATTTTTAATTCTCTTGTATTTTTCATCCAATTCATCATAGGCAAGCTCCCATTGTTCATTAGTGATAAGCTCTGAGTTAGAGATTACATGTTCTTGATCGCTCCTGGCCATAAGGCACATGTCCTTCACCAGCTCCTCAATATCTTGTTCATCATTGGACGTGGACTCATCTTCATCCTCGTCGCTCCACGTGGCCTTCATCGCTTTGGGCTTCTTGCCCTTCACCATCCTTCCTTTCTTCTTTTGCAGCTCGGGGCATTCACCTCGCATGTGCCCCATCTTCTTACATTCGTAACACATCACTTCAGCCGCTTTTGATGGTTCATTTCTTTGCTTCGGCTGCCTCTTTCCTTTCTTGAATTTTCCATCAAATCATCTTCTTTGGTACAAGAACTGTCGTACTCTTCTTGTTAGCATGGCAAACTCTTCATCATCGGTGGTTCTCATAGAATCCTCTTGGCTTGAAATTATTTCCGAGTAAGCTTTCAATGCAACGGACTTTTTCTTCTTTGTGTCCTCTTCCGTTCTCTTAATGTTAATCTCATAGGCCATCAATGACCCTATGAGTGCATCTACGGTGAGGGTAGACATGTCTTTAGAATCCTCTATCACCGTCACCTTGGTGTGCCAGCTTGGCGATAGGGACCTCAACACTTTTCTTACCAAATCGGTGTCCTTGAACTCTCTTCCGAGTGATTTCAGTCCATTTGTGATCTCTATGAGATGTGCGAACATCTTGGAGATACTTTCTTCCTCTTTCATGTGAAATAGCTCGTAGTCAGGGATCAACATGTTCGCCTTCATCTCTTTGACTTCTGTGGTACCTTCGTAGATAAGCTTGAGCTTGTCCCACATTTCCTTTGCGCTGCTGCACATGGAGACACGAGCATACTCGTTAGGGTGAATAGCACACCGAATAATGTTTAAAGCATTAAAGTTAATAGTGGCTTTCTTGATACTATCATCATCCCACATATCCTCATCAGGGTGTAAAACATACGGACCATTCCTAATGACAGTCCATATTTCATGACTTTGAGCACGTAGGAAGACAGTTATCCAATTCTTCCAGTAAGGGTAGTTACTACCATCAAAGAAAGGTGGTCTATGTATGGAATGCCCTCCGGGCATTAACCCCTTGTTCAGATTGTTAGCCATTCCTAACAGATCTCTTTAAATCGCTAGGTTTCTAGATGAAAATAGAGCCGAGGCTCTGATAGCAATTGTTGGCCCGATTAGGAGGCAATTGAGAGGGGGGTGAATTGATTACCCACCCTTTTCAACAAATAAAGACTTAATCAAATCAAACCACAGAAATTGTAAGTAAACCTTAGATAAAGCTTGATTAGATGAATGATTGAGAAGCAAGCAAGCCCTCACAACTTCCCAGCGCAGAAATATAATCACTCGAAGAACAACATATGAACGGATAGTTAATCAAACTCTCGTCTCACTGACTCACACTCGTAGTACGAACGGATAGAAATATCAACAACCACATAAAAAGTAAACTACTGCACAGTGATTTTTAGGTGGTTCAGACACACTAAGTGTCATCCTACGTCAACCCTATTGGTTTTAATGTGTCCCTTCTTCTGCAAGATGGGCTATGATGCCAACTATGAAAGTATGAGCCAAGTAATGAAATCAATCAACCTATGAACATGCGAATCATGAACCTAGGCAACTAGCACAAGCCCTAGCATGGGCATGCTATCTCAATCAAGACTAAGGAAAGCAAAGAAGAAAAACATACACCGGAGCGTGGAATAAGGAATAAAGGAAAACACACCGTATAGGTGGAACAAACAAAGTAAAGAAGAGATATGATGAGAGAGAAAGCTAATGCCCAAACTAAGGAAAGATGTGATCGCCACCAAGGTAGAAATAAGTCAAAGACCTGATAAATATCTTAGAATAGGAGGATGATGCACCCGCCCACGAGAGAGAGAAAACAACTAGGAAACTGCAGCTCCGTCAGATGTAACGGTCGAAGGCAGATGCACCACAGCAAGTGTGACGGTCTCACAATAGACCGCTACAATACTCTAACGCGCCTATTCCAGACCGTCAGAGCTTCTGCAGAATAAAAAGTTGGGAATCTTTTGATCTCCAAGCTTTCCAGCTGGCCAGAGAGCTTAGGCCTCGTGCTATGGACTCTGTAAACCTGTAAAAGAGTGTAGAACACAAGAAAAATAACCCAGATTAGCCTTTAGATAAAGTAGTATCAATAAATCCAAGAAACTTAAGAACATGCAAAAGGAAAGGGAAATACCAGGGAGGTTAGTTTTTTTAACCCCTCTGGGGCATTTTAAAAGATGGGAGGATGTTTTGAATGAATGCATCAAGTGCAAGAACGTGGGAGATGGAGAGGGACAATGCTATGATGTTTGAAAGGGAGAAAAGACACTAAGAACACAACTTGACTGAACTAAACCCTTAGAAACGATACTCCCTGAACTTTGGAAGTAGATGGACGTGGGAAGCAGCTCTCCTTGGTTGGTTCTAGCTCCAGGATGCGACAGCACTTCGACGCAAACTCCAGATGTCTCTTCTCTCAAGCCATGAAGTCAAGTGTTCTATTTATAGACCCTCAAGGTCTAGGTTCGAATTAGGAGGATAATGACTAGAATTTTGTCGAAAACTTGGATAAATCTTGAAGATAATACTCCCCAGAGTCCACAGAATCAAACAGAAGCTTCTTAGGATGAGTATCGAGAGAGAAACCCTCAAACCAAACTCTAAGTCCGATCACGGAATAGCAGAGCAAAGGCTAGGCTTGTCAGGACTCTCTGTTGGATGTAACGGCCGCACGATACATCGAAACACTAATGTAACGCTCCAGTCTTGGACCGTCACACAACCCTATCCACTATAAGATAAGATCAACGGGAGAAGTTTGCGAACGTTGGACTCTTCAAGAAGGAAACGGTCATAGGTAGACACGTCACAACCAATGTAACGGCTGCACGATAAACCGTCACACCCAACGGATAGGCAAAAAGATAAGCTTGAAAGGAAGCCTTAAACTTAAGGACTCTGGAAGGATGTAACGGACCATGGTAGATGCGTTAGAGGACTGTAACGCCCCATCAAAGGACCGTTAGAGATAATAGAGTGCAAATGAAATGAGAGTTTTCTAAGCTTCGTCCAGCGGAAAGGGATAAGGAACCAGACCCAACCAAGGAGATATGACTCATGAAATGGACCTCAAGTTGACCAAGAAGGCCCAATAAAGGTGAACAACTCGGAGCATCATATAGAATGAACAAGGAGATGACCCAACTTATCGGTCATAAAATGGGTGTCAAGAGATGCCCCTCCTTAACATCTTCTTTGCAGGGGAGCGAGCGGAGGTGAAGCGAAAGCGAAAAATGAAACATGGAGATGAAGCGAAGATGAAGCGGAGTGGACTAAAAAGCGGGCGTTAAGGCAAACGACACCCGTTCTCAACCAACAAGCGACATGAATTTTTTGGAAAACTTCGAACTAATCACAAGGAAAGGTAACCAAAGGACACATGTCTGGAGGAACTAACAACTAAGGAAAGGAAAACACGGCCAGTGGCCGGAGCAACAGAAAGGAAAGAGACGATTAACTAAACTCCAGACAGGAATCTTCAGCTAACCAAATCAATCGAGAAGACCGAAGGAAACATTCCAATTAGAGTGGAATGACTCTCCTCATTCGAGATCGTTGAACACAGCTATTCACCATTACTGAGACACCTGGACAGATGAGGCTCACGAATGCTCAAAAGATGCCTATGATGCATGCTGGGCTAAAGGAAAAAGAAATCATTTAAAACAAATGCAAAGAAAGATAGAATAACAAGATACTCGAGAATAGTATTGCTAGACCGGAGAAACTAGGGTCAGGACATCATCTGCAACCACGGCGTGCAAGATAGAACCATCGTCCCCAAGCTTTTACAACATAACGGTCTATCCAACGATTAATCATGTGCAATTAGATCATCATCATTTTTGTTTAAGGGGAACATTAGATCCCAGAACACATGAATGACCAGCCGGTTCTCGAGATAATATATCATACATAATATATAGTAATGCATTAAGGGATAAGGAATGGGGATACAATAACTGACTTACCTTCCTGGGGAGTGAATGTATGATGGCTTAAATTTTGCAACAAGAAAGGGTTAGCCAACAACAATAATATAAACAAAGCATAGAATCAGGCATACCCATTAATAAGTACGAATTGCATTAACAAGATAATCATTAAGCATGAAATTCCTGATAAACAAAGCATCATCATTCATCAAACACTCTGAAGCATGTAACGGTCTAGTAAGAGTGCGTTAGAAGTCCCTGACGGATCCACCTCGGGCCGTCAGAGTTTGGCGGTTCACATCCTTCAAGACATCATTTCAAATGACCTAACGGTCCATATAGGACGCGTCAGAGTAGTGTGACGGTCTCACGATAGACCGTCACATTTCCTGAGCGTTCAAAAAATAAACCGAACGGTCACTTCCTCCATTCACTCACAAACACCAAAACGCCAAAACCACACCAAAACCTCAACACCCCAAAAACCCCACCGTTTCTCCTCCGTCCGACAAACCATGGTCGGCGGCGAGCCGTCCCAGCCACCGAAGAAGATGGGAAAAGGGAAGAAGAAGATGGCCATCCAGCAGTTTCGAGCACGGGTGGATCGAGAAGAAACCCCACCGGCGGCGAGCCCTCCGACGAACGAACCAACAGAGGAAGTCCCTCCAATGACCGTGGATGAAGTTGAGGAAGCCATGGGGAAGACCATTAGCGAGGAAGAAGCAACGGCGAGGGAGAAGAAGAAGAAAAGGAGCCAAGACCCCGAGGTAGGCCGATTTCCTTAAAATTCCAATTTTTAATTTTTTTACGTGCATGCATGTGTGTTTGGAGGGTAGAAATGGGTATGGGGACCCCTTAGGAATGATTGTAGGCCTCCATGGCCATTTCAGGAGCCAAGGAAAACGAAGGGGATAACGCCCCATTGCAGAGAACGTGACGGTCGTTGCAGCGACCATCACAGGCCTGACGCACCACCCCTGGTGCGTCAGAGAACTGTGACGCATCAACCCAGAGCCGTCAGAGAAACCAGAAGCAGAAGCAATTTTTGGGATTTTTCAGTTATTCAATTTTTTTGTTGTTTTATTCATATGAAATGCAATGCAATGAAATTATGATCTGAATGACTGACTTATGCTCTACATGTGTGCAGGGAAAAAGAAGAACGAGGATCTCTTGGCTTCAGATCCGGGCAGTATACCAGACATTGCCCGAGTACCAGAGAGAGCGATTGGCCGGGATGGGATTCACCGAGGTGCTTAGCATTGAGGTGACCAGGACGGATACCACGCTCTTGTACGCACTGCACGAGAGGTGGGACCCCGTGAGCCGGGCTTTCATCTTCCCATGGGGCCACATGATCCCCACATTAGAAGACATGGCGAGGATCACCGGATTGCGAGTCCACAGAGCAGTAGTGACCGGGTGGACATATGGAGATTACCGGAAGATGGCCCAAGAGCTACTGGGCTTAGATCTGATCAGGCCAGGGCACACATCATCCCAGCTCTCGAGGTCGAGACTACAGGACAGCTTGGGACTGAGAGGAGCGGCTATAGCAGTCGGTGAGCTCCCCGAGCAGCATATAGACCGAGTGATAGAGCAAGTATGCCCACGAGTGGCGACAGAGGCAGGACAGGAGGGAGATCGAGTCCTGAGACGATTCCTGATGCTGTTGTTCGGAAAGCTACTTTTTCCGACCCGAGCCGACGTGATCAGCTACAGGCTACTGCCACTGCTAGAGGATTTGGGCAGAGTGGGGAAGTACGCATGGGGAGCGGCAGCGCTTGCCTTCCTCTTTGAGTCGCTCAGCACCACAGACCGACGGACGATACTGGGCGGCTTCTCACCTTTCCTATAGGCAAATGCTGAACTCTAGATGCTTTCTATATGATTATGATTCTGCAAATGCAAATGATGCAATTTACTGACACTCGACTTTGAATGCAGATCTGGAGCTTCGTGTACCTCCTGGGGATTGGGCGAGGTAGTCAACTACATCCCGATCAATCACGAGGCGATGGGTGGTAGCGAGGGACACGAGATCGATCAACAGGCTGACCCGGGCCATCCAGGATGATCTTGACTCATTCCCACACATAGCGGTAAGCTCCAAACTTAAACTTTCTATATGCTCTTAAATGTTGCAAAAATGCTTTCTAAATGCTCATGAATGCTTCTGAATGGATTAACATGACCTTTTCAGGTGAGATGGACCCCATACCGGGATGAGGGCTATGAGGGACAGCCTTGGGTGAAGGCGTCCCTGGCATACAGCGGGCGAGACATATGGCTTCACTGCATCAACGTGATCGAGCCCCTGCACTACCGGTTGATCTTGAGGACACGGGGACTTCATCAGCCAGAGGTGACGTTCCCCCGCTGTGACGATGAACGCCCGGGCAAGTCTTCGAAGGGCATTAGCGGTGACGTCGACTGGTGCACCCGAAAGGCCAAGTACGTCCATGATTGGAACAAGAAGGGCCGGGCTGTGAAAGATTGGGCAGACAGTGACGAGACCTACCTCAAGGCTTACTCCCACCGGTATGGCGACCAGGTGTTCAGAGGCACTCGGCGGCCGGTATGAACTTCTAAAATCAAAACTCTATCTATTTAAATTAATACTTCTATATGCACTGACATATGCTTTCTAAATGCAGCTAGACCCATATGGAAGAATAGCCGAGCTCGAGGGACTCATTCATGCCACCATCCAGCAGCGGGATGAGTACCGGACTGCCTTGGAGCTTTTGGTGAGTTTCTACACTTAAGACTTAAATGCTTATGATGCAAATGGCTAACTTTGACTTCTAAATGCAGCGGGCCGAGAGAGCCAAGAGGACCGGACCAGATGCACTGTCCTCCTCAACACAGCCTGCCGAGGGACGGGCTGAGTAAGATGCAGATTTTACCCGAGCCGTAGCTCGAGCCGAGGAGGCCGAGGTTACCCTCGCAGAGCGGGTAAGAATCCAAACCTCAACCTAAATGCTTCTTTTGGACTTAAAATGCCTAATGGACTGACCATGATAAAATGCAAAATGCAGGCGAGAGAACTGACCGTTGCTTTGGCCGAGACAGAGCGAGCTCGAGCAGAGATCGAGCGGTCCCGAGCAGAACTGGACCGTTCCCAAGCTGAATCAGGGCGTCTTCAGGCAGAGGTTGCCCGGCTGAGCAGAGAATTGGAGCGGGCAGCCACCCAGACTGTAGACCTTGATAGATACCGGACCGAGGCTCGGGCGGCGCGACTCCAAGTGCATGACTTAAAGATAGAACTCCGGGCCATGGAACGGACAGTCCGGATGATCAGCCAGGGGCTCGTGCTGAGTGCATCCCAGAGTGCTGCAGCGGGAGGCACACGGAGCGGAGCGCCGAGCGGATCGGTAGGAAACTATCTGGCTAGTTCTTCTGATCGACGGAGGAACTAGGAGGTGGATCGGAGACGATCATGAGAGGAGGAGCACAGTGCCATGGGGCCACCAGCCAAGCGGCAGGAGGGTGCCGATGATAGTGAGGGCCCGGGGGATAGACCGACCGAGTGATGTATTTTCTTTCTTTTTTCTTTTGACACCCACACTTTTACATGACTTATGTGAATGAACTGGAATGATAGAAATGAAAATCTTTTGTGTTTTATTTATGTGCTGTGTTTGTTTGTTTTTTGTGTGGATGAAATGGGTGTGCAAATGTGGATATGAATGAATGCGATGAATATGTGAATGCTCATATGAATGGATGGGAATGAATGCAAACGGATGGAAACAGGTGTGGACGAGTGAGAACAGTGGTCAAAATGTAAGACTGGCAGGTCAGACCAAAGAGAACTTGAAAGGGGGAACAAAACCTGCAGTAGAGAATGTGACGGTCTATTGATGGAGCGTCAGGTTCATATAACGCATCAAGGATAGGCCGTCAGAAATGACAGAATGAAAATGGACTGAAAGCTGTTGCAGGAAATGTGACGGTTCATTGATGGAGCGTCAGAGATCTGTAATGGTCTAAGATTAGACCGTTAGACACGGCAGAGCAAAACTGAGCTAAAGACGTGTAACAGGAAATTTGATGGTCCAAGTATGGAGCGTTAGAGATACGTGATGGTCTTACGGTAGACCGTCAGAGAACAAATTGTACTCCGAGACGGATTCTACCGTGAGAGCCCAACCTCAAGGCAAGGAGACCTTAATCCCCACTAGAACCCTCCTAGGCTTAGGATAAGGCTTTCTAACCCCAATCTCATTATCCTAGCCCCAAAATCAAGCCTTTATAAGCTAGGAACAAGCCCAAAAATCATAGCTTTCATTAATTCTCTGCTATAAGGGTTGAAAACTCCATCAAAGGGCAAGGAACATCATGAAGAGAAGCTTCGGAGCGATGTCATGGAGGAGAGAGTCTACACCGGCCCTAAAGCATCCAAGAAGGAGCATGGGGAGCTGCAAAGGTTGACATCCATCCCCAAGCATCTGAGCTCAAGTGCCCAAAGAGTGGTAAGTTCCAATTGACTTCAAAAGTTCATCAATTTCTGCACTTTCTATGCCACTCATAATTCTTCTTTCTTCTTCTTCTTCTTTCTTTAGCCTCTTCCTGGTCCAAGGTGTTACTCCAACTTAAAGTGGGTGGCTCCATGGTCAAAGAACTCCGTTTAGAAGTTTTATCCATCCTTAGGGCATGGCACCTCCAACCTTTGCTAGTTTTGGCCAAGAACTTCCAGAAATTATCTTTAGATTGGGCAAGCATTTCAGCCTTTATAGAGCTATGGCATCCACAAACACACACCTTCCTCTTCCCTTCCTTTGAAGCTACAGTCCTATTAGAGGAGGTAGAGACCTACCTAGCCCTTGCTAAGACTAAAGTAGGGGACGAAGATCTAGTGTGTCATACGGTCGAACCTATTGACCCATCCTTGATCTTAAGTGATTTCATACACAACCCGAAGGACGTGAGGACCATGATCAGCCCAAACCATATTCACTTGATACCCATGGCTCAATGGATAGTCTCTCATTGTAAGAATAAGTGGGAGAGATATGAAGCCATTGCTAAAGCCGTCTCAATTTGCTTATGTGGAGTCTTCCTTTTTACTATCACCGACCACCTCCTAGATATCCAAAACCTTAGCATCATCAGCGGATTGTGAGGGGGTTTGTCTATTTCTCAAGCGGTCCTTTCATTCCTTTATGAAGGACTTAGTTCAGCTTGCTTAGGAGGACCTCTTTTCGGCTCCATGATACTCCTTGAGTGTTGGATAGGTGTGAGAATCAAGTTCCAACCCAAGGAAGACATACCTTCAGCCAGCCGAATCTTGGGGAGCCACCCCTTGTTCTTTATTGGAGGTGCCTTCGGATTCTCTTCACAGGTCGAGTGCAAGACGGCGGACAAGAAAACACGGGATGAATGTCGCCTCTTCCTCAACACTTTGCCAATAGAGAAGTTCATGATGCGTCCAAGAGTTTTGCGGAGCACCTTGCTTAGAGTACCACGGCGACTAGGCCTTGATCTACAGCTAGTGGGGAACACTACCTTGGCGATCTACAACCAGCATTGGTGCTACCTTCAAATTGGGCTAGCCTGAACCGAAGTTCCTGCACTATCACACTACCCTCCCCTTCTAGCTAGGAAGATGGGGACCGAGGAAGATGAGAGAGCGATCCGGAACGCACTGACCATGTGGGGAGATCAGCAAAGTGCGCCCGTGGCAAGAAGAAGTGGAAGAGGACGACGAGGGACACCGTAGCTATATGAAAGAATTGCGCAAGATCCGCCCTCTTGTGGATAGAAAGTTGAATGTAGCTTGAGATTTCTTATGATGTTTCTGAACTTGAAGTTTATCAATCAATTTTATGTATTATTGAACTCAATGGAATGATATAGAAGTGCCTTAGTTGATGGAATCATGAGTTTGTTGCTTGACTTGGCCTGAAAGCAGAGTTTCTGGAATCTGTAACGGTCCTACATAGGGCCGTCACAACAGTCTGACGGTCTTACGATGAGCCGTCAGAAAGAGTGAACTCAGAAAACTGAGTTTCTGTTCTCTGTAGAATGTAACGGTCTAATAGTAGGCCCTTAGAGTGAAGTGACGGTCAATCGCGGACGCGTCAGAGAGGGTTTGCTGAGGACCAATGGATTTCAATGTTCAGAAGGTGGTGACGGTCGAAGGGTGACCGTTACAGAGCTGTGGTGGTCTGATGCTGGTGCGTTACAGTCCTGAACCTAAAAATTTGCAATCTTGGGCTTGAACCTGCGTTCTGCACACACTTAGACAAGAAACAAGTTAGCTATGTTCTCAGACTCAACCCCTTGCCTAAAGCAAGTTAGATTTTGACCATTTCTTGATCTTTGGTCAAGGGGTGGAGCCTTATTAAATAGGCGAAGAATATAAAATGGAAACAATGCAATGCATATGATGGTATTTTTTTTGGGAATTTTTGAAAACATCTGGATTTTTGTGAGTTTTTGAAAATATCTGGTGTTTTTAGTTTTTTTGAAATATATGATTTTTTTGGATTTCGAAATATATGATTTTTTTAGATTTTGAAATATATAATTTTTTTGGATTTTGAAATATATGATTTTTTTGGATTTTGAAATATATGATTTTTTGGATTTTGAAATATACGATTTTTTTTGATTTCGAAATATATGATTTTTTGGATTTCGAAATATATGATTTTTTTGGATTTTGAAAACCAGTGTCTCCCTAGGAATGAGGGTCCTCCCAATTCCGTTCAGAGTTTCCGAGGTTGGTGTGTAATGGAAGTGACAACCCCTGGCCAGGGCCTAACTCGCGGGACGATGTCTCTACCAAGGCCATACCCAGGGTACTTGTCTCAGTCCTGAAAAGAAAAACAGAACACGGGGATAAGCTTAGGCCAGATATAGAAGTTTTTTAGGACTTGAGTTCCTCTCTAGTCAACCTATTCAGAGACTTGGTCTGTTGTGCCGGGGTTTTTGCGTCCGTCATCGAACCTTTGTCCACTCTAGGCACGCATACGACCGGGCTCATAATGTCCCGCGGAGAAACTGTACTGCCACTCTTGCTATGCCTAGCTTATTATTTTTTTCTTTTGGAGCTTTGGAATTTATAATTGATGGACTTTCGAGATAGACTTTTGCTTTTGTCAAGAAGATTGCTCCTTTTCTTTGCTTTTTTTCCTTTTCTTGTGGCATTAGGTCATAACGGACTGCCCCTATTTGAGACCTTCTCTCGTCAAGGCGCCTAGATTGGTCGTCGCCTCTTTATTCACCCCTTGCTCCTGGATTCAGCCGAAGAAAGATACGGACAGGGACTTTTGACTTTCCCCCCCCAAAGCATGGCCAAGGAGAAACGGTGTCTACAAAGTGGGAAACCCGACCAGGGACGTCGTATAGTATGTGATTGCCGTACTCGGGGTCCTCTTTCTCGCAAGGAAGGGAAAGGACACCTTGCTACCGGGGTGGCACTGGTTTAGATTTCTAAGGAAAGAAATGCTTAAGGTACAACCCATTCTAAGCGTGAGAGAGCTCCTCACCTTCTGCGTTCACTAAGCGGTAAGCATTCCCTGGATAAGCCTCTTCTACAACAAACGGCCCTTCCCAGTTAGGTTGCAATTTAGACCTAGGACCTGCAGACCGAATGAATTTACGTTTCAAAACCGTATCACATTTTTGAAATTTACGCTCAATTACCTTCTTTTGAAAATAACGCGAAACTCTCTTTTGATAAACGGATACGTGATCGGCCGCATTCATCCTCTTCTCGTCTAAGAGTTCTAGCTGGACGAGTAACGCTTCTCGACATTCATCGAGATTAAGTTCCTTATCGAGTTGTACCCTTAGGGAGGGGATCAAAATTTCATGTGGGAGCACTGCCTCCATCCCGTAAGTGAGAGCATAGGGAGTTTGCCCTGTAGGAGTACGAACGGAGGTACGGTAAGCCCATAGAGCTTCCACTAATCTTTCTGGCCAATCAGAAAACATATGAGATTCGCATGTTTTCTTTATGATTTTGAGAAGGGTTTTGTTTGTGGCTTCGGCCTGACCGTTGCCTTGTGGGTAATATGGAGATGAATGATGCAATGTAATATTAAACTTCTTACATAGGTCCTTGAGCTCTTGAGAGACGAACTGGGGTCCGTTGTCGGTGACGATGCTGCTTGGCACTCCGAACCGCGAGATAATGTTCTTCATGATGAAGCGGCACACCGTGGTAGCTTTAATCTCTAGGTATGCTTCAGCTTCAGCCCATTTGGTGAAGTACTCAGTGGCGGTAAGGATGAAGGATTTTTGCTTAATCTGAGAATTTGGATCACCGAGCGGGCCGACAACGTCGAAAGCCCACATAGAGAACGGCCAAGGAGCAGATAGAGGATGAAGAGATGAAGTTGGAGCATGAATTTTATCAGCATGGAGTTGGCATTTAAGACACCTCCGGACATAGAGGGAACAATCTTCCTCTAGAGTGGGTCAATAATAACCCTGCCTAAGGATCTTCTTTGCTAGAGCCTAGCCATTAACATGACCTCCACACTCACTAGAATGGGCTGCTTCGGCCACCTTCCAAGCTTCATCATCATCCAAACATCTCATGAGAATCCCGTTAGTAGCGCGCCTGTATAGTTCTCCAGCAATGATAGTATATCTTGAGGCGGCTCTTCTTATTGACTTGCGCTGCTCGGCATTTGCCCCTTCCGGGAACGATCCATCTTCGCAAAACAACTTAATTTCATGATACCAGGGCAACTCTTCCTCTTCTAGGATCTCCTCTAACTCTGTCAAAGATACTTCCTTCAACTCTTCCTTCTCAGCCCTCACCTCTACAGTTTTCCTAAGGTTAGCAAACCAGGGATCCTGAAGAGAGGGTGCGTCCAATCTCTGAACAACGATAGTCTCAGTACTCCGACTGAGAGGGAAAGATAGAGAGGAAGCGAGGGATGCTAAAGCATCGGCTAGAATGTTTTGAGACCGGGGAGTATGGATGTAGATCAACTTGCGAAATTACCTAGCAAGGAGCGTGACCAAATCTTGATATGGTTTGAGTTTAGGGTCACGGGTGCGGTAAGTGGATAGAACTTGCCGTAGGACGAGCTGAGAGTCCCCTATGATATTCAAGTAACGCGCGCCTAGAAGGTAGGCGTGCTTCAATCCAGCTAGGAGAGCCTCATACGCGGTGATATTGTTGGTAGCAGGAAATTGAAGTTGATAAGCAAAAGGAATCATCACTCCTTCCGGAGTGAACAGAACATCGCCTATCCCTCGGTCCTGAGAATTGAGTGCACCGTCAAAGTGCAGAGACCAGAAGGGATGATGATTCAGAACAGAAAGATGCTCATCAGGGAAGTCATCCTGAATAGAATCCGTGCAGGGAATCGGGAGATGGGAAAGATGCTCAGCGATGGCGTATCCTTTGACCGCCTTCTGAACGACAAACGTGACATCGAACTGAGATAGGAAGCTCTGCCAGCGAGCTAACCTACTAGAGAGGACATGCTTTTCTAAGAGATAGTGGATTGGGTCCATTCTAGAGATCAGCCTAACTGGGTGGGCAAGAAAGTAGTGTTTGAACTTCTGAGCTACCCACACTAAGGCGGCACAAGTCTTCTCCATAGCGGTGTATTTAGCCTCGGCCGGGTTGAACAACCTGGAGAGGTAATAAGCTGCCCGCTCTCTCCCTTCATCGTCTACTTGTGCTAAGACCGCCCCTAGGGAGTCCTCAATGACCGAGATGTATAGGATTAGGGGTTTCCCAGGGACAGGAGGTTGCAAAATCGGGGGATTGGATAGATATTCCTTTAGGTCATCATAGGCCTTTTGACAATCTTGATTCCATTCAAATTTGACTCCCGCCTTTAGGAATTCATAAAACGGGCGGCACCTCTGAGAATGTTAGGATATGAATCTTCTGATGAATTGTAATCTACCAATCAGTCCTCGAAGTTCCATAATATTCTTTGGCGGAGGCATGTCTATGACGGCCTTTGCTTTATTAGGATCAATCTGGATCCCCCGTTTGCTAACGATAAAGCCTAGCAACTTCCCTGAAGAGACTCCAAAAATACACTTCTTCGGATTCATTTTCAGCTTGTACTCCCTAGCTCTCTGCAACACCTTAGCCAGAATAGAGGGGTGTTCTTCTTTGGTTCTTGATTTCACCAAGATGTCATCCACGTAGGCTTCCATGTAGATATGCATCATGTCGTGGAAAATGGCCATCATTGCCCACTGATAAGTGACACCTACGTTCTTCAGACCGAACGGCATAACCACGTAGCAGTACGTGCCCCAGGGCGTGGTGAAGGAAGTTTGCTCTTAATCCTCCGGAGCGAGACGAATCTGATTATACCCTGAGTAACCGTCCATGAATGACAAAGCTTCGTACCCGGTGGTGTTATCGACCAGGACGTCTATGTGAGGCAGCGGGAAATCATCTTTGGGACATGCTTTATTAAGATCCCTGAAATCGATTCAAATACGCACCGTTCAATCCTTCTTGATAACAGGGACTATGTTCGCCACCCACTGGGGATATAGAACAACTCTAATGAACCTGTCCTTGTATAACTTATCAACTTCTTCTTTAATCCTTAAGGCTATGTGGGGGTGAAATCTCCTTGACCTCTGTTTTACGGGTGTTGCCCCTGGTTTAAGTACGAGTCGGTGTTCCACTAAAGAGGGGTCAAGACCCGGCATGTCCTCATAAGACCAGGCGAAAGAATCACTATACTCCCTTAGAACCTTGACTAGATCTTCTTCTACTTGCGGAGGGAGATTAGCGGCAATAATGATGGGCCTTGGGTCTTCTTCAGTTCCCAAATTTATTTCCTTCGTAGGTTCATCCACTGCAGACGATGGCTCGTCGAATCTCTTTAATCCTTGCGCATACAGATCAGCAGTGTCATCTATGTTGCTGTCCTCATCGTCAATCGGGTCTTTCTCATCCAAGACTTCATAGACACCGAGTCCGTCATCGCTCCACACCCCTCCTATTTCCTCTTCGTCTTCTATCATGATTGACATAGCGACAAACTCTAGACACTTCAAAAGAGCATGACATCGCTGAGCCAGATCCTGCAAGAACCTATCAGGAATGGATTTGGAATGACGCGCAAGCGGGCGCGGCTCAAGCTCGGAAGGATTGGACGACCTAGAAGAGGACCCTACTTCTCTAGTTCTAATCGACCCTACTTCCCTAGACTCGACGGACCCTACGCCTAACCTAGGAGAAAGGAAATCTAGTGAAAAGGAAGGAGCAGGGGACTCGTGCCTCTGGGAGGAGGATGGAGACAAGATAGCGTAATCTTCCACCGAAATCTCCATTTCAAATTTGACGTTTTTTTTGGAGATCAGTGGAGACCACACAGCAGGATGGAGGAGAAGGAAGTTGCATGGGGAATAGAGAGGGGAAGATGCAATCAAAGAAGGGGTCAGAAGATGAAAACAACATCTCGTGGAGTTGGGCGGTGGGGGAAGGAGGAGTGAATAGGGTTGACAGATCAATGGGTGGGCAGCGCCCACATGCACATGGAACAAACAAGATTTCGGGTGATCTTTCGTAAAATACGGATCGACCATAATCGGGGGTGAACGGGGAATGGGTTCCAATTGTTGAAATAGAGATGTGAGACGGGAGGGAGACCAAGAAATGATAATGGGCGAACTCCCCTTCTTCTGTAGACGGCCAGGTGGCTTCGGCTTCCATTGAACGAGCCACACCTCCTGATTCTCCTTCTGACCATAACCATCTGGCTCGCTGAATATTCTGGCAAATGACTATCTGAAATCTGGCATATCATCAACATGCCCTTTTGGTAGCAGAGGTGGACTAGCAACTGTGCAAGCTGTATCTTTGTTTTCTGACTGTACTGGTGGTGGATTCAATGTACCCGGCTGGAGGGGTCCTCTTACAAAGTGTTAGCGGTAATCCCATGTAAGTGGCCCTGAGTCCCCCATCATTGAGAGTGCGGACTTGATAAGTGTCCATTTCTTATGATAATTCATTGCATGCACACCATTTTATGTGCATATAATTAGGCAATTATGCATATTTCATAGTTAACCTCAACTCCGCATTTAAATTGGAGCTTTCACGTAAATTGATTAATTCGATTGTCTTATTTAATAATAAATTAAAGTTGAGGGCCATGAGCATTAATTCTCCATTGCATAATCATGAGCATTTGAGATTTATGTGCACATTGTGGTAATTTTTATGGACTAAAGTGTAATTATGTGTGTGTAGGACACCGAAGGCAATTACAAAAGAAGCCGGGGGCAAAATTGTCACCACTACTTTGACCAAGTCAAAAAGCACATATTTTGGTTGGAGGGAAAAGAAAGTTCAAATTTTTGAATTCAAAATTTGAAAAGAAGGAGTTCAAAGTTTGAAAAGGAGGAAAAGGACATTCAAAGTTTGAAATAAAGGAGAGACATGATGAGCCTTGGGAAATGGGGTGCCTAAAGTCCAAGAAAGGGGGTGCCCACCTACTTTTACTCTTCCCCATGCATCATATTCCACTTAAATCTCAGCCATCCATCTCCTTTTGATATAATCTCTACCCTCTATCTACCAAATTTTTCCTATAAATAGCCCATGGTAAGGAGGAGAAGGGGAGTACTTCTTTTGGCAATCTTTCACTCTCCCTCTTTCTCTCCCAACCTTAGGCCTCCGGTTTTCTCCCATGTAAGTTCATTTTCTCCTTTTGTGTTCTTCATAAAAGTTCTTCATTTTTAAGTCCTCTACAATTTCTTCTTCTTGCTCATCTTCTAATTACTTCTGGTTTTCAAGATATTGCATGTTTTTCACTGTGCTGTCCTGTTCATCTGTGACCCAATATTTTTCTCTGTTCTTCTCCTTATTTCTCCCTCTTCTAGTCATTTTCTGCTCTTTCTGTCTTCATGAACGTTCTTGTTTTTTACGTGTTCTACAACTTCTTAGTTTACACCATCTTCTAATTCTGTTTGGTTTTGAAGCTATTCCTCATTTTTCAACTTGCTGTCCTGTGATTTCACTATTCATCCGAGGTGATAGTTTCTATTATTTCTCTATTTTGAAGCTCTTCTGCTCTTCTTTTCTATCTGAGTTCTTCATCAAAGTTCTTTCTATCTCTCTCCTCTTCAACTTCTTCTTCTTGGGAATCCCCTAATTCCTCTTGGGTTCAAAGTTATTCACCCTCCAAAGGCAGATTCAACGACAAGGGTGACTTCCTCCCAGTGTACACGGCGATCTCTTTCAAGACGGAGCGATCCTCTCCAAGGCCCGGCGAGGAGGAGACGACGACGTCATCACCATTGCTACTACTATCTTCACATCTCAGGCCCCTCTTTTTGTCATTGCTTTTGTTTCATTTTACTTCATTGTAATCTCATCACATCTTTATTGTAAGCTCGTCTTGCACTTCATGTAATCGTTTCTTTATGTTAATGAAAGAAGTGTTCATTTGATCTAGAGTTTGTTCATCTTCCCTCTCTTCCTACTTTTTCTACCTCTTCTTCTCAATGTTATGTAATTATTTCCCATGGCATAGACTCATAATCATAGGCATTTTGAATTAATTGTTGGAATCATTCTTTGTTTAATCATTCTCTTCAAGCTACAAAAAATCACAAACATTTTCTAAAAGGTTACAAGGTTTTTAACTCTAAAAGTATCTTCTTCCCTGTGGATTCGACCCGTGCTTGCCATAGTACTACGTTCTCTTTTGATCATTTTGTGCGAGTTCGGTTTTAAGATTGTTATACGCGTGTTTTAAACGACAAACTTCCGCGTTATCAATTTTTGGCGTCGCTGCCGGGGAGGAATGGTGATTTTTGACTTAAGAACTTTGTTTTCCTTATGTATATAGTGTACTAATAAAGTTCTCTTTTCTTATTTTTTGCAGGTGAAAAAAAAAGGGAGAAAAAGCAACTTGAAAACTCAAAAAAAATTAGAGGTAAGTTTACCTTTCTTTCTTTCATCTTTGTGATTTAGTCATTCATTTCAAAAAAAAAAGGAACGAGGGAACGCTTTTCAAGTAAGTATCCAAACTTTTCCTCTTTCATTTCAATTTCATTTCTCTACATTTCATATCTTGTGGTTAGATAGGTTCATTAAATAAAAACAAAAAAAAAGCATCACTTGAACTTCAATAAAAATGTCCATTGCAAGAGTAGAACCCACACTTCCATGTTTTAGGTCATGCATCATTTAGGATAGACTTTGTTTTTCCTTGTTGTTTAATTATTGTTAATTACATTATTGAAGATTGCGGGAGGCAAGGTGAGTACTCTAATTTTTTCAAAAGAATGCTCATGCATTTCCATGCTTACATAGAACCCCTTGTTTGAACTTACTTTGTTGCATATCATTTCAAAGGGGCAACACCCATAAGCAAGATAAGGTGGGGATTTCATCACCATTCCTTAGCCCACAAATCATAATTCTCTTGCATCTTTGCATCACCTAGACCTCAAATAAAATTCAGTAGATATTGGCCCTAAGTTCACACTGTGGTTCTTGTGTTATTTGAGCTTACCCTCTTATGAAAACCGGTGCCTAAGGCAAGACGGTCGGACGGCAAACGCCTTAAGCGGGCTAGTGGTTTGGCATAATTAGGTCTCTACGAAAGTAGGGGGAACCTCCCACTTCCCCACCCCTTACCTGGCCGGTGGAAATATTGAGGGTGAACTTAAGTTACACGTTAGCCATTTTGTGAAACCCAATTTATAGGTCTAGGTCATATCTAGGTCATTAGATAATTTATGTGACAACTTGTTTGTGTTTGCATAAAAAAATAAAAAATAAAATAAAAAAATAAAAAAATCTCTTCTCTTCTCTCTTTCTTGGTTCTACTGCATGAAACAAAAAAAATAAAAAAATAAAAAATAAAATGATGAAAAAAGGGGTGAGAAAATATCTAGTTATGAGTGGGCTCATAAATTTAATAAGGTAGACTTGTTGGCCCATTTTTCTTGATCCATTCATTAGGCAATGAATCCAAACTTCTTAGTGCCACATTATAATCAAGAGTATGATCACATGTGGACCAATTCGGCCCATTACACTGTTGATTGCCAAACTCAATTTTCACCTCTCACCCAACATAGCCCAACCCCCTATGAAAGTCCATATTCATGGCCGGCTCAACAAGAAAACCTATTACCCTTGGCGGCCCAGTCTCTATCCTTTCCCCAAAACCAATCCCAACTCACTCAATTCTACCAAGGGGCCCATACTCTACATCTTCCCCAAGAGCAAGCCCAAATATTTCAGTCTTCTCCACACCCTTCATATGAACCATGTCCACACACTCTTAATCATGAGTGGAGAGACCAATCAAATCTGTCTTGGGAAACTCAAGAAAATCAAGTGCAAACTCCTCCTGAGCTAAATTTTCAGAATTGGACTCAATTTTCAAATCATCCTTACGGTCAAGCCCAATATGAAGGACATCCCATCTATACCCCTCCCCATTATCAGAGTAATTACCACTCAGATTGTTATCCACCTCAGTTTGATTATGAACTATCTTATCTAATTCTTCCACAGTTTGATTTCAATAAGGAGGATAGGTTCAATCAAATGACTCAGCACATCTTGGCCCAACAACAGTCTATTGAAGCTCAAAGTCAAATCATTCAGGCCCAACTAAACCAACTTGCTAAGGGGCTGGAAATAGACCAAATAGCTAGCTACTCCACTTCAAACTTTGAAAATCAATTTATTGATTCTGACTATAATGTTAGTCTAAATAATCAACCCATGAATCCTCAACTCAACAACAATCAAACCATTTTTGACAATGAGCAGAATATGGAACAATTGCATGAAGAAGAATTAAGGGAAGCTAGTGAAAATCAATTTGAGGAGGCCAAGCAAAATCATGAAGAAAATTATGAGGAGTCAAACAGTTTTAAGTTGGGGGGAGAGGAAGAGAAAAATGAATTTCAAAATTCTAATCAATTTACTCTTCCTGAATTTGATAATTCTTTCTTTGAAGATGATGATGAAGAAGAAGTGAGGGTGGAAAAAGAATTCAGTGAATATTTGAACCATTCATCTTGGGTTAATGAGGAGTTGGACATTGTGCATGAAAATCATTTTGATCAGGCAACTCTTGATCTAGGAAAAGATGTAGATCTTGTGACTATTTCTGACCTCGACAATTCCGTGGATACTTATGTCATTCTTCCAGCCGATTGGTTGGATCCGCCTGAAATTCTTGACCAACACCTAAATCTTCATGATCAACCCATGGTACCTCAATCCAATGACATGTTTGGCCTTGATAATGGGGAGAATGTGGAAAAGACATACCAGAAAGCTTTAGAGGGAGCTAGCAATATGGAGCATCAAATTAAGGAGCTCAAGCCCAACCTCATCTATGAAGAGAACCATGATGAGTCTCTTGATCTTAAGTTGGGGGGAGAAGAAGAGGAAGATGATTTGCTAGTTAATGATCAACTTTCATTAATTTCCCTTCCTACTTTTGATGAGTCATTGCTCCAAGTAAAGGACGAAGAAGATGTGAAGGTGGAGAAAGAATTGAGTAAACTCATGAAGCAATTTTCTTGGATTAAGGAGGGACCAGATATTCCGCATGACCTTCATCTTTACCAGGCATCTCTTGATCTAGGGGAGGACATTAATCTTTTACCCATTCCTGACCTCGGTGAATCGAAACTCACCTTGGGCACATTGCAATTAGCCAATTGGTCAGACCCACCTGAACCCAATGAGCATCCTTGTGTTGAGGAACATATTTCTTTCATTCCTGATATCACTCTGCTCCTTGACATTAATTATTTGGTGGAAGCCCCAAAAGTCCCTCACCCTCCAAGGTATTCTCACCTCAACCATATGCAAGTAAATTTTAAAACTGAGGTTGTAGAGGAAAATTTGGGGAACAACAAGGTCTGCATTAGCATGTTCAACACTTATAAAGACCCTATGTTTGAAGAGGAATATGTTATCATTGATGACATGATCACTCCTCTTCCCTTCTCTAACTGGGGGGGTCCGTTTGGATTACTAGACCCACCCTGGCACATATTTGGCCCTTTCACTTACATGTATCATCTTTTCCTCCAATGGTACAAGGGTTGGAGTTTAAACGAGGATAAGCTCAGTTGGTGGCTCATTCTTAATGGAACGTGTTGGTTATAAAGCTACATTGCGTCCGACTGAAGATGTTAAACTTAGCGCTTGTTGGGAGGCAACCCAACCATTTTCCCTTCAATAACTTAGTGAGTCATTTTCACTTGTGTGTGTAGAGCTCGAAGAAGTCGTTGCCGTCCATGACATTGATGGAGGTTTCGTCCCGCATATCAGGTTGTTTCTTTCCTACTCAGAAGTATTTATTGATACATTGTTCTATTGCTTTCGATTCTATATGCCATTGAGGACAATGTCATTCAAGTTGGGGGGGAGAGAAAAATTTTCATGATGCATATAGTACAACCTGATAAGAGTTCTGTCTTGCATGTCATCATTGCATAAAAGTAGAAAGATATAAACCTCATTTTTGAGTTTCATGATTCATGCTTAATTTAAAAGTAATTCTGGAATAGAAAAGACTAGAGAGAAGGATGATGGAAATTTAGTCATTCTAGCCACGGAAAACTGATCTAAGAATCCTTTCAAAGTTCATGTGCACTTTAGAAAAAAAGAAATTCACATTGCACACTAATGAAACAAGCAAGACAATCCCCTTGCCATTTTAGGTATGATGTCTGATATTCTGCACTTCTTAAGAAAAACGATCTTTTTACAAAGCTTTCTGTCAAATTATCTATCAAATAAGTGCAATGGCACTATGAAAAAAGAAAAAAAGGATAGAAAAAAATACCATGAAAAATGCCCCTAATCTTAGTAACCGGGCCTACTTCACCTAAGACGTGTTGAGGTTCGCGTAAAATGGAAAAGGGAACTTGGATTTGTGAAACTGGGCCTGCTTCTCCTAAGGCAAGGGTCGAGGTTCACGTTGAGTAGTGAAGGGTAGTGCAGCATCATGTGTGGTATAAAAGATCCCAAAGGGACAAAGCAATAAGGCAGATAAAAAGCTAATATACTTAATGCTCTGATCTAAGAAGTGCAGAGTTAAAAGGTATTTGCTTGGAATAGCAAATAGGGGATGCAATTGTCTAAACTGTGGATTTAGTAGTTACACATGCACAAGTGCTATTGAACTTTACATTGAATTCTTGATCATGTACCTAAATTTCCAAACTAAGGTTAGTGTGCATTATTCCGGACTCCTAATCTTTGGTTGATTCTATGAAGGGAGAGCTGGATATAAGAGCTTGAATTTTATAAACTCTTGTTAGTCCTAAATTTTAATTTATTGGCATTGCTAAGGGACTAGCAATGAGTAAGTTGGGGGGTGTGATAAGTGTCCATTTCTTATGACAATTCATTGCATGCACACCATTTTATGTGCATATAATTAGGTAATTATGCATATTTCATAGTTAACCTCAACTCCGCATTTAAATTGGAGTTTTCACGTAAATTGATTAATTCGATTGTCTTATTTAATAATAAATTAAAGTTGAGGGCCATGAGCATTAATTCTCTATTGCATAATCATGAGCATTTGAGATTTATGTGCACATTGTGGTAATTTTTATGGACTAAAGTGTAATTATGTGTGTGTAGGATACCGAAGGTAATTACAAAAGAAGCCGGGGGCAAAATTGTCACCACTACTTTGACCAAGTCAAAAAGTACATATTTTGATTGGAGGGAAAAGAAAGTTCAAATTTTTGAATTCAAAATTTGAAAAGAAGGAATTCAAAGTTTGAAAAGGAGGAAAATGGCATTCAAAGTTTGAAATAAAGGAGAGACATGATGAGCCTTGGGAAATGGGGTGCCTAAAGTCCAAGAAAGGGGGTGCCCACCTACTTTTACTCTTCCCCATGCATCATATTCCACTTAAATCTCAGCCATCCATCTCCTTTTGATATAATCTCCACCCTCTATCTACCAAATTTTCCCTATAAATAGCCCATGGTAAGGAGGAGAAGGGGAGTACTTCTTTTGGCAATCTTTCACTCTCCCTCTTTCTCTCCAAACCTTAGGCCTCCGATTTTCTCCCATGTAAGTTCGTTTTCTCCTTTTGTGTTCTTCATAAAAGTTCTTCATTTTTAAGTCCTCTACAATTTCTTCTTCTTGCTCATCTTCTAATTCCTTCTGGTTTTCAAGATATTTTGTGTTTTTCACTGTGCTGTCCTGTTCATCTAGGACCCAATATTTTTCTCTGTTCTTCCCCTTATTTCTCCCTCTTCTAGTCATTTTCTGCTCTTTCTGTCTTCATGAACATTCTTGGTTTTTACGTGTTCTACAACTTCTTCTTCTTGATCATCTTCTAATTCTTTCTGGTTTTGAAGATATTTCTCATTTTTCAACTTGCTGTCCTGTGATTTCACTGTTCATCCGAGGTGCTAGTTTCTGTTATTTATCTATTTTGAAGCTCTTCTGTTCTTCTTTTCTATCTGAGTTCTTCATCAAAGTTCTTTTTCTCTCCCTCCTCTTCAACTTCTTCTTCTTGGGCATCCCCTAATTCCTCTTTGGTTCAAAGTTATTCACCCTCCAAAGGCAGCTTTAACGACAAAGGTGACTTCCTCCCGGTGTAGACGACATCTTCCACAAGGTGGTTCGTGATCCAAGGCCAAGATAGGATGGCGCCGTCATCACCATTGCGGCTACCATCTTCACATCTCAGGCTCCTTTTGTTGCTATTGCTTTAGTTTCATTTTACTTCATTGTAATCTCGTCACATCTTTATTGTAAGCTCGTCTTGCACTTCATGTAATCGTTTCTTTATGTTAATGAAAGAAGTGTTCATTTGATCTAGAGTTTGTTCATCTTCCCTCTCTTCCTACTTTTTCTACCTCTTCTTCTCAATGTTATGCAATTATTGCCCATGGCATAGACTCATAATCATAGGCATTTTGAATTAATTGTTGGAATCATTCTTTATTTAATCATTCTCTTCAAGCTACAAAAAATCACAAACATTTTCTAAAAGGTTACAAGGTTTTTAACTCTAAAAGTATCTTCTTCCCTGTGGATTCGACCCGTGCTTGCCATAGTACTACGTTCTCTTTTGATCATTTTGTGCGAGTTCGGTTTTAAGATTGTTATACGCGTGTTTTAAACGACAAACTTTCGCGTTATCAGGACTCTCGATAACCGAGACCTCTCCGGCTCATTTTTCTTTCTTTGGGCACTGACTTGGTTCGCCCTTGTAACTGCGCACCGAGACCTCTCCCTGGTTGATAACCCAACTTCAATATGATATCCCAACCCTTGGAATCTCGGATCTGGGGTTTTACTTTGATATTGACGGGTGTAGTAGCGGGCTTGCGTGGTGCATAAGTCCAAGGGAAATCCAGATCTACTACAGAAATAACGGGCCGGCTGCTGGGCCATAATGTGGGCAGAATCTTCTCTGAAATAACTTTGACAGACTGGACCGTGAATAAGCTTTTTACTTTAACCACTCTCCCTTGAAAAGGGAACTTGAGACATTGGTGCGCGGTGGAGGGCACGTCACTAAGAGTATCGATCCACGGATGACCCAAGATAGCTTTGAACATAGGGTCGATGTCCAGCACATAGAATTCAATGGGCATGGTGAGAGGCCCAAGCTCGGCTTGAATAGTAACAATCCCGTGACATGCCCTCCGAGAATTGTCATAAGCAGCTATAGTAGTGGGGGTCGGGCGTAGAAGTTCTTCTGACAGATTGCAGGCCCTGAGAGTGCTGAGCGAGCACACATTGATAGATGCCCCTGTGTCAACTAATGCCGCATCAATGCTGACTTTATTCAAGATAATGGTGATGCAAAGCGGCATTTGTCAAGCTTCTGGTGGTGCTAGCTTGGTTTCAGAGAATGTTATAGCTGGTCCTTTAGAAATAGTCGCCAGTGCCGTAGGTAAACTGTCGGCTGCCACGTCTTCACTAACCACCACCTTCTGAAAAAAGTTCCTGAGAGCATCTTGGTGAAGGGTGGATCTTTTGATAAGCTCCAGCACGGATATCTTAGCGGGAACCCGATCTAAGTGATGCAACAGATCATATTGGGTTCCTGGTAACGGCTCGGCTTCTTCCTGCTCAGCAGCCGGTTGGGAAGACTGGGGATTGGTGGTGGAAGGATAATTACGGTGAAACATGCGCCCGCTCTGTAGTGCGAAGTTATAGGCTGCCGCGGCCTCGGATGGGCTCAAGATAAGTGACTTAGTAGGCCCGGTGGGGTGGATGAATGGTGCGGAAGCGGGTGTGGTGGAAAGGATGATGGGTGAGGGGTTGGTAGTAGCGGGTGCGAGCGGAAGTGGGGATATAAAGGTAGGCGGAGGTGTAATGAGTGGAGGGTTAGATGGAGGTGTGGTGATAGCGGGGGTGAGTAATGTGTGAGAGACGGGCGGTGGAGTAGAAATAGATGAAAGGACACACGGTGTAGCAGGCGGAGGAGGGTTTTGGTATGTAAGGATGGTAAGAGCGGAAGGAGTGCAGAAGTTGTGGTGAAGGGCCATGACTTGCGGCGTAGAGCTGTCATTGTCAAAGGACCACCTGGCATCAGGGGCTGGGGGTTGAACTACATTGACCTGGGCCGGCGCCGGTGGCTGAGGCTGTGGAGCGGGAAGATGGTTCGGCATTGGGTTCTGATGGATCCCCAAGTCTTGAACCGGCTGCTGTTACTGTTGCGGCTACTGTTGCGGCTGCGGTGCCTGTTGTTACTGCACTTGCTGCCTTGGCAGCTACCTTCTTTTCTCTTTAATTTCTGTAATGGCCCTATGCATTTTGGCCTAATCAATCCTTTGTCCTTCATGGAGGTCATAGACCAAATCCCTGAACTGAAAACACCCTTCAATAGTATGTCCTGGCTGCCTGTGGAATATACAGTACTTTGTCTGATCAACGGCTGGGTTCCAGTTGGGCCGTTCCGGAGGGAGTTGTATAGCACTAACTGACATGAGAGCTGAGAAGATATCCGTGAGGGTTTCTGGCAGGGGTGGGTACTTTGCTCTTTTAGGAGCCGAGCGCTTGTTGTTGTTGTTGTAGCCGTTGGGTGGAGGGACATTATGGTATTGCGGAGGCTGTGGAGGTTGTTGCGGAGCGGTAAAGGTGTTTTATGGAGTGGCAAAAGTAGGCGGAGGGTTTTGTGGAATGGTTGGGAAGTTTTGTGGAGCGGGGTTTTGCGGAGTGCGGGAGTTTTGCGGAAAGCGGAAAGGTGCGGCTTGGAAGGGGAAGGTAACGGCTTGAACTTGTTCATTGGTCTGGACCCCCTCGGTGACAGGCCCTTGAGGTTTCTTATGGTATTTTGGCTTTTGGTTCTCAAAGAGCGAGTGGATGGGGGAGTCTTTGAACTGTGTTTGAATGAACCGCGCCCGGCTATAGAGTTGGTGCATGTTGGCAATATCATTCATCGCCAAGATGTTTCGGAAGGTCGGAGTAGCATTAGAAATAAGTAGCTTGACCTTCTCTTCCTTCGGAACATGGCCTGGCACCCTAGCGGCTATCTGCCTCCATCTATCAGCATAGGTAGCAAATTCCTCATCGGGTTTCATTTTCTCGGCCACCAAGTCTGTGAAAGAATATTCTGGACCGACCCTATCTTGAAACCATTGGATAAATTTATCTTTCACTATTTTAAAGCTCTCGGCATCCTCTAGCGGTAGAGAATAGAACCATTTCAGTGCAACACTATCCAATGATCGGCGGAACAAATATGCCATGAGGCGATCATCATACTGAAATTAGACCGATTCATATAAAAACTCCCTCACATGAATAAAGGGATTGCCGTTCCCATCATACTTGCGGTAATTAGGGAGCTCGGATTGCGGAGGGAATCGGATGTTTTAGAAGCTGGGGACTGGAACATCTGCCAAGGATTGTGGGCCAACCCGTTTTTGGAGAAAATCAATCTGTTGTTGCATGGCGACCCACTTATCAAGTAGTTCCTGCTCCCTGGATGGAGTAGGGGTAGTGAGAGACGAAGGTTGAAATTGAGGAGCAGAAGGATGGACTGTTGTAAAAGGTGGAAGCCCATAACAAGGGGCAGAAGGATAAACGGCCAAGGTAGGGAGCCCATAAGAAGGATATTGGGCCGGAGACTGACCCGGATTAGAATGGACCTGGGCAACCCCTTGCTGAGGGCGCAAGAAATCTGAAGGGCCAATAAGGACTTGTGGCACCGATGGGCTGGGCATGTGATGATCCACCTGAATAAAAGGAGGGAGAGTAGACTTTCCCTTGTCAGAAAATTGCTGGGCCGAAGCGGAAGATTGGCCCGTTTCCATACCAGAAAAGGTGATGGTCCGAGGTTGGACCGGAGTAAGATCAATTGGAGTGGGCTGGATGGAGGGCCCACCAACTCTAGACTGGTCGATGGAAAGATTAGATTGGCCTTGTGCAATCGTGTTATGTGGGGTATTAGACCTCTGCATGGCCTGATAGACAGCCTGGAGTTGGGCCGGATCCAACTGGGCCATCATTTGGAGAATGGAGCCATCAAAAGGAGAAGAAAAGGAAGGAGTGGTTTGGCCGCCCTCCATAGGGATGGAGGACGGAAGAGGGGCAGTCCCCTCTCCAGACGGGAATGAGATAACCCTAGAAGGGTTTTCAAGAAGCCCTTGAGGGAGAGACTCCTCTTGTGAATGGGGAGGATTGAAAGAAGCCATGATGGGTTCGAAGAGCGGATTGGAGTAGATTTTGGAGAAGGAATTGACCCTAGAAGATGACTCTAATAGACGAAGACAATTCCACATGCAACGGAAGACCTTGACAAAAGCAAACAACACACAACAAACACACAATGAGTGATCAAACTTAGATGACTTTAACAAAGATGTAAGTGAAAATGAGATGACAACACTTAAATTCAACCAAGTTACTTAGATGATGCCACAAGATTTTTATGATTTCCTCCTTTAGAACCTTAGTGATTTGATTAAGATGTGCTCTCCACAATAGGTTCCTAATGGGAAAGGATGGGTGGCTTGGTTGACTCTAAATGTAATCACTCCTTCACTTATGCAATCTTAGACATGGGGTAGGAAAGGTACAACTGGCCCGGTGTCCGTGTGGGAATCCACGGCTCACGGGGACTTATGGAGGCCCCTGATGTGTTTTCCTGGTCGGCCCCAAGGAATATGGAGACGAAAGGTCCACGCACCAAGGTAGGAGAATGCAATCTAATGTATGAAAATATGCATGAACGTATGTGCACCGGGGTGCATGCAAATTCTAGCCTAAAATCTAACAATCAAACATGCACACAATGATATGAATATGTGAACCCACCAAGGAGGAGACCAAATAGAACCCAAGCATGAAAATCACAGCCAAAATTGCGGAAGTAAAATTGCACCTCGGGATGCGTACCTATCTGGAGTATGTGACGGTCTAGACTACCTGCGTCAGAGGAGTGTGACGGTCGAAGACCGGGCCGTCACAATAGTGTAACGCATTCACAGGAGACCGTCAGAGGAGCCAGAGAACCAGAAACAGCAGAGAAATAGAGGGAAAATCCGGGGAAAAACTAGAGCAACAAGGGCAAACAAGGGGAGCAGGTTTAACAGAGATTCAAAGCACGATTGGCACTAGATGTCCCACCGTGATCGCCAAAAAACTGTTCATTTTAATGTGTCCCTTCTTTTGCAAGATGGGCTATGATGCCAACTATGAAAGTATGAGCCAAGTAATGAAATCAATCAACCTATGAACATGCGAATCATGAACCTAGGCAACCAGCACAAGCTCTAGCATGGGCATGCTATCTCAATCAAGACTAAGCAAAGCAAAGAAAGAAAAACACACTCCGGAGCGTGGAATAATGAATAAAGGAAAACACACCGTATAGGTGGAACAAACAAAGTAAAGAAGAGATATGATGAGAGAGAAAGCTAATGCCCAAGCTAAGGAAAGATGTGATCGCCACCAAGGTAGAAACAAGTCAAAGACCTGATAAATACCTTAGAATAGGAGAATGATGCACCCGCCCACGGAGAGAGAAAAAATAACCAGGAAACTGTAGCTCCGTCAGATGTAACGGTCGAAGGCAGATGCGCCACAGCAAGTGTGACGGTCTCACGATAGACCGCTACAATACTCTAACGCGCCTGTTCCAGACCGTCAGAGCTTCTGCAGAATAAGAAGTTGGGAATCTTTTGATCTCCAAGCTTTCCAGCCGGCCAGAGAGCTTGGGCCTCGTGCTATGGACTCTGTAAACCTGTAAAAGAGTGTCGAACATAAGAAAAACAACCCAGATTAGCCCTTAGACAAAGTAGTATCAATAAATCCAAGAAACTTAAGAACATGCAAAAGGAAAGGGAAATATCAGGGAGGTTGGTTTTTTTAACCCCTCTGGGGCGTTTTAAAAGATGGGAGGACGTTTTGAATGAATGCAGCAAGTGCAAGAACATGGGAGATGGAGAGGGACAATGCTATGATGTTTGAATGGGAGAAAAGACACTAAGAACACAACTTGACTGAACTAAACTCTTGGAAATGATACTCCCTGAACTTTGGAAGTAGATGGACGTGGGAAGCAGCTCTCCTTGGTTGGTTCTAGCTCCAAGATGCGAGAGTACTTCGACGCAAACTCGAGATGTCTCTTCCCTCAAGCCATGAAGTCAAGGGTTCTATTTATAGACCCTCAAAGTCTAGGTTCGAATTAGGAGGATAATGACTAGAATTTTGTCGAAAACTTGGATAAATCTTGAAGATAATACTCCCCAGAGTCCACATAATCAAACGGAAGCTTCTTAGGATGAGTATCGAGAGAGAAACCCTCAAACCAAACTCTAAGTCGGATCACGAAATAGCAGAGCAAAAGGCCAGGCTTGTCAGGACTCTCTGTTGGATGTAACGGCCGCACGATAGACCGCCACACTAATGTAACGCTCCAGTCTTGGACCGTCACACAACCCTATCCACTATAAGATAAGATCAACGGGAGAAGTTTGCGAACGTTGGACTCTTCAAGAAGGTAACGGTCATAGGTAGACGCGTCACAACCAATGCAACGGCTGCAGGATAAACTGGCACACCCAACGGATAGGCAAAAAGATAAGCTTGAAAGGAAGCCTTAAACTTAAGGACTCTGGAAGGATGTAACGGACCATGGTAGATGCGTTAGAGGACTGTAACGCCCCATCAAAGGACCGTTAAAGATAATAGAGTGCAAATGAAATGAGAGTTTGCTAAGCTTCGTCCAGCAGAAAGGGATAAGGAACCAAACCCAACCAAGGAGATATGACTCATGAAATGGACCTCAAATTGACCAAGAAGGCCCAATAAAGGTGAACAACTCAGAGCATCATATAGAATGAACAAGGAGATGACCCAACTTATCAGTATAAAACGGGTGTCAACACACCCCTCTCACATCGAGAGGATTTCACTAAAACACGCTGCACGACGGCAGCAACCACCACACACGGGCTCGACGGCCCACACACGTGGGTTCTCACACGACGACGAGAAGCCCCACACACATGGAGCAAGCTCGAAAGCGTTTAAGAAGAAAAGGATATGAAAATACAAAGCCCAGTTTAAGATTACAATCTATGCTCCAAGGTAACTAAGAAGATGGATAGACAAGATCTTCCCCTTTGATATTCACGCAACTAGGAGATCAAATGGAAGGGTGGTATAGAATGGAGGCATAAGAGAGAAAGAAGTCGGCCCCCTTGATGAAGTCCGTCCAAGCAAGGAGATGGTGGAGAGTAGCAGCGGCTCCCTTCCAACTTCGAGCTTGGGGACGAAGGATGCAAGCTTGGCGGCGGGTTCTTCCTTCCACAGCAGAAGCACCGGTCCAATCCTCCTTCTTCCTGCAAAGATAGAACATGCTTAGCCTACAAGAATGATTCTTCTATGAATGGGGATCGCAGAATATATATAGCAAGGAGAAGCATTATTAAGGACCACAAAACCCTTCTCAAAAACCCTTTAAAAACACACCCAATAGATGGGAGAAACCCTAAGGGTTATATGGTAAAACTTTAACTCAATCGGATCTACAAATGGGTCTTTCGAAACCAATCTGAAAAGCACGATCCGAACTGCCCAGAAGCCTGCCAACGCAGAGAAAAACCAATACACAGGCTAAGGTCTGTGCAAATTATCCCATGGTCTATGCATATAGGGCCAAAGTCTGTGCACATGATGTAGAGGATATGAATGAGGTCTGTGCAAGGCATTGACAGGGTCGGTGCAAACATAGGGTCTGTGCAAGGATGGGATCGGTGCAGATTCTCATCAAGGATGGGTCGGTGCAAACAATGGTGTGTGCACAATGCAAGTGCAAGTCGGTGCAAACAATGGTCCGTGCACATGCAAGTGCAAGTCGGTGCAAACAATGGTGCGTGCACATGCATGCAAGTCGGTGCAAACAATGGACAGGTCTAAGCATATGTATGCACAAGGTCTGTGCATGTGACCCCTAAGGTCCGTGCACATTTTGGAAACCAAGTCTGTGCACATGAGGCAACGTCTAAACACATCAAGAAACAACAGACACATGTCTGTGCAAGTATTGGCGAGAAAAATATCATCTCCTAGGGGTCGACTCTTGGGGTCAACCCTTGCGATTGCCAGAGAGAAAAACGTGCGGGTTTGAAAAATCAACACCCAGGGGTCGACCGTTGGGGTCGACCCTTGCGCATGGACTTAGCAAAATAACATAAAATAAAATATTCAGTGTGAAACACATTCTACCAGGGATTCTTACCGTGGATTTCAAAGATTGAGAAACATTTGACCCTGCATGCTTAAAAACCTCAACATCATGTCAATACACACAAAATCCTTCATGCATTCTATCAAAGTAAAACCATATAGAACCTGCATATTAAAAATATGAACTGCAACCATCTGAAAGTTTTAACACTCTAGCTTCATAACTTTTCTCATAGCCATTCAACTCGTAAAACCTTTATAGCAACGAATATTCAGTGTAATTCAACAAAATAGAATGATATGTCTTCGTCAAAACACGCCGGGGCACAACATTTTGTTCGGCTTCCATCATTCTTGTTATTCTTTCCTTTACTTCTCTGTCGGCATAGGAGGACTCGGTCGGAGCTTAAAACCTGCAGAAGCAAATGTTAAGAAAAGTTAGAAATATTTTCAATGTCAATAGTGGCCTTTTTAGTGGTTCCGTCTGTGAGGACGGACTGTCCAACCGTGGTAGTCAGGGTAGCGTATGGGTCTTGTGTCTCCTCCGTTTACCACCTTCTGGTTCCGGTCGCCATCGTTATGTTGTTATTGTTGCTATTTATTTATTGTTGCCGTTGTTCTTCTTTTATTATTGCACATACCCCTGTTCCTGTTTACTACTTTAGTTGTGGTGGGGATCCGTAGGACCCCTGTTGAGCTAATGTGATGAGGCTCACTCCCTATTTTTCAGGTGTGGCGTCTTCCTCAGGGTGGCGCGTCTCATCCGAGGTTCGTTAGTTGCCAGCTCGCCAGGTTGCCGAGGTATGCCTCGAGGCAGTGCACATTTCTTTTCCTTGACTATACTTGTGGACTAGACTCTGTAGTTGTTATAATTGTTATAAAATTTAATTTTATTTCTGTCATAATATTAGATTAATTATGTTAATTTATATTTTTTGCTATTGTTTAGAATTTCAATGCATAACCATAACACTCTAAATAACCCTTCCGAGCCCTCCGGGTTGTGGGTGGCGGGCCAAGATTCGAATGGTATCGGGTACATTCCAGTATCTGGATCTTGGGTCATTATAGATGGTATCAGAGCGTGGTTATGGAAATGCATGGGAATTCTAGACGATGCAGTGACTATGAGTCCAGAGAGTCTAGTACAGTCAGTAGCTGGCTAAGGTGTTTATTTTATTCACCCCCTTTTATTTTCTATGTTTGTGTTAAGGGTTAGATGGCGCCGAGGAGGCGAGTTTGAGCTTTGTTAGGAGTGTCGGCGGGGGCTCAGGAGGAGCCGAATCGTCAGGATCCAGGTGGCGAGTCTCTTCCTCCAGAGGTAGTGGCCCCTGGTGTGCTAGGTCAGGCCGAGTTTTATGTCGACATGTATCAGTTCTTTGTGCGGCAGATGAGTTAGCAACGCCGTGGTCAGGAAGCTGGCTAGGGCAGTTCGTCATGTGGTGGCCGTACACATATCTTGCAAGAGTTTCTGCAGTTTTACTCACCGACGTTTGAAGGCTAGCTAGATCCTGATGTAGTGAGATCATGGATCAATGTGATGGAGCAGGTGTTTCGATCTATGGAGTGTGACAAGGATGAGAAGGTATTGCTGGCGAGTTACCAGTTGCAGGGTTTAGCGTTGTCATGGTGGACCACAGAGTGGGAATCGGCATTTCAGTCACGTCCTCTACGTTAGGTTCCGTAGAAGGAGTTTCTTGCGACCTTCAAGCGAGTTTTCAGCCCGAAGCATGTCAGGACGAGGAGGATGTATCAGTTCATGGAGCTGTCATAGGGAAACATGTCAGTGATGCAGTATCGGTCTCGGTTTATGGAGCTGGGTCGCTATGCACCCCATATCATAGCAAATGGGAGATTGAAGACTCAGCAGTTCGTCGGAGTTCTGAGGCCGGAACTTAAACACCCAGTAATTGCGGCCCGTGTTGCGGATATGGAATCAGCCTATGAAGCCGCGATAGATTTAGAGGAGGATTGGCTGAGGACTCGAGAGCAGGTCGGTTCGGGGCAGTTTCAGTCAAGCCAGGGTCAGCTGAGGACCCTTCAGCAGCAATATGTTTCCCAGTAGTTTTAGAGGCAGTCAGAATCAACATCTCTTCTGTCTCCTGGCTCGAGTTCTTCCCCTTCGAGATCGAGGTTCAGTCGGATGACTAGGTTGTTCAGAAGAAGCAGGTCTGGCAGGAGGCGCCAGGAGTAGGAGGAGTAGGTGTCAGCGGTGACTATTCAACAGCCAGTGCTTCGACCACTACGTCATGGTATAAATGAGCTGCCACACTATAGAAAAATCGGCCTATAGCGACCAAAGTACATGGTCGCAATATCATAACATTTGGTCACTAAAAGAATTTGTGACTGCATATTGGTCGCTGAACCTTGGTCGATGTATCATCGTCGCTGATACTCGTAACGGCCAATCTTTCTATTTGGTCGCTAAAGCCCTAATCCTTAGCGACACAAATGATTTTAGTCGCTATAGATTGGTGTTATAGCAACCAAAATATTGGTCGTAATTATGAATAAATATTGGTCGTTAATACTTATTGGTCTCTAAAAAACTCTAATTAGCTACGTACTTGAGCTTAGAAGCAGATAATATTTGGTCACTAAATCTACCATATTAGCGACTATCAGGTTGGTAGCTATCATAAGAACATCAATAATTATTATGTTGGTCACAATTAATTTTTTTGTCATTATTTTTATAAATATAATTAGTGACTACCACATTTGGTTGTAATAATATTTTTTGTCGCTATTTTTATAATATTAGCGACTATCATGCTTAGTCGCAATTACAAATTTTTTTGTCACTATTTTTATAATATTAACAAGTATCATGCTTGATCGGAACTAAATTTTTTTGGTCACTATTACTATAATATAAGCGACTATCACTTTTGTTCGCAATTTAATATTTAATTTTTATTTATGTAATGTTAACAAGCACAACTTTTGGTCACTAACAACTATTTATTTATTTTTTCTGCAATTTTAGTGGCTACTAATTTTGATCGTAACTAAATATTTAGTTAATATTACTATAATTTTAGTTGCAACTAAATATTCAGTCACTATTTTCATAATATTTAATACAAAATCCATTCATTTACTACCACAAAATAAAATGGTAAAAAATCTCATTCATTCATTTTAACCATACAAAATATTAAAGTACATGTGAACTAATTTCAGACCTTCTCATTGTACAAAAAATATATTAAATGAGCAAAAAATGATTGATTGTGTTGAAAGTGTAAATACAAAAATAATATGATATTCAATAAAAACAACTTTCATGATCTTACAATCTGCAACATAAACCCACTGATGATTGAGAAGAGGTTACACCATGGAATCAAACCATTCTATAAAATAATGGTACAAAAAGAAATTAATTAAATCAGAATATTAGTATTTAACCTAATTTGATCAACAAGATAAGGAATATGTCTTTACCATGAAGATGATGGTGGAATATTATTTCCATTCATCTAAATCATCAAAAATTCTATCACCCTCTATTGATCCTCAAATTGATCTTGAAGAGTCGCCACCTCCTACTCCAATAATTTCTCTCTGACTGCGGGTTGACTCGAAAAAGTAACTCTATCTCGCTGAAGTTGCTTGGGTCCATGTCCACGACCACGTATATATCCACACGTCCTCCCAAGTACCTCAGCACATATGTCATCTTCAGTTATAGTGGTCTCACACTCCGTTGTACACTGTTGTTGCATTTGTATCATACGCTTCTAAATTACAAAGAGATTTTTAAACATGAGATAGCTGCACAAATAAACATGAAAACTAGATGGTGTCATAAAATGCCATATGAAGTATCCTAGTCTGGAGGTATTTTTCCAACTTATAAGCCTTTACCCCCTAACTCAATTAATGATTTGATAAAGAGAGGGATATGAAATATGGAGATATGAGTAGTTCTAGAAATTTGGTATTTGAAATGCTTCATAATATGATATGGGAATAAGAAAAAAATCATTGATATTGACATCATGGAGGGAAAAGGATCTTGATTGTTGAACAATTCTCAAGAAATAATGGTGGATATGATAAAATATTAATAACTATGGATCTAAGAGAGATAATCGTTAATATTTCATTATATCGGTAAGCAACATGATGCATTGAATTAATTGTGAAGTGATGTGGCACCTTATTGATCTAAAAATTGTTTCTATCATATAGCTAACCTCTTAATGAATGACATCTAAAAAGAAAAGTCCATCAGTTAACATACAGGAAAATGAGATATAGGATAAACCAACTAGCTTACAAGACCCAAAAGAGAAGGTAGTAGAAGGTGTTGAGCAAGGGACATACATATGAGAAAGATAGACAAGACATAGATGCTGACATAGTGAACAAGCATTGTGGCTCATCAACTGTGAAGGATGGCAACCAGCACCCTTTTGTGCTTATTAGTATTGTTTATATAGCTAAGAAACATCTTAAACCTTGACTTGTTCAAGCTCTATGTTGATGAAGTTGTTTATTGTTATGTTATAGAATATCAAAGGGTTGCAGAAAAGACTATAATACAGGGAAGACAATGGTATATACTTTCATTTAAAGATGTAATTAGAAGTAGATGCATTACGATCTTCAACTTTCCAAGGCTTCAGCTTACCATATAGGTCCACCATAAATATATAACAATTCAACTTCAGTCAAAGTGTTTTAAACTTTTGATTCAAAAGCTACAAAAAGACAATAACAAACAATGCAAGAGAACTATAAAGGTGATGGACATGGAGCAAACATATTAGGAATCAAAATTTACAAAACCCATCTGCACAACTAAGTTACCTGGCTGCTTCCACATAATGAGCTATGAATGGTTCAATAAATATGGAAGAGAGACAATTAACTGAAGGTCCCACCATATTAGGACACAAGGTTGTATGCTCTAGCTTGTAACTTTGTGTTTTGCATTAAATGTAGTTGGGGTAGTAGAGAGACATCTTCCATGGAAAGGCACAAAAAAGTTCAATCAACAATGTGAGGGCAGGTTATGCATCGTGGATGAAGCTGAGCTGGAGTGTTTCAGGTGTGGTCAAATATGTCATGTTGCTCACGAGTGCCCATGGCGGCCTCCCCAGTCCCAGCCATCTCTATAGTGTTCCACTAGCCTAGTGAGTCAGGGATCCCGGCGTGCGCGAGGCACTTGACCGGGCAGAGTTGTCGTGCCCATCCCGTGGAAGGTTGATAAGTGTCATATTTTATATCATAATTTGCATCACATTCATCACTTTCAAACACTTAATAAGTATAGTTGTGCATTTATATGTTCAAATCTCATTCTCACTATCAATTGGTGTTTGCATGAATTTACCATCATTTTCTAAGTCAAAATGACAATGTGAGATATATTTAATAAATTGACAACTATCACAATGCATTTTTTTTATTTTCAAGAATTACAGGAATTTGCGACCTAAGGTCAGACACTAATTCCTGACCCATTTGCAGACGAAAAGAATTTACGACCTAGTGATTAGTCACCCATTAATGAGCGCCTGCTTGAAAGGGCACCAAATCCAGAATGAGCGACCGTCCAAAGATGGGCCCATTCCTTGTACAGAAAAGTCAAAAATATCGGAAGGAAAATGAAGAAAAATAGAAAAAAGAATGAACGTATGTTCTCTTAGACGCCAATTCTGTGATATGAAAATAAAGGAAATATCAAATTGAGGAAATAAAGAATGAGTGATCGTTCTGTCAGACGTAAGAAAAGAATGTGCGCCCACTACTCTAGTCGCCATTTTCACTCGAACCAGAAACAAAAAAGGACTAAAGCGAACGAGGTTATCTTTCCATGTTTGATGAAAGGAGGACTCTAATCGTGGCAAGAAACCTACTTTGAGCAAGATCTTGATCCTGAAAAGTCGGATGCAAGCTTATCTCCAAAGTCTTGATCGTGAGAAGTCTCTGCACACTATAAATAGTCGCCTAAGAGCAACCGAGGAAAATCTTAGCCTTTCTTAGCCTCTCTCTTAGCTTTTACATGCTTTACTGTTCTTCCTTTCAATTTTCTATCTTCTGTAAAGTTCTCTATTTTTAAGTGCTCTAGATTTTCTCCTTCTTCCTCTTCCTCTAATTCTCTCTCGTTTTTAAGTTATTTTTTCTTTTTCAAAGTTCAATTTTTACGTTTTTTACTGTTCATCTGCGCAAACCCGTCCCTATTCTTCCTCAGTTTTCACCCCTTTCTACTCTTCTTCTCCCCTTGCACTCTTCAAACTTCTTCCTCTTTCTCTGATCTTCAACTTTCTCTTCTTCCTCATCTCCTAATTCTCTCTAGTTTTAAAGCTATTTCCATTCTCCTTAGGCTCTATTTTTATTTCACTTTTACTGTGTTTTTCACTTTCTTATTCACCGTAGCCCCTCACTTTCTCAACTCTCTTTCTCTGTTCTCTATTTTCAAACTCACACATATTTTGTTTTTAGTTATCCTTCTTCTTCTATCTTCCCCTCCTCTACTTTCATTTAAACATCCCTTTGGCGGAGATTCTTCTTCGGTGCTCTAAAGGCGGCGTACCTCTCCAAGGCGGGGCGATCCAATCAAAGGCTCGGCACGACGTAGGCGACGCTATTCTTCACTATCTTGGCTCTTAATTCTTCCCTTGTTCCTTAGTTTATTCAAGTTGTACTTTTTAGTTTTCCTAGACATTGTAATCTTTACTCTTATCAATAAAAATCAAATCTTTGCAATTGTGTTATTCTATTTCTCTTTCTATCTCCTTACAAATTCTCTTCTCAACCCTCTCATATTCTTTAGATAGGTTTAGTCTCAAGTTCATGCAATTTTATTTTCCTTTAGCATAAAACTCACTCAAAATTCAGATTTCTCAAATATAAGGATTTTCTAACTTACTTAATTGAAAATATTCCTCTCCGTAGGATCGACCCGTTCTTACTACTCTACTTAGATTTTACATCTTTTTAATGAGTGAGTACTGTTATTATTAAAATTGTGGCATGACTTTTAACGACGAGTGTAGTGCGCATCAATTTTTGACGCCGTTGTCGGGGAACGAACCTCATGGCAGACCAAAATCATCATCAAGCTAACCTCATGGCGGACCAAAATCAACAATAACAAGTTCCCAAGCAAATGAAGGAATATTTCATGTCAAATCAATATCAACCTTCCTTCTATGTTCAAGCACCCCAAAACCAAGCGGCCCAATATGAGATTAAATCAAGCACCATTCAAATGTTACCATCTTTGCTAGGACCCATAAGTGAAATTGAGAGGTTAGTGCATCTTAGAAATCATCATCAACCTAACCTCATGGCGGACCAAAATTAACAACAACAAGCTCCCAAGTAAATGAAGGAATATTTCATGCCAAATTAATACCAACCTTCCATCTATGTTCAAGCACTCCAAAATTAAGCGGCCTAATATGAGATTAAATCAAGCACCATTCAAATGTTGCCATCTTTCTATGACAATACCAATGAAGATCCCTACAAATATCTTGATGAGTTCCTCCAGATTGGCTCCATTACCAAAATCCAAAACTTTTCTGATAATACTCTTAGACGGACTCTCTTCCCATTCTCTCTCAAGGATAAAGCTAAATATTGGTTAGGAGCCTTGGGTAGATCAATATACACATGGGCTAAAATGTAAAAAGAATTTTTAAAGAAATTTTATTCCATAGGGCAAACCAATACTATGAGGAGAGCCATAATTGGATTCACTCAAAATTCTGGGGAACAAATCCATGAAGCTTGGGATAGATTAAAAGATTTGCTAAGAAAGTGCCCACACCATGGATTGTCAAGATGGCAAATAGTTCAGGCATTCTATGAGGGATTAACTGAAAATTATCGTCAAATGGTGGATGCGTCATGTGGGAGAACTTTTATGAGTAAGAGAGAGGATGATGCATATGACTTGTTTGAGATGTTAAGTGAAAATTCTATTAGTCATGCCTCGCTATTATCTTATGAGAAAATGATTGGGTCATCTAAGAGGGTTGGGCTTTATGAAGTTAGAATAAGGAGAAACTGAGAATAGGATGGACATTAATGCTCTTGCGTAAAAGTTGAATAAAATGGACATGTTGGCGTAAAAGATGGAGAAGGTCAACTTGGTAGATCAAAACCTAGATTAATTGCTATCCATGAATAGATAGGGACCTTCTTTCTCTTCTGCCCCTCAATCTCAACCATTCCAAGATTCTAACCATCAAGAACTTTGTGCTCTTTATTCAAGCCCAAATCATGCTGTTACTGATTGTCCCACAGCGGCCCAGCTTCCCCCATTCATCCAAGAACAAATTTTCACTGCTGAGGGTGTGTGTAATGTATGAGAGCAAGAAAGTGTGGAAGAAATAGGGCAGAAGCGATGCATGCAAATAGAACAAAACAGCGGGACTAAATGAACTAATGACTCAAAACGTGACTACTCCCTGAACCGGAGGCCTTCGTGGATGTAGAAGGCCTCCGTCCCTGGTGGTAGGTCGCTCAAAGATTTGGCAGGGCTTCGCCGTCGACCAAAAAATCTCCCCCCTTTCAAGTCTGACCTTTAGGGTCTATTTATAGAGCACCTAAAGTCTTAGCTCGAAATTAGGGTTTCTAGGAATTTTCAGGTCGGGATATTAACATAAAACCTGTAGATAAATGAATTATCTCTCAACCAGAAGAAACGACATCGATTTGGTTTAGTATTCGCGGAGAAATGGTTGGAGCAAGTTGGGGAGAAATCCACAAGTGGAGAGAGAAAATCTGTTAAATCTTCAAGAAACGAGCTGTTAAACAGTCATACGACAGACCACTCATCCATATGAGCGGTCAATCCTGGGCCGTTCATCCCTGTCGGTGGAAATTCAATAAACTAGAAAATAGAAACAAATTATCCATCGAACTGACTAAAAATATCGCCGTTGGACTCTCACGAGACGAACTGTCACTTGTAAACCTTTCATCCCAAAGAGCGGCCAAGATCCCACCGCTTATGTCCTGTCGGTGGAAAATGAGGATAAATGAGATAATTAGATAATTATCCGAACAATCAGCTGAGCTTAGGACTCTGGGACAAGAACGGTTAATGTCAGCCCGCTCATCAAGTTGACCGGCTAATCATGGGCCGTATGAGATCATGTCGGTGATAATTCAGAAAATCAACTAAAATATCCCATAAATGTATGGACGGCCCAAATACGACCGCACAAGTGTTGTGCGGCCAGGGATTGACTGTTCAAGAATTGGACGCTTGAAATTTCATGGAAATGATCAATTACCCAAAAGCAAGGTCCATTAAGCCCTGAATTGAAGCAGACCTAGCCAGAGAGGGAGGCTACCCATAAAATAGGCCCAAAGATGTTGCCTGGAAACTGCCTAACGAGTGATGGACAACTCGAGACATCAATATATGTGAGTAAGAGAAATGACTCAACTTATCGATAAAAAATGGGTGTCAACAGCAACTCGACCCATCAGGCCCAAGAAGAAAGTGAAAGTTAGGAAGATGATCCCATCATTATTGAAATGAAGAAGCCGGAAGGTGAAAGGAAGGAACTTGATAAAGGCAAAGAAAAGGTTGAAGAAAACCCCCATGAGTATGTACAAAAGGTCCCGTTCTATGATGCTTTGAGGTCTAAATCTCTCAAGAAGCAACCGGTTCAATAGAAAAACTGATGGAATTATTCAAACAAGTAAACATCAATATTCCATTAGTGTATGCCATTAAACATGTACTAGCCTATGCGAAATTTCTCAAAGAGCTATGTACACCGAAGAGGGAACCAAGGGCGTTAACTCAAAAGATTCGTCTATCTGAAGATGTAAGTGTTGTTTTAATGAATCATCTTCTTAAGAAGTTGAAGAACCCTGGAGCTCCATTAATTTCATGCGATATAGGTGGAGTCACTTTTGATCGAGCATTACTAGACCTAGGTGCTAGTGTGAATCTATTTCCCACCTTTATATATGAGCAATTTGATCTGAGAGAATTAAAGTCGACCTCAATAATCCTTCAATTTGTAGATCGATCAGTAAAAACTCCAACGGGTTTGTTGGAGGATGTGATAGTCAAAGTTCATGAATGCTACTTTCCCGTGGATTTCTTAATCTTGGATATGGCCTCGTCTGAGGAGTTGAAGCATACACCTATTATTTTGGGATGACCTTTTCTAGCTACTGCTAAAGCCAACATAAATTGTGCCACGAGAATGATGGATATTTCCTTTGGAGGTGAGAAGGTTTCTTTAAACATATTTAAGGCATCCCAATATCCGAAAAAGATGAAGAATGTAATGCTATTGATATTTTTGAAGAATTGATCGATGAAAATTCGGATGAAGTTAAGGATATTCTAGAAGAGGGTAGCATACTGCAGGATTCTCTTTTCTCTTCCGCACCCTATTCTAAGATAGAACATCTTCCTGCACTTCAATCTGAACCCGCTCTTCAATCTTTAGAGCATCCTCCTGTTCTTTAGTTGAAGCCTCTCCCGGACTCATTAAAATATACTTATCTGGGCCCTGACCATACTCTTCCTGTCATTATTTTCTCCAATCTTTCTGCAGTTCAAGAATCTCAACTTCTAGAATTTCTTAAGGAGCATGAAGGGGCGATTGGTTGGTCGGTGGTGGATTTGGAAGGAATTAGTTAGGATGTTTACATGCACCATATCTATTTAGAGGACAATGCCAAACCAAGTAGAGAGATGCAACGTAGGCTAAATCCGAACATGAAAGAGGTGGTCAAGAAGGAAGTTGTCAAGTGGCTGGATGCCGAGATCACATATCCCATCTTAGACAGCAAGTGGGTCAGCCCCACACAAGTGGTGCCTAAGAAATCAGGGCTAACTATTGTAAATAATGATAAGGGAGAAGAAGTGCCAATGAGATTGCAGACAAGATGGAGAGTATGCATTGATTACAGAAAATTAAATTCGATGACAAAGAAAGATCATTTCCCTCTCCCGTTTGTGGATCAAATCTTGGAGAAGTTGGCTGGACAAAAATACTTCTGCTTTTTGGATGGTTACTCCGAGTATAATCAAGTTGCTATTTACCCGGAGGATCAAGAGAAGACTACATTCATGTGTCCTTATGGCACGTTTGCTTTCAGTAGGATGCCGTTTGGGCTATGTAATGTCCCTGCCACCTTTTAGCGATGCATGATGGCAATCTTTTCTGAAATGGTGGGTGAATTTTTAGAGATTTTCATGGATGACTTCTCAATCTTTGGTGCATCGTTTGAAGAATGCTTGGAAAACTTGAAAAAAGTACTAAGGTGTATTGAATCTAATCTGGTGCTTAGCTGGGAGAAAAGTCAGTTCATGGTAAGAGAAGGCATCGTGCTAGGCCATATTATTTCGGAGAGGGGGATAGAAGTAGATAAAGCTAAGGTGTACATAATTTCCAATCTTCCTCCTCGACTTATGTTAAGCAAATTCATTCTTTTCTTGGCCATGCAGGATTCTATAGGAGATTCATTAAGAACTTCTCTACCATTGTCCGTCCGCTTACTCAACTATTAGCCAAGGACACTCCTTTCAATCTTGATGATTCTTGTTTAGAAGCATTTCATTCTTTAAAAGCGTCCCTCACTCAAGTCCCAATTCTTCAATCTCCTGATTGGTCGCTGTAGACACGCCATTTTGACATTTATACGAGTAAATTTCATATTACACCATGATGCCCAAAGCGGTTTACACATTTGACTAATGTGAGTGATTTGTATTTTTTTTAATTTTACATAAAATACAAAAAATTAAGAAAATATTAAAAGAAAATATAAAAATAATAACAAAATAAAAGTAACAATAATAAATAAATAAATAAATAAATAAAAGTAATTATAAAACAAAAATAATAAAAATATACAAACCAAAAAAATAATAACAATATATATATTGGTTTGTATTATATATATATTGTTTTGTATTATATATATATATATATATATATACCTCTCACCTTATTTCTTTATCCCCATCTCCATGGTAATCTTCTCTCCACAACCCCACCTCACGTGGCCTCCCTCTTTCTCTCATGTTCTCATCTCCCTCCCTCTTCCTCTCTCACCAACCGAACATACTACCTCACCTCACGTGGCACCCGCTTCTCTTTCCCTCTCATCCTCCCTACCCACGGTCGACCACCTTCACACCCACTCCCACTCCCTGGTTCTCTCAACACACACACTCATTCAACCCCCCGCCGCGACCTCCTCTGCATCTCTCAACACCGCCTCCTACACCCTCTTCCCTGACACCACCTCCGTCTCCCTCTCATCTCCTTCCTACCACCGACACCACCACCGCCTCCCCATGCACGACTGCGCTCCCCCTCACCGGCTGCTCCCTCTCTCTCTCTAGTCCACACCATCATCATCTCCCTTCTCTTCTCTCCCTCTTCACCCTGCTAACCACCTCTGCCTCCCTCTCTTTTTTTGCTCACCATCTCCATCCTCCACGCTGCCTCCCCCCTCGCCACGGTCGCGTCTGCCACCGGTCGGCCTCCTCTTGTCGCACACCCCCCTCCGTTCCCACCACTCTCCTTCTCTCTGCACACACTTCTCATACACTCCCCTATGCCACACACATCGCCGCCGTCAGCCACCTCCCTCCCTCTCTCCCTCACCGCCATCGACCTCCCTCCCTTCACCACCTCCTCATCACCGCACCGACCTCCTCCCCCACCTGCACATCTCCACGCCGCCAGCGACCCCCCTGTGCATGCACCACCATCGTCACCCTCCTCACCTCCTCACTGTCAACGCCACGCTAACCTCAACCACTCTCCTCTTCACTCACACCACCGACTCCCCTCTCTTTCTCTCTAACCCACGGCTACAAGCCAACCTCCCCACCCCCCTCTCTTCCACTCCACGCCGACACCCACGACCCTGCGACCCCCCCTCGCCTCTCACCGGCCACCTCCCCCTCTCACGGTCACTCTTTCTCTCTCTAGCCCCACAGTCACCGTCGCATACCCCCCTCTCTCAAGTCTATACTCGCACCACTCTCCCATCGTCTCCATCTCCTCTCGCCCTCCCCCTCTCCCACCTTCTCCACCTCCCTCTCCTTTCGCCCTCCGCCGGTGCACCCCACGCCACCGTCGCGACGACGCCTCACTCGCCGCTTCCTCTCTCTCTCTCTCTAACCCACACAAACCCACACACACACGTTCACTCCATCCCCTCTCTCAAACCCACACGCACACGTTTACTCCACCCCCCTCTCTCTATAACTCACACAGGCTCACGCACCCCCCTCTCTCTAGCCCTCACACCTATCGGCTAGCCACTCCCTCTCTCTCCATCTCTCTCTTCTCTCTATCTCTCTTAAACACACGACACGCATGTAAGTTTTATTTTTATTTTCTTTTTCCCTCGTCTTTATCTTATGTAAATTAAACCCCTCTATTTCATTTATTTCTCTATTTATATATCTCTCTATTTTTCGCTCCCCACATGCATATACGTGGGTTTTAATATATAAATATATATGTACATTTTATTATTAACCCCCCATCTCGATCTCTCTCTATATCCGATCTTTTCTCTTGTTATCATCTCGCTCAAAAAAATAAAAAAAAAATCCTTTTCCTATCTCTCTCTCTCACTTCTCATACAAGTACACTCTCATTTTTATTTTATTTTATTTTATTTTCTTCTTTCTTTCTCTCTTCTTATCTTCAATCCCACCTCTCTCTCTCTCTACATATCTCCTTATATCTCCCTCTAAAAAAATCCCTCTCCCGAAAGTCTCCCTCCGGTGCCGACTCTGCGTCCGAGCCCGTGAGCTCCCGAAGGTGGTTCTACCCGATTCCCGAGCATATACGAGAGAAGATGTTCCGTCCTGTCGTCCACTCATGCCGTTCTCGTGTTGCTGGAGCGCCCCTCGAAGCCCACCATCGGCATCATAATAAGATTTTTCTTTCTTCCTGTTGAGTCCCGGAGGGTGGCAATCAAGAGGGGAGGGGTGAATTGATGGCCAATTAAAAGAAACTACCTACGTGAATTCTATACTAATTATGCACACAAGCTCTAGCCTTACACGAACAGGATCACACTCGTGAATGCGTGTGAAGTGGGTGTGATTGATAGAGAAAATGGTGAATGCTCACCTCACCGCGAAGCCCACTCGACAAGTAGACGGAATAGCAAACCACAATTGACACACAGAATTTTTAGGTGGTTCGGGTACACTGCCGTGTCCCCTACGTCCACCCCTCACACGGAGGATTAAGGCTTCACTATGTAGTGAATCACACACACACACTATGTAGAACAGCAAGCGCCCACACACACACACACACACACACACACACACACACACACACACACACACACACACACACACACACACACACACACACACACACACACACACACACACACACACACACACACACGCACGTTCGTGTTACCAAACACGAACACCACACACAAATATCTGAAATAATGATTACAAACGTATGCTCAAGTTTAAGCTAAATGATTTAGAATGGAAAGAGTGAAGAAGGATTGATTTATCCTGGTTGGAGCTCCCCCTTTCTCTTCTGCGAATTTTATCAAACACTTGTGCAGCACGATGACCGTTCTTGACGATCTTGGCTCGGATGTGGCTGAATCTCGATTTCACTCGTAGCCAGTAGCAGAGGCTTGATTGGAACTTTGATTCTTCCTTCTTCTCTTCACATTCACGCACACACCAAGGTGGAATAAGGGCTGGAGGTGGCTGCTGCGACCTGTACACACAAATGTTAGGAAGAAACCCAAAATCAGGACATACAAATTTCTCTTAGGGTTTTCATCGTCTACAAGTTGTTATATAGGCCAAGGGTGGTCAAGGGATAGCCATGGGACAAGATCCACTTGTTATGGAGTGGATTAAGGATAGCCACACAAGTGTGGTTGGACCATTTGGTCGAAATGCCAAGAGTCCACATTCACGGCGCCGCCCAGACCAGAAAGGGTCGACCCTTGGGGTCGACCCTCGTGAGGGGCCAGATGGGCCAGACAGCATGGGTCGACCCTTGGGGTCGACCCTTCTAAGAACCCGTGCGGGTTTAATAATTCTGGCAACAGGGGTTTTCAGGGGTCGACCCTTGGGGTCAACCCTTGCAGGTCTGGTGAAGGAGCCCGCCGGGTTCTAAAAAATAATCACCAGGGGTCGACCCTTGCGGCTGGGGGTCGATCTAATGGGTCGACCCTTTCAGTTGGAGATAAAAGACCCACGTTAACAGAACCAGGGGACCTAGGGGTCGACCCAATGGGTAGACCCTTGTTTCAGAACATCCAAAAGATTGATTGAAAGACCCACTAAGTCCAAGAACAAGTCTAGGGGTTTCAAGATGGTTTTTAAAGCATGAGAGGGAATGAAACTCAAACCATTTAAACTTAGATAAGTTCTAAACCAATTTAATCCTTGAGATCAAAATAAAGAACTTCAAACCACACATTCAAAAGTCAATATGTTGAAGTCGATCTCACCAACCGTCCTCGAGTTCCTTAAGCATGTTCCTTGCCCTCCAAAAGCTCCAAGTCTACATCAAGGATGTTTATTTCCAAAACTTTTCATGTTGGAACAACTCAATTTCAATTCACACATAAAAATAGTGTTTGGTCATCATCAAAATCTATTTAGTAATACCCATAAGGAGGGGGTTCAATAATCTCCCCATTTTTGATGATGACAAAATACTACATGCCTTACATACACATAAGACTTCAAAAAGATTTAGCATTTTCATTGAGTTCCACCTTAAACCTTCATATTCAGAGTAAAACACAAGAAGCATTGTAATAGTGAAATACAAGACCAGCCAACGATGTGAGATTGAAGAACATAAACACGTTCCAAAGTACTTTGCCGACAACATAGATTAAATGTAAACAAGGTCTGAGTTCAAGGGCGAATTACATGATGCAATGCATGAGATGCAACTGAACACAACTGAAATGCAAACTGAAATGCAATAAGGCTTAAATGCAACATTGCTAATGAACAGAAATACCAGAAATATGATGAAATCACACAGGCATGCAAGCACACAACACACACATAGAATATAAGTAGCCGATAGCCGATGGCCTGGGCACACATATAGTACAAGATTTCTCCCCCTTTGGCATCATCAAAAAGGAGGGGGTGACAAGGGATAGGAAGTATGCCATTCTGCAAGAGCATAGCCGTCTAATCGTCATCCAGAGTCGGTGAGCTTGGCGGACGCCTAATATACTCCAAGACTTCTTCAAGCAAGTGGGATTGAGTTGCCAAAGTATCAGTAACATACTGAGAGTGCTCTTGATGAGATAGATTCAGATCAGCGAGAGCATGTTGCATAGCCTCCATAGTCTCTCCATAATTGTCTAAACGATCATCAATAGTATCCAAATGGTCCATGAGCAGCTGAACCGTCTCGGAAGGCATGTCCTCAACAGGAATATGTGGCTGTTGCACACCGGCCTATGCATCATCGTCATCCTCCTCCTCAGAACTGATTTCATGTGCAGCACTTTTCAATGTCCGGACCAAGTTACCATCTCGCAGTTCATAGCCCATATTATGACAAATAGAATGAACAGTAAATATATCAGCCTCTCTAATGGTTTGAGAAGATTCTTTTGAGAGGTTGATGTCTAGGTGTGCAAATATAGCAGAAAGGGCGGTGGCATATGGAAGAGTTCTATTCTTGCGCTTCATGTTGTTACACATATGAGCTAAAAACATAGTTGGAAAATTAACTGGAATACCACCCAAGAGATAGTAAAATAAGAACATATGGATCTCTGTCACTTTGTCATGGCCTCCTCCTCTTGGGAGCAGGATAGTAGTGATCATCCTGTGTAATATATGCTGCAGGGGAGGAAAATGATTAGCGTTTAACCCAGCAAGAGAATGTTCACCTTTTTCTTCAGATGTCATCATTTGATAAACAGTTTCTTCAGGAACCACAATATCTCCAAATGTAAAGCCTTCATGAGGGAGATTAAATGCCACTCCTAAAAATTCTGTGGAGAGTATAACCCGTTGGCCATTAACCACAGTAATCGGATGTTCCCCGGACATGGTGAAGTTGCTATAAAATTGATGAACCAAATTCGGATAAATGCGTCGATGTTCAGACATGAAGAAGTCCAAATTTGGCTGACTGCAAAGAACATCCACTAAACTCGGAAGATGGCGGTTAAGATTGACAAATGATACCACTCGAGGTCGGAGTACCTTTCTGTCCAAAACCTTGCTCGAAGGTGCAGATTCTCTGCCATATGCGGCCGCACTACCACGACGTGCCATGGCCGCACTAGACTCCCCTCTGCTACGAGAAGAACGCCTCTTTGGGGCCATCTAAACATAGACCGAAGGAACCGGTTGATGAGGGTGTAGATGTAGATGGTTCGACGAGAGAGGAATGCTATCCACAAAGATTTATGATCCTCCACACATCAAGAACATACCTCAGTGGGAGTGAAGGTCAAGGAAGATGCGTTGGAAGCGCTCGGAAGGATTTGTGCACGGGACGCCACCGAGAGGGCCGCGGATAGGGCTTGAGCATGTGGGTGCCAAGAGGGGATTTGAGGGCATGAAAGGAGTGGTGGCTAGGGCTAGAAGGGGGCTTTGGGGGTTTTAGGAGATGGGAAGGGGGAAACATAGGGTTTCCACCCTGTTTAGGGTGGTTCGGATGCGGCGGACGCCGCTCGACCGTAACGGGTCGACCCAATGGGTCGACCCCTTTCACCCCGGCCCCAGACAGGATCCGCTATCGCGAGGGTCGACCCTTGGGGTTGACCCTTCCACTGTTTTTCACCAAAAATTTTGAAGATAAAGGGAAGAGAGAAAAAAAATGATGTGGCTCGAATCCTGTTTGCGATGGGTTTATTCCTTCTTATTATTTTATGTATATATATATATATATATCTTATTTCACGTGTCGATCAACCAATTAACTAACTGGTAATTAACTAACTGGTTGACGGCACGGGCGTGCCAGTCACGTATGTGACAAGTTTATTATGCGCTCATCTTGACCCGTATCGGGCGAAAGTGAGGTTCGATCGGGACTAGCAATCTGCCATACCACAAAGGCTATGGCGTTAATTACATCCCCCGCGAGGAGGGAACACCTTTGATTAATTGCCGAGATAGTGGGCTGTCGAGGCCGGAATAAAAGATGCGACGTTGTGAGCATGACAAGATCACACGGAATACATCTATCTATCATGCAAGGGAGCATGGTTTATTGGATTAGTGACCCTCGGTACAGGGCGGAGGACGTAGGTCCGAAGTCCACCATCGCGCATAGAGGAGACTTCCGATCGGGCGTAACCCGGTCTTCCTTCGGTGCCATTTGATATACTCGAGGGTCTATGCAAGCATGCATGCATGATGATGATAACTATGCTAAGCATGGCAACAGAATTATGAAAGTAAGCAGTGATCAATCACGTCTGTTAATCTCCGCCAAGTGAGGCAAGGATAGTAGCACAAGCCTGATAATAAAACGATTCGGATCCGAACATCACTTCTCTTATTCAATTTATTAGGATTCATTAATTCCGGCCACGGGAGACGAAGGTCACCCCGAGGGTGGGTGAATGATTAAAACAACATCAGGGCTTAAAACCGATGCAGCCATGCGTATGGGTAGAGTTCCCCGGCGCGGCTAAACATGGGCAAATAGAACTAATCCGGCGCGGCCAGACGTAGGTAAAAGGGCTAAACCAGCGCGGCCAAAACGTAGGTAAACGGGCTAAACCGGTGCGGCCATGGGCAACTGTTAGCCCGGCGCGAAGGCCTTGGGGCGCGCCGGTTTAGGGCGCGCCGGGAACGGGGCAACCAGCACGAAGAAGAAAATGAGTCTTATGTTGATACGGCGCGGTAGGGTGCCACGCCGTATTAGGGCGTGCCGGTTCAGGCTGCGCCATTTTAGTCAATTTTAGGTGAAATTCACAGTATTTTGGTTCATTCAAGATCCTTATGATAGTTTCAAGTCAACCAGACCGATTACTTGTTTGATTGAAGTCCAAGATCCCTCGGAAATGATGCAGTAAGTCAGTGCGAGGTTCACACTCGAGCACTGAGTTGATTGGGTTCAGAATGAGCATCTGATTATCGCTTAATTATTCTGAGTCTGCCCAAAATTGGGCAGCATCTCCCCTGAACATGAAGAATTACAGGGGAGGAACGGGGTCATACCCACTTGTGGAGTAAGCCCCTAAACCGCCGGTCTGCACAGTGGCAGCCAGCAAACTCCCAATGGATAGGGTACCCCGAGGACTAGCCTGCGAGGGGCACCAAGGCTCCGTGGGTGAGAATAGAGGGATGCGGCCACTGATAATGGGTGCAGCACCCCGAGGGCTAGCCTACGAGGGGTGGGCAACCCACAGCCTACGACACATCCCTTGGAGGGACCGACCATTAAGAGAGTGAAGCTCCGAGGGCTAGCCTACTAGGAACACACATCCCTTGGCCTCTATCGGGTCTCCAGATTGTTGGGGCTAAGCTTGTTAGGCTAGGACCCCTATTATTATCTGTTGTGGCCTTGAGGAAGCATCTACCATCGAGAGGTAGAGCCCTGGATCACCCAGCAGTTCCGTGAAGCAATGGGGAATGTCCCCCTCCCCGGGCGATTAAGACGGAATGAAAGAATCTCGGAACGGTTCAACTGACCGTGATGCAGAGGGGTAGTCAATGCACAGATGAGATGAGCCAATCATAGAAGCATATGCTCGAACAACTAGGACGTAACATTCAGGCGATGGATCCTGCCATCCCAAAGGCGACTCCCACCTCGCGAGCAACAGAGCAGTGCGAAGGGAGGAGTTAATGGGAGTTAGACCCTCGATACCACGGCGGGAAGAAGCATGCGCATGAGCACAACTCTGTCCACGGAGGGGATACAAAGACCCTTAAAACAAACATGGAAGCGGTCGATGGGAAAGACCCGGGGAAGGGTCGTTTCTATAGCCCGCGATGCTTCGGGGCATGATCGGGACTCGAGGAAACCGGAGTCGGGAACCACGCGCGGAAGAACTCATACATATGCATTGACATAGATAGAGAAGGGGAATAAGCTTCGAGCATTCATTTGACCTATTGGTCCACGCATCTATATACATATCACCACCCAGTAGACAGGGATGGACTAACATTTACATTACAAATCCGGTGCCGGCATCATCGCTCGGTCGCTGTTCATCAGTTGCAGAGGCAGAGGGATGCGCAGAGGCACAACAACAAAACAAACGGGAAGAGAGAATCGCAGAGAAAGGGGGGGGGTCGGCTCGTATCATCGCCATCCCTCCCCCTCTCGCTTACATCTGATAGATAGAAACCCAAAAAAAAAAGAATCCACGAAAGCGCCGGTGCCCACCTGTTCTCGGAACAGAGTATCGGATCTTCAGCTAAAGTAGAGGAAGATGGCCAGCGTAGGACGCTCAGACGAAACCCCTTTTCCCACGAGCTCTATCTCTCCTGGAATCTTGTTTGCTCTCCGACCCTCCTCTTTTTCTTCTTCTCCTCTCTTTTTTTTTGTCTTCCTTTTCTCTTTTTGTCCTCCTTCTGACATGGCCTTCGGCTCTATGATTCGTGCTGCTGGCTCGGTCTGGCTTGTGCCCAAAGCTCCTTAGGGGGTGGGATAACACCAGGGATAGTTCCGCCTGAGCTAGGCGATCATTCGGCCACTAACGGGCCCATCTTGGCGGGAAGCCGTACCCGTGCCGAGTGATCGGGATCTTCTGCCGATAGAGCTTTCGGTCCTCCATCCTGGAGAGCCAGGGGGAGTCTTTCATCTTCAGGAGAGCCTTTCATGCGGTGGGTAGCCACTGGGTAGACCATCATCCTTGATCGGACAACGGGTGTAGTGTGTATGCGACACGACGGAGTCGATGCCGGTTCATTGGGTAGGCTTGGTCGCACTGCCGGTTGGTTGTGAGTTCATCTCGGCTCTCCTGAGGTGAAGTCCCCATGCTCATGTGGGGTGACTCGAGGCTCTGGCAGCTTGAGAAGTCTTCAATATGTTGATCTTTATCAGCTTCCATGCTTCAATGGGCCGGGTCCTTCGTCTTTGTGGCTTGGTCGCCGACGATCATATTTTGGGTGCCAACAAATGCCCCCCAGACGTGGGTGTTGCGAGCAAGGCACGAGTGCAGCAAGGCCGATGGTTGAATTTCTCCTGGAATGATCTCCTCTTCGGTTGACAGGAGCTTGGGACGACCCTTAATTCGGCATGGGCGTTAATCCGGCGCCGTTTGCATTTTAATACGGCACGGGGTTGCTTCGGTGCGCTCTTGGCTTTGAGACGTTAATCCGGCGCACTCCTGGCCCCTATGCGTTTTTAATACGGCGCGGCCCTGATGTTGAGAGTAGTTAATCCAGCGCGCCTAAAATCGGCGCGCCTTTGTTGTATATTGGACGTTAATTCGGCGTGCTAAATAGCGTGCCGGATTAACATCCGAAGCCATCCTTTATATAAGGCTTTCGCCTTTCATTTTTCTTCTTCATCCCTCATTTGCAAAAAAACTTTCTCTCTCCTCCTATTTTTCTTCCCGCGGCGCCGAGTGAGGTGAGGGCGAGAGCGGCGGCGGCTTTTCCTTCGGGGTGAGCGAAATGCTGCCCCCTTTTGGGTTTCAAACCCATTCTTTGGGCCCCGGGAGGCTTCTAGCAGGGCTTGCCCTCGGAGCTATTTCCCCGGGTGTTCCTTTTGGCCTCGGTGTAATGCCGGTGGCTGCTTTTAGGGACCGTTCCTTTAGTGGACATGTTCCCGCTTTTCCTTGGCAATCTCCCGTGTTGGGGAGACACTGCCAAAATTTTGTCAGAAATCTGCCTTTAATCAGTTATTCTCTGACTTTTGCTTATTGTTTGATGTGCTTCTTTGCAGCTATCATGGCATCCGGTTCTTCTTCTCGTGCCGTGGTGACGTGGGAGAACGTCAATTCCCTTGATCGGGGGCACGGTCAAGTGGCTGTGGTTGCGGAATCCTCAGATTCGGAGACAAATACTGTGGACACCAGCCGTCTCCTCATTCTTGGGGGTGACTCCTTTCATTATGACAGGGAAGGTGTCGTCAGGAGGGACTACCCCAAAGACAAACACCTGATGTCCCTTCTCCAACGCTTCAACCTCCAAGGGAAGAGGGACCTGTTCCTTGTCCGAAAAGTCGAGCAGGCCCTGTTGGTGGAGAGGGACAGTCTAACAGATTGCGTAGTGCAGGGAAGACCCATTTATCTCCCCGGAGAGCTCAGGAAGTGGAGCGTTGTGCTGGGACGGCAAGATCTGGCTCCGGAAGACGGGCTGCTGACCAGGGCCCCTGAATTTGTACCTGCTCGGTGGAATGATTCCGCAGGTAGGGTAGACCGGGAGAAGCCGATCTTTGGCTTGTTTCTCGCCCCGTTGAAATGGGGTTACAGAGAAGAATCATTTCTGCTGGACTGCCTGGCGATCCGCTTCAAGCACCAGATATTTGTAGGGTGGTTTGCTGAGCTGAGGGCCACCGATGCTCACGCATTTAGACCTGGAGCGGTGGAGTTCACCGATTATGTGTTGCATCATTACGCTTCCATCCTGACCAGGGCTGGCGTCTATCACAGCGTGTATGCTTCAAGGTACCGCTACCCCATCTCTCGAGGCTTATGTTGCGGTATGATCGAAGTGTTTTGCCCCGAGGACAACACTTTCTATACCTCGGAAGGAGAGACCTCTCTAGATCTATGGAGCCTCTCGCAGCTTAGCGGCCTACCCATTGATGGAGAACCGTATGAGGAGGTCTGCTGGCCTGACTGGCTGAAGGATCAAATCGACGACGAGGGTCGGTATCTGGCGGGTTACTCTTATCGATATCTGATGAAGGCGTACCGCACCCTCTTTCATTCGTCGCATGACACGAGGGAAGCTCGGAAGCCGGGCGAGAAGCGGAGGGTGCGGATGGGCACCTGGCTTCAATATTTCTTCAATGGGAAGAATAAGTACGAAGACTTTCCCCTGATAGCGCCAGTGGCTCAGAAGCGGAAGAAGAGAGTCTGACACCAGACCGCATCATTATCATCTTCAAGAGGAGGGCAGAGGGAGGACCCGAACCCTACTGATGTTGACGCAGTCACGCATTGTGCTGTGTACCTGGTCTATTGGATCTGTTCTTTCGCTCTTCCGCAAGGTGACGAGATCGTAATCAGGGCGGAAGCCATTTATCCAGCCTGTCTTATGGCTTGGGGTACCAAGCTATCTCTTTGCCCGGTGGCTCTATGTCTTGTTTACAAGATGTTGGGAGACCTGCACAAGACGCGTCTCCCCAAAAATCTTCGGACGGTCTGTCTGTTACACTTTTTTAATGCTTGGGTCTGTACCCTGTTCCCAGAGGCGGCTCCTCGGGCGTTACAGTCTGTCCTCTTGTTCCGCGGATGATAGAATTCGTGAGTGCCGAGCCATCCTCACTAGCGGAGCAACTCTACGCCATTCGGGGCAAATTGGCCCGTATTCCCACAGATTCCCCTGGGGTTCTTCACTTTTGGAGCTTAGCTGCCCACTCCAGCCCGCTGGTGAACAGGATGAGGCAGTGTAAGCCTTTTGAGACTGAGGAGTATATTCATCCGATTTCCAAGGCCAAGTGTACCAGACCCATTCTTGAGCCAGAGTTGGTTGACTGGGCGTTGGCTATCAGGCCTAGTGTCCTTGTATTCCGCAAGAGTGACATTTTGTGGTTGGATCCGTACTACCCGTTCCACTTCAGTCGGAACTTTGGATATGACCAGCACATTCCACATTCTTCTTCACAGTTTGCACTACCTAACAGGCACAGGACCGGGCAAGTTTCAAATGATGATGCCCGGATATGGTGGGACTTCTTCCATCGCCGGGAAGATGTTTCTTTCAGGGTGCCAACCCCTGCCCGTTTCCCCCGCGTCACGCCTGAGTTTATCAAGTGGTGGAACGCGCGGACGGGGTTTTACAGGAGCTCCCGGTGAGAGTGCTGGGCCGTGGCAGAGCACAGGTTTCTGGACTCCCAGTCGGAGCCAGTCTTTGATATTGAGCCTTCTTATTTGAAGAAGTTGAAGTCCTGGACCCGTACGGAAGTGGAGGCCTATCTGGAGGCCCGTAAGGTCGTAAAAAGTCGCAGGACGAAGGTTGACCCGAAGCTGCCCCCGATCAACAAAGATGACTATGTGAAAACCCTTCGGGGTTTATGCCGGGTGAGTAGCGAGAGGGTGGTCCTTCAGCAACTCCCCCTGTCGGTGGAGGAGCCCATCTCGGCTGTGGCCGACTGGCGTCCCGAGGTGGATAGGTTGTACCCTTATCGGACCTTCATCCGTAGGGAAGACAGGCGGGCTGCCTTATATGACAACACCCCGTGGCTATTCGCGCTTCTTCGCTCACATGGTCTTTCAGTGGGTGGTCCCAGTGAAGCCATCCTGGACCGACCTCTTCATGTCTCGTTCAAATATGCTGACAGATGGGGGCTGGACCACCTGAGCCTATATTATCTCTTGTCTTCTCGTGGTCACGAGGACCTGGCGCTGCTGGCCGGGCCGAGTGAAAAGATCAGAGATTTATGCTGGCTTATTCGCGAGGCGGCTTCGAGAGACAAAGTGCCCTCGCTATATTATTTGCCTCTCTTCCCCTTTTACACGGGGCCGACAAGTATGTTCCATTTCTTCATTCAGGCCCTTTGGCCAGCTTCTTTCTTTCATTGTGGTGCATTATTCTCACCTGTGTGCATGTGCAGTCCGACCAACTTCGGAGGAGACTCGACACTTTAGGGAGCTGATAATAAAGGCTCAGAAGCCAGCATATTTCGAGGTTCCCGAGCCGGCCCCGACCACAACGCCACTGCCTCCCGGCGATTCGAGAAAGCGGACTCGATCCCAGTTGAGAGAGGCTGTTGGGAAGGCGAAGGCGGCGGTGACCTGGGTGACACGGGCGCGCCGAAAGAAGGCCGCATAAAGGGAATCAGCAACCGTTCTTCCTTCGATTGTATCCTTCGAAGAGTTCGAAGCTTCTCACACACAACGGCCAGAAGCTGAAGGTAGGCTCTCCTTTTCTTCAGAGTTCATTAGTCCACTTTGACTGCCTTGGCTAGCTCATGCTGACGGTTGCCGACACAGTTGCCGCGGTCGTCGGGCTGGAGGCGACAGTAGATGTCGCGACTAGGGAAGGGGCGGAGGAAATCCCTGCTGCTCCCATAGAGAGAGATCTGCCTTCTCCAACGCCCAGACATGAAATGGAAGGTAATTTATAGTTTAATTATGACGCCACAACGAATCTTCCTGTCTTCAGCCGGCTTGACCATTTCTTGCCGTAAATTTCAGTTGATATACAACCGTCATTACTTCCGGGCTCGGAGAGTGCAGAAGAAGCGATTATCAAGGGGCAGGGTGAACTTGCCCTTGAGGTCCCATCCACTATTGTACCTAATGTGGAGTGCACGGGGGAAGCTCCTGTCGCGGGTAATGCTCCTCCTGGCGAGGCTCCTACCCCGATGGTGGAGCATCTCGAAAGAGCAGAGGGGTCTTCCTCCTCTGAGCAGGTTGATTATGGTGGCGACTCTAGTGATGAGGAGTTCCCACTTGTTAACACAGAGACTGAGGATGCCGGGGCGTCCTCGGCCTATGAAAGCAATCATCCGACTTTTAGCCCACCCCGGTTGTCATGGAGTGGTCTTGGGCTGTCAGGCTCGCTTGTGAGCGGAGAGGCTGGCGCCGGAGAAGTTGCCCTTAGAGATTTGAGCTTGGTGCCGGCAGAGGTAAGGACCCACCCGTGGTCGGTGCCTACTGCCCTTCCTTTCTCTTCACTTTAGCTTTTTTAATGTACATATTTCTGGTGCAGACTGAGGTGGTGCTGCCAACCATGACGGTGCAGATACCCCTCCCGGCTCTAGGCGCGGGCCACGCAACCTTCCTGTCCGTCTTGCGGCCTATCGCACTGCGATACCCCAAGGACTATGCAGCGGCAGTGGCTCCAGCTGGACCCGGAGCACTTGTGAGGGTTGATAGTTTGGTAGCAGTCGAGGACTCCCAGTCATTAGAAGTCGCACAATAGTCGGCTTCAGAGAAGGATGGCCCCTCCGAAATAGAAGCCGGAGAGATCGTCGAAGAACAGATGTCCTCGGTTCTTGATATTCCTATTGCACCTCCATCCCAGGGGGCTGGTAGGGAAATTGTCGTCATTGGGGCTCCAGCTACCGTATCGGCCACCGCGGTTGTTCCCCACACCAGTGGACTGCAGCTCATGCCATCGTCATCTTCTGGGGTGGTGACGATATTTGGGCCACTGTGGATAGCATAGTGGAGTTTGAACTACCCGAGACGTCGCCGCTTGGTCTCTAGTCTTCGAGTGACCTTGTGTGGCAGTTCCTAGGGACCCTTCAACAGACCATAACGGCCAGTAGAGATTTAACTTATGTTCAGCTGAGGGGCTTGATAGAGCATTTATCCCGCTCGCTGTTGGCCTTTGGTTGCCCCATGGACGAATGGACTCCACGGGTGATCCTGCTTCTGAAATATGTAAACAGGTGGGAATTCTTAGGCCGGGAGGCAGCTGACCAGCTGGCGGCCGTAACACTGGAGCGGGCCGAATGCCGAGCCGCTCTCATTTCTCTGAAAGGGACTGCGGCGAGGATGAGGGATGACGCCAATGCCTCTTTGCAGCGTCGAAGTTTTCTCACATCCCGCATAGCGGAACTACATGCCGAACTCTCAAGGGCAGAGGCTGAACTTCAAGAGATAGAACACCTGGAAGTCCAGAGGGTGGAGGAGGCAGACATGGCCGAGGGGCAAGTTGCTTCCCTAGGGAGAGACTATCTTAGTTGGAGGCCACTGACTTCAGACTGCAGGAGCTGGCCCGCCATCCTTCCCTGGGCATTCTGGCGCTAGAGGACATCTTCTGACACCCTCTGCCATAGTCCTTTTCTATTTGCCTCTTTTGATGGACTTCATGTATTCCGAGGAATGCCCCGCATAACATGTACTCTTTATTCCGTAGAATGAAAATCTTCATTTTACTGTCAAATGACGACTCCATCATGTCATCATTCTTCTTTTTTTTATTCGCCAGTTGATCCTAGTCCGAGTGTGTGGGTCACGAGGGCAGGAGAGCGCTCACGCCTTAAGCAAAGGGGTGAGGTGTTCGCTCCACCGCGCCATGACTATTCTCCAGACTAAACAACGGCCTGTGCGAGTCGAGAGTCCGGAGGACCCAAAAGGGTATATGGGAGACAAAAACTGAAACAGATAGCGAGCGACCTTGCCGATGGTGACAAGGGTCGAAAAGGGTAGACGGTCTTGCCGATGATGACAAGAACCGAAAAGGGGTAGCGACTGGTCTTGCCGATGGTGACAAGGGTCGAAAAGGGTAGACGGTCTTGCCAATGATGACAAAAATCGGACAGGGTAGCGACCGATCTTGCCGATGGTGACAAGGGTCGAAAATGGTGGACGGTCTCGCCGATGATGACAAGAATCGGAAAGGGTAGCGACCGATCCTGCCGATGATGACAAGGGTCGAAAAGGGTAGCGACCGATCTTACCGATGATGACAAGGGTCGGAAAAGGGTAGGCGGTCTTGCCGATGATGACAAGAATCGGAAAGAGTAGCGACCGATCTTGCCGATGGTGACAAGGGTCGAAGAGGGTAGGCGGTCTTGCCGATGATGACAAGAATCGGAAAGGGTAGTGACCGATCTTGCCGATGGTGACAAGGGTCAAAAGGGGTAGACGGTCTTGCCGATTATGACAAGAATCGAAAAGGGTAGCGACCGATCTTGCCAATGATGACAAGGGTCGAAAGGGGTAGACGGTCTCACCGATGATAACAAGAACCGGAAGGGGTAGTGACCGATCCTGCCGATGATGACAAGGGTCGAAAAGGGTAGACGGTCTTGCCGATGATGACAAGAACCGAAAAGGGTAGCGACCGATCTTGCCGATGGTGACACGGGTCGAAGAGGGTAGACGGTCTTGCCAATGATGACAAGAATCAGAAAGGGTAGCGACCGATGTTGCCGATGGTGACAAGGGTCGAAAAGGGGTAGAAAATGGATACATATAGGTGGGACATTGGATGAAGACTCCGCCTCGACCCTGTAAAGGGTCTTTAGGACGGAGGATGGATCATCACTATTCATCATTCATTTACATTATTTTTTTATTCACATTACTGACCTAAGGGTCCTTTCGGGTTTTCGCCGAAGCCAGCCCCCTCTTACTTTTGCCCACGCGCCCTTTCGGGTTTTCACGTAGCGGGGTACCCGATTTTATCTGTAGCGCCCTTTCGGGTTTTTGCCACAGCTGGGTTATAGGCATTTTTTGCACTTGTCCTAATACAGGAGCAAGTCTGGCCGGATATCTCTATTTTAACCCCATTTTCTTTTCCTTCTTTTTTTTTGAATTCGGAGTACAGAAGACTGGACTGCTAGAATGCTGACTGGCCTTGCCGATGGTGACAAGGATTGGTCCCTGGTTTAGTTCATCGACACTGGTTAAATGTCGAAGCAAAGGACATGGTTCATTAACAAGGACGTAAGATCTGAGTTAATGAGTAGAGGTCGACCGGTCTCGCCGACGATGACGAGGGTCGAACATGGGTTTGTTCATCAGCATGGGTCACATGCTGAAGCAAAGGTAGGATTATTAACAAGGATGGAAGGTCCAAGTTAAGGGTAGAGATTGACCGATCTCGTCGATGATGTCGAGGGTCGAACATGGGTTTGTTAAAGGATCTCCGGTGGGACGTTTGAGGATTGTCCCTTTTGGAGTTTCATCGGATGGAAACAAAAGAGGAATTTTTAAATTACCACTTTACTGACTTAAGCGCCCTTTCGCGTTTTCGCCGAAGCCAGCCCCCTCTTACTTTTTCCCACACGCCCTTTCGGGTTTTCGCGTGGCGGGGTACCCGATTTTGCCTACAGCGCCCTTTGGGGTTTTCGCCACAGCTGGGTTACAGCCATTTCTGCACTTGTCCTAATATAGGGGCAAGTCTGGCGGAGTATCTCTATTTTTAACCCCATTTTTCTTTTCTTTTCTTTTCTTTTGAGTATATAAAAGGCGGTAGGTCGAAGTGTGATGTCCGACCCTTGGTTGATAGTAGACGGCTGTTGGCCGAAGCATCAGGCCTCGTGCCGAGCAGAGCAGTTCATTCGTTAGCGAGGGCTGAATGCTAACGCAAAGGAATGATCTTTCGCCGATTCGGGCATAGGACCCATAATGGTAATCTGGTGTATTCTTTTGAGAGCTCGGCCAGGGCGGAGTGCAACTAGACCAAGGAAAGGTAGCTCGATCAGGGCGGGGTGCCACTAGACCAAGATAAGGGTAGCTCGGCTAGGGCGGAATGCCACTAGACCAAGGAAAGGTAGCTCGATCAGGGCGGAGTGCCGCTAGACCAAGATAAGGGTATCTCGGCTAGGGTGGAGTGCCACTAGTCCAAGGAAAGGTGGCTCGATCAGGGCGGAGTGCCACTAGACCAAGGAAAGGTAGCTCGATCAGGGCGGAGTGCCACTAGACCAAGATAAGGGTAGCTCGGCTAGGGCGGAATGCCACTAGACCAAGGAAAGGTAGCTCGATCAGGGCGGAGTGCCACTAGACCAAGATAAGGGTAGCTCGGCTAGAGCGGAATGCCACTAGACCAAGGAAAGGTAGCTCGATCAGGGCGGAATGCCACTAGACCAAGATAAGGGTAGCTCGGCTAGGGCGGAGTGCCACTAAACCAAGGAAAGGTATTCCGACCGATCACTCGGGGAATGTTGGTTGCGCAGCATGATACAGCTTTATATGCTTTCCGTTGAGGGGAGAGAACTGGATGACTCCTTTGTGGTCTACTAGGACGTAGGCACCCCCTTCATATACTCGGCGGACGATATATGGTCCGATCCAGTTTTCGACCAACTTCCCTTTGGGGTTGGAGGCCATCACTTCTCTTCTTTTGACAATCACCAGGTGTCCTTTCTTGAATTCTCGACCTTTGACCAGCTTATCAAAAGCACGGGCCATGCGAGCTTGGTAGAGTTGGATGTTTTGTTGTGCCCGGAGGTGTTTTCCTTCGAGCTCAGTGAGCTCTTCCAATCTTCTTTCTGCATTGGTTTGTTCACCACTGGCTAGTCCATGCTGGATGGCGACTCGCAGCGAAGGAACTTCCAGTTCAATCGGCACCACAGCCTCTGACCCGTACACGAGGGAGAAAGGCGAACAGCCGGTTGGGGTTTTGTAGATAGTAAGATAGACCCAGAGCGCTTCGTACATCCTTTCTTCCCAATCTTTTTTATTAGACTTGACAGTCTTTGCCAGCAACGTGCATTGTATCTTGTTGAAGGCTTCTGCGAGTCCATTGGCTTGAGGGTTGTAGGGGGATGATGTCCTCCAGTCAATCTTGTACTTGTCGGCTAGTCGATAAACCTTCTGGTTTCTGAAATGGCTGCCATTATCAGAGATGAATCGACTGGGGATCCCAAACCGGAATATTATATTCTGCCGGTAGAATCTTGCAACTAGTTCTCCCATTACATCTCTTAGTGCTACTGCCTCTGCCCATATGGAGAAGTAGTCAGTAGCTGCCAAGATATATTTGCACCCTGATACAGATGTTGGTAGCGGCCCTACCAAGTCCGTGCCCCACAGGGCGAACGGCCAGCTTGGCAAGGTGGGATGCAGTGGCACTGGAGGTCTCCTTGCCACGTTAGTGTGTTCTTGACATTTCTGACAAGCTTTGGCGAACTTGCAGCAATAATCAAATATAGTGGGACAATAGTAACCCAATTTCTTTATCTCAATTTTCATCTTTGGGCCAGCCTGGTGTGCTCCAGCTGATCCCGCATGGATTTCTTGCATCACCTGTCCCGCCTCTGTTGAAGACAAGCAACGAAGTAGGACTTTCCTTCGGGCATCTGCCATTATTCGGAACAGGGTTCCGCTTCTCATCTCATAAGAGTCCTTGACCCTCAGGAGCTTCATTCTCTGTTCTTTTTCTTTCGGGAGCTGCTGGTGTTGGAACCACCGCAGGATATGTTCTCGCCAATCGGGCTGCTAAACCTCTTCGACGACTGCCACCTCGATTTCTTGCTCGTCGGCTAAGGCCTCTGTTACACTGGGGACCTGCCGGCGGTTGATCACTGTTATATTCAGGCTTGCGTCTGGCGGGACCGCCAATGAACTGGCCAGCTTAGCGAGGGCGTCTGCCTGAGCATTCCGACCTTGATTGATGTGCTTGATGCTGATGAAGTAGAATCTTGACATCAGGCGGGTTGCCAACTGGTGATAGGGGAGAAGCTCTTGCTTTGGCACATCGAACTCTACTTCCAGTTGTTTTATAACTAGCATGGAGTCTCCGAATGCTTCCAGCATCTGAATTCCCATGGATAGAGCAATTTGCAACCCGATTATCAAGGCTTCATATTCTGCTTCGTTGTTTGTGCAATGTTTGTTTATGGAGCAGGATGTGTGCACCACTTCTCCTTCTGGGGATTTCAGGACTATGCCTGCTCCTGCCCTGACCCTGGCCGATCCAGTGGCAGAGGTGTCAATTCTGGAAGCGCCATCGAAATATAGCTACCATAAGGAGGGCTGCGCCTGAACGGCTTCCAGGGTTTCATCCTCAGGAAGCTTTGGTTCCAACGGGCAGTCCCCGAGCACTGGGTGCTCGGTGAAGAAATCTGCAATAGCTTGGCCCTTAACGGCTTTGCGCGGCACATTGGAGATGTCAAACTCCATAGGGATTACAGCCCATTTGCTGATGCGGGACGGATGACTCGACCGGGCTAGGACGTACGACGGACACAAGTGCGGCCAGCACTAGCACGTTAAGGCAAGCCAGGCGGCTAGCCACTGTGGTATTCTCCGGGTGGAGACACCTCTCAACAGTGCTCTCTCTTTAGCCCAGCGATCATCCCTTGCGAGGGAAACGTGGGGATCGCGGCGATTAAGAAACCACCGTCGCCTAGGGTACCGATTCGCGTTCGGTGCTCGATCAGAGCTACGGAACGGGCACTCTCAACTCACTAGCACGGTGATTTAGATATAAGCTAACGACCCTAATCTCACAAACGCAGCAATATAGAATGTATACTAAATTAGCAATGTGGGAATGGAATGAGCGCGTACCTCCACGTCTAGGCGTGGGGAAGAATTCCCGGCCGTTTTCCGAACAACCCCGATATACAAATGATTTAATTTTACAATTTCAGATCTGGAAACCCACTCCACACAGTGAGGTAAAGGGTTACAAAATGGCGTTTGGGGGTTGCTGGGTCCCGGGTTGACGGGCAGCAAGCAACGGAGCCGAGGAAGGTGAGCTGGAGCCGAACGAGCGCGCCGAGGGCGAGTCGACTTGGTTCTGCCCACGCCAGGCACCCTGCGCAGCGATCTTCCGACGACTGTAACTCCTAGCCACGACGTCTGATTGGAGTGCCATTTGTTGGAGAATGACGGTGACTGGACGTAGTTTCTTCACTCTAGAGGGCGCATTCAGATCCTTTGGTATCTGGGTGCAGCAATGATTTCTTTCAGCATCTGATTTGGTGTTCACAGAACTGCACAGATAGACAAATAAATGGTGGAAAAAGGGTTGCCGATGTCGAAATGGAACTCCGTCTATGGGAGGTTGTTGGTGACGTCCATAGGAACAAATCCTATGAAGACCTCTCTCTCAGATATTGGCTGGATGAGGCGGGACAGATGTGGGAAGTCGCCTCTGGATCTGGACTGAGTCTGTTCAGATCTTCTTGCGCGACCTCACGAGAATTGACGCCACGGACAGCACAGACCTTGAAATGCAATGAAACCAGAGGCAACGTGAATATGACTTGCAATACTTTAATTGATCTTCAGACACCAGCTCCTGATCACGTCGTGGTTGGGCTGCATAAACCAAAACACAGTCACCCTCAGATCTGGACGGCACTCTGGGACAGATCTGCGCGCCGCCACGAGAAAAATCACCGCCGGTGCTCCCGAACTTCAAAAGGCATCAAACCAGCGCTGAATTCTTGCAATCTTGTAGTAGTATCAAGAATAAATCGGAGGAAATAAGATGATAAGAGGGGGATGGGAAGAGAAGGTCGAGTCCACGACCAGATTTCTGGGAAATTCACACCAAGGGAAAGAGCAAGAGAAAGAGGGAGAATCACTCTCTTAACAATTTTCTTTCAACAAAATATCATTAGCCTCTGCACACACAATGTACAAGCCCTTAAATAGACAATTACAAGAGGTATAAGGGGTGGGGAGGTCATGGGTTTCAAGGGGAGGGGAAGGGGGATGCGCCCATGGCCATGAAAGGGAGAGGGAGGGGACAAAGAGACATGTTGGCTGCCTACCTTTGACATTCAAGGTAAAAGGGGGGGGTAGGTTGGCAGCCAATTAACCTTGACCAGCAGCCATTTAATACCACATGTTGTGAATGGAGAGAAGAAAGAAGAAAAAAGATAATTTCCTAGCCTAATAGGACAAGAAAGGGGGCGCCCCCCATTTTGGGCCTTGAATGGGCCATTTTGGTCATGGTAGCCCACTCATCCTTCTAGGAATCCAATATGGCTCAAGGCCATTCTCCTCTAGTTGGCCCATGTATAAAGAGCCCATATATGGCCTATGGATCCATCCAAATGGACCAAGGCCTCTCCCTTTCTTAATGAAGTCTTAAGGGCCTTAACCAGTTGGCCCATTTAGAGCCTTACAACCAACCCAATATGAAAACCCACATATAATGTGACATTACAAGCTCAATTTAATGCTAAAAAGAGTCCAAATAGAAGCCAAAGTGTCCCCAATTTGAAGGGAAGTCGATGTAGTCAACTTGGTGCTCTGCGTATGGCACCGTCGGTTCGCCGACGTGTCACGTGATCGCCCTGGTGTCCGCACCAATTCTCCCCGGGTGGGAGGAACTCGACCCCGTCGAGTAAGGGTCCCGAAGCTTACATTCTCTGCTTGTGATCAAGGTGTTGGTCATCGTGGGGCATCCTCACCAACGCACTAGGATGTGTGGATATGTGCCCTTCCTTGTGGTGATCACCTGCTCATCCAGTATACAATCTATACGCATGCGTTGAGGCTGGAAGAGGTGGACTCTCGGGTGGTGTATCACTCACAATAGAAGGAGAAAGCCCAAAGCTCACTAGGGATCACCGCGGGTTCCAATATGCTACCAGATCTGAAACATGGAACGTCGAACTGTCACCATAGTCACCCGGTAGTTCAATATCGTATGCATTCGGACCCACTTGTTTCTTGACCCGGAAAGGGTGGGGATCGTGGACTTAGAGTGGCTTTCGGTCTCCGGGAGGAAACCAATCAGGTATGACCCTGACCTAGACGTACTCTCCCTTTGAATCCACGAATATGTAGCATGCATCGGCTACCTCCTTATATGTGCTTGACTGGCCTTTTATTGACACGACTTAATGCAAACCATATGAAAGAAAATAAACCATAGAAACAAACACACACACTTGAACTTAGACAAACCTATGGTGATGTAGACCATGCATATGCAATGGTAGACCAGGGCACCCGAATATGTGCCATGCATATACTAGATGTACTCGATGCTTGACGGAATGGACGATTCCTAGACACCCTAAGATGTACCAATCATGCATTGGCGACCTATGGGATTTGGGTGGGGAAGGACTAGGATATCCAAAACTACCCTCGTCATTACCCCTAGACATAGGTACGACTTGCCAACTAGATCGAGGGGTAGGGACGGGATGGTGAACTCCTTGGAAGAAGTGGAGTGAATATGATAGCTCGGGAGGTTCACTAGTGAAGGGATCAAAAAGGTCAAAGAATTTATGACCCCATGAAGTGGGTTCCACCATGACTCGGTCCCAATTGTGAAATTCTTGAGGGTGTAGGTAGTCACCTTCATCCGTTATGGTAACTGGGATGGTGATCTCATAGAGAAGGTACGGTTCCTCCCTCGGGATAAAAGAAATGAAATCGGGCTCGGCCGGCATAGGGAGGAATAGAAGGACCTCCGTGGTGACTTGACCCACGGTGTACACGGAGGTAATGGATCCTAAGGCCGGATGGGTGAAGCTAAGACTAGCGGGTTGGCCAAAGCCTCGGGCCAAAAGGTGCGTCAACTTCCATTGTGAATCTAATCCCATAATAAGGTCAGCCAAAGTATCGACATGGTGACTAGACTGAAAAGTTGTGTGGGAGGAGTTGACGGACACCAAAGGTAGGGTAGGATCCATAAATGGGAAGGGAGGTGGGACCAAGCCATCCTTGAGCCAATGAAGAAGCGGCTCGACTATGTATAGCGTCCCTGTAAGAAACACGGGTGGCTCGAGCTTTGGTAGCTCCAAAGAAGAAGGTTCCGAATGAAGATCGGAAGTAGATGATAATGGAGCTCTAGGGAAGGGGTTCTCCGATTGAGGTGGGGAAGGCCATGGTGTAGGCGGCTGGGAGGTGGATGCTTGTCGAAAGCCACTATACCGAGAAAAGTGAGACTCAAATGGTTCGACCACTAGAGCGACCGTATAGGAGTCCGCTAGAGAGAATGCGTTGCGGATAAGACATTCCAACTGGAAGTGAAGGCGCAAACCTCTCCGGAACTGAAATGCAGCCGTGTTGCTCTCCTCTCTCAAGCCATGTTCCAACCAATACTTATGATATGCCCTAATGTACTCGGACACGGACCTATCACCTTGGACGGGTCGACATGGGTTGGCCATAGTTGCCAAAATATGGGAACGGATCCCTAGGAATGGATATGCAAGGCCATTTGAACATGAGACACAAACGGATGCTAACACCGACTAATGCAAACACATACTAATGCAACAATGATGCACTTAGACCTAACCAATTTCCGGTACGAGACGGAGTTAATCGACCCGAAGGTCACTCGCGCAAGTGTGCAGCCTTCCCGGTAGGCATAGCCTAATGTTCATGTCACACCTTTTGATATACCGTTTATTGGGATGCAATTTTAAAACACCTTTTTTTTTAGAAATATGATGATCCTAGACTTAAATGACACTTTTGTTTTTGATTTTGGACACCCTATGTAACGACCCGAGAATCCGATTACCGGGAAGGCCCGATAACCCGAGACTCGCACCGCCACCCACGAGCCCGAAGACTCGGAAGGGTTAAAAGGATGGTGTGGAAACTACACAAGCATCACAAATAATTGCAGAAATTAAACAGTTATGATATTAAGCAGGAAATGAATTAACATTTTACATGGTCCACAATAAAATAACAACAACAGCAACAGTAGTCCACGACTAGTACAGTGACAAGAAAGAAAAGTACAGCTACACGGGGCATCCCCCGGCTCTGACCTCTGGCACTACCTCTGGGCACCCGCACCACGCTTCCGCTGCGCTCCTGACACGCTCCCCGAAGGTGGCGCCTCACCTGAAACACGGTGAAAACACGCAGGGAATGCGTCTCGGAACAAGACTCAGTAGGGATCACTCGAACCCTACCTCGTAAAACGAGAAACCACTACCCTAGCGGTAGGAAGGTACCTCGGAAAGGAAAGCCCTGTACTCTACAGAACTAGACCCTAACGGCACGCAAACCGACACACGTGCCACGGTACGAGAAGACCGAAACTCAACGGTCGAACCGTCAAAACCCGAAGGTCGGAAACACACGACTGACAGTCTGACACTCCGTACTCGACAGGAGTACCACCCACTAGAAGCACAGCCGGTAGCGTCCCCTGACGTCTTACACCGCACCGCAGGTGAACCGCCTGACATGGTAGGTCCTACCCGAGGCGCAAACACCGTACAAGTAACCACAACAAGTGACTAGCTGGGGTCACGCCCGTCGACGTGGGTCCAACCGCCCCCAACCACGTGTGCACACACAGACCGCGCGTCCCTGGTCTGGCCCTCTGACCGGTTTTCCCCTCAGCCGGACTCTGGCTGCAAGACGTGGGGCCCAACGGTAACCGGTCCACAAACCGTCTCTAAAGGTCAGCCCGTACACCACTCCCTGGTGCGACTAGCACACGCGTACTAGTAGGCTACGACTAGTGGAGGGTCACTGAAGGAGTAGACTCTCAAGTTACGGAAAACAACGCCCAAGCCCGACAACGTGTGGGAATCACCCCACGCACTAGTCCCGTCGCACGGAGACCACGGTCGGAGAAAAGCGAGGTTGCCACCCTCATGGGGCAACACAGGAAGTGGCGGTCCGACCCTGGACCGTCACAGCCAAATGGCGGTCCACTCTAGGGCCGTCACTTACAAATGGCGGTCTAAGGCAGACCGTCACACGGCCAGAGGGGTAGGGGAAGTGACGCGCCTGCTCCAGTGCGTCGCTTGAAAGTAACGCGCCTGAGACAGGCCGTCACACGGCGCCCCACACCCTCCAAAACCACAGGGAAAGTAACGCGCCTACCCCGGCGCGTCGCTTGCAAGCAACGCGTCGGCTCAGTGCGTTACTCACATGTAACGCACCTAGCCCAGCGCGTCACATGGCCCTTACACTCGGGGTGGGAAGGGGAAGTGACGCGCCTGCCCCAGCGCGTCGCTTGTAAGTTACGCGCTGGGCCCAGTGCGTCGCTTGGCCCATCCACATGGGGGACAACAGGAAGTAACGCTCCTGCCCCAGTGCGTTACACGCATGTAACGCGCCTATCTCGGTGCGTTACATGGCCTGACCCCCAACGGTCAAAACCCAACGGTCGAAACGCATGTGACGGCCCAGCCCAGGGGCGTCACTAGCAAACGGCGGCCAGTCGCAGGACCGTTACAGCCCTCGACCCCAAAGGCCAACACCCAGGGAAGTAACGCACCCCTCTAGGGGCGTTACAAGCATGTGACGGTCACTGGAGTGACCGTCGCTTGCCCCAGAGCACGCTACGGCGGGAAAACCCCAAAAACACCAACCACGCCCCCGTACCTCCACCGGAGAGGGGGAAAACAAGGGGGAAGACCCCTGGGGACCCCTAGCATGCATCTAAGCCACCAAAACATAGAATCATGGGCTAAAACCATAGATCGGGCGGCTCACCCCAAAACATGGAAAAACCCCAAAAACGCCCAAACATGCCTCTCTCGGCCTCCCCGCGGCCTACAAACCACGGAAAAGAACGGCGAAGAGCTAGGGAACGTCACCCTACCTCAATGGAGCGAATGCTCCGCCGGATCGTCCACGAATCGCGAAGAACGCTTGAAAACCCTCGTTCTTCCTTAAGCTTCCCACGCTCGCCGCACGCCCCCACGACCGCCTCGCCGCCGCCCACGTCACCGCGCCGTCGCCCCGCCGCCGTCTGCAGCCGGAGGGGAGCTCGCCGTGGCCAACCGGGAGGAAGAGAGGGAGAGGGAGGGAGACACGGTGGAGGAGGAAGGAGGAAGAAGAAGAGAGGAAGAAGAAGATGGTGGGGGAGAGAGAAAAGAAAAAGGGTTTTATAGAAAAACCCGGAAAATCCGTAAAATTCCAAAAATTAGGAAATCACACCCCCGCGATCCTCGGAACGCACCGATCGCAACGGTACCACTCGTGTCCGTGTGAACAGCCCGGTTCACCCGCAACGAGCGTCCGAAGAGAAAAGCCGAAACACACACCGGGAATCGGAAAACACACGCGGAAAAAGCCGCGGAACGCCTCCGGGCCTCCGAAACGACTCCGGATCGCGCCGATCCGAACACGAAAGATGTCCGAAACGAAATTTCGGACACAACGGAGCCGGACACTCCGAAAACTAGATCCGGGACCCATGAAGAAGGATCCGAAAGGTCCGGGATATTACAGCCCTCCCCCCTTAAGGAATTTCGTCCTCGAAATTGAGAACAACCCAAGGGGAAAGAAGAGGAAGACTCACTCAAACAGGTACGGGAACTGCTGACGCATCTCGTCCTCACGTTCCCACGAAGCCTCACCACCAGAGTGTCGTTGCCACACGACCTTTACCAAGGGAATGACCTTGTTCCGCAGGCGCTGCTCTCGCCTATCCTCCACGCGGATCGGAAACTCTGGGAGAGAAAGATCTGGAGTCACCTCAGGCCAAACGGAAAACTCGAGCACATGAGAGTCATCGGGCATATACTTCCGCAACATAGAGACGTGGAACACGTCATGCACCGACGCCAACTCAGAGGGTAACTGCAACCGGTAAGCAACCTCACCGATGCGCTCCACAATCGCGAAAGGACCAATATAGCGGGGACTCAGCTTCCCACGCCGTCCAAACCGCATCACCCCCTTCATCGGAGAAACTCTCAAGAACACATGATCGCCCACGGCGAACTCGAGGGGCTGCCGCCTACGGTCAGCATAGCTCTTCTGCCGACTCTGGGCCGCCAACATGTTCTGACGAACCAGGTGCACAACATCCACACATTGCTGCACCAATTCCGGTCCCGTCAAAACACGCTCACCCACCTCAAACCAATCAAGTGGAGTCCGACAAGGACGCCCATACAATGCCTCATAAGGAGCCATGCCGATGCTCGAATGAAAGCTGTTGTTATAGGCAAACTCCACTAACGGTAGGTGATGAATCCAACTCCCCTGCCACTCCAGGCAGCAGGATCTCAGCATGTCCTCCAAAGTCTGAATGGTCCTCTCAGACTGACCATCTGACTGTGGATGATACGCCGAGCTAAATGCCAACTCCGTGCCAAGAGCTCGCTGGAAACTCCTCCAGAATCCAGAAGTGAAGCGCGGATCCCGATCCGACACGATCGAAATGGGAACCCCATGCAACGGCACGATCCGCTCCACATAAAGACGAGCCAACTTAGGCACGCTCCAGCTGACTTTGACCGGTAGCAACCGCGTCACCTTCGTCAGCCGATCCACCAGCAACCAGATATTGTCCTGCCCACTCGGGGTTCTGGGCAACCCCACCACAAAATCCGTGGTCACATGGTCCCACTTCCAAGCAGGAACATCCAAGGGCTGGAGAGTACCGCCTGGTCGCTGATGCTCTGCCTTCACCTGCTGGCAGATCAGGCACCTGGCCACAAACTCGGCCACATCTCTCTTCATGCCAGGCCACCAGAACTGCCTCCGCAAGTTCCGATACATCTTCGTCGCACCCGGGTGCACAGTGTACCTGCTCCCATGAGCCTCGCGTAACACCGCAGGACGAACCTGCTCCTCCGCTGGGACGTACAGCCTGCCACGAAACCTCGCAGCACCGTCCTCGCCGAGCTCCACATCAGCCATCGCAAGAATCCGGGGCAACTCAGGGTCCGCATGCTGAGCCTCTGTCACCTGACGACGAATAGCAGGAGTGACAGTCAGACTCGCAAGCACTGCCAACCCTGGCTCCTGGGGAATCTTGAGCCTGAAAGATACTTCGGGCACCTGTTCCCAGAGCCTCCACTTCCTTAGCATCAAGGTACTGACCGCAACCTTCCTACTCAAGGCATCGGCGACGACATTCATCCTGCCCGGCTGATAAGACAGGGTGAAGTCATAGTCCTTCATGAACTCCATCCAACGCCTTTGTCTGAGGTTCAGATCTCTCTGCGAGAACACATACCTCAAACTCTGATGGTTAGTGAACACCTCGAACTTCTCACCGTACAGATAATGCCTCCAGATCTTCAACGCGAAGATCACTGCCGCCAACTCAAGGTCATGGGTAGGGTAGTTCTCCTCATGGGGCTTTAGCTGCCGAGATGCATAAGCCACCACTCTACCATGCTGCATCAGAACAGCACCCAATCCGACGCCGGAAGCATCTGTACACACCACAAAACCTCCCGATCCAGAAGGCAAAACCAACACCGGAGCCGAGGTGAGCAATCTCTTCAGTTCCCTAAAGCTCTGCTCACACTCCTCGGACCAGACGAAAGGCACATCCTTCCGCGTGAGCCTCGTCATCGGGGTCGCAATGCGGGAAAAATTCTGGATAAACCGGCGATAATAACCCGCAAGCCCCAAGAAACTCCGGATCTCCGTCACCGACCTCGGCCTCGGCCATTGCATCACAGCCTCGACCTTGGCGGGATCCACGGAAATGCCATCACCAGAAATCACGTGCCCCAGAAAGTGCACCTCGCTGAGCCAAAACTCGCACTTGCTGAGCTTCGCATACAACTGGTGATCTCGCAACGTCTGCAGCACCACACCCAAATGGTACGCATGCTCCTCGGCAGACTGCGAATAAACAAGGATGTCATCCACGAAAATGACCACGAACTGGTTCAAATACGGGTGGAACACCCTCTGCATCAAGTCCATGAAGGCTGCTGGGGCATTGGTGAGCCCAAACGGCATCACCAGAAACTCATAATGCCCGTACCTCGTACTGAACGCAGTCTTCTCCACATCGGACTCGCGAATTCTCAGCTGATAGTAACCGGACCGCAAATCAACCCGCGAGAACACTCGCGCAGACTGCAGCTGGTCGAACAAATCATCAATCCGCGGCAACGGATACTTGTTCTTGACGGTCACTTCATTCAGCTGCCGATAGTCAATGCACAACCGCAGACTACCGTCCTTCTTCTTCACAAACAGCACGGGCGCACCCCAAGGGGAAAAGCTCGGACGAATATACCCCTTGGCCAACAGCTCCTGCAACTGCGCCCTCAACTCCCTCAACTCAGCAGGGGCCATACGGTAGGGAGCCTTCGCCAAAGGTCCCGTACCAGGCACAACCTCGATCACGAAATCGATCTCCCGCTGGGGAGGTAATCCAGGCAACTCCTCAGGAAAAACATCGGGAAACTCGCACACCACCGCAATGTCCTCGACATTCGGCTCCATCCGGTCAGACACAACCACAGACGCGAGAAAACCCTGACAACCTGAATCAAGCAATCGACGGGCTCGAATAGCAGAGATAAGAAATCGAGAAGAGGCGGAACGGATACCTTGGAAATAGAAGGTCCTCTTGCTCGGATGTTGGAAGTAGACCCTCTTCATTCCACAATCCACCACCGCTCTATGAGTCTCGAGCCAATCCATGCCTAGAATCACATCATAATCCCGAAGCTGCAACGCATACAACCTGCCTGGCATACTCCGTCCATCGATCCACACCGGAACCTGGTCGAAGCAATACGGAGTGACCATAAAGTCACCCGAAGGCAACTCCACAGCCAAATCACAGGACAACTGGGTCACCGGCTCCTCGACGCTCGACGCGAAATCCTCCGAAATGAACGAATGAGACGCGCCAGAATCAAATAAAACCCGAGCCGCACAACCCAAAATCTGAACGGTACCTTCCACGAGCTGCGACGCCATTGCCTCTGCCCTGGTCAAGTGCGTGATCTGGCCACGAGCTCTCTGCCTGCCTCCCACACTAGCTGACCTGGGTAGCGGCGGATACTGTCCCTGCTGCTGCTGCTGCTGGGAAACCTGCTGCTGCGGCGGCCTCTGAGGACAGTCACGCGCCATGTGCCCTGGCTGGTCACACCGAAAACAGATGATCGGCGCCGTGCACTGCCTGCCTGGGTGGGTCCCACTACACCGTGGACAAGGTCCTCGCGATCCACCCACCGATCCCTGTCGCTGCAAAGGAAACGGCTGCTGTACACTGCCCGATGAAGCCTGCCCCTGATCCTTGGACTTCTTCTTGCCGAACCCTCTCTTGAAGAACTTTTTGACCTTCGTGCCAAAGGACGCAGATCCTGTCACCGAAGCTGCCGATGCCGGTACTCCTGAACCACCCGACGCAGACTGAAAGAAACCCTGCTGCTGAGTAGCCGACTGCTGGCTGCGACCTGACACAGACTGCCCCTGGCTGATCGGTCCTCGAGTCCTCTGCATATCCATCTCCAAGGAAATCGCAACACGAGACGCCGTCTCGAGATCAGTGGCCCCATTCGCGATCAGATGGTGCCTCAGCTCCAGCCTCAAGCCCTGCACAAACTGCGTCGTCCTCACCCTCTCATGCTCCATGCTATGAGGTGCGTACCGACCCAGCTCGACAAATCGGGCCCTGTACTGCAACACGGACATGTCACCCTGCACCAGCTCCAGAAACTCCCGCATCCGCTGCGTAGCAACAATATCTGGACAGTACGTACGCTCGAAAGCACTGACAAAGTCATCCCACTCGATCTGCTCAAGCGGACGAAGCTGAAAGGACGTCTTCCACTCGGAAGACCACCACCTCCGAGCCGTACCCTGCAACTGGTTGTAGGCCAACACCACTCTGTCCTCGACAGCACTCTTCGCAGAACTGAACACCCGCTCCATCTCATCAAGCCAATCACGAGCCGCATCAGGGTCTGCCTGGCCGCTAAAGTAAGGTGGATGGAACTGCATGAAATCCCTCACTGCTCGGCCTGGCCCACCCCTGACTGACGAGCCCTCACCGGCCTCTCCGCCGAACTGCTGAGCCATGAGATGGTACATGCCACGGAGAAAACCCTCGGCCCCCGGAGCCCTCGCAGCATCCGCGGCCTCGGTAGCTCCCGGAACTCTGCTATGCTCCTCCTGGTCCCTCTGGACCCCCTGCTGGATCTCCTGACCTCCAGCCGACTGCTCCTGCTGAGAGCGAGAACTCCTCCTCGGCGCCATCCTCGCTCCTGAAGCACAAGACAGAAAACTCAGAAACGGAAGGTCAGAATAAAACACGCGGTGCCCCATGCCAGCGTCACATGTACATCATCGTTGTGGACTAGTGGACCAATACAATTACCTATAATTCCCATGTAATTCCACAACCTGGCTCTGATACCAGCTGTAACGACCCGAGAATCCGATTACCGGGAAGGCCCGATAACCCGAGACTCGCACCGCCACCCACGAGCCCGAAGACTCGGAAGGGTTAAAAGGATGGTATGGAAACTACACAAGCATCACAAATAATTGCAGAAATTAAACAGTTATGATATTAAGCAGGAAATGAATTAACATTTTACATGGTCCACAATAAAATAACAACAACAGCAACAGTAGTCCACGACTAGTACAGTGACAAGAAAGAAAAGTACAGCTACACGGGGCATCCCCCGGCTCTGACCTCTGGCACTACCTCTGGGCACCCGCACCACGCTTCCGCTGCGCTCCTGACACGCTCCCCGAAGGTGGCGCCTCACCTGAAACACGGTGAAAACACGCAGGGAATGAGTCTCGGAACAAGACTCAGTAGGGATCACTCGAACCCTACCTCGTAAAACGAGAAACCACTACCCTAGCGGTAGGAAGGTACCTCGGAAAGGAAAGCCCTGTACTCTACAGAACTAGACCCTAACGGCACGCAAACCGACACACGTGCCACGGTACGAGAAGACCGAAACTCAACGGTCGAACCGTCAAAACCCGAAGGTCGGAAACACACGACTGACAGTCTGACACTCCGTACTCGACAGGAGTACCACCCACTAGAAGCACAGCCGGTAGCATCCCCTGACGTCTTACACCGCACCGCAGGTGAACCGCCTGACATGGTAGGTCCTACCCGAGGCGCAAACACCGTACAAGTAACCACAACAAGTGACTAGCTGGGGTCACGCCCGTCGACGTGGGTCCAACCGCCCCCAACCACGTGTGCACACACAGACCGCGCGTCCCTGGTCTGGCCCTCTGACCGGTTTTCCCCTCAGCCGGACTCTGGCTGCAAGACGTGGGGCCCAACGGTAACCGGTCCACAAACCGTCTCTAAAGGTCAGCCCGTACACCACTCCCTGGTGCGACTAGCACACGCGTACTAGTAGGCTACGACTAGTGGAGGGTCACTGAAGGAGTAGACTCTCAAGTTACGGAAAACAACGCCCAAGCCCGACAACGTGTGGGAATCACCCCACGCACTAGTCCCGTCGCACGGAGACCACGGTCGGAGAAAAGCGAGGTTGCCACCCTCATGGGGCAACACAGGAAGTGGCGGTCCGACCCTGGACCGTCACAGCCAAATGGCGGTCCACTCTAGGGCCGTCACTTACAAATGGCGGTCTAAGGCAGACCGTCACACGGCCAGAGGGGTAGGGGAAGTGACGCGCCTGCTCCAGTGCGTCGCTTGAAAGTAACGCGCCTGAGACAGGCCGTCACACGGCGCCCCACACCCTCCAAAACCACAGGGAAAGTAACGCGCCTACCCCGGCGCGTCGCTTGCAAGCAACGCGTCGGCTCAGTGCGTTACTCACATGTAACGCACCTAGCCCAGCGCGTCACATGGCCCTTACACTCGGGGTGGGAAGGGGAAGTGACGCGCCTGCCCCAGCGCGTCGCTTGTAAGTAACGCGCTGGGCCCAGTACGTCGCTTGGCCCATCCACATGGGGGACAACAGGAAGTAACGCTCCTGCCCCAGTGCGTTACACGCATGTAACGCGCCTATCTCGGTGCGTTACATGGCCTGACCCCCAACGGTCAAAACCCAACGGTCGAAACGCATGTGACGGCCCAGCCCAGGGGCGTCACTAGCAAACGGCGGCCAGTCGCAGGACCGTTACAGCCCTCGACCCCAAAGGCCAACACCCAGGGAAGTAACGCACCCCTCTAGGGGCGTTACAAGCATGTGACGGTCACTGGAGTGACCGTCGCTTGCCCCAGAGCACGCTACGGCGGGAAAACCCCAAAAACACCAACCACGCCCCCGTACCTCCACCGGAGAGGGGGAAAACAAGGGGGAAGACCCCTGGGGACCCCTAGCATGCATCTAAGCCACCAAAACATAGAATCATGGGCTAAAACCATAGATCGGGCGGCTCACCCCAAAACATGGAAAAACCCCAAAAACGCCCAAACATGCCTCTCTCGGCCTCCCCGCGGCCTACAAACCACGGAAAAGAACGGCGAAGAGCTAGGGAACGTCACCCTACCTCAATGGAGCGAATGCTCCGCCGGATCGTCCACGAATCGCGAAGAACGCTTGAAAACCCTCGTTCTTCCTTAAGCTTCCCACGCTCGCCGCACGCCCCCACGACCGCCTCGCCGCCGCCCACGTCACCGCGCCGTCGCCCCGCCGCCGTCTGCAGCCGGAGGGGAGCTCGCCGTGGCCAACCGGGAGGAAGAGAGGGAGAGGGAGGGAGACACGGTGGAGGAGGAAGGAGGAAGAAGAAGAGAGGAAGAAGAAGATGGTGGGGGAGAGAGAAAAGAAAAAGGGTTTTATAGAAAAACCCGGAAAATCCGTAAAATTCCAAAAATTAGGAAATCACACCCCCGCGATCCTCGGAACGCACCGATCGCAACGGTACCACTCGTGTCCGTGTGAACAGCCCGGTTCACCCGCAACGAGCGTCCGAAGAGAAAAGCCGAAACACACACCGGGAATCGGAAAACACACGCGGAAAAAGCCGCGGAACGCCTCCGGGCCTCCGAAACGACTCCGGATCGCGCCGATCCGAACACGAAAGATGTCCGAAACGAAATTTCGGACACAACGGAGCCGGACACTCCGAAAACTAGATCCGGGACCCATGAAGAAGGATCCGAAAGGTCCGGGATATTACACCCTAGACTTAGAACGACTCTCTGATACCAAATTGATGCGGGACGGATGACTCGACCGGGCTAGGACGTACGACGGACACAAGTGCGGCCAGCACTAGCACGTTAAGGCAAGCCAGGCGGCTAGCCACTGTGGTATTCTCCGGGTGAAGATGCCTCTCAACAGCACTCTCTCTTTAGCCCAACGATCGTCCCTTGCGAGGGAAACGTGAGGATCGCGGCGATTAAGAAACCACCGTCGCCTAGGGTACCGATTCGGAGCTACGGAACGGGCACTCTCAACTCACTAGCACGGTGATTTAGATACAAGCTAACGGCCCTAATCTCACAAACGCAGCAATATAGAATGTATACTAAACTAGCAATGTGGGAATGGAATGAGCGCGTACCTCCACGTCTAGGCGTGGGGAAGAATTCCCGGCCGTTTTCCGAACAACCCCGATATACAAATGATTTAATTTTACAATTTCAGATCTGGAAACCCACTCCACACAGGGAGGTAAAGGGTTACAAAATGGCGTTTGGGGGTTGCTGGGTCCCGGGTTGACGGGCAGCAAGCAACGGAGCCGAGGAAGGCGAGCTGGAGCCGAACGAGCGCGCCGAGGGCGAGTCGACTTGGTTCTGCGCACGCCAGGCACCCTGCGCAGTGATCTTCCGACGACTGTAACTCCTAGCCACGACGTCTGATTGGAGTGCCGTTTGTTGGAGAATGACGGTGACTGGACGTAGTTTCTTCACTCTAGAGGGCGCATTCAGATCCTTTGGGATCTGGGTGCAACAATGATTTCTTTCAGCATCTAATTTGGTGTTCACAAAACTGCACAGACAGACAAATAAATGGTGGAAAAAGGGTTGCCGATGTTGAAATGGAACTCCGTCTATGGGAGGTTGTTGGTGACGTCCATAGGAACAAATCCTATGAAGACCTCTCTCTCAGATATTGGCTGGATGAGGCGGGACAGATGTGGGAAGTCGCCTCTGGATCTGGACTGAGTCTGTTCAGATCTTCTTGCGCGACCTCACGAGAATTGACGCCACGGACAGCACAGACCTTGAAATACAACGAAACCAGAGGCAACATGAAGATGACTTGCAATACTTTAATTTATCTTCAGACACGAGCTCCTGATCACGTCGTGGTTGGGCTGCATAAATCAAAACACAGTCACCCTCAGATCTGGACTGCACTCTGGGACAGATCTGCGCGCCGCCACGAGAAAAATCACCGCCGGTGCCCCCGAACTTTAAACGGCATCAAACCAGCGCTGAATTCTTGCAATCTTGTAGTAGTATCAAGGATAAATCGTAGGGAACAAGATGATAAGAGGGGGATGGGAAGAGAAGGTCGAGTCCACGACCAGATTTCTGGGAAATTCACACCAAGGGAAAGAGCAAGAGAAAGAGGGAGAATCACTCTCTTAACAATTTTCTTTCAACAAAATATCATTAGCCTCTGCACACACAATGTACAAGCCCTTAAATAGACAATTACAAGAGGTATAAGGGGTGAGGAGGTCGTGGGTTTCAAGGGGAGGGGAAGGGGGATGCGCCCATGGCCATGAAAGGGAGAGGGAGGGGACAAAGAGACATGTTGGCTGCCTACCTTTGACATTCAAGGTAAAAGGGGGGTAGGTTGGCAGCCAATTAACCTTGACCAGCAGCCATTTAATACCACATGTTGTGAATGGAGAGAAGAAAGAAGAAAAAAGACAATTTCCTAGCCTAATAGGACAAGAAAGGGGGCGCCCCCCATTTTGGGCCTTGAATGGGCCATTTTGGTCATGGCAGCCCACTCATCCTTCTAGGAATCCAATATGGCTCAAGGCCATTCTCCTCTAGTTGGCCCATGTATGAAGAGCCCATATATGGCCTATGGATCCTTCCAAATGGACCAAGGCCTCTCCCTTTCTTAATGAAGTCTTAAGGGCCTTAACCAGTTGGCCCATTTAGAGCCTTACAACCAACCCAATATGAAAACCCACATATAATGTGACATTACAAGCCCAATTTAATGCTAAAAAGAGTCCAAATAGAAGCCAAACTGTCCCCAATTTGAAGGGAAGTCGATGTAGTCAACTTGGTGCTCCGCGTATGGCTCCGTCGATTCGCCGACGTGTCACGTGATCGTCCTGGTGTCCGCACCATTTGCCCATGCGACCTTTGAGTGCCGGCTGGGACATAATATATTTCAGGGGATCCTGATTGGATACCAAGCTGATTTCATGCGACAACATGTAGTGTCGAAGCTTCTTAACTACGAAGACCAGTGCCAGATAGACCTTCTCAATATAAGTATATTTCTCCTCAGTTCTGACCAGTCTCCGACTGAGGTAATAGAGGGCTTGCTCTTTTCCTTCTTCATTATTCTGGGCCAACATTGCCCCCAGGGAGTTATGTGTAGCTGCTATATATAGTATCAATGGTCGTCCTTTCACCGGTGCGCCCAGTACTGGAGGAGTCTTCAAATAGTCTTTCAGCTTATCGAAGGCTGTCTGGCAATCTTCATCCCAATAAAAGGGAACATCTTTCATCATCAGCTTGTGGAAAGGCTGGCATCGCCCTGACAAATTGGAAATGAACCACCGGATATAAGCCAAGCGACCCTGTAGTGATCTCAACTCGGAGAGATTCCTTGGTGGAGGTAACTCCTAAATTGCTTTGATTTTTGCGGGGTCTATCTCGATTCCCCGATATCGGACAATGAAGCCCAAGAACTTTCCGCTCGATACTTCGAACGCACATTTCATGGGGTTCATCTTCAGCTCATGCTGCCTCAGCCTCTGAAAGACGATCCGGAGGTCTTGCAGATGATCTTCTTTTCTTGTGGTTTTGACCACCAGATCATCTATGTAGCACTCGACCTTGTGGTAGAGCAACTCATCAAAGATTTTGGTCATTGCGCGCTGATAGGTTGCGCCAGCATTCTTTAGTCCGAACGGCATCCTCTTATAGTGATAGATGCCTTTAGGGGTTCGGAAAGCAGTATGGACCCGATCATGCTCCGCGATCCAAATCTGGTTGTAACGGGATGACCCGTCCATGAATGACAGGGCCTCATGCCCGGTTGTGGCATCGATCATGACTTTCGTTATTGGCACCAGAAAGTCATCTTTGGGGCAGGCTTTATTCAGATCTCGGAAGTCGACGCATATCCAGATCTGTCCATTCTTCTTCTTCAGGGGGACGATGTTTGCCAGCCATGTGGTGTACTGGTTTTCTTCAACAAATCCCACGTCAATGAGCTTGTCAACTTTAGCACAAATTTGAGTAATGAGTTCTGGCCTCATGCGCCACGGTGGTTGCTTCACCGGCTCGGCCTCAGGGCTGATTGCCAGCTCATGTTGTGAGACAGCGGGGTTTAGACCTGGCATTTCTTCGTAAGTCCAGGCGAAGCAATCTCGGTACTCTAGCAGCAGCTGGATGTACAGCTCCCGTTCTTCTGGGGATAGCTGGGCACTGAGGAAGGTAGGCCTAGGGTCCTCCTCATTTCCCAAGTTGACTTCTATCAGTTCATCGACTGTGGCTTGGCCTCCGTCTTCTATCTCCGGAGGTGCCGGTTGGAGGTCAACGAAGTCTGGAACACCATCTTGAGGGTCGAGTACTTCGACTTCCTCGTCAGACACCATCAGAGCTTCTTGAGGATGCTCTATTTCTTGTGCTAGCGACTGCGCGGATTGTTCCATTAGCAACTCCACTACCGTTGCAGCTCCTAAGGGCGAAAGAGCAGCTTCAGTTCTTGTAGATGAGGTTGCAACCGTGACAGGCTGGTAGTTGTTTATTGCCGAGCTTGGACATCATCCCAGTTTTATAGCAGAAGTTGAGGAGGTCTCACCTTCTGGGGTAGTTGTATCTTCCGTAGAAGTGGCTTTTTCTTTCTTGGTGGCTTGTCCCCCTTGATCGGAGTCGACCGAGGCTTCCCTGATTGGCAGGAGGGGTGTTGAAGTTACCATCAGTGGGACTCCACTGGAGGGAGAAATTCCCACTTCTTCAGTATCTTCGGCTTCATTGCTGCTAGCTGTGTCAAATTTGGCTTGAAGGACCGCCTCTTCAGGATAGACCTGCTCCCAGCATCGGCAGGGGATCGAGGTCTCTATTTCTTGATTTCCAGGTCGAGCCAGTTCAACATGCTCAGCTTCCGCCGGGTATTCATCAAAAGTTGCCCTCAGCGGGCTATCTTCAGCAGGATAGAAGGCGGAGATGGTGTCCACCTCGTATCACCCAATGTAATATGATTCTTCCAGGGTGAAGTCCAACCCCGGATGTTGAGAGACACGTCTCATTTCCTTATCTAGATTTACGGGATACCACATTTTCTGGAAAGCCTCCTTGCGCTTTTGAGACTGATCGGGGGGAATGTGCTGCTTCTGAAACATCCTGGACATCCGATCTGTTGTAAATGCCACACCCCGGACGGGAACCGGTGGGTTGCTTATATCTTCGGGGAGGCTGCAGTCTGTGTCTTCCCGAGTAGGGTGCTCTTCAGCCGTATAGAACAAGCTGCTAGGTCCATCTTCATGTGTCACCTCCCAAGTTTTGAAAGGCTCGACAGTAGGGTTATCAAGGCCGGGAGTTGGGTTGGTAAGGCCATCCGGGATTTCAATATGATTGTGCCGTCGAGCGACCCGCACTTCATTAGCTTCAGGGTATAATTTTGGGGGTGCTGTTCTGCTCACATCCCCGGATGCTGTGATATAGGAGACCACCTTGGGCTTGACATATCCACGCGGCGGTGGCGGATACCAACTGCTGCCGGATGTGCTTCTTGATGCCCCCGCAGGGGGCCCTATATATAGGTTGGCATCCGCCAAATGACATTAAAACACCTCGAATGGGTGGGGGTCTGTAAATATCCTTTCCTCCTTCCCTTGAAGACTGTACTTGATGCATTGGTGGAGCGTGGAGGGCACCACCATATTTTCATGCAGACATGGGCGGCCGAGCAGTGCTTTGTACGAGGTGCGGGAGTCAATGACATGGAACTGCACTGTCGTAGTGAAATCTGCTAAGGTGAGGGTGAACTCTGCCACTCCCATTGACACTTCGCATTTTTGATTGAAGCCGGCGATACGCATATCTCTGACTTTCTCGAGATGCACGTTAAAGTGGTGCCTCTCGTATATTCTGTAAGGCAGGATGTTGACCGCTGCACCGGGATCAACCAGAATCCTATTCAGCTCCCTTCCATTCAGGTGCCCCTTCATATACAGTGGCCTGTTGTGGCTGATGGTGGGCTGCAACATATCGTCTGGAGTGAAGGTCATGCTAGCCTCCGGCATTGCTTTAGCCAGACATGTCTCAAAATGAGCAGGCATCTGGAGAGCAGTAACAATTGCCTGTCGAGTCTCTTCACTCAAAGAAAGGATTTCCCAGATTGTAAATCGAGCAGGGAGCTTCTTGAGTAGCTTCATTATTCGGCTCCCAGCTCGGACATTAGAGAGCTTCATCTCTTCAGCCCATCTGGGCTTGGGGAAGTTTTTGTTTGCGGGCCCTGATGGACCTGCTTCATCTTCCTCGGATTCGGCACCCTTCTGGCTGGTACCGAATTCCGGGTGTTCTATGTTAGCTGCTACGGGGCAAGCTCCGTCTGCACTTGGATCTTCGGTAGATTGTGCTAGCTGCGGGTGAACGCCCCCGGGAGTAGGGTTAGTCTCCTGACAAGGCTGCTTCTCCTTGGACATCTTCATGAATTTAAGAAATGAAGGGACCCCCTTGCCCCCACTCTTGTTATATAGTCCTGGCGGAGGAGGGATTTGGACTCCCTTGACCATCGGCGGAGGTGTTTTGTAGGGCTGCTCCCCCCTGAACATGATGTTGTGGTTGGGTGGCAGCTGGCGCCCCCATTTTCGGCCCGACCGGGTGGCATGTGCAGCAGTTGCGGCCTCGGCCTTGCCTCCCCCAGCATGGGGTGTGAAGCAAATTTCCTCTTCTTCCTCCTCTCCGGATAGGTTGAAAAATGCTGATAGAGTATTACAGGAGACAACCTGCACTTTATCGGCCTCAGCGGCCTTCCTTTTCTTCTTTTTTTGTTTCTTCTTCTTTTTTGCTTCCGCGGGCAGGTGCCCCCAGAACAGACTGCCTATTTATCGGGTGCCGCTTCAGCTTCCTCCTTTTGTTCAAGTGAGAGCTGCTCCAATTCTTGCCACAGGACGTGGTCCCGCACCAGCAAAGGCTTCAATTCGGGCTGCACGTATTCGTCCAACCCCTCAATGAGGTTTTGCAGTCGAAGGACCCCAGGATTGGTCTCCTTAACCACCGGCAACGGAGTTTGTCTCCTCCAATTATGTGTAGGTATCCTGACAGTTGTAGGTGGAGTGATCCATACGGGTGCTACCACCGGCGGAGCAGGCCGGGGTGTAACACCACGGATATGTGCCCCCTCTTTCGGGCGAGGTGCCCTCTTTTTCTTATGCTTCACAGGGACCTGCTGCCATCCCTGCTGCTCTTTCGTAGGCTCCAAGAAATGAGCTTCATAGGTGTTCAGCGTGCTTGTTTCAGAGATCTCCTCGGGCAGTGCCTGGTATAGGGAGATCATGTTGACTCCTGCCCTCCTCCGAGGGGCTTCATGTGGCTGAGGAGGGTCCACTTTGTACTCTCCCAGCTCGATTTCATTCTTATTCACCATCCCTTCGATGATGTCCTTGAAAACATAGCAGTCTTCGATTGGATGTCCCAACATCTGGTGGTAGGGGCAGAATCTTGGGCTGTCTTTTCTCTTTAGGTCCTCCGGCCTCCTTGGCTCTGGCAGGGTGACCATGCTATATTCCGTTACCCAGTCGAACAGAACCCGGGTCTTGTCCTTGGGAAATGAATAGGCCTTCTTCATCTTGTCCCTCAGCGAAGGACCTTCTTTGCCGTCTGGGGCTTCTACAGGCTGTGGGGTGACTCGCTTCTTGCCTTCACTTTTCTGTTGTTCGAACGCCTTTATGTCAAGAGCGTTCGCTTCTTTAAGCGATGGGCGCCGCTCCACCGCCTTGCCCTTCTGGGTCGTGCCAGCAGCAGATGTAGGGGTAGATCTGGCCAGGAAAGCTTCCACCTCAGCCACGACATTGTTCAATCGATCGAACGATCGTATTTCCATTCCGATCTGTTGAACACATGTGCACCATGATTACTATTATGGTTTTGATGATAGCAACTACTATAAGTTACATTATGTTTGCATATGATGTCATTGTGTATCTGTTTAAGCAGTTTGTCATTTCATCGAACAGGTTGCGGGCATGTGCACTGCATTCCAAATCTATACGTTGGACAAAGTCTATACGTTGGACAAAGTCTGTACATTGGACGAAGTCTATACGTTGGACGAAGTCGATACGTTGGACAAAGTCTATACGATGGACAAAGTCTGTATGATGGACAAAGTCTATACGTTGGACAAAGTCTGTACATTGGACGAAGTCTATACGTTGGACAAAGTCTGTACGTTGCTGAACATGAAGTCTGTATGTTGGCTGCCTAGCACAACTCAAAGTCTATACATTGCTGCACACAAAGTCTATACGCTACTACAGATGAAGTCTGTACGTTGGCTGCATGCACAACTCAAAGTCTATACGTTGCACAACACGAAGTCTGTACGTTGCGGTAGATGAAGTCTGTACGTTGCTGCATATGAAGTCTATACGTTGGCTGCATGCACAAAACAAAGTCTGTACGTTGCACAAGACAAAGTCTGTACGTCGGCTGCTAGCACAACTCCAAGTCTGTACGTTGGTTGATGGCTGCAACACAAGTCTATACATTGGCCGGCTACTTCACACGCAAAGTCTATACATTACGTTCTGTTGTGTTCGTGCATCAAGTTACCAAGTCTGTACGTTCATGAAGCAAGTCTGTACAGGCTCATGCATGCTTAAGGTGCAAAGTCTGTACAGAGTTCATACATGCACACAAAGTCTACACGTCCAAGTCTTGATGCAAAGTCTATACAACAACTACAAGCTTCATTCAAATAGCCAAGGCCACTGCACAAGATGAGAGTCAAAAGATAAAGATTCAGTTGGTACTTTCTAGACCAACAAGGATGAAGTTACATACATGAACAGGCTGCTAATGGACACAAGCGACGGAGCTGAAGCGGCTAACGGACCGACCCGGGCTAGACCGGGGTCTGCCCAGCTGGCGGTCGACCGCCAGCACAGGGGCGGTCGACCGCCCCAGCTAGCAGACTCCCGTCTGCAGTTCTGTCAGCTGCAGGTCGACCGACAGTCAGTAGCGGTTGACCGAAAATCCCAGGGACCGCCCGTTTGTAGATTTCTCAGTAGAGGTCGACCGCCAGAAGCCACAGGTCGACCGCCAGCCCCGATGCAGCCATGTTTGACTTCAAAATCCACCTCGTGGCCAGCCCCTTTCCATGAATTTCTTTAATCCAAAATTCACCTAATCACCCACAAATTGTGGATCTAGTCTAAAGGATGTCCAAAGACCATTCAAAGTCTATAAAACCAACACATGAGGGGTTGGAAACCCTATCACTTCAAGGCTTCAAGGGAGATCAAGGGAGGCCATTTTTGAGGTACTGTAGCACCTCCGTGAACAGTGTTTCGGGAGGAAGTTCTTCATCCATCCAAGGTGATTCAAGCTCAGATCTGAAGCCAAACAATCTCCAACAAAGCTAGAAGCACTCAAGGGCAAGAAGGGTGATCAAAGGAAGCTAGAAGGAGCGTATTCCAAGAAGGAAATCAAGCTACTCCGGGAAGAAGCTCTTCATCGAATCCTCAAGAGATTCAAGCTCCAGCAAATCTCAGACAAGATCTTTTCTCTTAAGCATATTCTATATCTTGTTTGAGTGTTTTTCATAAGTTGTTCTTTTTCTATTTCACTCAAACACTTGGAAGTTGAGAATCGTCCCTACCGGTGGTTAGTAGGAAGGCAATCGGAGGTTGTCCGATCTGCGGTGTTGACGTCCCCACCGGTGGTTAGTAGGAAGGCAATCGATGGTTCTCCGATTTACAGTTTGGTGTGCTGCACTAGTGAAGCCTCACCGGATTTGGTGAGGGGTGGCCGTAGGACTGGAGATTCAGTCTGAACCACTTTAAAATCCTTTGTGTTGTGGTTTGATTGTGCGATTGATATGTTTTAGATGCATGCTTAGGTTCAATCTCTATATTGTGAAATCATATTTCTAAGCAAATCATTTTATACATCGCTAAGCTAGTTGTATTCCACTGTAATTATTTTTAACTAGCCTTATAGAGGGTTGTATTACAAAAAGAGGGGCAGATCTATTCACCTCTCCCCTCTAGATCCGCTGTCCACTACACAACAAGTGGTATCAGAGCCTAATATCTCATTATGGGGTCCAACGACCTTGAGGGAAATGGTGGATCAGCGTCTAAGGGTTATTTACCTGAAGGACACACTGTGAACATACCTCCTTATTTCACTAGATCTAACTATCCTTATTGGAAACATCGCATGCAGGTGTTCATTCGCGCTCAAGACTACGAACTTTGGCGAGTGATCAGCAAAGGTCCGTATGAGCTTACGGATAATGGGGACTTGTGGACCAAAGAACAAATAAGACAATCCACTGTCAACTGGAGTGCCAAACACATCATGCAATGCTCACTCCATCCAGTAGAGTTCTCAAGAGTGGCGACCTGCGCAACTGCAAAATAAATGTGGGACAAGTTAGAGGTAATCTACGAAGGAACCTCTCAGGTATGAGAAATAAAAGCTAATATCTTAGTTTCTGAATACGAAATGTTCCGCATGAAGCCTAATGAATCAATTCGAGATATGTATGCTCCATTAATTGTGCTTACTAACAGTTTGACTGATTTCGGAAAGAAATATTTAGAACAGGAAATTGTAAGAAAGATTCTCAGATCACTGACTCTTGTATGGCACACAATGGCTACTGTTGTTGAAGAATCCATAGATCTCACAACAACTAAGGTAGATGAACTCATTGGTTCATTAATGACCTATGAGATCAACCTTAAGAACAAAGAAGCTGAAGTACCTAAGAAAAAGTCCTTAGCTCTTAAATCTGGACCTAGCGATCAAGGCACTTCGGATGAAGGTGAGGATTCCGCAAGTGAGCGGGATGAGGATGATGTAGCCATGCTTACACGTAAGTTCAAAAAAAATCTGAGAAAGGAAGGTAAGAGCTTCATGAGAGGAAGGTCAAAGGTAAGAAATGGTTTCAAATCTAATTCTAAAAACTCTAAGAAATATGATAAAATCATTTGCTATTCTTGCAATAAACCAGGACATTTCAAGAATGATTGTCTCGACAGATTCAGAAAAGCCGACAAATAGAAGGGCAAGAAGAAGAATAAGGCCATGGTGTCCACATGGAGCGATGAAGAGGAAAGTGATGACGGAACTAGCTCCTCGGACAAAGAAAAAGAAGATTTCTGCCTTATGGCCAAATGTGATGAAGAAACTGAGGTAAATCTCCATTTGAAGATTATACAATTGATGATTGGGAGGATGCATATATACAACTCATGAAAAAATATGAAATGTACAAAAAGGAGAATAAATTATTGAAAAAAAAAATTAACTCATTTGTGCATGATCATAATATGAATGATAAGAATGCTCTACTTGAGACTGAAATTGAAGATCTTAAGAAAATGATTGAGGATTTGGAGGAAGGAAGAAAAGAAATGGCTGACTTGGAAACTGAAAATGAGGATTTGAGAAATGAGATTGATAGCATGAAGCTCAAAATGCAAAGCTATGAAAAAGATAGTAAATTGAGCAATGAAAAGTATGAAGCTGTCAAATAAGTCAACATTCAAACACAACTCCCACACAAAACCAACAAAAACAAAAGGAGAAAGGGAAAGAAAAGGTTGAAGAGGCAGTCATTGAACTTCCCAAAAAGACTGTCCAAAAGCCTAAGAAAGGTCGACCTTCCCCGCAGCATAGGCCAACAACTCCTTGGTAATTGCCCGCTCAACCTTCCAGATTTCACCACAATTGGATTGCACACTCATATAGGCCAGCATCACCATATTTTTGGGACAATTATAATTTCTGTGTTCATCAATCCCATAGGTGGCAAAACAATTATTTTCAACGCAAGAACAACCAATGGCAACAATGGGTCAAGAAGCCAACTTCATCAAACTTTCAAAAATTCCAACAAAGAGCCTCCAAACAGAAAATGAATGTCAAGGTTGAAAAGAAAAACCAAATCCCTGCTCTAAGCAAACAAAACATGAATGCTAGGAAGGTTTGGATTCCAAAAGAAATGGTTTCATGTTTTGAAAATTTGAAGAGTTTGATGGGACCCAAATTTAGTTGGGTTCCAAACATAATTGCTTAATTACTTATGCAGGAGTGTTTTGCAGCCATGCATAACAGGTGGTACCTTGATAGCGGCTGTTCAAGACACATGACTGGAGACAAATCAAAATTTTGTCTCTTGGAGGAAAAGGAAGGAGGATACGTCACATTTGGAGGGAACAACAAGGGAAAAATCATTGGAACAGGTAATGTAGGTAAGAATCTCTCCAACTCCATTTGTAACGTGCTGCTAGTTGAAGGATTGAAATATAACTTGCTTAGTATAAGTCAATTGTGTGATAAAGGTCACAAAGTGCTGTTTGACTCTCATGAATGTAGAATCCTTGAACCAAAATCTGACAAGGTAAAATTTTTTGATAAGAGAGTCAACAATGTTTACATGATTGACTTAGATGATCCTGCTTATTTAAGCCTTTGTCTTGCTGCACCAAAATCTGAAATTGCTTGGTTATGGCATCGTAGACTAGGACATGCTAGCTACAATGTCTTACATAAATTGTTAAAACATTCAATGGTGAAAGGGTTGCCTGAATTATCATTTAAACAAGAAAACAAGTTGTGTGATGCATGTGCCCTAGGTAAACAAACAAGAAAATCTTTCAAGGGAAGATCTAAAAATACATCATTCAAACCACTCGAGCTAATTCATATGGACTTGTTTGGTCCAACCAGAACTGCTAGTTTAAGTGGTAGAAAATATGGATATGTCTTGGTGGATGACTTCTCTAGGTTCACATGGGTTTTCTTTCTCACACAAAAAAATCATGCCTTTGATGAGTTTCAGGCGCTCTACATGAAGATAAAGCAGGACGGTGAGTTCAAGATCTCCAAGATTCAATCTGATCACGGTGGTGAATTTGAAAACACTGACTTCTATAATCTTTGCAGGGCTGAAGGTATTTCACACCGATTTTCTTCACCAAGAACGCCGGAGCAAAATGGTGTAGTTGAAAGGAGAAACCGAACACTTGTAGAGATGGCAAGAACCATGCTTGCTGAACGGTAACTTCCAAGGAGGTTTTGGGCTGAAGCGGTAAACTCGGCATATTATATTATCAACCGCTCTATGGTAAGGCCACACACCAAAAAGACTCCTTATGAGTTGTTGAAAGGTAAAAAGCCCTCTCTCTCACATATGAAAGTGTTTGGATCTAAATGCTTCATCCACAATAATGACAAAAGATATTTAGATAAATTCGAGCCCAAGAGTGATGAAGATATATTCCTTGGATATTCTGATAGATCTAGGGCTTATAGAATTTACAATATCAAGAGTCAAACTGTGGAAGAATCACCCTATGTTTCCTTTGATGAATATCATACTTCTAACAATGATAACTCTTGTAGGAAAAACGATGAAGATGGGGAATTCCTAAGCATAAAGGACAAGAGTGATCCTCCACAAGAAGAAATAAAAGAAGCTGGTGACCTAGCTGAATCAAGCAATGCAAGGGATCAAGTTCCAGGAGAAGGTAACGATTCTACAAACATTAGAATTCTCAAGGATCATCCTTTAGAAAACGTCATTGGTAGCTTGAATGACCCACCTAGAATAAGGTCACATTTTAAAATTGTGGAAGAATTAGATCAACTTGCTCTTGTCTCGTAGCATGAACCTAAAAATATTGATGAAGCATTAAAAGATGAAAACTGGATAAATTCAATGCAAAACGAGTTAAACCAGTTTGAAAGGAATAAAGTTTGGCATCTTGTTCCTAGACCTTCATCATAATCTGTCATAGGCACTAAATGGGTCTTTAGGAACAAACTAAGTGAGGATGGTAAGATAATACGAAACAAAGCTAGATTGGTGGCTCAAGGGTATAATCAAGAGTTTGGGGTAGACTTTGATGAATCTTATGTCCCAGTTGCTAGACTCGAAGCCATCAGAATTTTACTTACCTTTGCATGCTCCCTTAGAATAAAGCTGTATCAAATGGATGTCAAAAGTGCTTTCTTGAATGGCTTGATTAAAGAAGAAGTCTATGTTGAGCAGCCCCCTGGCTTTGAGAATTCTAACAATGCAGATTTTGTATACAAGCTAGACAGGGCGCTTTATGGACTTAAGCAAGCACCAAGAGCTTGGTATGAGAGACTAAGCTCGATCCTCATTGAAAAAGGGTACACACGAGGTAAGGTAGATCAAACTCTTTTCACCAAGAAGTAAGGTAAGAACATCTTGATTGTTCAAATTTATGTTGATGATATTGTGTTTGGTTCTACAAAATCTGAAATGTGTGAGGAATTTGCTAACCTCATGACTAGCGAATTTGAGATGAGCCTAATGGGAGAACTTTAATTCTTTCTCGGTTTGTAGGTCAACCAAGGAGAAGATGGGTGCTTCATAAATCAATCCAAATACATCAAGGAGCTGCTAAAAAGATTTGACATGGTAAACAGCAAAATCATTGCAACTCCTATGAGCACCACAACATCACTGGATTCGGATGAAAATGGTAAATTAGTGGATGTAAAGATCTATAGAGGTATGATTGGTTCTTTACTTTATTTGACTGTATCTCGACCAGATATCCAGTTTAGTGTATGCCTTTGTGCTAGATTTCAAGCTAGTCCTAGAGAATCTCATTTGACTGCCGTCAAACGTATCCTTCGATATCTTGCCGGCACTCAAGATTTAGGATTGTGGTATCCGTCATCATGTGATTTATCTCTTATATCTTATTCTGATGCGGATTACGCTGGATGCAAGCTGGATCGTAAGAGTACTAGTGGCTATTACCAATTTCTAGGCGGGTGTTTAGTTTCTTGGGCCTCTAAGAAATAACACTCGGTTGTCCTCTCAACCGCGGAGGCAGAATATGTTGCTGCGGGGAGCTGTGGCACCCAAGTGTTGTGGATTAAACACCAACTCCAAGACTACTTGGTGGATCTTGGTTGTGTCCCGATTCTGTGTGATAACACTAGTGCTATCAACCTTGCAAAAAATCCAGTCCAGTACTCTAGGACTAAGCATATTGAGATTAGGCATCACTTCATTAGAGACGAGGTCAGTAAGAAAAATTTTGAACTGCATTTTGTTGATACTCTAAATCAAATTGCTGATATTTTCACCTAGCCCTTGTGTAATGACAGGTTTTCAACACTCAGAAGGGAGCTTGGTCTTTGCCGACCTCAAGCAACTAAAAATTGAAATGATGATCATGTTCAATTTAGTTGTGTGTTTTTACAGATTGGTGTGTTCATGCATTGTTTATATGTCAATGTGTCATTTTGCATATGTGTCGTATTGCATGGTTTATGTAGCATCATTCTTGCAAGGCCATAGTATATCAAATGTTGATGTATGGAAAGGCAGGTTATGCTTGCCTAGACACACTTAATATGCGTGTGGTTTCACCTCCGCCAAGTACCATGAGTCATTGTCGTATATAGGCCATATAATAAGGGGGAGTTGTCACTTTGCAGCATTCATGCATATGTTTCATTTTCATTCTGTTGCATTTAATAAATGTACAACCATGTGTTGGGTCATGCATTTCATGCTTGTCAAATTCATGTTTGATTAGGTCAACCCCTGCATGGTTCTACTCTCTCACTCCTTGACGTTTGTCCTTATATTTGCTTGCAAACATAACTCCTTGAGTGCATTCTCTGCATATCTTTAGGGAGAGTTTTGTTGCTTTTCTTATCTCTTGCAATCTGAACTTCACTGGCTTCCAGTTTGACAATACCGTTCATGAGACAGACGAACATATGGAGTAAGAGCTTTCTATTATGTGCCCTGATGATTATCCATTCAATGAAATCGGTTCAGATTTAATGATTTCCTTGAAGTTCTGAAATATTGGTTCTGAAATCATCTATGTTCTTGGTTTTAATAGACCTTAACTAGAGACTGCATATTATGCTTTGAATGACTATCCTGATATCTAAAAATCCAAATTTCATGACAATCTTGGTGATACTCTAGAGCTTAGTATTGGTGTTAAACATCTTGATGAGCTGGAATTCTTGAAAAATAAATTTGACAGAGCAATGATATTTTTGCACGGAGAAATATGTCCCGTCATCAAATCAAGTGACGAACGACATGTCATGATGTGCCCCTGTTATCTCTGTCTTAATACATTTGGCCTCTAGGCAGAGCATTGGCATAATCATTGAGAAACATATCTTCCCATCACAGAAATGAGTTTGGATATGTCATGACGTGACTTTGCTATCTCTGTTCATTTTGAAGCATCATAGTCAATCTTACCAAATACCTAGGAATACTGGCGTCTAAACAACGTGTATTCTTATGGCTGGGAGGCATGTACTAGACTTGATTGCTCGTAAAATATGAGTCTTGTGCCTTCCAATGCAAAAAAAAAAAAAAATACTGAAAATTACATTTGCTGCGATCATAACATTCCATGCTCTACTCATGTCTGTTTAGTCTCAATACTAGTTTTTGTGTTATTCCCTTAGCAGTTATTGAATATGGATATATAAGATAAGGGAAGGTTAAACATTGCAATGATATGCACCTTTGGTTCATTTCTATTAAATCTTCGACGTAGATGCTCTTCAAACTTTGTTGATGATATCAGATTTCATTAGCTTTGACCCGACATGTTGCTCGTGATATATTTCAGGTTTGCCTATTATGGCTTGCTCTTCCCTCTCCTTCACCTCTGGTCTCACCGACCTTTGTCACATACTCTACTTTATCCATTCTTTTTGCTGTTGGGAAAGGGGGAGAATTCTTTGTGTGAGTGTGTGAGTCCTTTGTAAGAGCTATGGATGAGTGAATGGTGTACGGGGGAGATTCACTTTGTGTGAGTCCTTTGTAAGAGCTATGGATGAGTGAATGGTGTACAGGGGAGATTCACTTTGTGCATCTCATTTGTGTATCCAATGCATAGCATTCATATCTGCATTCATAATTGCATTCACATGCTATTACTATCATGGATCCTGAGCTGCATATGTTACATATATCAGACACTTTGCCATCTTGGCTATTTCTGCCATATAATGACTCACAGTGTTGCCATCATCAAAAAGGGGGAGAATGTTGAACACATGTGCACCATGATTACTATTATGGTTTTGATGATAGCAACTACTATAAGTCACATTGTGTTTGCATATGATGTCATTATGTATCTGTTTAAGCAGTTTGTCATTTCATCGAACAGGTTGCGGGCATGTGCACTGCATTCCAAGTCTATACGTTGGACAAAGTCTATACGTTGGACAAAGTCTGTACATTGGACGAAGTCTATACGTTGGACGAAGTCTATACGTTGGACAAAGTCTATACGATGGACAAAGTCTGTATGATGGACAAAGTCTATACGTTGGACAAAGTCTGTACATTGGACGAAGTCTATACGTTGGACAAAGTCTATACGTTGCTGAACATGAAGTCTGTATGTTGGCTGCCTAGCATAACTCGAAGTCTATACGTTGCTGCACACAAAGTCTATACGATGCTGTAGATGAAGTCTGTACGTTGGCTGCATGCACAACTCAAAGTCTGTACGTTGCACAACACGAAGTCTGTACGTTGCGGCAGATGAAGTCTGTACGTTGCTGCATATGAAGTCTATACGTTGGCTGCATGCACAAAACAAAGTTTGTACGTTGCACACGACAAAGTCTGTACGTTGGCTGCTAGCACAACTCCAAGTCTGTACGTTGGTTGATGGCTGCAACACAAGTCTATACATTGGTCGGCTACTTCACACGCAAAGTCTATACATTACGTTCTGTTGTGTTCGTGCATCAAGTTACCAAGTCTGTACGTTCATGAAGCAAGTCTATACAGGCTCATGCATGCTCAAGGTGCAAAGTCTGTATAGAGTTCATACATGCACACAAAGTCTACACGTCCAAGTCTTGATGCAAAGTCTATACAACAACTACAAGCTTCATTCAAATAGCCAAGGCCACTGCACAAGATGAGAGTCAAAAGATAAAGATTCAGTTGGTACTTTCTAGACCAACAAGGATGAAGTTACAGACATGAACAGGCTGCTAATGGACACAAGCGACGGAGCTAAAGCGGCTAACGGACCGACCCGGGCTGGACCGGGGACTGCCCAGCTGGCGGTCGACCGCCAGCACAGGGGTGGTCGACCGCCCCAGCCAGCAGACTCCCGTTTGCAGTTCTGTCAGCTGCAGGTCGACCGACAGTCAGTAGCGGTCGACCGAAAATCCCAGGGACCGCCCGTTTGTAGATTTCTCAGTAGAGGTCGACCGCCAGAAGCCACAGGTCGACCGCCAGCCCCGATGCAGCCATGTTTGACTTCGAAATCCACCTCGTGGCCAGCCCCTTTCCATGAATTTCTTTAATCCAAAAGTCACCTAATCACCCACAAATTGTGGATCTAGTCTGAAGGATGTCCAAGGACCATTTAAAGTCTATAAAACCAACACATGAGGGGTTGGAAACCCTATCACTTCAAGGCTTCAAGGGAGATCAAGGGAGGCCATTTTCGAGGTACTGTAGCACCTCCGTGAACAGTGTTTCGGGAGGAAGTTCTTCATCCATCCAAGGTGATTCAAGCTCAGATCTGAAGCCAAGCAATCTCCAACAAAGCTAGAAGCACTCAAGGGCAAGAAGGGTGATCAAAGGAAGCTAGAAGGAGCATATTCCAAGAAGGAAATCAAGCTACACCGGGAAGAAGCTCTTCATCGAATCCTCAAGAGATTCAAGCTCCAGCAAATCTCAGACAAGATCTTTTCTCTTAAGCATATTCTATATCTTGTTTGAGTGTTTTTCATAAGTTGTTCTTTTTCTATTTGATGTGACACAACCTCGGACCTAATGCAAGCAAGCACAATCGCATTCAAATGGGCCGAATTGGGCCACCGCTCTATCAACACTCACCCAAGCCCGGGGTAACTTGGCAATGCCAAGGTGAGGATGAGGGGTTGGGCCCTTGCTGGTAGAGGGCCAGCAAGGCCAAGATGGGATTCCCAATGGGTGTGGAGGCCCAATTCAAGGGGGCCGACAAAGTGCCAAAGGCACCGGTTGCACTTCTCCCACGGTGATCACTCAAGACAACGGGGCTTGAGGATCGGGCTCTCACTCGCATAACCAGTAGAATTATGAACTAATATTGAAAGACAAGCACAATGAGCAAGGGTTTAGAGCACTTACTCGACCGGTTTGAAGAAACCGGTCCCGGTCGGAGACGAGGGCGAGCGGGGAGGCGGGTGGATCCCCACACGCCGCGCCGGGGTAGCTTGACCTGCCCAAATGAGTACAACACTACACCTCTCGCAGGAGGGGGATCTTGGGGTGGGGGTTAATGGATTACAATCAAAACTACCTCCGCACAGAGAGGGGCCTTCAGCCGGCCAAGCGGGGTGGGGAAAACTAGGGCTAAAGTGAAATAGAAGTAGTGGTGCCAAATCTGACTGCCCTCTGCAATAGGTGACTAACAGATGGTGTTGAAGCTGCAGAACTTGATCAGGAATTTCTCCGAGGACGAGACTAGTAGAGAACTCTTCGTAGCTGGGAAGGGAATGCCTCAGAATTTCTGTAATTTCTTCTGGGGCCGCAGCTGATCAGGGTGAAGGCTTGAACAGAGCTTCAGATTCTCGGACCTGCAGTTGCAGACTCCTAACAGCAGATTGCAGAGAGCGTCCCGGTTGCTCCTGACCTCGGAATCAAGCACCGTTGGAGTCGATGGAATCATGGATGAGTCCTCTTCACAGCAAAGCTGATGGGGATGCTAAAAGATGCCGGAGAAGACCTGGAGGCTCTGAACAAGGATGACTGGGCGATGTAGACTATGGGGAAGCTGATCCGTACAGCAGAGGGAGAAAATTGATAACTTCTGTTACTGGATGCTGAACAGAGTTCCTCTTCTTGATTCTGAAAGTTGACAGGGCGTCGAAGAACTTTGTAGAAGAGCTTTCGAACTGATTCCTCTAGGGTGAGGCGTGGCAGAGCTTCTACTCAGGTTCAGGGCTTCAGCAAAGGCAGTTCTGAGCAGTCGTGGGAGAACGGAGCTTCCGGACAGCACACAGCTCGGATGATGATGAAACCACTTATGTTGAAAAGGAGACTGGTAGATGCTTCAAATGGTGGCTCTTGGGTCTTCAAACTCATCCGGAGGAGGTCATGGTGGCCGCTGCAAGTCGCTGGTTCACCTGCAACTTCTGGACTGCAAGCAGCAACCAAGGGACAACTTCCAATGCCTAGAAAGAAGAAGGAGAATGGGGTATGTGGTGAAGGGGAGGTGGATGAAGGGTGAGAGGGGGGGTTGTGGGAGGTGTGGAGGGGGTCCAATGGTGGAGGGGAGATGGAGGAAGAGGGGGAGGCTGCAGGTTTCAGCTGAGGTAATGGGGAATGGGGGTTGCAAGGGGGATGAATAATGGAGGGAGGTGGGGGGCGACCTAGGCTAAAGGGGATAGTGGGAGGGGCGGCCAAAGCTTGGAGGGAAGGGATTTCAAATTTGAAATGGCCTTGGAAGATGGGAGATGGTGTGGGGAAGAGGAGTGATTGTGTTGGAATGGGGAAGATTTGGTTGGAATGGGGGAGATGGTGTTGGAATGGGGAAGGCTCTACCTAGGAACTAGGGAGGGAAGTAAATGGGGTGTGGGGAAATGGAGGGGCCTTAATGGAGGTAGGTGGGGGTTGGAGGTGGTTGGGAGGAGGAGGAGAGAGGAATGGGGCGAAACCCTCCTTGGGGAAGAGAGAGAAAGAGAGAGAGGTGGGGTGGGGATTCACTCCCCTAGGGCTTCTCACCCAACTATAGGATTCACTCCACTAGAACTAAGTTTGAGTACTCAAATGGAATTATTTTGTATTGAATCATTCATTACCTCCAAATGAAGGAAATGGGGCCCTATATATAGGAAACCCACATTTTACAATAAGTCCCTGACAAAAGACTCAATAGCAAATAACCGAAGGGGTAGGGGGGCTCATGGGCCAAGCCCGAAGAATTGGGCCCAATAGCACATTACACAATCTAATGACACTCAATACTTAGGAAAATAAATGCAAGACCTAGGGACATGACTCAAATAAACTGAAAATTACATCAAATGACTCAAGTAAATAGCACGAAAGGGATAATTGGGCCTTTATAGAGAGAGTCCCGAACTCAAACGATGCCGGAATGTGAAGAAGACCCTAGCCAAAGGGAGTTGTGGATGATGCCTCCATCAAATCCCCTGGGCTGTGAAGAGCTCGACTCCGTCGAGTAGGGGTCCATGCGGCTGTGGTACTGCTCGAGGAGGTCTGGATCCAACCGCTGGAGATCCTCCCGACTCACCCAAGAATCCTCCGAAGGAGGCCGATCCTTCCACCTGACGAGATAGCGCTCATATACCTTACTCCGAGTGGTAGTGACTTGTACATCCAATATTTGTTCAATTTGTTCACGCTGGGCTCTTTTGGTTGGTGGTCTCTCCTCACGGGTGGGTGCTCTCTCAAAGGAAGAAGTAGGCTCAATCTCCTCACTAGGTACCACCGTGGGTCCCTTATATGGCACTAGGTCGGCGACATTGAATGTGGGACTTATTCCATACTCCTCAGGGAGATCTAACTCGTAGGCATTTGCACCAATGCGCCTCAAGACCTGGAAGGGACCAGCCCCACGTGGCCTCAGTTTAGAGTTGGCTCCCGGGGAGAGCCTCTCCGTCCTTACCATCACAAAGTCACCCACATGGTACTCTTGGTGACGCCGATGGGAGTCGGCCAGCTTTTTATAAGCCTCATTTTTTTTGCTGATGTGCTTGCGAATTTCTTCATGCAATTCGCTAATATGTTGTGCAAAAGACTCGGCTGAAATGGACACTCTAGCATGCTGGGGAAGGGGAATGAGATCGGAAGGCTTTCTTGGCTTGTACCCATGCACGGCTTCAAATGGACTCATCCCTATGGACTTATTGATGGAATTGTTATATGCAAATTCGGCCTGGGGTAAAATGAGATCCCAATTTCTCGGGCGATCCTCAACAAGACACCTAAGAAGGTTCCCTAGACTCCGATTGACAACTTCGGTTTGGCCATCTGTTTGGGGGTGGTAGGCAGTGGAGAATTTGAGGAGGGTACCCATCATGTGCCAAAGAGTTTTTCAAAAGTAGCTAGTGAATTTGACATCCCTATCGGAGACTATAGTCTTAGGTAGCCCGTGGAGACGGACAACCTCATCAAAGAACAATCGGGCCACATAGGAGGCATCGGAGGTTTTGGAGCATGGGATGAAATGGGCCATTTTGGAAAATCTATCAACCACCACATAGATGGAGTCATGCCTTCTTTGAGTCTTGGGTAATCCTAGCACAAAGTCCATGCTTAAGTCTTGCCATGGTCGGTCGGGGATGGGGAGTGGGGTATATAGGCCGGTGTTTTGTTTCACTTGCTTGGCCGAGGCACATGTTCGACATTGACCCACAACCTTGCCTACATTTCTCTTGAGACTAGGCCAATAAAACTGACCCTCAACTAGGGCAATGGTTTTGTGGACTCCAAAATGACCAGCTAACCCTCCCGCATGTAATTCCCAAACCAAGAAATCTCGGAGTGAGGTCCGTGGAATGCAAAGCTTGGGTCCCTTGAAGAGGAACCCATCCTCTAAGACAAATCCCTCATGTTCCTTGCTAGAAGGGGTGGTCAAGGTGGTATAGATGTGCCCAAAGTCGGGGCAGCTAGGGTACTCATCCTTGATACTATCAAATCCGATCACTTCCACTTGGATAGTGGATAGCAAGGAAACTTTCCTACTAAGGGCATCCGCTGCTCGATTCTCACTCCCTGCCTTGTGTTTGATGACAAAAGTGTAGGATTGGATGAACTCAACCCATCGGGCATGTCGAGCATTTAGCTTTTGTTGGGAGTTGAGGTATTTGAGGGCCTCATGGTCAGAAAAGATGACAAACTCCTTGGGCAACAAGTAGTGCCTCCAATGTCAGAGGGACTGAACCACGGCATAGAACTCATTGTCATAAGTGGAGTATCTTGTCCTAGCATCACAAAGCTTCTCACTAAAGAAGGCTACCGGGTGTCCCTCTTGACTAAGAATCCCTCCTATCCCTATCCCGGATGCATCACATGTGACTTCAAAGACTTTAGAGAAATCGGGAAGGCATAGGACCGGGGCTTGGGTCAACTTCTCCTTTAGTTCTTGGAAGGCTTTAGAGGCTGATGTGGTCCATACAAAAGTCCCCTTCTTGAGATAATCGGTGATTGGGCCAGTGATAGTGCTAAACCCTCGAATAAACCTCCTATAGAATGTAGCCAATCCATGGAAACTTCGGACCTCATGAAGGGTGTGGGGTTCCGGCCAATCCATGATAGCTTGGACCTTATCAGGGTCCATGGAGATGCCTTTGGTGGACACCACAAATCCTAGGAAGGTGAGGGATGTGGTCATGAAGTGGCACTTTCCTAAGTTGGCAAATAGGCTCTCTTGACGAAGGATGGTACAAACTTGCCTAAGGTGATCAAGGTGGGCTTCTTGGGATTGACTATAGATGAGTATATCATCAAAATAGACCACTAGAAAGATCCCAATGAAAGGCCTAAGGACCTCCGTCATAAGACGCATGAAAGTACTTGGGGCATTTGATAGCCCAAAAGACATGACTAACCATTCAAAGAGACCATCTTTGGTTTTGAAGGCAGTTTTCCACTCATCCCCGGGCCTTATCCTAACTTGGTGATAGCCACTCTTAAGGTCAATTTTGGAAAAAATGGTGACTCCGGCTAGCATATCAAGAATGTCATCAAGCCTAGGGATGGGAAACCTATACTTGACGGTGATTTTGTTAATGGCCCTACTATCCACACACATTCGCCATGACCCATCCTTCTTGGGAGTTAGAAGGGCCGGGACGGCACATGGGCTTATGCTAATGCGAATGAAGCCCTTCCTAATGAGTTCCTCTATTTGCCTTCGAAGTTCGGCATGTTCCGTGGGATTGAGGCGATAATGAGGAAGGTTTGGGAGAGTGGCCCCCGGGACTAGATCAATTGCACGTTGCACATCCCGCATGGGAGGGAGTTGGTCCGGGAGCTCCGTTGGGAACACATCATAGAATTCTTCTAGGAGTTGTTGGATTTCTATGGGATGTGGATTGGTGGGAGTGGGCTCTCCTAGGCAAATGACCACCGCACATAGTGGTACTCCTTGAGCTATCTCCTCTTCAAGTTCTTTCCTAGTGATGAGATGAAGACCCTTGGTCAACCCCGAGGTCCCACTTTGTTTGGGAGTTTGGGTGAGGGATGGGATTGGAGGGGTGGAGTTCCCCGAGACTTGTATGGTGGTGGGGTGTTGTTCTTGAGGGGGAGTGTCCCTCTTGGTCATGGGACGAGGTGGGGAGGGGTTAAGACGGATAGTCTTACCCTCATATTCGAAAGTGCATTTGTTGCTCCTACCCAAGATGGTGGCATCTACATCATAAAGCCAAGGTCTTCCTAGTAGGATGCTACCTACTTCCATGGGTATGATGTCACACCATATTTGACCATGGTATGAAGAGAAGGTGAGGGGCACAAGACATTGAGTGTTGACCGGGATGGAGTTGTTGTTGATCCATGATACCCGGTATGGATTTGGGTGGGGAGTAATAGTAAGCCCAAGAAGCTTAACGGTATCGGGGGATACGGCATTGACACAACTCCCACTATCCAAGATCACTTTCCTTACATGGCTCCCTATCTTGACAAATGTGTGAAAGATTGAAGTTCGGCGCCAATCCTCTTCTTGGGATTTGGTGAGGGTGCACCTAATCACTCCTAGATGGGAGTTGGTAGATGGAGTGGTGTGATCTAGACCTGACTCTAGGTATTGGGCCTCATACTCTTCTTCCCAATCTAGGGAGGCTTCATGATCCTCAACAACACTCTCAAGTTCCTTTTGGGGTGGGGAAGCTTCTTCCTCAATAAGCAAGCTAGATAATCCCTTGGATGGACATTGTCCCGCAAAGTGGCCAAACCCTTGACATCTAAAGCATTGTTGACGCCCGCTACCCGAAGTAGTTCCTACATTTGGGCCTTTGGGAATGTCTTCCCTCCGTGGGAGGGGGTGACTAGGGGTGGGTTTGTTTGGAGTGATGGTGGGAGGGGGGTTGTAAGGCCTTAATGGGGTGTTCCCACTTGGGTTATGGGCTTTCATGGGAGTGGCCGGAATGGGCCGTGGTCCCATGTTTTTGGGGTCGACCTGTCGGGGAGTAGTAAATCGAGGGATCCTAGAGAATCTTTCTACATCCCTAGCTATTTGATAAGCTATCTCAAGGTTATCAACATCTCTCATAAAAAGCTCTCTTTTGATGTGACTTTGAAGTCCATTCCTAAAGCGAGACAAGGTAACGGCCGGGTCCTCATGAACTCCACACTTCAAAAGATAGGAGTCAAACTTCTCAATGTATTCAACCATGGTCTTCCCTTCTTGGGGGAGGCTTTGCCATTCATCTAAGAGCATTTGATGGTAGGATTGGGGAAGGTATTTGTTCCTAAGTTGGTTCTTCATACCCTCCCAAGTATCAATAGGCTCTCCCCGCCTAATCCTTCTTAGACCCTCTTGGTTTAACCAATAAGTTTTGGCTAACTTGATGAGATGCATTTTGGCCAACCTTATCCTCCTTTGGTCGGACATAGGGTACCATTCAAAGTATTGGTCCATGGCGGTTTCCCACTCTAAGTAGACACTTGGTTCATGGGAACCATCAAAGTTTGGGGCCTCTACCTTAATCATCCTTAAGAGAGGGTCATCCGGGTCGTCCCGTGGACGCCTTTCATGAATGGGATGGTGTCGAGGTCTCTCATAGTCATGGTAAGGGTCATGATCCAAGTCTTCTCTATAAATTTCAGCATGTGGATGATAGGCTCTTGGTCCATGGTTCCTAGGATGGAACTCATCCCTATGAGGCTCAATGTGTGGAGGGTGGACTCTTGGGTCATTGTTCCTTGGGTGGAACTCATTCCTATGCAACTCACCATGTGGTGGTTGAACTCTTGGCTCATTATTCCTTGGATGAGGGTCTTCCCTAGGAGGCTCAACATGTGGAAGGTGGACTCTAGGTTCATTGTTCCTTGGGTGGAACTCATGCTCTTCAAGTCGAGCAATTCGAGTGGTAAGGGACTCAAGTTGGGCAAGAATGTTGGTAAGGGCAGCATCTACCCTATTCATTTGGCCTTGAGGTTCCTCCCTAAGAGCATCTTGATTGAGTTGAGGATGGGGATCCATGGGTGGATTTGAAGATGAAGGATCAGGTCGGTAACTAGCACCACTACGGGTGGACATGCATGACAAGGGGCCAAAGATGTTGGACACACAATGCAATGGTCCTAGGACTTAGACTTGATAGAGACAAGTCAAAGACTTGCTTTGATACCAATTGATGTGACACAACCTCGGACCTAATGCAAGCAAGCATAATCGCATTCAAATGGGCCGAATTGGGCCACCGCTCTATCGACACTCACCCAAGCCCGGGGTAACTTGGCAATGCCAAGGTGAGGATGAGGGGTTGGGCCCTTGCTGGTAGAGGGCCAGCAAGGCCAAGATGGGATTCCCAATGGGTGTGGAGGCCCAATTCAAGGGGGCCGACAAAGTGCCAAAGGCACCGGTTGCACTTCTCCCACGGTGATCACTCAAGACAACGGGGCTTGAGGATCGGGCTCTCACTCGCATAACCAGCGGAATTATGAACGAATATTGAAAGACAAGCACAATGAGCAAGGGTTTAGAGCACTTACTCGACCGGTTTGAAGAAACCGGTCCCGGTCGGAGACGAGGGCGAGCGAGGAGGCGGGTGGATCCCCACACGCCGCGTCGGGGTAGCTTGACCTGCCCAAATGAGTACAATACTACACCTCTCGTAGGAGGGGGATCTTGGGGTGGGGGTTAATGGATTACAATCAAAACTACCTCCGCACAGGGAGGGGCCTTCAGCCGGCCAAGCGGGGTGGGGAAAACTAGGGCTAAAGCGAAATAGAAGTAGTGGTGCCAAATCTGACTGCCCTCTACAATAGGTGACTAACAGATGGTGTTGAAGCTGCAGAACTTGATCAGGAATTTCACCGAGGACGAGACCAGTGGGGAACTCTTCGTAGCTGGGAAGGGAATGCCTAAGAATTTCTGTAATTTCTTCTGGGGCCGAAGCTGATCGGGGTGAAGGCTTGAACAGAGCTTCAGATTCTCGGACCTGCAGTTACAGACTTCTAGCAGCAGATTGCAGAGAGCGTCCCGGCTGCTCCCGACCTCAGAATCAAGCACCGTCAGAGTCGATGGAATTTTGGATGAGTCCTCTTCACAGAAAAACTGACGGGGATGCTAAAAGATGCCAGAGAAGACCTGGAGGCTCTGAACAAGGATGACTGGTCGGTGTAGACTGTGGGGAATCTGATGCGTACAGCAGAGGGAGAAAATTGATAACTTCTGTTACTGGATGCTGAACAGAGTTCCGCTTCTTGATTCTGAATTTGACAGAGCGATGAAGAACTTTGTAGAAGAGCTTCAGAACTGATTCCTCCAGGGTGAGGCGTGGCAGAGCTTCTACTCAGGTTTAGGACTTCAGCAGAGGCAGTTCTGAGCAGTCGTGGGAGAACGGAGCTTCCGGACAGCACACAGATCAGATGATGACGAAACCACTTCTGTTGAAAAGGAGACTGGTAGACACTTCCAACGGTGGCTCTTGGGTCTTCAAACTCATCCGGAGGAGGTCATGGTGGCCGCTGCAAGTCGCTGGTTCACCTGCAACTTCTGGACTGCAAGCAGCAACCAAGGGACAGCTTCCAATGCCTAGAAAGAAGAAGGAGAATGGGGTATGTGGTGAAGGGGAGGTGGATGAAGGGTGAGAGGTGTTAGGGTGCTTGGCCCGGATACAGAGGGGGGGTGAATGAATCCTTCTACGAATAATGGCCAAATTAAAATTAGGATGCTAGATAAAGACACAGAATAGAACTAATTCGATTCAACTCAAATACAAACACATGGAGCGCGCCTATTCAAGCATCTAGCGGAAACAAATCAGACAATCAAGCCACTGCTCAAAAGATTTTTTAGGTGGTTCGGTCCTTCAGACCTACATCCACCCCTCACTCCCAACCGGAGTGAGGCTTCGCTAGCAAACGCTAGAACCAAGCAGATTCAGTCTGCAAACAGTTGCTGCCACACAGCTTGACCAGGGGAACAGCCTCCCCTCTTCCACCCAACCGGAGGGACACCCAAGTGACTCCCATCCTCTTGGAAACTAGAGGTCGAAGACCTCTCTTCCTCCAGACCAGGAGGGACCACTGGACTTGCAACCACAAGCCCAGAATCGGAGGACTAGCCTCCCTTCCTCTAACCAGAGGGCAACCCACAAGTGACAACCTGTCACTTGCAACCCGGAGATCAGATCTCCCTTCTCCTGAACCAACAGGAGGAACCCGATCCCCAACAGGGCTATCGGAAGAACAAGATAACCAGATGAAAATGGAAGAAAACAAAAACACGAAATGAAAATAACTTCAGCAAACAGAACGCTGAAAAATGAAATGCACAATGTGGCTCCCAACGGAGCTGACTGGCCTGGATCTGATACACGGTCCAGTGAAGACAGATCTTCAAGCAACTTCTTCCTTCTTCTCCACGAGCTCTCTCTCTCACACTTTTTCTTCTTCTGTTCTTCTGCTCTTTTTTCTCTTTTTAATCTCTGCTCCTCTATTCTTTTTGGCTTCAATGCTCACTCTTGCTCGACCAGCCTTTGTTCTTTTTATATCAGCAGCCAGCAGGAGGATGGGGTACAGAGTGCGTGTGCTTCACACGCTTGATCCAGAACCTTCCTGCCACGTGCCCCTTTCGTATTTGTTCCTTCAGTATCGGATCATGTGCACCCAGACACCGATGAATGTTCTTCCTCGGACCTACAAAGAGATAAGAATCATTAACCTTGAGTGCCACAAGAACTAGAACTGCATGAGGTAAGTGGACACGACAAGAGGTGCACTAAACAGAGAACGACACGAGATACAGTGGTGACACAATGAACACTACTAAGAGAACGACACGAGGTAGAAAGAAAACAACACGAAGTAGAAGGAGAACAGCACAAAGTAGAAAAAGGACGACACGAAGTAGACAAGATTACTACAGTACGAGATAGGGAGAGCATGACACAAGGTCAGATGAAAAAACAGCACGAAGTAAAACGAGAACGACACGAAGTGTCACTGTAACAACAAACACTACGAAGTTACGAATACAAAAGTAACACGAAATCACGAATACAAAAACAACACGAAGACACGAAGACAAAAATAACACGGAGACACGAAAACAAAAACAACATGAAGACACGAAGATAAAAATAGAAACCGGCACGATTTGAAAACAACACGAAGACAAAACAGTAACCGACACGAGTTGAAAACAACACGAAGACGAAACAGTAACCGACACGAGTTGAAAGCAACACGAAGATGAAACACAAGAATTGACACGAGGTGAAGTCACAAAGCGACAAAGTCACGATGTCTAGCAACCATGACACGAAGTCATGAGTTAGACATGTCTTCAACAACATGTGAAGAAATAGTGGAAGCAGAGGAACAACACGAGGAACTACAGTAACTGACACGAAGACACAGGAGCAAAACATAGAAGACTGACTCGAGATGAGCAACTAAGTGCTAATGACACGAGGTCAAACAGAACACATTTTAAAACAACACGAGGTACGAGAGGACGACACGGCGTAATGAAAACACAAACAGTACTAAAACGAAAACGACACGAAGACAATCAGTACAACACGAGGTGTTATACACAAACAAGACGAAGTGCCAACCAACACGAATACAGTCCCTGAAAAATACCTGAAGTGAAATGAAGGTTTATTCTTCATAGAAAAAATATTCTTTGTTCACTTTCACAGAAAAATATTTTTGTTAATTTTTCACAGAGACATATTTTTGAACACCACTAAGACTTATAGTGTTGTCATCATCAAAACATGTAAAGATTCAACAAGACTCCACAATCTCCCCCTTTTTGATGGATGGCAACACTATGAGTCTTGAGTCTTTGCAGAGAAAGAAAAGCACTAAATAGCCATTCTCAATGAAAAACAAACATTAAACATTCTCAACGAGCTAGCAAAAGCCTGAGTTCTTCAAGGCTGAAATAGCCATTCTCAATGAATAACAAACATTAAACATTTTCAACGAGCTAGCAAAGGCCTGATTTCTCCCCCTTTGACATCATCAAAAAGAATGAAACAATAAGAATGTAACAATGCAAATGATATGAGTTTTAATTAATAAGTCCAAGAGTGTGAGAGAGAAAGCCTCAAAATGGGTAACAAGATACAGAGCATAGTCTTTTCTAGAAAAGTATCTGGCTTGTCTGCTAGAAGGGCCACGCGGCCTGCCATGAGGTGGTCTCCCCCTTTGAGAAGCAGAAGTATATTCTTGAGGTGGAGTTCTGCTAGAGGAAGCTTGACCAGGTGCTGAACCCAAGGTAGACTGAAATTCCTTTAGGTCATTTGACAGTTCAGCTAGCCAATACACCACTGCGCTTCTGACATGTCCCACTTCAGAAATGATGTCGTCTTGGCGAATATTGACAGTTTCATATCTGTCAGTCAGAATTGTCATTTCTGTTAAAAATGCGGCCAATTTATCATAGACCTGCTGAATACCTGGACCTAGGGCACTGGATGACTTCTTCAAAACTTCTAAAGATGTTCTGATCTCATAGCAGTGATCTATAATGTTGGTAGACATTTTGAAGGAGGAAATTTGAACATCTTGCAACTCACTCAGTGCTTTAGCTATCTTTGAACACACCTCCTGCAAACCTTGCATCAGGGATCTGTTGGCATCATCTGAAGCCTTTTTGTTGAGAAGGAATCGTTTCCATTCAGTGAGGAGAGATATCTCGAGCTTCAGTAGCCTGGAATGTACCTGATTTATGTTGAGGGTGACATATGTGAGCAGGTCATCTAATTTCTTATCTTGTTTCTGCATCTGCTGAGTCAGGTTTATAAGAAGTTCTTCAATGTTGGGCGCCCGAGCAGATTCAATGTTGGGCGCCTGTGCAGATAGAAGTCTAGGTGGACCTAGAGGTGTACCAAAAAATTCACTGCCAGGTACAGTTCTCTCAGCTGCTTCCTCTTGTACTGGCATTTGACTACTCTCAGCTGGGACCTGATCTTCATCTTCAGCTTGAGTTTCTTTCTGAGGAATTACACCTTCAGGTGCCTCTTCTTCACTTGAAGATTCTGAATCTAGTTCTATGACAGGAACCTTTTCTTGACTGCTATCCCCTCTATCTTCCATGAGTTCCTGATCTGCAGGGCTGTCAACAGATGCCTGTTCAAGACTTTCAGATGCAACCAAGTTGGTAGCCTCTTCCAAGCTTCTCTCTACAGTTTCTCTTAAAATTACATTAACAAAAATAGCAAGTTCTTGATCAGTACTGTCTTGCTCTTTAGCTGGCTGTTCCTCAGGCACTATTACCTCTTCAGATGTCTTCCCAAAAGAATCAAATAGACCAGCAATATTTGCATCTAGATCAGTCTGAATGCTTTCGTCAGACAACCTGATTTCCTCAGATGCAACCTCGACTAGCCTCTGAAAGGAAAAAGGTACTTCGGTGGGTGCAGCTGGTAAAATAGACTCTGGTTGTTCAGCTGGTGTTTCCTGTTGAGCAATCTCAGAAACTAATTGCACACCAGTTTGGGCTAAGTCTTGAAATTGTTCCAAATGCTCCCCCTGAGTATGTGATTCCCTGACCTTTTGGGCCTTAACTTGCCCCACCATAGAAGAGCCCTCTAAGCCCAAAAATACTGAAACAAAATTCATATTAAATATGTTTCGGGCTTTAACTTCAGATGCGGCCTCTCCATCCAAGCAAATCTCTGAATGCTTGAAGATGTCTGTCAGATGGGCGGCATAGGGAAGGTGTCTCTTGGATCCAATGCATCCCTTCATGACAGTAAAAATGATCTCTGGCAGACATATCTTTACATTTTGAATCAGACAAAACAGTAGAAATCTCTGTGTGTCTGTAATTCTTCCTCTAGCCCCAGTCTGTGGGGTGATAATGGAAGCAATGACGTTCTGAAGGAGCTTGTGAAGAGGAGGAAATGACGATGTCTGATAAGCTTTTAGCTTCAACTGCCCCTTATCATGAATATTACTGGGTTTACCAGTAATGACTGAGAAAGCTTCATGGAGACTGTATCGAAAGCTTCCCTCTACCTCCCCTTTATCTGGAACACCGAGGGCTTTGTGAAGGGTGTCACATGTAACAGTTATCTCGACCCCTTTAACAGATGATAACAAGGCAGACTTGTCTCGGCTCAAGGACAAATTATTGTAAAATTCCATTACCGGCCTAGGGTAATAGACACAGTGATTTTGTAAGAAATTTCTCCACTCCTGAAACTCAAAGATTTTCAACAGTTCTGGAAACTTCGAGACCATGGTTTCATCTCCGAAATCTATTATTCTAGGAGGAATGATTTTCCCACTTTCTAAGAACACGGTAGACTGAGAAATCCTGGTACCTTATTCTGAAGATACTTCCGCAGCAGGTTCTGGCTCAAGACATCTCTGTTGCTTAGATGAAGGCTCTTCAACTATTTCTTTTCCCTTCCTCTTCCTTTCACCAGGAGCTGCTGACCTTTGCTGATCCATCTGCCGTAACTTCCAGAGTATCAACTCTCTCTTGCAGGCTGCTATTGGAAGTGAAGCTAGACCCAAGAGAGGAAGAGACCTCTGTGGGGAAAGAAAGTGAGCGGGAAGGGATGGAGATGAGTTTGAAGAAAAATGCTCAAGGTGGAGCGGCACGAGGATGAATAGGAAGCGGCAAGGGGAAATGAGGGTTTGACGTTGAAGGCGTGTGAAACAAGAAGGGTTTTGTCGGGCTGCTTTTTACTCTTATCAAACTTTTTCTGGAAATACCCAAATTACCCTTAGTCATGATGTAACGCAGCTACTGCCTGTTAAAGTTAGCCCTTCAATATGTGGACGGGTTATATTCTTCCAAATTCCAAGGTCAGTTAACTCAAGATATTAAATCAGCATAATCACAAAATTAGCTGTTAAAGTTGCTTAAACTAGAGAGAGTCACGATTAAATTGCTCCTTATGTTTGTCAAGCAATGAAATAACACATCGATGTCAAGCAGATTTCATTTCTTCATTTAATGGACAAGAGAAGGCATACAGGGTCAACCAATTTGTTGAGCACAAGGTAGAATAGTCCATTTTTACACAAGGAGACATGTTTATCAGACACCAGAAACCCTGGTTACTCAGGACGGACTACCTTTATGCCAATCAAAGCCAATGAAATTTTCTTTGAGGACTTTTCCCCTTTTTATTTTTTATTTTAACATTTCTACACAGAGATAGCTAATTGTATCATGACAGAAACTCTAGACTTCTCTGATCTAGAGTGTCTATTTCTCCACAAAAGCCATTGCTCTGCCACAAATAATGGCGTATTCCCTGGTAGCACTTCTCATGATTTTAGACAAAAGACAGATATCTTACTTAACACAATTTTTTATCTCAGAGCTCTCTCCACGTAAGTTTCAGTTAAGTCGAGATCCTCAACAAGTTTTACTCATTTAACAGGAAGTTTTATAATATGTTGACCAACACTTGAGAGGATAACTTAGAAGGATCAAGGACCAAATATAACCCCCAAACATTGAAGTTCTTTATTAACAAGTGTAAGTTGTTACACTAGATATTGGGTGGTTTAAGGTATACAGAACACATCTGATAAGAGCAAGAAGACTGAAAACACAATTTCTTCGAGAGAATATCTGAACCAAGAGTGATAGGAGAGAGATAAGAAGGTGGCTGACCGAATAGAGAGAGATGAGATGAGATGAGCAGCACTCCTATCAGCAAGCCAACAAGTGAGAGATCACTCAAGACATTAGGCACTAAGGACACATCCAAATATAGTATTCTTGAAGAAGTTCTGTCTCACATCCAGAGAAGCTCTTGGGCAACAAAACGCAACCTCATGAGATGACAGATCTATACACCACATAAACTGCATCAGCTGACACAATTCCTCAGAAACCAAATGGCCTGTCAAGCTCCTTTTCAGCCCACTCAAGGACATCTCACACACGACTCTTGGAGGTATTAATTAATTATTGAATGCAGTGTTTGCCATGAAAATTAAACATGTGAGTTTGAGTTATGCACAAACAGGCTCCCCTGATCATCAGAATGACTCATGGTACTAGGCGGAGCATTTGGTCTTAAAGACCACCTCACACATAGTAAGGACCTCCGGACAGATTTCCCTGCCTTTGGTAGCTTACCATTTGATATACCATAGAGGTCATGAATAACAGAGTAAACTCAACAGTCCTATAAGCAATTCAGATTTTCATGAATTATGCAACATACAGTTTTCAACTAGCATTCACATTCAGTTCAGATTTTCAGAATTTTCAGAGTGCATGTTCAGAAAATAATGCAACTTGCAGATGATGAATGAATATGCAAGAACAGATTCAATATGCATGCACTAGATGAAACTAAGAGCAGGATAAGCAAGAATACATCGAACCAGATATGCAATAGGTTTCAAAATGGGACATGCAGAGAGATTACCTGAACAGTGTGAGAATGGGGTTTTCATTCTTGAGTGCCTTGGATCATTACCCCTTTTATTCCAGTCCCAAGGCACACCTGCAAAACAAGGTTTATTTTGCACAAACAGGTACCCAAGAAGTCTTGGGTCCTGACATGACATTATTATTTTTAGCAGGTTTTCTCAGCACATTTCCAGGAGTAGTTTTCAGATCTGATTTATGCACATTCTTATTAGCATGAATTCTATGTGCATACACATGAGATTTTCTGTTAACAGGGTAAAATTTCTGTTTACCAAAACTGGTTTGGTTTTGATATCCTGCCAGCCAACAGGTTGCAGCCCTGTGACCTGGCTTCCCACAATGATGACATGAAGGTTTTGCAAATTATCTTACAGGGAATTTAGCATGTTTGAGATTCACATTTCTACCCTGAATATGCCAACAGTCCTTGACTGTATGGCCATGCTTTCTACAGTGAGAGCAAATGAGAGAATTTCTTCTAAAGGAACCTGACCAGCATTCAGAGGCCCTGTGACCCATTTTGTTGCAGTTGAAACAAATGATATGCTGGCTCATTGAACCAGATTTGTTTTTATTAAAAATATGTTGGTTTGTACGGAATTTAGCATGATATGAATAGAGGGTTTTCTTACCACTAGCAAACCAGCAATGAGCAATAGAGTGTCCTAATTTGCCACAATTAGAGCATGTGACATTTCTTTTCTGAGGTGATGGATTTTTATCATAAGATCTCCTAGCATTCTTATCATCCTTCTCCATCAACTTACACTCATGCATCAGATGTCCAACTTTATGACAGTAGTGACAGATATTCTTCCTTTTAGATGCATGTGAGTGTGTGTGAGGACTGTGATCAGCAAATGCTGATGGACCCTTTTTATTTATTTTCTGATTTTCAGTCCTTTTCTGATTTTTATCTTGTTTTCCTATTTTCTTAGCCTTGTACTGAATTGGAGATGAAGTGGAAGGCTTTTCCTGTTCAGAAGATTTAATGAAAACAGTTTTTAGCTTGGATTCATCAACCTTTTTCAACTTTTCAGTTTGGTTCTGATTCTTCTGAACATTTGGTTGTTTATTTTCTGAGGTTGTGGCTATATCAGAAACTTTGACAAAGGATGTCGTCAGCTTGTTTTCAAAAACCTTTTTATTGACATTGTTGTAGCCCAACCCTTCCTTTTGAGTATTGACCTTAATTCCTAACAACCTGTCCAGATTTTCTTGACCACTCACAAACTTTGACAAGGAGTTTTTCAGATCCTGAATTTCATTATCAAGAGATGCAATGTGTATTTCATAACTAGCGATCTCTTGTTCACTACAATTGACAGTTTCATTCAAAACCTTATTAGCTGTTTTGTATTCTTCAATTTCCTTTCTCAGCTCATCTACTTCATCAGTTTCGTTAGTACAGATGACTTTTCCTTTCTCCAATGTGAGAAGTCTTTCAGACATGGCACTGTTTAACAATTTTAATTTTTCAACTTCTTCTTTAAGCTTATCATTTTGAATTAACTCATTTATTAGAAGCTGATCTTCTGAGTCAACCATGTTTTCTCTCCTAGCTTCAAACTCCCTCAATTCCTTTTGTTATTTTTCAAAATCTTTCTGTAGTTCTATGTTTACAGATTTTATGGCATTAAAATTTTCAATCAGCAAATCATTCTCTCGTTTAAGTTTCTCTAATGGTTCTTCATTTTCTTTAGAGAACTTTCTGAGAGAGTCATTCTCATTTTTCAGCTTGCTTAAGTCAGATTTAACGCGTTCAAATTCTTTCAGCATTAGATTATCAGACATACTAGCATTTTTCAGTTCAGCACAATTTCTACAAGGAAAGCTTGAACTATCTAACCCAGTACCCTTCTTCAATTTTTTATACTGTTTTCTTAACAGTTCATGAGATTCAAATAATTTAGCATAAGCATTCTCCCAATCTTCTAGAGAGAAGTTCTCGAAGAGATTTACCTCATCATCATCTTCTTCAGTTTGATTGCTGCCTTGATCGCTTCTGTTGGCCATCATGCAGCCTGTTTGATTTCCTTTCCCGTTTCTCTTCATCATTTCCAACATATCCCTTGCGGATCTGCAATCAAGGAAACATGAGTGAAAAGCTTTGTTAGTGGCTGCTTTCATCAGATTTATAGCTGTCTGATTCTCCTCATACATTGATTCGTGACTGTCAGTCCATTTGGACCTTTTCTTTGGTAGTTCATGAGGACCATGTGAAATCACTTTCCACAGGTCTGGGTCAACGGATTTAACATAAGCACGTAAAGCACTGTGCCACTGGTTGAAATCAAAACCACTGAAGACAGGTGGACAAGCCATTGAAGCAAATAGCAGATATATTCAATGCAACATGAATATTGATGCACTAAAGGCAAATAAGCACCTAAGACCGCAAGAACGAATCTGCAGGTCGCTGGACCTTATATGCAGACACCTGCTCTGATACCAACTGTTAGGGTGCTTGGCCCGGATACAGAGGGGGGGGGGTGAATGAATCCTTCTACGAATAATGGCCAAATTAAAATTAGGATGCTAGATAAAGACACAGAATAGAACTAATTCGATTCAACTCAAATACAAACACATGGAGCGCGCCTATTCAAGCATCTAGCGGAAACAAATCAGACAATCAAGCCACTGCTCAAAAGATTTTTTAGGTGGTTCGGTCCTTCAGACCTACATCCACCCCTCACTCCCAACCGGAGTGAGGCTTCACTAGCAAACGCTAGAACCAAGCAGATTCAGTCTGCAAACAGTTGCTGCCACACAGCTTGACCAGGGGAACAGCCTCCCCTCTTCCTCCCAACCGGAGGGACACCCAAGTGACTCCCAGCCACTTGGAAACTAGAGGTCGAAGACCTCTCTTCCTCCAGACCAGGAGGGACCACTGGACTTGCAACCACAAGCCCAGAACCGGAGGACTAGCCTCCCTTCCTCTAACCAGAGGGCAACCCACAAGTGACAACCTGTCACTTGCAACCCGGAGATCAGATCTCCCTTCTTCTGAACCAACAGGAGGAACCCGATCCCCAACAGGGCTATCGGAAGAACAAGATAACCAGATGAAAATGGAAGAAAACAAAAACACGAAATGAAAATAACTTCAGCAAACAGAACGCTGAAAAATGAAATGCAAATGTGGCTCCCAACGGAGCTGACTGGCCTGGATCTGATCCACGGTTCAGTGAAGATAGATCTTCAAGCAGCTTCTTCCTTCTTCTCCACGAGCTCTCTCTCTCTCACACTTTTTCTTCTTCTGTTCTTCTGCTCTTTTTCCTCTTTTTAATCTCTGCTCCTCTATTCTTTTTGGCTTCAATGCTCACTCTTGCTCGACCAGCCTTTGTTCTTTTTATATCAGCAGCCAGCAGGAGGATGGGGTACAGAGTGCGTGTGCTTCACACGCTTGATCCAGAACCTTCCTGCCACGTGCCCCTTTCGTATTTGTTCCTTCAGTATCGGATCATGTGCACCCAGACACCGATGAATGTTCTTCCTCGAACCTGCAAAGAGATAAGAATCATTAACCTTGAGTGCCACAAGAACTAGAACTGCATGAGGTAAGTGGACACGACAAGAGGTGCACTAAACAGAGAACGACACGAGATACAGTGGTGACACAATGAACACTACTAAGAGAACGACACGAGGTAGAAAGAAAACAACATGAAGTAGAAGGAGAACAGCACAAAGTAGAAATAGGACGACACGAAGTAGACAAGATTACTACAGTACGAGATAGGGAGAGCATGACACAAGGTCAGATGAAAAAACAGCACGAAGTAAAACGAGAACGACACGAAGTGTCACTGTAACAACAAACACTACGAAGTTGCGAATACACAAGCAACACGAAATCACGAATACAAAAATAACACGAAGACACGAAGATAAAAATAACACGGAGACACGAAAACAAAAACAACATGAAGACACGAAGACAAAAACAGAAACCGGCACGAGTTGAAAACAACACGAAGACGAAACAGTAACCGACACGAGTTGAAAACAACACGAAGATGAAACAGTAACTGACACGAGTTGAAAACAACACGAAGACGAAACACAAGAATTGACACGAGGTGAAGTCACAAAGTGACAAAGTCACGAGGTCTAGCAACCATGACACGAAGTCATGAGTTAGACATGTCTTCAACAACACGAGAAGAAATAGTGGAAGCAGAGGAACAACACGAGGAACTACAGTAACTGACACGAAGACACAGGAGCAAAACATAGAAGACTGACTCGAGATGAGCAACTAAGTGCTAACGACACGAGGTCAAACAGAACACATTTTAAAACAACACGAGGTACGAGAGGACGACACGGCGTAATGAAAACACAAACAGTACTAAAACGAAAATGACACGAAGACAATCAGTACAACACGAGGTGTTATACACAAACAAGACGAAGTGCCAACCAACACGAATACAGTCCCTGAAAAATACCTGAAGTGAAATGAAGGTTTATTCTTCATAGAAAAAATATTCTTTGTTCACTTTCACAGAAAAATATTTTTGTTAATTTTTCACAGAGACATATTTTTGAACACCACTAAGACTTATAGTGTTGTCATCATCAAAACATGTAAAGATTCAACAAGACTCAACAAGAGGGGGGGTTGTGGGAGGTGTGGAGGGGGTCTAATGGTGGAGGGGAGATGGAGGAAGAGGGGGAGGCCGCAGGTTTCAGCTGAGGTAATGGGGAATGGGGGTTGCAAGGGGGATGAATAATGGAGGGAGGTGGGGGGCGACCTAGGCTAAAGGGGATAGTGGGAGGGGCGGCCAAAGCTTGGAGGGAAGGGATTTCAAATTTGAAATGGCCTTGGAAGATGGGAGATGGTGTGGGGAAGAGGAGTGATTGTGTTGGAATGGGGAAGATTTGGTTGGAATGGGGGAGATGGTGTTGGAATGGGGAAGGCTCTACCTAGGAACTAGGGAGGGAAGTAAATGGGGTGTGGGGAAATGGAGGGGCCTTAATGGAGGTAGGTGGGGGTTGGAGGTGGTTGGGAGGAGGAGGAGAGAGGAATGGGGCGAACCCCTCCTTGGGGAAGAGAGAGAAAGAGAGAGAGGTGGGGTGGGGATTCACTCCCCTAGGGCTTCTCACCCAACTATAGGATTCACTCCACTAGAACTAAGTTTGAGTACTCAAATGGAATTATTTTGTATTGAATCATTCATTACCTCCAAATGAAGGAAATGGGGCCCTATATATAGGAAACCCACATTTTACAATAAGTCCCTGACAAAAGACTCAATAGCAAATAATCGAAGGGGTAGGGGGGCTCATGGGCCAAGCCCGATGAATTGGGCCCAATAGCACATTACACAATCTAATGACACTCAATACTTAGGAAAATAAATGCAAGACCTAGGGACATGACTCAAATAAACTGAAAATTACATCAAATGACTCAAGTAAATAGCACAAAAGGGATAATTGGGCCTTTATAGAGAGAGGTCCGAACTCAAATGATGTCGGAATGTGAAGAAGACCCTAGCCAAAGGGAGTTGTGGATGATGCCTCCATCACTATTTCACTCAAACACTTGGAAGTTGAGAATCGTCCCTACCGGTGGTTAGTAGGAAGGCAATCGGAGGTTGTCCGATCTGCGGTGTTGACGTCCCTACCGGTAGTTAGTAGGAAGGTAATCGGTGGTTCTCCGATTTGGGGTTTGGTGTGCGGCACTAGTGTAGCCTCACCGGATTTGGTGAGGGGTGGACATAGGACTGGGGATTCAGTCCGAACCACCTTAAAATCCTTTGTGTTGTGGTTTGATTGTGCGATTGATATGTTTTAGATGCATGCTTAGGTTCAATCTCTATATTGTGAAATCATATTTCTAAGCAAATCATTTTATATATCGCTAAGCTAGTTGTATTCCGCTGCAATTATTTTTAACTAGCCTTATAGAGGGTTGTATTGCGAAAAGAGGGGCAGATCTATTCACCCCTCCCCTCTAGATCCGCTGTCCACTACACAACACGATCATCTTTTCCAGAACCTCCCTTCTGAGATTCTGTTTGTATATTTGCACAGCGTCCTCCTGATGCGGGGGCTGCTTGCACCTCATGCCGAGGTTCCTCCACCTCTTGATATAATCGAGGGCTATCTCATCGGCCCTCTGCTTTGTTGAGTAGAGTTCGGCTACTGTGACCTCCCTCTCTGTAACATGGAATGTTTCTCTGAACTTCTTCTGCATATCCGGCAAATCGCTGATCGACCCAGCCGAGAGGCTAGAATACCATTCAAATGCGAGCCCCGTCAGCGAGGACCCGAAGAATTTTAGCAAGTATGAGTCGTCGGTGGCCAAGTCACCCATGACAGTCATATAATAGGCAATGTGTTCTCTTGGGGATCCCTTCCCGTTGTGATGCGGGATGGGACCACAGACACGACAAGCTCGCGGTTGTCCCTTAACGAGGGAAGCGTCGGACGTGCGCGGTTGAGAAACCGGCAATGAGCTAGGGTGATCGGCTCTCTCGTGTGCCCGGATCGGGTCACGGAACGGTCTCGCACTCTCTCGCAGCAGCGGTAATGAATAGATAAAAAGAGATAGATAACTCTACACATGCTCTCTAGCAGCGGCATAAATAAATATATATGAAGTAAGCAAAATGTCAGGCAAGGAGCGAACGCGATACCTTAACGCGCTCGGCGTGGGGACGACGGACCCGGCTGAAACTCGTACTCCCGAGACAATTAATACACCATATTACAGCAAATGAATTACTACCCACTCCACGCAGGGAGGTAAAGGGCTACACAAATGGGCCTGGGAGGACCAAATTCGGGTTGACGGGCGGCTTCTCGCATCTCTTCGACAACACCCGAACTTGTGACAATGGGGCCCACGTGCTGTCCGGAGGGGCCGTATGGGACCCGATGGCACCGCTGTAGTGGGGGACACTTAAGGAAGCGCTCCCCGGGCTGGCGACACGCTGGTTCACCGGCCGGAGGCCGGGCGGCTCCGTTCGGCACCGGTCGGAATAACCGGCCACGGATCTGCAGCTTCTGGTATTCAGCGTGCATCCCGGTGAGAACGGGCGCTGCGATCAGCCCCGATGTCGGATCGACACGAGACTAGCGCCGTTGGAAAGCTAACTTCAAATCCTTCAATCTGGCTAAGAGATCTAGCCTGGATCTGTACGGATCTGGACTTATGGAATTTCCAAGTTCCTGTTGTACAGTTCCTGAAATCTCAGGTCAGCAGAGAACTTTCCTGTGGATTGCCTTTGACCGTAAGGTAGACGTCCGAATCTGGGGTTATGTTCTTCAAAAAAGTTGTGGGAAATCAAGCTACGAAATCAGGACTATTTTTGGATCTAGATTTGGGGAAGTCTACGAATTTCTATGAGGTTTAAACTAGCAGTGGGTCGGATCTGGAATCTGGCTGACAACACTGTAGCTGAGGAAGAACACGAATTTCTAAAAACAGATAGAAGACTGATCAAAAATTAAGAAAATTTGTGGATGTAGGGGGTGATGGACAGAACTCCCAGTAAAATTGGGAGAGTTTGGAAAAATAAAAAAAATGGCCGGAGGTGGGAAACACAGGGCTGCTGTCACTGTAGATAGAGACAGGACAGATCTGGGACTGATTAAAGATCGAAAATGTAAAAATAACAAACGATGGATTTTGGGCCTGGAATGTTTTGTGGAGGAGGGGCTAGAAGGTAGAAACACACCATAAAAATTTCAATCCACGAAGAGGCCGTGGCTGATAGCAGGATTTTCGTGAAGACACCTTTGTCCAGCAGGATAGAAAATCGAAGACGATTCCGTGGCGGCTCGAAGGCGGCACGAACGGCGGCGGCGGCGGCACAGATGATCACCGGAGATGAAGAGGGGATGATAGAAGATGAAATCACTCTAGAACTGGAGGTTGGAGGAGAGGAAACCAGAGGGAGAGAGGAGGGGCTCAAGAACACTCTTGATTTTCCAACAATTTTCTCTTCATTAATTAATTTCTAATGACACTATACATAGGCTTATATAGAAAATGGCAAGGGGTGGGGGGCTGAGAATTTCGTGGGAAATAGGCCATTTTCTTCCCCCATGTGGTCAAAAACTCAAAATAAATAAATTACATATGGAGGGGGCACTACTTTGACTAGGTAGGTAAGGTAGGTGGCTAACCTTTGAAATTTTAACCCCTTTGTCTCCCATGTGGTCATTTAGCATTCAAACCTTCTAGATGGCCACCTAGGATGGTTGACCAGTCCCACATGGATGAGGTGGACCAATGGGGAAGGGGAGGGGCCCCCCTAGCTGGACCTACTACACATTTGCATAAAAACCCACACAATCCTAGGGAATGACACATTGACTTACCAAACCTTACAATTGTACATATACTTTCCCAAGGATATAAAAGAAAACTAAAGGACACAAATGCAAAATAAAAATGTCAGTGCTCGGCGTCGATTCCCATCACGTTGAATTTGTCAAACTTGGGCGGCTTGTTGATTCCCGGGGGAAGCCGCTTAGCAGCATGGTGTTGCGGGTATGGCACCCGGTATGCATCGAACGCGACGTAGTCGCCTTTACTCCTTTCTGCGAGCTTCAACTCGATCATTCTTTCCACCATCATCCGGCTCATGACTGCAGGGTCAACTGGCTCTGGATAGAAGTGTGCCGGCTACAGGTACGGGGTGACCAGAGTAGTCGCCTGTGGAGGACGCAGCAGCGGAGGTGTCTGGTGCACTTGAGGGGGCACCGGTGGTAGCAGCGGTTGGAGCTGTGGTGGCCACTGTTGCATTGTTGCCATGCTTGGTTCTGACGACTGAGACAGTGTGTAGAGCGGTGGAGGGCCATCATGATGGATGGCTCCCGGGGATGATTCACCCTGGACTTCGGGTGGTTTGGAAGCTGAGGACTGTTCAGTTTTCTCCATCAGCTGCTTCTTCAGCAAGTCTATCTCTTGCCGATATTTCTGAAGTAATATCAAGACTGATGGGTCTATAGTGGCTGTAGTGGGGATAACTTCTGCTGTCTCCCCGGACGTACCCTCGGGCAGGATGTCGAGGGGGACGTCGTCTTCTTCCTCTACCGTCACCACATTGGCGGTCAGGACGGGGGCCTTATCATCCCACTGGTGGTAGACCTGGGGTTGTTTTCCTTTAGTCATCATCAGGAGCTCCCTTGCTGCTTCTGTCCTCCGAGTGCTAAGCCCTGGCCTTGCGGCCAACTAAGCCAATTCTCGGGGATCTTCGGGGAGCCCCCCATATCGGTTGGATATACCAGCCATGTGGCAGGTGAAGACTTGCATCCTTCTCCTTTGTCGATGGACCCTCATTTTAGCTTGATGCGGGAAGGTCAGCCTCTCGAACACAGAAGTTCTTCTTGTTTCTTCCTGCTTGGGGATGGCTTCATCGGCTTCGATCTCGAAGCCGTTGTTATATCCAATATCGTCGACCGACGACACCATCATTATTTTTCCTACCTCTTCTTCATTTACCATTGACGGGCAGTAGTCTTTATTGGCGGCGGCTGCTTGCATCAGTCGCTGTTGCCCAAGCGAGGGGTTGCCTAACCCTCGAAAATAGTTTCTGACCAGACATGTCATCTTTTCTTGACCCCGCTCTTGATGTAACACGGGGAATGATTGTCGACCTCCCGCAGGAGGGATATAAGCTAGCCGAGCTCTATCGTCAGGTTGTTGGAATCTTCATCCTGCTGCTGGGACGTTGGCTTGACGGGCAGCAGCCCGGAAACTTCTGCGGCGTGAAGGATCCGCAACCACTTCTTCTTCTTTCGGGGCCAGGCCCCTTTCTCTTCTCTCCTCCGCCCCGTCGTACACAGGACGGCGGCAGATAGGTACCAGCTGACGGACAAGTTGGGCCCGCTTGGGAACCCACACCTATTTGAACTTTCTTGGCCTTGGGGACGACCTTCCTTGGCCATAGTGGCCGATTTCTTCTCTTTCTGCCCACCTTCCAGCGAGGGCCTGGTATGTGTTGTGGACAGGGATGGTGGGGATGACTCGGTCCGGAACCATCCGTGTGTTGCGTCTGTTGAGGAAGACGCGCATGCCACCCACCATCATGGACTTGCCGAATTGAGATAGAGTCCCGGTAATCACAGCAGCACTCCTTTGGACTTGCCGGCATTAACGTCCTCCAGTGTGCTTGTTGACAATATTGGGGCGGGCCCCACATTTGGCGTGGTGCACCAGACAGCTAGCGGCCGGGGCCGGTGATGCGGGACGAGACCATGGACACCACAAGCTCGTGATTGCCCCTTAACGAGGGAAGCGTCGGATGTGCGTTGTTGAGAAATCGGCAATGAGCTAGGGTGATCGGCTCTCTTTTGTGCCCGGATCGGGTCACGGGACGGTCACGTACTCTCTCGCAGCAGCGGTAATGAACATATAAAGTGAGCTAGATATCCTACACATGCTCTCTAGCAGCGGCATAAACAAATATATATGAAGTAAGCAAAATGCCGAGAAGGGAGCGAATGCGATACCTCCACGCGCTCGGCGTGGGGACGACGGACCCGGCCGAAACTCGTACTCTCAGAACAATAATACACGGAGATTACAGCAATACAAATCGTTGCCCACTCCACGCTGGGAGGTAAAGGGCTACACAATGGGGTCCGGGAGGACCGAATTCGGGTTGACGGGCGGCTTCTCGCGTCTCTTCGGCAGCACCCGAACTTGTGGCTGTGGGGCCCACGCGCTATCCGGAGGGACCGTACGGGACCCTATGTCACCACTATGGTGGGGACACTTGTGGAAGTGTTCCCTGGGCTGGCGGCACGTTGGTTCGCCGGCCGGAGGCCGGGCGGCTCCGATCGGCACCGGTCGGAATAACCGGCCACGGATCTGCCGGTTCTATTTTCTGGCGCGCGCTCCAGTAAAAACGGACGCTGCGATCAGCCCCGACATCGGAATGTAATGAAACTAGCGCCGTTGGAAAGATGCTTCGAAGGGCTTCAACCTAAGGTGATTAGAGAAAAATAATCAAGCCTGTACTTCTGATTGGCGAATTTTGAAGGTTGCTGTTGTACAGTGTCTGAACTCTCAGATCTACAGGGATATTCTCTGAGAACTACCATTGATCGATATGAAGACCTCGGATTCAGACTTCGACTTGTTCATGAAAGTAGTAGGAAATGAAGTGAGGAAACCAGGACTATTTTTGGATCTGGATTTGGAGGTGGTGATGATTTGTTCAAATTTTGGAAGTGGAGGGTGGTCGGATCTGAGATCTGACTTAAAACACTGTAGCAGAGATAGAACACGAATTTTTAAAAATGGATAGAGGGTGGATAAAAAATCAATAAAAATGGTGGATTTAGGGGATGATGGACAAAACTCTCAATAAAATTAAGAGCGCTAACAAAAATCAAATAGTGGGTCGGAGGGAAGAAACACAGGGCTACTGTCACTGTAGACAGAGACAAAACAGAACTAGGAATGAAAGATGCGCAAAAATGGGAAAATACTAAACGATGGAATTTGGGCGTGAAACTTTAGATGGAGCTTGGGATAAAAGGGAAGAAAACACCATAAAAATTTCAGACCACTAAGAGGCCGTGGTTGATAGCAGGAATTTCAGGAAGAGACCTCTGTCCAGCAGGACAGAACACCGAGAACGGTTTCGCGACGGCTCGAAGGCGGCACGAACGGCGGCGGCGGCGGCATAGATGATCACCGGAGATAGAGGGGAGGGGATTGAAGATAGAACCACTCTAGAATTTGGGGTTGGAGGAGATGAACACCAGGGGAGAGGGGATGGGCACAAGAATCCTCTTGATTTTCTAACAATTTTCTCTTCATTAATGCTAACAAATGGAAAATACAACCTTTTATATGCCTTACATCAAACCTAATCTACACCATTAGATCTAGGGGAGGGATAGGATGGCTGGGATGAAGTGTGAATAACACACAAAAAAACCATAAAATATTAAGGGGAGAGGGGCGCCCCCTTGACCATGGTTAATGGGGTTGAATGGGTAGGTGAGGTAGGTAACCCACCTTGGACTAATTAAGCCACTTGTCTCCCATGTGGTCAAATGGTATTCAACCCTTCTAGATGGCCACCTAGGATGGTTGACCGGCCCCACATGAGTGACATGGACCAATGGGAAAGGGCTGAGGGCCCCCTTGCTGGTCCTACTGACAAATTAGAAAGAAACCCAAACAATCCGTGGGAATGACGCATTGGCTTATAAAGCCGTACAATTGCGCATATACTTTCCCGTGGATATACAAATAAACTAAAGGACATAAATGCAAAATAAAATGTACATGCTCAGCGTCGATTCCCATCAACTCTCCCCAGGTGGGAGGAACTCGACCCCGTCGAGTAGGGGTATGGATGCTCGAGTACTCCGGCGGATCCGTCACCGTGCCAAGTAGCGCGGGTATGCTCCACTCCAAGTGATTGGCACTTGCTCATTCCATATATACTCGATATGCACAAGCTGCCATTGGCTAGAGGTGGACACTTCGGGTGGGGCACTCACAAAGGGAAGGAAGCAGCTCGAAGACTCACTAGGAATCACCGCTGAGTCCCTGTAGGTGACTGATCCGGGTATAGATGTAGAACCGATCCCATACTCATCGAATGAGTCCACTCATCTCTTACTCATAATAGAACGACAATGAGCTTGCACAAGACACATGCAGACAAACAAACGACACACAAACCATGCAAACAAATCACACAAAACAATCCACACAAGAAAAACACACGGACTCATCTATGACCCTAGACACACCTAATGTTAGTCCGACCCGTACATGGGCGACGGCGGACCAGGACACCTGAATATTTGCCATGCATGCATGTTGTGCAACTGGGAATGGATGGCATGAAGAACACCTATACGTCGGGTGTGGTTATGCGTGGATGGTCTTTTGAATGTGGGCGACTCGGGTGGTTTAGAAGGGCCGGGTGTAGGTGGGTCGGGATTGGTGGATGTAGATGGACCATCCCGAGGGGAAGGGGCATAAAAGTGGGCTTCCTTGAAGAAGGGGAGTACGGGTGGTAACTCGGGAAGCCTAATAGTGAAGGGGTCAAAAGGGTCAAAGAAGGTATGACCCCTTGTGGTGGGTTCCCACAAGTCACGGTCTCACGTGTAGAAGGTTTGAAGATGTGGGTAGTCACCTTCTTGAATTGTAACGGGTGGGACGAGGATCGTAGGCAAGAAGTATGATTCCTCCCTCGGACAAAAGGGTATGAATTCGGGCTCGTCCAGTAAGGGGAGGAGTAAGAGGACCTCCGTGGTGACACAACCCACGGTGCACTCGGAGGTAATGGACCCTAAGGCCGGATGGGTGAAGCTAAGACTAGCGGGTTGGTCAAAGCCTCGGGCCAGTAGGTGCGTCAACTTCCATTGTGAATCTAATCCCATGACAAGATCGTCTAACGTGTCAACATGGTGACTAGACCGAAATGTGGTATGGAATGAGTTGACTAGCACTAAAGGTAAGGTGGGGTCCATGAAGGGGAAGGGATGTGGGACCAAGCCATCCTTGAGCCAACTAAGAAGCGGCTCGGCTATGAAAAGTGTACCCGTCAGAAACACGGGTGGCTCGGGCTTGGGTGGTTCCAAATGAGAAGGTTCCGAAGCAAGTTCGGAAAGAAAGGGTGGTGAGCATGGGTCCGTAGGCGGAGTGGCCTGATACGAGCGGACGGGTGGTGACATGGAGATGATCGGCCGAAGGATGTCGGGAAAGATGAACTTGTCGGGTAGGTGAGGTGGATATATGGTGCAGGTCCTCGTATCCCGGTCAAAGATCGCTCTCCTCTCTTCCAACCAAGGTCGCCCTAGCATAATGTATGGGCCTGTGGGCGTACCAAGGTTGCACCATGCACCATCACAGTAAAGAGTGGAGCCAATCATCCTTTCAAACTCGACAAAAGCAAAATCCCCATCGCGGATAATCTTACCCACCTTGGAGAGGGACTCCACGATATCAAGAGACACCTAATTATCTAAATCATTATGAGCGAAATGGAGTCTCGTCGTGGACCCATTGGGTAGAGTAGCTTTAGTAACGAGATGAGTGAAAGCTAATGGTCGGGCCATGAAGGCATTGGATTGGGCCACAAAGGATGTCCCTTTGGACGCATAATCTTGGAGAACGGCCATGGGTAGCGAACATGGACATGCATACACACGGAGACAAGACACTAGACCGACTAATGCAAAGGTTGGGATGCATGCATACTAAGGACAAGACACCAAGACTCGGTACGGGGCGGAGTTAATCGATCCGAAGATCACTCGCGCAAGTGTGCGGCCTTCCCGATAGGCGTAGCCTAACGTTCGGACAACACATTTTGATATACCGAGTAAAGGGATGTAAATGTGACCCAAAAGACACTTTTTTTTATTTTAAAACAATGATGGCCCTAAACACGACTTAGACAATGACTAATGACTAGACGTAAATGACACTTTTTTTTTTGTTAGACACCCTAGACTCAACTTGCTCTGATACCAAATTGATGCGGGATGAGACCACAGACACGACAAGCTCGTGATTGCCCCTTAACGAGGGAAGCGTCGGATGTGCGCGGTTGAGAAACCGGCAATGAGCTAGGGTGATCGGCTCTCTTTTGTGCCCGGATTGGGTCACGGGACGGTCACATACTCTCTCGCAGCAGCGGTAATGAACATATAAAGCGAGCTAGATATCCCTACACATGCTCTCTAGCAGCGGCATAAATAAAGATATATGAAGTAAGCAAAATGCCGAGAAGGGAGCGAATGCGATACCTCCACGCGCTCGGCGTGGGGACGACGGACCCGGTCGAAACTCGTACTCCCGGAACAATAATACACAGAGATTACAGCAATACAAATCGCTGCCCACTCCACGCAGGGAGGCAAAGGGCTACACAATGGGGTCCGGGAGGACCGAATTCGGGTTGACGGGCGGCTTCTCGCGTCTCTTCGGCAGCACCCGAACTTGTGGCTGTGGGGCCCACGCGCTATCCGGAGGGACCGTGCGGGACCCGATGTCACCACTGTGGTGGGGACACTTGTGGAAGTGTTCCCTGGGCTAGCGGCATGCTGGTTCGCCGGCCGGAGGCCGGGCGGCTCTGATCGGCACCGGTCGGAATAACCGGCCACGGATCTGCCGGTTCTATTTTCTGGCACGCGCTCCGGCAAAAATGGACGCTGCGATCAGCCCCGACATCGGAATGCAATGAAACTAGCGCCATTGGAAAGATGCTTCGAAGGGCTTCAATACAAGGTGATTAGAGAAAAATAATCAAGCCTGTACTTCTGATTGGCGAATTTTGAAGGTTGCTATTGTACAGTGTCTGAACTCTCAAATCTATAGGGCTGTTCTCTGAGAACTGCCGTTGACCGATATGAAGACCTCGGATTCAGACTTCGACTTGTTCATGAAAGTAGTAGGAAATCAAGTGAAGAAACCAGGACTATTTTTGGATCTGGATTTGGAGGTGGTGGTGATTTTTTCAGATTTCGGAAGTGGAGGGTGGTCGGATCTAGGATCTGACTGAAAACACTGTAGCAGAGATAGAACACGAATTTTTAAAAATGGATAGAGGGCGGATAAAAAATCAAGAACAATGGTGGATTTAGGGGATGATGGACAGAACTCTCAGTAAAACTGAGAGCCCTAACAAAAATCAAATAGAGGGTCGGAGGGAAGAAACACAAGGTTGCGGTCACTGTAGACAGAGACAAAACAGAACTAGGAATGAAAGATGCACAAAAATGGGAAAATACTAAACGATGGAATTTGGGCGTGAAAATGTAGGTGGAGCTTGGGATACAAGGGAAGAACACACCATAAAAATTGCAGACCACGAACAGGCCGTTGTTGATAGCAGGAATTTCGGGAAGAGACCTCTGTCCAGCAGGACAGAACACCGAGAACGGTTTCACGGCGGCTCGAAGGCAGCACGAACGGCGGCGGCGGCGGCACAGATGATCACCAAAGATAGAGGGGAGGGGATTGAAGATAGAACCACTCTAGAATTTGGGGTTGGAGGAGATGAACACCAGGGGAGAGGGGAGGGGCACAAGAATCCTCTTGATTTTCTAACAATTTTCTCTTCATTAATGCCAACAAATGGAAAATACAACCTTTTATATGCCTTACATCAAACCTAATCTACACCATTAGATCTAGGGGAGGGGATTGGATGGCTGGGATGAAGTGTGAATAACACACAAAAAAACCATAAAATATTAAGGGGAGAGGGGCGCCCCCTTGACCATGGTTAATGGGGTTGAATGGGTAGGTGAGGTAGGTAACCCACCTTGGACTAATTAAGCCACTTGTCTCCCATGTGGTCAAATGGCATTCAACCCTTCTAGATGGCCACCTAGGATGGTTGACCAGCCCCACATGAGTGACATGGACCAATGGGAAAGGGCTGAGGGCCCCCTTGCTGGTCCTACTGACAAATTACAAAGAAACCCAAACAATCCATGGGAATGATGCATTGGCTTATAAAGCCGTACAATTGCGCATATACTTTCCCGTGGATATACAAATAAACTAAAGGACATAAATGCAAAATAAAATGTACATGCTCGGCGTCGATTCCCATCAGCCGGACTCTTGGATGAGTCGTTGCAGCAACGAGCCTTCAGAGGCTCCACCTTCCCCACTGCTTCCTCGACAGGTTCCGGGCCTTCGATTTCCAGCATGTCCACGAAGGCCAACCCCAAGAAGTTGGGGAAGTCGACGGCAGCAGGGAAGCTGCTGAACTCCATGGGCACCGCCAGGTACCCTTGTGCATGCCCCGCGACGATCGACGGGCCAAAACCTACGCCAGTCAATCCAGTCGTTGTCATCGTTCACCTGTAAAGACAAACAAGCCAACGATCAGTAGCCTTTGAGAGGGCCTCGAAGCCTAAGTATCTCGGCAAAGAGATGAAAGGTGACACAGGTCCCACCGGGCGTGCAAGACTGTTTGCGATGGGTTTATTCCTTCTTATTATTTTATGTATATATATATATATATCTTATTTTAGATGTCGATCAACCAATTAACTAACTGGTAATTAACTGACTGATTGACGGCGCGGGCGTGCCAGTCACGTACGTGACAAGTTTGTTATGCGCTCATCTTGACCCGTATCAGGCGAAAGTGAGGTTCGGTCGGGACCAGTAGTCCGCCATACCATAAAGGCTATGGCGTTAAATACATCCCCCGTGAGGAGGGAACACCTTTGATTAATTGCCGAGATAGTGGGCTGTCGAGGCCGGAATAAAAGATGCGACGTTGTGAGCATGACAAGATCACACGGAATACATCTATCTATCATGCAAGGGGAGCGTGGTTTATTGGATTAGTGACCCTCGGTACAGGGCGGAGGACGTAGGTCCGAAGACCACCATCGTGCATAGCGGAGACTTTCGATCGGGCGTAACCCGATCTTCCTTCGGTGCCATTTGATATACTCGAGGGTCTATGCAAGCATGCATGAATGATGATGATAACTATGCTAAGCATGGCAACAGAATTATGAAAGTAAGCATTGATCAATCATGTCTGTTAATCTCCGCCAAGTGAGGCAAGGATAGTAGCACAAGCCTGATAATAAAACGATTCGGATCCAAACATCACTTCTCTTATTCAGTTTATTAGGATTCATTAATTCCGGCCACGAGAGACGAAGGTCACCCCGAGGGTGGGTGAATGATTAAAACAACATCAGGGCTTAAAACTGATGCAGCCACGCATAGGGGTAGAGTTCCCCGGTGCGGCTAAATGTGGGCAAACTGAACTAATCCGGTGCGGCCAGACGTAGGTAAAAGGGCTAAACCGGCGCGGCCATGGGCAACTGTTAGCCCGGCGCGAAGGCCTTGGGGAGCGCCGGTTTAGGGCACGTCGGGAACGGGGCAACCAGCACAAAGAAGAAAATGAGTCTTATGTTGATACGGCGCGGTAGGGTACCGCGCCGTATTAGGGCGCGCCAGGTTCGGGCCGTGCCGTTTTAGTCAATTTTAGGTGAAATTCACAGTATTTTGGTTCATTCAAGATCCTTATGATAGTTTCAAGTCAACTAGACCGATTACTTCTTTGATTGAAGTCCAAGATCCCTCGAAAATGATGCAGTAAGTCAGTGCGAGGTTCACACTCGAGCACTGAGTTGATTGGGTTCAGAATGAGCATCTGATTATGGCTTAATTATTCTGAGTCTGCCCAAAATTGGGCAGCATCTCCCCTGAACATGAAGAGTTGCAGGGGAGGAACGGGGTCATACCCACTTGTGGAGTAAGCCCCTAAACCGCCGGTCTGCACAGTGGCAGCCAGCAAACTCCCAACGGATAGGGTACCCCGAGGACTAGCCTGCGAGGGGCACCAAGGCTCCGTGGGTGAGAATAGAGGGATGAGGCCCCTGATAATGGGAGCAGCACCCCGAGGGCTAGCCTACGAGGGGTGGGCAATCCACAGCCTATGACACATCCCTTGGAGGGACCGACCATTAAGAGAGTGAAGCTTCGAGGGCTAGCCTACTAGGAACACACATCCCTTGGCCTCTATCGGGTCTCCAGATTGTTGGGGATAAGCTTGTTAGGCTAGGACCCCTGTTATTATCTGCTGTGGCCTTGAGGAAGCATCTACCATCGAGAGGTAGAGCCCTCGATCACCCAGCAGTTCCGTGAAGCAATGGGGAATGTCCCCCTCCCCGGGCGATTAAGACGGAATGAAAGAATCTCGGAACGGTTCAACTGACCGTGATGCAGAGGGGTAGTCAATGCACAGATGAGATGAGCCAATCGTAGAAGCATATGCTCGAACAACTAGGACGCAACATTCAGGCAATGGATCCTGCCATCCCAAAGGCGACTCCCACCTCGCGAGTAATAGAGGAGTACGAAGGGAGGAGTTAATGGGAGTTAGACCCTCGATACCACGGCGGGAAGAAGCATGCGCATGAGCACAGCTCTATCCACGGAGGGGATACAAAGACCCTTAAAACAAACATGGAAGCGGTCGATGGGGAAGACCTGGGGAGGGGTCGTTTCTGTAGCCCGTGATGCTTCGGGGCATGATCGGGACTCGAGGAAATCGGAGTCGGGAACCACGCACGGAAGAACTCATACATATGCATTGACATAGATAGAGAAGGGGAATAAGCTTCGAGCATTCATTTGACCTATTGGTCCACGCATCTACATACATATCACCACCCAATAGATGGGGATGGATTACATTTACATTACAAATCTGGTGCCGGCATCGTCGCTCGGTCGCCGTTCATCTGTTGCAGAGGCAGAGGGATGCGCAGAGGCACAACAACAAAACAAACGAGAAGAGAGAATCACAGAGAAAGGGGGGGGGTCGGCTCGTATCATCGCCATCCCTCTCCCTCTCGCTTACATCTGATAGATAGAAACCCAAAAAAAAAAGAATCCATGAAAGCGCCGGTGCCCACCCGTTCTCAGAACAGAGTATCGGATCTTCAGCTAAAGCAGAGGAAGATGGCCGGTGGAGGACGCTCAGATGAAACCCCTTTTCCCAAGAGCTCTATCTCTCCTGGAATCTGGTTTGCTCTCCGACCCTCCTCTTTTTCTTCTTCTCCTCTCTTTTTTTTGTCTTCCTTTTCTCTTTTCGTCCTCCTTCTCAATCGAACAGCTTCTTGCATATATATAGGAGGTTCAAAGTCTTGATCCGGCATGGAAAATGGCGCACCGGGGAAGGCTCCATGGCCTTTTGCGCGTCGAAATAACGGGCCCAGGTGGGGTTCTTTGCGCGCCGGAATAAGGGGCGCCAGATGGGGGCGCGCCGGTTTAGGGCGCGCCGTGTTAATGTTCCTCGCACGTCGCGAGTCAGTCGATGAGTCCAGGGATGATTCCGGGGGTCACCGGAAACATTTATCTCACGAATGCTCCGTGAAACCTCGACGAGATGTCTTGTCGAAGCTCCCAGGTCGACGTACGGCCATTCCCGAGACTCCAGATAGCTTTGATTTGATCATGCAGGCTTTCCGCTGACACGCCCTTCGGCTCTATGATTCGTGCTGCTGGCTCGGTCTGGCTTGTGCCCAAAGCTCCTTAGGGGGTGGGATAACACCAGGGATAGTTCCGCCTGAGCTGGGTGATCATTCGGCCACTAATGGGCCCATCTTGGCGGGAAGCCATACCCGTGCCGGGTGATCGGGATCTTCTACCGACAGAGCTTTCGGTCCTCCGTCCTGGAGAGCCAGGGGGACTCTTTCATCTTCAGGAGACCCTTTCATGCGGTGGGTAGCCACTGGGTAGACCTTCGTCCTTGATCAGACAACGGGTGTAGTGTGTATGCGACACGACGGAGTCGATGATGGTTCATTAGGCAGGCTTGGTCGCACTACCGGTTGGTTGTGACTTCGTCTCGGCTCTCTTGAGGTGAAGTCCCCATGCTCATGTGGGGTGACTCGAGGCTCTGGCAGCTTGAGAAGTCTTCAATATGTTGATCTTTATCAGCTTCCGTGCTTCAGCGGGCCGGGTCCTTCGTCTTTGTGGCTTGGTCGCCGACGATCATATTTTGGGTGCCAACAAATCCCCAATGATAATATCATGTTAGAATCAAGGAATTGGAGTTGTTTTATGGGTGAATGCATTGGGGAACTTGTTTCAAGAAAATCTAGGATCATAGTAGACGTTCATATTCTAACGTCTCCAAATTTTAGATTTCGAGGGAGTATGCTCTCTTGCTGGCATTAAAGGAACTGAAGGAAATATCGGCCATAGAAATTACAAAGACATGGTTGTATTCTATAAATAAAAGACATGCAAGACATGCAATCAAGATTTTTCATACATTTTTTGTTTGTTTTTCAAGCAATAATAATGCACATGCATGACAAGGGGAGATTCAACTATGCACCATACTAATGCAAATGCATGCGATGCTGACGTATATACATACATATGCAACTGATCAAGACTCAGACACGTCTATCCTACAAACCCCTAATTCTCTCCTAAATGTTGTGAATTTTTCTTCACTTAGAGGTTTGGTGAAAATGTCGGCAATTTGTTGGTCTGTTTCAATGAACCTAATTTCTACATCACTCTTGCTCACATGATCCCTGAGAAAATGATGTCTAATCTCAATATGCTTTGTGCGAGAGTGATGGACTGGGTTCTTTGACAAGTTTATGGCTGAAGTGTTGTCACACAAGATGGAAGTGTTTTTGAAAGAAATGCCATAATTAATCATCTGTTATTGGATCCATAGCACCTGGGCAACGCAACTCCCGACAGCCACATATTCGGCTTCGGCGGTTGATAGAGCCACTGAGTTTTGTTTCTTGGAGGCCCATGAGACCACGCATCCTCCAAGAAATTGACAATACCCGCTAGTACTTTTCCGATCCACTTTACAACCCGCATAATCGGCATCGGAATAAGCAATTAAATCAAAGCTCGAATTACGCGGAAACCATAATCCTAAATTACTTGAACCAGCAATATATCTGAAAATTCGTTTAACAGCCGACATGTGTGATTCTTTTGGATTGGACTGAAATCGTGCACACAAACACACAGCAAATTGAATGTCGGGCCTGCTGGCAGTTAAATACAATAGGGAACCGATCATGCTTCTGAAGAGTTTTTGATCTACGGATTTACCTGATTCATCTTGATCAATTTTTATTGAGGTGGACATGGGAGTTGGTTGTGGTTTGGTAGAGGTCGAGTTGAACTTTTTCAGCTACTCCATTGCATACTTCTTTTGATGTATGAACAGCCCATCTACCGTTTGATTTACCTGCAATCCCAAGAAAAATGTTAGCTCTCCCATAAGACTCATTTCAAACTCACTTTGCATTAATTTTACAAAGTCTTTGCTGAGAGTATCATTAGTGAAGCCAAAAATAATATCATCAACATAAACTTGAACAATTAAGATTTCCTTACCATTCAATTTTGTAAAGAGGGTTTGATCAACATTACCTCGTTTGAATTCATTTTTAATGAGGAAATCACTTAACCGTTCATACCATGCACGGGGTGTTTGTTTCAAACCGTAAAGTGCCTTGTCCAGCTTGTACATATGGTCTGTATGCTTTGTGTCTTCAAACCCCGGTGGTTGCTCCACATACACGTCCTCCTGGATATAGCCATTAAAAAATGCACTCTTAACATCCATTTGAAATAATTTGATATTGTGACAACATGTAAATACTAAGAGAACCCTCACTGCCTCAAGTCTTGCTACTGGAGCAAAAGACTCATCAAAGTCAATTCCTAACTCTTGGCTATAGCCTTTGGCTACTAGCCTGGCCTTGTTCCTAGTTATCACTCCTGGATCGTTTATTTTGTTTCGGAAAACCCATTTCGTTCCGATCACGGAGTGATTCTTAGGGCATGGAACAAGGAACCACACTTTGTTCCTTTGGAACTGGTGTAGTTCCTCTTGCATGGCCATGATCCATGACTCATCATTCAAGGCTTCTTCTATGGAGTGAGGTTCAAATTGAGAAAGCAAGGCTATGTAATCCTGATTTTCAACTTCCCTGAAAGAGGCTCGTGTCCGTATTCCTTCTTCTACACTGCCCATCACATTGTCCGGCGGATGGTCCTTTGGAAAGGTCCATTGCATTGGTAGCTGCTGTTCAACTTGAATTTCCTAATTAGCATCATCTTCTTGTGGTTCTTCTTCTTCTTGTTTCTCAGTTTTTCTTTCTTTCTTCCCGATATCTCCAACATCCAACTCATCATCCTGCAAGACAGATTTTTCATTAGTTCTATTTTGAGATGATTCATCAATAATGACATGGGGGCTTTCCTCAACTACAAGAGTTCTCAAGTTGTACACTCGATATGCTCTTGAGCTAAGTGAGTACCCAAGAAGTATACCTTTGTCACTTTTGGGATCAAATTTTGCCAGGTCTATCTTACCATTGTTATGAATGTAACAGGTTGAGCCAAATGGTCTAAGATATGAAATGTTTGGCTTCTTACCTCGGTACAGCTCATAGGGGGTTTTCTTCAACAACGGTCTTACCATGGCACAGTTGATTATGTAGCAGGCTGTGTTCACTGCTTCAGCCCAAAAGTACTTCGGAAGATTATACTCATTTAGCATGGTTCTTGCCATTTCGATCAGTGTTCTATTCTTCCTTTCAACAACGCCATTTTGTTCGGGGGTTCTTGGTGCAGAGAAGTCATGAGTGTAGCCTTGAGCCCTACAAAAATTGCTGAACTCATGGTTATCAAATTCCCTGCCGTGATCACTCCGTACGGTTTTGATGCAAAACCCCTTTTCATTTTGAACCACCCTGTAAAATGCTTCAAATTCCGTCAGGGCATCATTTTTATGAGAAAGGAAGTAAACCCAACAGAATCTTGAGTAATCATCCATAATTACAAAACCATATAATTTACCACCCAAGCTGTGTGTTCTGCTTGGTCCAAAGAGATCAATGTGGATGATTTCAAGGGGTCTCGATGTGGTCACATCATTCTTGCTCTTGAATGATGTCCTTGTTTGTTTCCCCATGCTACACGCCCCACACACTCCATCATTGACGGCCTTCAACTTGGGCAGTCCAATTACCAAATCATTTCTAGATAATTTCAGCAAAACATTGAAACTAGCATGCCCAAGCCGGCGATGCCAGAGCCAAGCATCATCATTATTCCTTGCAACTAAACATAAATTCTCATGAGATGCATCATTCAAGTCTATCATATAAACATTGTTATACCTGAAACCAATGAACTTTATCTCATGAGTATTTCTATTCAAAACAGTGCAGTGGTTAGAATCAAAAATCACATTACATCCTTTATCACAAAGTTGGCTTATGCTTAAGAGATTATGATGCAAACCTTTCACAAGTAGTACATTTTCAATGGTATAATTTTTGTTCTTACCTATCTTACCTTCTCCGATGATTTTACTTTTGTCCTTACCACCGAATGCTACCGTCCCACCATCCTTTTCATGCAGGTCCACAAACCATTCCTTGTTTCCCGACATATGTCGAGAGCAACCACTGTCCAAATACCATTTGTTCTTTTGAGCTCTCTAGTAGCACCACTAGAAAAGGCGGGATTAGAGACGGATTTTTCAGACGGAATTTATCCGTCTGAATATAAGTCTGAAATTACAGACGGATGACAACTATGCGACGGATATGTTTATCGTCTGAATATAAGTCTGAAATTCAGACGGTAATAAATTCCGTCTGAAATCAGTCTGTAATTTCAGACGGAAAAAGTTTTCGTTTGAAATCCGTCTGAGACAGTCTTTTCCCCCCTCGAGAAACCCTTCCCCCCTTCCCTCCATCTCCCTCTCACTCTTTTCCCCCCTTCCCAGTCACCAGAGCTCGCAGTCCCCGCCATTCCCGCGCCATCCTCGCCGTCGCCGGAGCTCGCTCTCCCTGCCAGTTCCGCGCCATCCTCGCCGTCGCCGGAGCTCGCTCACCCTGCCAGTCCCGCACTATCCTCACCGTCGCGCGCCGGAGCTTGTTGTCCCCGCCGTAGCCCTCGTCGCCGAAGCTCGCTCTCCCCGCCAGTCTCGCACCATCCTCGCCGTCAACCTCGTCGATCCACGCTGTCCTCGTCGTCGCCCTCGTCGGTCCAGTAAGTCCTCTCCCTCTCTCTCTCCCCCTCCCCCTCTCCCTCTCCCTCTCACTCTTCGCCAGAGGTCGCCGGCCATCGGTCATGGTGCTATTGTCTTTTTTTTTCATCCTGGAGGGGTTCCGGTGAGGGGGGTTTTGGTGGCAGGGGGTGGCGGGGGAGGTTTGTCTGGGAGGGGGAGGGGACAGCAAGGGGGGGGGGGGTGGAGCTCGCTGGGATGGGGAGCTCGTTGGGAGGGGAGAGGGGCATCCGAGAGGGTTCCCGTGGGGGGAGGGGAGCTCAGTGGGAGCAGGAGGGGGGGAGCTCTGTGGGAGGGGGGTGGAGCTTGGTGGGACGGGGAGCTCGGTGGGAGGGGGGAGGGGCATCCGAGAGGGTTCCAGTGGGGGGGGGGAGCTCGGTGGGAGGGGGGAGGGGCATCCGAGAGGGTTCCAGTGGGGGGGAGCTCTGTGGGAGGGGGGTGGGAGGGGGGAGGGGCATCCGAGAGGGTTCCAGTGGGGGGGAGCTCTGTGGGAGGGGGGTGGGAGGGGGGGGAGCTCTGTGGGACGGGGAGCTCGGTGGGAGGGGGGAGGGGCATCCGAGAGGGTTCCAGTGGGGGGGGGGGAGCTTAGTGGGAGCAGGAGGGCGGGTGGGAGGGGGGGAGGAGGGGGAGCTTTGTGGGAGGGGGGTGTCATGTCTCGAGTGGCTCGACAGGCCGAGTCGCAGACCGTTGAACCAGCTCGGAAGCTATAACTCAGTTCTGAGTGGGGTTAGTTAAATTAGATATCCCTGTTGCATTTTATTAGTTAGTGGCTGATGGATTAGTTGTTAGTTAGTGGTTGATGGATTAGCTGGAGTCATGTCTAATCGGATGCAATCTTTGGAGTCCAACTTCGAGAAATTTGAATCCCAAAATTCTCTGTCTGCTGTGGCTGATATTCCTGGTTCTTTTCGCCATAAGTTGCACGAGTTCCCTAAATTTGATGGGAGTTCTGACCCAGTTGAATGGCGATTCAAAGCTAATTGCTATTTTTACTGTAATAATGTTCCGGATACGCAACGAGTTACTATAGCATCTTATTATTTGGATGGAGAGGCCTTACAGTGGTTTTGGCATTTCTCTAGCTCTAAAGAATCTGTTTCTTGGCATGAGTTTTTAGCTGGGTTAGAGTCACGGTTTGGTGCAGTTTCTTCTGTGGATTCTCATGGGCAACTGAGTAAACTCAGACAAGTGGGTATAGTAGCTGCGTATCAATGGCAATTTGAGACCATGTGCAATAGAATAACTGGACTTTCTGAGAATCATTTTCTGGGTGTTTTTCTGAGTGGTTTACGAGAGGATCTTGCCTGTGAAGTTCGCTCCTTCATGCCCCATTCCTTATCACATGCTATGGAGTTGGTAAGAATTCATGAACAAATGTTTACTGCCAGACGCCGAGCTTCACCACACTTTATCTTTTCAGCACCTCAGACACTGAAACCTTTTACTCCAAACTCTCAGCCAGCATTCTCCCCTAAAGGAGTAAACCCACCAGTTAAAAAGTTATCTACACAACAGTTGCAGGAACGAAAGGCTAAAGGCCTATGTTATAATTGTGATGATAAATGGCTTCCAGGCCACACATGCCAACCTCATAAACTTTTTTTACTGCATCTTATTCTGGATGATAGTGATTTTGCTCCTTCAGACAGTGTGGATCCGAAACCCTTCATTGAATTCTCTCCTGACATACAACCCTCTCTGTCAGCTCAATATGTTACTCACTTAGCATCACCGGGCACATTGAAAGTATTAGGGAAAATGGGTACCATGTCTGTCCTGGTTTTGATTGACAATGGGAGCACCCATAATTTTTTGGACCCCCATGTTGTAAAGAAGTTGGGATTATCTGTGACAAACTTTGATTCCCACCCTGTCAAAATACCTGCAGATCTCCAAATCTCTTCACAGGGTTGGTGTCCTGGAGTTAACCTTAAGATGCCTGGCATGTAATTTACTTTAGACTTTTTAATTCTTCCTCTTGGCAGTGTTGATGTGGTCTTGGGGAATACTTGGCTCTAGTTACTTGGAGATATAACCCTAAACGTTTCTCAAATGTCCATGAAGTTTTCCTTGAATGGTCAGGATTTCATATTACAAGGGCTTCCTAACCCTTCCACAAGTATTGTTTCTGCTAAAACAATATCTGCTGACCTTCCTAAATCCCGAAGCATCTATTCTTTACACTTATTTTCCTTGGAAGCTTTGGATATTTCATCTACTTCTTGTGGGTTTACTGGGACTTCTTATTCTCAAGACATTTCCAGCATTCTAGAACAGTATTCAGCAGTTTTTTCTGAACCTCATGGCTTACCCCCATCCAGACCTTATGACCATCGGATTCAACTACTAGATGAAACAAAGCCAGTTTGTCAACCTTCTTATAGACATTCACCTCTACAGAAGACATTTATTGAACATCAAGTCAAGGACCTACTCTCCCTCTCTCATGTGCAATCAAGCACATGCCCTTTTTCTGCTCCAGTGTTATTAGTTCAGAAAAGGGATGGCTCATGGAGAATGTGTGTAGACTACCGAGCTCTGAATCAAAACACTGTTAAAGACAAATATCCCATACCGTTAGTAGACGATTTGTTGGATGAATTACATGGGTCAAAGTACTTTTCCAAGCTGGATTTGAGATCGGGTTATCATCAAATTAGAATGCATCCTGATGATGTTTACAAAACTGCCTTTAGAACACATGAGGGACACTATGAGTTTTTAGTCCTACCATTTGGGCTTACAAAAATGCACCCTCTACCTTTCAGAACTTGATGAATGACATATTCAAAGGCTGTATGAGGAAGTCTGTCTTGGTTTTCTTTGATGATATCTTAGTTTATAATGTTGATTGGGACCTCCATTTAGTGCACTTGCGACAGGTTCTGTAGATCCTAGCAGACAACCAATTGTATGCTAAAATGTCTAAATGTGTGTTTGGGGTCAGAGAAATTGAGTATCTTGGCCACATTATTTCAGAAAAAGGGGTTGCTATGGACATGTCTAAACTACAAGCCATTTCTACTTGGCCTGTACCCCGGTCTGTGAGGGCTTTGAGAGGATTCTTAGGGCTTACAGGATACTACAGAAAATTTATTAAAAACTATGGTCTTATTGCTGCACCTCTGACCAGTCTTCTTAAGAAGGACAGTTATAGTTGGAGCCCATCTTCTCATCAAGCCTTCTTACAGCTTAAAGAGGCTATGTCAACTGCCCCAGTTCTTGCCTTGCCTGATTTTTCAGAAACTTTTGTAGTCGAGTGTGATGCTAGTGGAACTGGCATGGGAGCAATTCTCATGCAAAAAGGCCGTCCTACCATTCTTGAGGCCGTAGATGCTCCACTGAGGTTGAAAGTGATCCCATTTGAACCTTGTCTTATGATGATAAGAAGATATAGAGAAATGGAATGACCACATATCTTAAGTAGTACATATATACAAAGATGTGGATAAATGCAAAGAAATCAGAATTCTCTATAGCAATAGGTAAATACCCAAAAAATTCATTTTGTGATTTAAAACTTTGTGGATTTTAATTGCATGTAAATATAATTTTAAATCTGATTTTAATAGAAATTTGATGTTAATTTGACTCAAAAATGTAGATTGTTTAGCTTCGATGTTCTTCATTTGAAAATTTTTGTAATTTGGGTGTTATTTAATTTGATATGTGCATAATGATAATTACGTTGTTATTTAATTTTATGTTATATAAATGCATGGGGTATTCCCTGTGAGTTGAGGTGCGTGGGTGCGACCTAACATTACACGCACCTCAGGAGAGCACGTTAAAACCGTGTCAATGTGCCTTCCCGTTCAAGACTTTGGGATTGATGTGTATGTTCTCATTTGTTTATGAGAATGTATATATCTACCTCAAAGTCTTGAATTGTCCCGTTTGGACAGTCTATGAATGTTTGATCGCACTTAGGCAGTCATTTACTATATATGTTTGTATGGTTTGTTGAGAATTTCGGTTGCGTCTCCTCACTCTTCTCTGATATACCATTATTGATTTTGAGTGTTTTCTTAACCACTTACTTGTAAGTGTTTAAGAAAATTTTAAAATCAATAAATATATTTGGTATATCGGAGAAGTGTGGGGAGATGATGCTGAAATTTTTAGCAAATCGTGCAGCACATATAGTAAGTGATTGTGCGATCAAACCTTCATGGATGGGTTAAAAAGTGATAATCTAATCAATATTCCTCTTCCAACTGCAAATGGTCTATGATGAACGATGTGAGGAAAGGGTCGGGTGTAATATTATGAGTAATGATTTGAAAGTTAGGATGTGTATTGTCATTTATTGGGTGCAGGCAAAATGTCGACAGATCGTTCATGGATGTATCGTAGAATAGTTGACCGGGTGGTGTCAGATGACTTTAAGCTTGGGGTTGAGAGTTTCATTCAATTTGCATTGGGGAATCCAAATGCAGCAATAGATCGCGACGGTCACATTCGATGCCCTTGTTCAAGTTGTAGAAACTTGAGGTGGTGTTCAACATGGGATGTGCAACATCATTTGTACACGAAAGGGTTCGTGGATGGTTATACGAATTGGACGTGTCATGGTGAGCAATTCTTGAGGTATGAGCCCGACAATATTGCAGGCACAAGTGGGTACGTGGATATGATTGTAGATGCTGCTGGTCCTAGTTTTAATATTCACGATGAAGCGCCGAATAAGACAGCCGAAAATTTTATGAACTACTTAGGGATGCTGATGAGCCGCTGTGGGATGGTTGTGAAAATCACACTCGATTGTCTGCAGTGTCACAGTTGTTGAACTTGAAATCTGAATTTCACATCAGTGAGACTTGACTTGTTTTGACCGTCTCCTCCTCTTGATCAAGAGTATGTTGCCTCGAGACGAGAAGTTGCCAGAAACTTTTTACCGTGCAAAAAAGATGGTCAATGACTTAGGACTTGGATATGTGAAAATAGATACATGTCCGAATCATTGTATGTTATATTACAAAGATGATGCAGATAAGATATCATGTTTCATTTGTGGCCATGACAGATTCAAACCTAAGGGGGGGGGGTCAATTCAAAGGCAAAAGATGTACCTTACAAGGCGTTGCGATACTTCCCTCTTGTGCCTAGGCTGCAGCGACTGTATATGTCCTCAAAGACGGCTCGACATATGACATGGCACACCGAAAGAGTACGTCGTGCCGATGATATAATCAGTCATCCTGCCGATGGTGAAGCTTGGACTCACTTTAGTCGTACTCATCTTGCCTTTTCAAGGGAGTCACGTAATGTTCGATTGGGTTTATGCACAGATGGCTTTAATCCATTCGGTGGTTCAGTGGCAGCTTATTCTTGTTGGCCAGTGTTCATGACACCGTACAACCTTCCGCCGCACATGTGCATGAAGCGAGAAAATCTATTTTTGTCCCTAGTAATTCTGGTCCAAAAAGTCCCGGAAAAAATTTGGACATATATCTCAGGCCGTTGATTGATGAGCTCAAATTTTTATGGACTGATGGAGTTGTTACTTATGATGCATATAGGAAGAAAAATTTTATTATGAAGGCTGCACTGATGTGGACAATAAGTGACTTCCCTGCATATGGAATGCTATCTGGTTGGAGCACACATGGGAGGCTAGCATGTCCTTACTGTATGGAAGATACCAAATCATTTGTATTGAAACATGGGGGGAAAAGCTGCTGGTTTGATTGCCATCGGCGGTTGCTACCAAGTGACCATCCTTTTCGAAGGCAAAAAGACTCGTTTAAAAAAAATACTGTTGAAATGGATGAAGCTGACTTGCAACGGGTGTCGGGTCTACATATGGCGTCACGGGTGCACAATTTACCAGATGTAGTTCAATTGTCTGGTAGCACACGGCAACTCCCTAATTTTGGAAAGGATCACAACTGGGTCAAGAAAAGCATTTTTGGGGAATTACCTTATTGGTCAACTCTTCTTGTACGACACAATCTAGATGTCATGCATACCGAGAAGAATTTTTTTGATAATGTGTTCAATACGATCATGAATGTTAAAGGGAAAATAAAGGACAACGCCAAAGCACGTATGGATTTAAAGATGCTTTGTAGACGTCCAGAACTGGAACTACAAAGTGTCAATGGCAAAACTGTGCAGCCTAAAGTAACTTATGTGCTTCATGATACACAGATCAAGGAAGTATGCAAGTGGTTGAAACAGCTGAGATTCCCAGATGGATATGCATCCAACATAGCCCGTTGTGTGAATGTTAATGAGGGGAAAATATATGGTATGAAAAGTCACGACTGTCATGTGTTCATGGAGAGGCTACTGCCCATTGCATTTCGTGATTTGTTGCCAAAGCAGATATGGGGAGCACTAGCTGAGATGAGTCAATTTTTCAAGATTTTATGTGCATCTGAACTCAGACTTCGGGATGTACAAACTATCGAACAAGAAGTTGTCACAACCATTTACAAGCTAGAGAAGATATTTCCTCCGGCATTCTTTGATTCGATGGAGCACCTGGTCGTTCATTTGCCATATGAGGCTATCGTCGGAGGTCCAGTACAATTTCGATGGATGTATCCATTTGAGAGGTATGTGACAATTTTTGTTAACTTATAAGTCGTTCATAGCCGCTACATATTGTTGCCATCTGACTTGTTGTTGTAGGTGCATGCATGAATTAAAAATGAAAGTTCGCAACAAGGCACAGGTGGAGGGTTCGATTGCTGAGGCATACATTCTTGAAGAAATTTCGAACTTCTGTTCTATGTACTTTGAGCCAGAGATTCAAACTCGTCGTACTCGACCTCCACGTAATGATGATGGGGGAGTGGATGAATCGTCCGATCGGCTCTCCATATTTAAACATCCTGGACGTGCGTTCGGACGTTGCTTGACTCGCACGCTCGAAGATAGAGAGTTGCACGCCGCTGAGATATATATTCTTTTGAATTGCCTCGAGATTGAACCTTATGTTGAGTAAGATCTTAATTCACATTTCCAGCAACTCCATAAGTCTATACATCCTCAAAGTCTATACAACATTGACTTCACAAAGTCTATACATTGGCTTCCTCAAAGTCTATACATCCTCAAAGTCTATACATTGACTTCCTCAAAGTCTATACATTGGTTTCCTCAAAGTCTATACTTCCTCAAAGTCTATACATTGGCTTCCTCAAAGTCTATACATTGACTTCCTCAAAGTCTATACATTGGCTTTCTCAAAGTCTATACAACATTGACTTCACAAAGTCTATACATTGGCTTCCTCAAAGTCTATACATCCTCAAAGTCTATACATTGGCTTCCTCAAAGTATATACATTGGCTTCCTCAAAGTCTATACAACATTGACTTCACAAAGTCTATACATTGGCTTCCGCAAAGTCTATACATCCTCAAAGTCTATACATTGGCTTCCTCAAAGTCTATACATCCTCAAAGTCTGTACATTGGCTTCCTCAAAGTCTATACATTGACTTCCTCAAAGTCTATACATTGGCTTCCTCAAAGTCTATACAACATTGACTTCACAAAGTCTATACATTGAATTCAAAGTCTATACATCCTCAAAGTCTATACATTGGCTTCCTCAAAGTCTATACATCCTCAAAGTCTATACATTGGCTTCCTCAAAGTCTATACATCCTCAAAGTCTATACATTGGCTTCCTCAAAGTCTATACATTGACTTCCTCAAAGTCTATACATTGACTTCCTCAAAGTCTATACAACAGTGACTTCACAAAGTCTATACATTGGCTTTATCAAATAATAACAATCATTTTTTTACGGGGTGCTACATTTATATTGCAGACAATTTGATTCAGAATTAGCTGAAAAATGTCCAAATATCAAGGATGTGGAGATTGAAAAAGAACGCGACAAGTTTTTTTCCAAATGGCTAAGAAACCGAGTTAGTGTGAACTCTGAATATATATGTTTGTATTTACGTATGTTGAGGTAATTGTTATTATTTTAACTACTCTAATTTGAATATAGGTTGAACAAGGTCTCATTACTGATCAAAGAGTACAACAGATAAGTTATGGCCCCTCGAACCAGACACGTGCCTATCCGGGATATATTGTGAATGGATACAAATTTCATACAAGGGATTATGGGCGAAATAAGTCTACGATGAACATCGGCGTATGTGTGAAGGGAAGTTTATACAATGAAATGGAATTGGACTACTATGGTATTCTTGAAGAAGTCTTAGAACTTCAGTATTTGGGACAAGACAATCATGTATACATATTTAAGTGTCAATGGTTTGATCCTAATTCTGTTCTACATGACACAAATTATGGGATTGTCAATGTCAAGCATAGGTCTAAACTTAAGACCTATGAACCGTTCATTTTAGCCGCACAAGCCCAGCAAGTGTACTATTCAAGCTATCCATCATCCAAGAATAGAGATTGGTGGGCAGTTTGCAGGGTTAATTCAAAACTCTTTCTCACTTATGAGTTAACTATGAGTGGAGATGTCTCAGAGGTTGCTCGTGCTGAATATTATCAATCAGACGAAGTTGGCGTTGTCGGTTCCTCTAGGTTTAATCTGGACGAATCTGATGAGCCACTGTCATTACGTACGCGAGATGGAGTGGAAGAAGTCGATCCGACGGAGCTAAATGTTGATGTTAGAGGGGAGGAAGAATCAGATGAAGACGAAGATTTTGAATCTCATGAGACTACTATGGATGACGAAGATGATGAAGTTGAGCTAGATATATCAACATGAGGGAGGCATGTTTTGATAATTTAGTAAGAAGATTCTTACTTTTAAGCATAATTTTAAATAACATTTATCTAGCCTTATATAATTGTGGATTAATATGTATTAATTGTTTTGTTATTAATAAGGAAATGGTGCGAGGAGGTCATACTCGGGGTGGGAGGAGATCTAGCAGTGAGAGGGGCGCTACTCCCTCCTCGCTACCATCTTCTTCAGACACAGGTATATTTGATCAATAAGTTAGCTATATAAATATTTTAATTATTTACAAACTTAAAAGAATTTATTTATAGGTGCAAGTGTCGGCTCACCACCACTTGTACATACGCCACCACCTCCCGCTACAGGTATGTATATTTTAATTTAAATTCTTGAACATTTATTCTACTTATGAAAATAAGTTCTTGCAGGTCTCAGTGGCCTCCCACCTGTTGTGCATACGCCACTCCCACCACCTCCCGCTGCAGGTATGTATATTTTAATTATATGTTCGCAATATTTGTATCACTCCACATGACAATAAATTCTTGCAGGTCTCAGTGGCAAAAAGACTCGAGGATCATGTATGTATATTTTAATTTAAATTCTTCAATATTTGTTCTACTTATGACAATAAATTTTTGCAGGTCTCAGTGGCCTCCCACCTGTTGTGCATACGCCACCCCCACCACCTCCCGCTGCAGGTATGTATATTTTAATTATATGTTCGCAGTATATGTATCACTCCACATGACAATAAATTCTTGCAGGTCTCAGTGGCCTCCCACCTGTTGTGCATACGCCACCCCCACCACCTCCCGCTGCAGGTATGTATATTTTAATTATATGTTCGCATTATATGTATCACTCCACATGACAATAAATTCTTGCAGGTCTCAGTGGCCTCCCACCTGTTGTGCATACGCCACCCCCACCACCTCCCGCTGCAGGTGTGTATATTTTAATTATATGTTCGCATTATATGTATCACTCCACATGATAATAAATTCTTGCAGGTCTCAGTGGCCTCCCACCTGTTGTGCATACGCCACCCCCACCACCTCCCGCTGCAGGTATGTATATTTTAATTATATGTTCGCATTATATGTATCACTCCACATGACAATAAATTCTTGCAGGTCTCAGTGGCCTCCCACCTGTTGTGCATACGCCACCCCCACCACCTCCCGCTGCAGGTATGTATATTTTAATTATATGTTCGCATTATATGTATCACTCCACATGATAATAAATTCTTGCAGGTCTCAGTGGCCTCCCACCTGTTGTGCATACGCCACCCCCACCACCTCCCGCTGCAGGTATGTATATTTTAATTATATGTTTGCAGTATATGTATCACTCCACATGATAATAAATTCTTGCAGGTCTCAGTGCCCTCCCACCACCTCCCACTTGTACAGGGCCCACCCCCACCAGTCAGCCCCTTGACGATGCCGGCAGTTGTCACGAGGGAGGCACGACCCATGATAGACGTCGCCCGTGTTGGGTATCCGGGTAAATCTATAAGGTTATATTACATTAATTAGCCCTCAACTGTCTAATATGAATATTTTGACATTTGCAATTGCAGTATGAAATTTGAACCCCACAGCGCTGTCCATCATTCCACCGAACTCATGTTGGCACATGTGCCCGGGGCAGCTTCCACTTTCAGAGATTTTCTGATGTCCGTCCGCGATTCATTGTACAACATGTTCTTAGTAAGTAATTACGTCATTTAATTCAAGTATTTCCCAAAGTCAATTTACAACTTTATACTAAGTGTGAAAAGCAATTGATTTACAGCGGTCTTTTCAATTCACATGTGGACATGACGCGGCGAGATGTCGTCGTGCCTGGGAGTCTACTATGCTCTCAAGTTACAAGAGGAAAATACATGAGGCCCGAGCACACACTAAAAAATTGAGTGGGGGGAGTGAAGACCGACAATTGTGGAAGGCGCATCGCCCTCTATGGATGAGGCAGGAGGATTGGGAGATATCTTGTGACCATTTTGCCGACCCCAAGTGGATAGAAAAGTCTGAAAAAGCCAAAGCAAACAGGGCGTCAAAACCAGGTTCAAATTTGCATACGAGTGGGTCCATCTCTTATGCGGCTCATAAACAAAAATTGGTAAGTAATATACCAATTTATCTTCTTACAATTTATCCCAATATTTGACTTTTTTTTACTATGAATTGTATAACAGGCTGTGGAGCTTAATCGACCTCCGTCGTTCCTCGAGGTGTTCGACAGAACACACAAAAGAAGGGGACTAATGATTTTTTGAGTGACACAGCTAAGTCAGCAGCGGTAAGTTTATCTACATATGTAACTTGTACCGTTCATTTAAATCGGCATGTAATTCATATGAAATTGACTAGTTATTTTATTCAATTTGTAGGAAACATATAGCAAAGCAGTGACAGAGAAGTACGGGGAGGGAGACACGCAGCAGCCGGAGTTCGATCCGGTGGAGTGGGTGGCAGCAGCTGGCGTACCGAAGAAAGGCCGACTATATGGTTTTGGGGAGAGCCTAGACGCAAGCGCGGTGACATCAGCGTGTGCGAGTTCTAGCTATACTTCTTCCAGTGGCAGTGCCTTCACTATACCTTCCGTTGCCCCCAGCGCTTCTGCCAGCGACATGATGGACATGGTCCGATCGTAGATTTCTGATATGCAGCGGCAGCAGCAGCATTTCCAGCAAGAGATCTCTAGCCAAGTGTCAGTATTTTGCTAGCAATCAGTGGCCTCCTCTCCCAGAGCGGAATGGTCCCTCAGCAATCCACCACCACCACAGCACAGCCCGCACAGGTGAGTGTATACTATGTTTTTATTTTGATGGAATTACTCAATTATGTTCATTATTAATTTTAAAACTCATTTACTTCAGAAGAATTGAGAAAATCCGGGGGCCGGGGGTCTAAAACTTGAAATACCGGCCGGATGCCCGTGCCGATCATTCCAACACGACCGGGGAGATGAAAGTGACTTGGCAGAACTGACGGAATCTAAATCGGATGCCCGGTTTGAGCTCGGCGCTCAAACTTCATTTCTAAAATACACTTGGTTCAAATGAACTGCCAGGTCGGGGCCGGGGGTCTAAAACTTGAAATATCGGCCGGATGCCCATGCCGATCGTTCCAACACGATCGGGGAGATGAAAGTGACTTGTCAGAACTGACGGAATCCAAATCGGATGCCCGGTTTGAGCTCGGCGCTCAAACTTCATTTCTAAAATACACTTGGTTCAAATGAACTGCCAGGTCGGGGCCGGGGGTCTAAAACTTGAAATACCGGCCGGATGCCCATGCCGATTGTTCCAACACGACCGGGGAGATGAAAGTGACTTGTCAGAACTGACGGAATCCAAATCGGATGCCCGGTTTGAGCTCGGCGCTCAAACTTCATTTCTAAAATACACTTGGTTCAAATGAACTGCCAGGTCGGGGCCGGGGGTCTAAAACTTGAAATACCGGCCGGATGCCCGTGCCGATCATTCCAACACGACCGGGGAGATGAAAGTGACTTGGCAGAACTGACGGAATCTAAATCGGATGCCCGGTTTGAGCTCGGCGCTCAAACTTCATTTCTAAAATACACTTGGTTCAAATGAACTGCCAGGTCGGGGCCGGGGGTCTAAAACTTGAAATACCGGCCGGATGCCCGTGCTGATCGTTCCAACACGACCGGGGAGATGAAAGTGACTTGTCAGAACTGACGGAATCCAAATCGGATGCCCGGTTTGAGCTCGGCGCTCAAACTTCATTTCTAAAATACACTTGGTTCAAATGAACTGCCAGGTCGGGGCCGGGGGTCTAAAACTTGAAATACCAGCCGGATGCCCGTGCCGATCATTCCAACACGACCGGGGAGATGAAAGTGACTTGTCAGAACTGACGGAATCCAAATCGGATGCCCGGTTTGAGCTCGGCGCTCAAACTTCATTTCTAAAATACACTTGGTTCAAATGAACTGCCAGGTCGGGGCCGGGGGTCTAAAACTTGAAATACCGGCCGGATGCCCATGCCGATCATTCCAACACGACCGGGGAGATGAAAGTGACTTGGCAGAACTGACGGAATCCAAATCGGATGCCCGGTTTGAGCTCGGCGCTCAAACTTCATTTCTAAAATACACTTGGTTCAAATGAACTGCCAGGTCGGGGCCGGGGGTCTAAAACTTGAAATACCGGCCGGATGCCCGTGCCGATCATTCCAACACGACCGGGGAGATGAAAGTGACTTGTCAGAACTGACGGAATCCAAATCGGATGCCCGGTTTGAGCTCGGCGCTCAAACTTCATTTCTAAAATACACTTGGTTCAAATGAACTGCCAGGTCGGGGCCGGGGGTCTAAAACTTGAAATACCGGCCGGATGCCATTGCCGATCATTCCAACACGACCGGGGAGATGAAAGTGACTTGGCAGAACTGACGGAATCCAAATCGGATGCCCGGTTTGAGCTCGGCGCTCAAACTTCATTTCTAAAATACACTTGGTTCAAATGAACTGCCAGGTCGGGGCCGGGGGTCTAAAACTTGAAATACCGGCCGGATGCCAGTGCCGATCATTCCAACACGACCGGGGAGATGAAAGTGACTTGTCAGAACTGACGGAATCCAAATCGGATGCCCGGTTTGAGCTCGGCGCTCAAACTTCATTTCTAAAATACACTTGGTTCAAATGAACTGCCAGGTCGGGGCCGGGGGTCTAAAACTTGAAATACCGGCCGGATGCCAGTGCCGATCATTCCAACACGACCGGGGAGATGAAAGTGACTTGTCAGAACTGACGGAATCCAAATCGGATGCCCGGTTTGAGCTCGGCGCTCAAACTTCATTTCTAAAATACACTTGGTTCAAATGAACTGCCAGGTCGGGGCCGGGGGTCTAAAACTTGAAATACCGGCCGGATGCCCATGCCGATCATTCCAACACGACCGGGGAGATGAAAGTGACTTGTCAGAACTGACGGAATCCAAATCGGATGCCCGGTTTGAGCTCGGCGCTCAAACTTCATTTCTAAAATACACTTGGTTCAAATGAACTGCCAGGTCGGGGCCGGGGGTCTAAAACTTGAAATACCGGCCGGATGCCCGTGCCGATCATTCCAACACGACCGGGGAGATGAAAGTGACTTGTCAGAACTGACGGAATCCAAATCGGATGCCCGGTTTGAGCTCGGCGCTCAAACTTCATTTCTAAAATACACTTGGTTCAAATGAACTGCCAGGTCGGGGCCGGGGTCTAAAACTTGAAATACCGGCCGGATGCCCGTGCCGATCATTCCAACACGACCGGGGAGATGAAAGTGACTTGTCAGAACTGACGGAATCCAAATCGGATGCCCGGTTTGAGCTCGGCGCTCAAACTTCATTTCTAAAATACACTTGGTTCAAATGAACTGCCAGGTCGGGGCCGGGGGTCTAAAACTTGAAATACCGGCCGGATGCCCATGCCGATCATTCCAACACGACCGGGGAGATGAAAGTGACTTGTCAGAACTGACGGAATCCAAATCGGATGCCCGGTTTGAGCTCGGCGCTCAAACTTCATTTCTAAAATACACTTGGTTCAAATGAACTGCCAGGTCGGGGCCGGGGGTCTAAAACTTGAAATACCGGCCGGATGCCCGTGCCGATCATTCCAACACGACCGGGGAGATGAAAGTGACTTGTCAGAACTGACGGAATCCAAATCGGATGCCCGGTTTGAGCTCGGCGCTCAAACTTCATTTCTAAAATACACTTGGTTCAAATGAACTGCCAGGTCGGGGCCGGGGGTCTAAAACTTGAAATACCGGCCGGATGCCCTTGCCGATCATTCCAACACGACCGGGGAGATGAAAGTGACTTGTCAGAACTGACGGAATCCAAATCGGATGCCCGGTTTGAGCTCGGCGCTCAAACTTCATTTCTAAAATACACTTGGTTCAAATGAACTGCCAGGTCGGGGCCGGGGGTCTAAAACTTGAAATACCGGCCGGATGCCCGTGCCGATCATTCCAACACGACCGGGGAGATGAAAGTGACTTGTCAGAACTGACGGAATCCAAATCGGATGCCCGGTTTGAGCTCGGCGCTCAAACTTCATTTCTAAAATACACTTGGTTCAAATGAACTGCCAGGTCGGGGCCGGGGGTCTAAAACTTGAAATACCGGCCGGATGCCCGTGCCGATCATTCCAACACGACCGGGGAGATGAAAGTGACTTGTCAGAACTGACGGAATCCAAATCGGATGCCCGGTTTGAGCTCGGCGCTCAAACTTCATTTCTAAAATACACTTGGTTCAAATGAACTGCCAGGTCGGGGCCGGGGGTCTAAAACTTGAAATACCGGCCGGATGCCCGTGCCGATCATTCCAACACGACCGGGGAGATGAAAGTGACTTGTCAGAACTGACGGAATCCAAATCGGATGCCCGGTTTGAGCTCGGCGCTCAAACTTCATTTCTAAAATACACTTGGTTCAAATGAACTGCCAGGTCGGGGCCGGGGGTCTAAAACTTGAAATACCGGCCGGATGCCCGTGCCGATCATTCCAACACGACCGGGGAGATGAAAGTGACTTGTCAGAACTGACGGAATCCAAATCGGATGCCCGGTTTGAGCTCGGCGCTCAAACTTCATTTCTAAAATACACTTGGTTCAAATGAACTGCCAGGTCGGGGCCGGGGGTCTAAAACTTGAAATACCGGCCGGATGCCCGTGCCGATCATTCCAACACGACCGGGGAGATGAAAGTGACTTGTCAGAACTGACGGAATCCAAATCGGATGCCCGGTTTGAGCTCGGCGCTCAAACTTCATTTCTAAAATACACTTGGTTCAAATGAACTGCCAGGTCGGGGCCGGGGGTCTAAAACTTGAAATACCGGCCGGATGCCCATGCCGATCATTCCAACACGACCGGGGAGATGAAAGTGACTTGTCAGAACTGACGGAATCCAAATCGGATGCCCGGTTTGAGCTCGGCGCTCAAACTTCATTTCTAAAATACACTTGGTTCAAATGAACTGCCAGGTCGGGGCCGGGGGTCTAAAACTTGAAATACCGGCCGGATGCCCGTGCCGATCATTCCAACACGACCGGGGAGATGAAAGTGACTTGTCAGAACTGACGGAATCCAAATCGGATGCCCGGTTTGAGCTCGGCGCTCAAACTTCATTTCTAAAATACACTTGGTTCAAATGAACTGCCAGGTCGGGGCCGGGGGTCTAAAACTTGAAATACCGGCCGGATGCCCGTGCCGATCATTCCAACACGACCGGGGAGATGAAAGTGACTTGTCAGAACTGACGGAATCCAAATCGGATGCCCGGTTTGAGCTCGGCGCTCAAACTTCATTTCTAAAATACACTTGGTTCAAATGAACTGCCAGGTCGGGGCCGGGGGTCTAAAACTTGAAATACCGGCCGGATGCCCGTGCCGATCATTCCAACACGACCGGGGAGATGAAAGTGACTTGTCAGAACTGACGGAATCCAAATCGGATGCCCGGTTTGAGCTCGGCGCTCAAACTTCATTTCTAAAATACACTTGGTTCAAATGAACTGCCAGGTCGGGGCCGGGGGTCTAAAACTTGAAATACCGGCCGGATGCCCATGCCGATCATTCCAACACGACCGGGGAGATGAAAGTGACTTGTCAGAACTGACGGAATCCAAATCGGATGCCCGGTTTGAGCTCGGCGCTCAAACTTCATTTCTAAAATACACTTGGTTCAAATGAACTGCCAGGTCGGGGCCGGGGGTCTAAAACTTGAAATACCGGCCGGATGCCCGTGCCGATCATTCCAACACGACCGGGGAGATGAAAGTGACTTGTCAGAACTGACGGAATCCAAATCGGATGCCCGGTTTGAGCTCGGCGCTCAAACTTCATTTCTAAAATACACTTGGTTCAAATGAACTGCCAGGTCGGGGCCGGGGGTCTAAAACTTGAAATACCGGCCGGATGCCCGTGCCGATCATTCCAACACGACCGGGGAGATGAAAGTGACTTGTCAGAACTGACGGAATCCAAATCGGATGCCCGGTTTGAGCTCGGCGCTCAAACTTCATTTCTAAAATACACTTGGTTCAAATGAACTGCCAGGTCGGGGCCGGGGGTCTAAAACTTGAAATACCGGCCGGATGCCCGTGCCGATCATTCCAACACGACCGGGGAGATGAAAGTGACTTGTCAGAACTGACGGAATCCAAATCGGATGCCCGGTTTGAGCTCGGCGCTCAAACTTCATTTCTAAAATACACTTGGTTCAAATGAACTGCCAGGTCGGGGCCGGGGGTCTAAAACTTGAAATACCGGCCGGATGCCCGTGCCGATCATTCCAACACGACCGGGGAGATGAAAGTGACTTGTCAGAACTGACGGAATCCAAATCGGATGCCCGGTTTGAGCTCGGCGCTCAAACTTCATTTCTAAAATACACTTGGTTCAAATGAACTGCCAGGTCGGGGCCGGGGGTCTAAAACTTGAAATACCGGCCGGATGCCCGTGCCGATCATTCCAACACGACCGGGGAGATGAAAGTGACTTGTCAGAACTGACGGAATCCAAATCGGATGCCCGGTTTGAGCTCGGCGCTCAAACTTCATTTCTAAAATACACTTGGTTCAAATGAACTGCCAGGTCGGGGCCGGGGGTCTAAAACTTGAAATACCGGCCGGATGCCGTGCCGATCATTCCAACACGACCGGGGAGATGAAAGTGACTTGTCAGAACTGACGGAATCCAAATCGGATGCCCGGTTTGAGCTCGGCGCTCAAACTTCATTTCTAAAATACACTTGGTTCAAATGAACTGCCAGGTCGGGGCCGGGGGTCTAAAACTTGAAATACCGGCCGGATGCCCGTGCCGATCATTCCAACACGACCGGGGAGATGAAAGTGACTTGTCAGAACTGACGGAATCCAAATCGGATGCCCGGTTTGAGCTCGGCGCTCAAACTTCATTTCTAAAATACACTTGGTTCAAATGAACTGCCAGGTCGGGGCCGGGGGTCTAAAACTTGAAATACCGGCCGGATGCCCGTGCCGATCATTCCAACACGACCGGGGAGATGAAAGTGACTTGTCAGAACTGACGGAATCCAAATCGGATGCCCGGTTTGAGCTCGGCGCTCAAACTTCATTTCTAAAATACACTTGGTTCAAATGAACTGCCAGGTCGGGGCCGGGGGTCTAAAACTTGAAATACCGGCCGGATGCCCGTGCCGATCATTCCAACACGACCGGGGAGATGAAAGTGACTTGTCAGAACTGACGGAATCCAAATCGGATGCCCGGTTTGAGCTCGGCGCTCAAACTTCATTTCTAAAATACACTTGGTTCAAATGAACTGCCAGGTCGGGGCCGGGGGTCTAAAACTTGAAATACCGGCCGGATGCCCGTGCCGATCATTCCAACACGACCGGGGAGATGAAAGTGACTTGTCAGAACTGACGGAATCCAAATCGGATGCCCGGTTTGAGCTCGGCGCTCAAACTTCATTTCTAAAATACACTTGGTTCAAATGAACTGCCAGGTCGGGGCCGGGGGTCTAAAACTTGAAATACCGGCCGGATGCCCGTGCCGATCATTCCAACACGACCGGGGAGATGAAAGTGACTTGTCAGAACTGACGGAATCCAAATCGGATGCCCGGTTTGAGCTCGGCGCTCAAACTTCATTTCTAAAATACACTTGGTTCAAATGAACTGCCAGGTCGGGGCCGGGGGTCTAAAACTTGAAATACCGGCCGGATGCCCGTGCCGATCATTCCAACACGACCGGGGAGATGAAAGTGACTTGTCAGAACTGACGGAATCCAAATCGGATGCCCGGTTTGAGCTCGGCGCTCAAACTTCATTTCTAAAATACACTTGGTTCAAATGAACTGCCAGGTCGGGGCCGGGGGTCTAAAACTTGAAATACCGGCCGGATGCCCGTGCCGATCGTTCCAACACGACCGGGGAGATGAAAGTGACTTGTCAGAACTGACGGAATCCAAATCGGATGCCCGGTTTGAGCTCGGCGCTCAAACTTCATTTCTAAAATACACTTGGTTCAAATGAACTGCCAGGTCGGGGCCGGGGGTCTAAAACTTGAAATACCGGCCGGATGCCCGTGCCGATCATTCCAACACGACCGGGGAGATGAAAGTGACTTGTCAGAACTGACGGAATCCAAATCGGATGCCCGGTTTGAGCTCGGCGCTCAAACTTCATTTCTAAAATACACTTGGTTCAAATGAACTGCCAGGTCGGGGCCGGGGGTCTAAAACTTGAAATACCGGCCGGATGCCCGTGCCGATCATTCCAACACGACCGGGGAGATGAAAGTGACTTGTCAGAACTGACGGAATCCAAATCGGATGCCCGGTTTGAGCTCGGCGCTCAAACTTCATTTCTAAAATACACTTGGTTCAAATGAACTGCCAGGTCGGGGCCGGGGGTCTAAAACTTGAAATACCGGCCGGATGCCCATGCCGATCATTCCAACACGACCGGGGAGATGAAAGTGACTTGTCAGAACTGACGGAATCCAAATCGGATGCCCGGTTTGAGCTCGGCGCTCAAACTTCATTTCTAAAATACACTTGGTTCAAATGAACTGCCAGGTCGGGGCCGGGGGTCTAAAACTTGAAATACCGGCCGGATGCCCGTGCCGATCATTCCAACACGACCGGGGAGATGAAAGTGACTTGTCAGAACTGACGGAATCCAAATCGGATGCCCGGTTTGAGCTCGGCGCTCAAACTTCATTTCTAAAATACACTTGGTTCAAATGAACTGCCAGGTCGGGGCCGGGGGTCTAAAACTTGAAATACCGGCCGGATGCCCGTGCCGATCATTCCAACACGACCGGGGAGATGAAAGTGACTTGTCAGAACTGACGGAATCCAAATCGGATGCCCGGTTTGAGCTCGGCGCTCAAACTTCATTTCTAAAATACACTTGGTTCAAATGAACTGCCAGGTCGGGGCCGGGGGTCTAAAACTTGAAATACCGGCCGGATGCCCGTGCCGATCATTCCAACACGACCGGGGAGATGAAAGTGACTTGTCAGAACTGACGGAATCCAAATCGGATGCCCGGTTTGAGCTCGGCGCTCAAACTTCATTTCTAAAATACACTTGGTTCAAATGAACTGCCAGGTCGGGGCCGGGGGTCTAAAACTTGAAATACCGGCCGGATGCCCGTGCCGATCATTCCAACACGACCGGGGAGATGAAAGTGACTTGTCAGAACTGACGGAATCCAAATCGGATGCCCGGTTTGAGCTCGGCGCTCAAACTTCATTTCTAAAATACACTTGGTTCAAATGAACTGCCAGGTCGGGGCCGGGGGTCTAAAACTTGAAATACCGGCCGGATGCCCGTGCCGATCATTCCAACACGACCGGGGAGATGAAAGTGACTTGTCAGAACTGACGGAATCCAAATCGGATGCCCGGTTTGAGCTCGGCGCTCAAACTTCATTTCTAAAATACACTTGGTTCAAATGAACTGCCAGGTCGGGGCCGGGGGTCTAAAACTTGAAATACCGGCCGGATGCCCGTGCCGATCATTCCAACACGACCGGGGAGATGAAAGTGACTTGTCAGAACTGACGGAATCCAAATCGGATGCCCGGTTTGAGCTCGGCGCTCAAACTTCATTTCTAAAATACACTTGGTTCAAATGAACTGCCAGGTCGGGGCCGGGGGTCTAAAACTTGAAATACCGGCCGGATGCCATGCCGATCATTCCAACACGACCGGGGAGATGAAAGTGACTTGTCAGAACTGACGGAATCCAAATCGGATGCCCGGTTTGAGCTCGGCGCTCAAACTTCATTTCTAAAATACACTTGGTTCAAATGAACTGCCAGGTCGGGGCCGGGGGTCTAAAACTTGAAATACCGGCCGGATGCCCGTGCCGATCATTCCAACACGACCGGGGAGATGAAAGTGACTTGTCAGAACTGACGGAATCCAAATCGGATGCCCGGTTTGAGCTCGGCGCTCAAACTTCATTTCTAAAATACACTTGGTTCAAATGAACTGCCAGGTCGGGGCCGGGGGTCTAAAACTTGAAATACCGGCCGGATGCCCGTGCCGATCATTCCAACACGACCGGGGAGATGAAAGTGACTTGTCAGAACTGACGGAATCCAAATCGGATGCCCGGTTTGAGCTCGGCGCTCAAACTTCATTTCTAAAATACACTTGGTTCAAATGAACTGCCAGGTCGGGGCCGGGGGTCTAAAACTTGAAATACCGGCCGGATGCCCGTGCCGATCATTCCAACACGACCGGGGAGATGAAAGTGACTTGTCAGAACTGACGGAATCCAAATCGGATGCCCGGTTTGAGCTCGGCGCTCAAACTTCATTTCTAAAATACACTTGGTTCAAATGAACTGCCAGGTCGGGGCCGGGGGTCTAAAACTTGAAATACCGGCCGGATGCCCGTGCCGATCATTCCAACACGACCGGGGAGATGAAAGTGACTTGTCAGAACTGACGGAATCCAAATCGGATGCCCGGTTTGAGCTCGGCGCTCAAACTTCATTTCTAAAATACACTTGGTTCAAATGAACTGCCAGGTCGGGGCCGGGGGTCTAAAACTTGAAATACCGGCCGGATGCCCGTGCCGATCATTCCAACACGACCGGGGAGATGAAAGTGACTTGTCAGAACTGACGGAATCCAAATCGGATGCCCGGTTTGAGCTCGGCGCTCAAACTTCATTTCTAAAATACACTTGGTTCAAATGAACTGCCAGGTCGGGGCCGGGGGTCTAAAACTTGAAATACCGGCCGGATGCCCGTGCCGATCATTCCAACACGACCGGGGAGATGAAAGTGACTTGTCAGAACTGACGGAATCCAAATCGGATGCCCGGTTTGAGCTCGGCGCTCAAACTTCATTTCTAAAATACACTTGGTTCAAATGAACTGCCAGGTCGGGGCCGGGGGTCTAAAACTTGAAATACCGGCCGGATGCCCGTGCCGATCATTCCAACACGACCGGGGAGATGAAAGTGACTTGTCAGAACTGACGGAATCCAAATCGGATGCCCGGTTTGAGCTCGGCGCTCAAACTTCATTTCTAAAATACACTTGGTTCAAATGAACTGCCAGGTCGGGGCCGGGGGTCTAAAACTTGAAATACCGGCCGGATGCCCGTGCCGATCATTCCAACACGACCGGGGAGATGAAAGTGACTTGTCAGAACTGACGGAATCCAAATCGGATGCCCGGTTTGAGCTCGGCGCTCAAACTTCATTTCTAAAATACACTTGGTTCAAATGAACTGCCAGGTCGGGGCCGGGGGTCTAAAACTTGAAATACCGGCCGGATGCCCGTGCCGATCATTCCAACACGACCGGGGAGATGAAAGTGACTTGTCAGAACTGACGGAATCCAAATCGGATGCCCGGTTTGAGCTCGGCGCTCAAACTTCATTTCTAAAATACACTTGGTTCAAATGAACTGCCAGGTCGGGGCCGGGGGTCTAAAACTTGAAATACCGGCCGGATGCCCGTGCCGATCATTCCAACACGACCGGGGAGATGAAAGTGACTTGTCAGAACTGACGGAATCCAAATCGGATGCCCGGTTTGAGCTCGGCGCTCAAACTTCATTTCTAAAATACACTTGGTTCAAATGAACTGCCAGGTCGGGGCCGGGGGTCTAAAACTTGAAATACCGGCCGGATGCCCGTGCCGATCATTCCAACACGACCGGGGAGATGAAAGTGACTTGTCAGAACTGACGGAATCCAAATCGGATGCCCGGTTTGAGCTCGGCGCTCAAACTTCATTTCTAAAATACACTTGGTTCAAATGAACTGCCAGGTCGGGGCCGGGGGTCTAAAACTTGAAATACCGGCCGGATGCCCGTGCCGATCATTCCAACACGACCGGGGAGATGAAAGTGACTTGTCAGAACTGACGGAATCCAAATCGGATGCCCGGTTTGAGCTCGGCGCTCAAACTTCATTTCTAAAATACACTTGGTTCAAATGAACTGCCAGGTCGGGGCCGGGGGTCTAAAACTTGAAATACCGGCCGGATGCCCGTGCCGATCATTCCAACACGACCGGGGAGATGAAAGTGACTTGTCAGAACTGACGGAATCCAAATCGGATGCCCGGTTTGAGCTCGGCGCTCAAACTTCATTTCTAAAATACACTTGGTTCAAATGAACTGCCAGGTCGGGGCCGGGGGTCTAAAACTTGAAATACCGGCCGGATGCCCGTGCCGATCATTCCAACACGACCGGGGAGATGAAAGTGACTTGTCAGAACTGACGGAATCCAAATCGGATGCCCGGTTTGAGCTCGGCGCTCAAACTTCATTTCTAAAATACACTTGGTTCAAATGAACTGCCAGGTCGGGGCCGGGGGTCTAAAACTTGAAATACCGGCCGGATGCCCGTGCCGATCATTCCAACACGACCGGGGAGATGAAAGTGACTTGTCAGAACTGACGGAATCCAAATCGGATGCCCGGTTTGAGCTCGGCGCTCAAACTTCATTTCTAAAATACACTTGGTTCAAATGAACTGCCAGGTCGGGGCCGGGGGTCTAAAACTTGAAATACCGGCCGGATGCCCGTGCCGATCATTCCAACACGACCGGGGAGATGAAAGTGACTTGTCAGAACTGACGGAATCCAAATCGGATGCCCGGTTTGAGCTCGGCGCTCAAACTTCATTTCTAAAATACACTTGGTTCAAATGAACTGCCAGGTCGGGGCCGGGGGTCTAAAACTTGAAATACCGGCCGGATGCCCATGCCGATCATTCCAACACGACCGGGGAGATGAAAGTGACTTGTCAGAACTGACGGAATCCAAATCGGATGCCCGGTTTGAGCTCGGCGCTCAAACTTCATTTCTAAAATACACTTGGTTCAAATGAACTGCCAGGTCGGGGCCGGGGGTCTAAAACTTGAAATACCGGCCGGATGCCCGTGCCGATCATTCCAACACGACCGGGGAGATGAAAGTGACTTGTCAGAACTGACGGAATCCAAATCGGATGCCCGGTTTGAGCTCGGCGCTCAAACTTCATTTCTAAAATACACTTGGTTCAAATGAACTGCCAGGTCGGGGCCGGGGGTCTAAAACTTGAAATACCGGCCGGATGCCCGTGCCGATCATTCCAACACGACCGGGGAGATGAAAGTGACTTGTCAGAACTGACGGAATCCAAATCGGATGCCCGGTTTGAGCTCGGCGCTCAAACTTCATTTCTAAAATACACTTGGTTCAAATGAACTGCCAGGTCGGGGCCGGGGGTCTAAAACTTGAAATACCGGCCGGATGCCCGTGCCGATCATTCCAACACGACCGGGGAGATGAAAGTGACTTGTCAGAACTGACGGAATCCAAATCGGATGCCCGGTTTGAGCTCGGCGCTCAAACTTCATTTCTAAAATACACTTGGTTCAAATGAACTGCCAGGTCGGGGCCGGGGGTCTAAAACTTGAAATACCGGCCGGATGCCCGTGCCGATCATTCCAACACGACCGGGGAGATGAAAGTGACTTGTCAGAACTGACGGAATCCAAATCGGATGCCCGGTTTGAGCTCGGCGCTCAAACTTCATTTCTAAAATACACTTGGTTCAAATGAACTGCCAGGTCGGGGCCGGGGGTCTAAAACTTGAAATACCGGCCGGATGCCCGTGCCGATCATTCCAACACGACCGGGGAGATGAAAGTGACTTGTCAGAACTGACGGAATCCAAATCGGATGCCCGGTTTGAGCTCGGCGCTCAAACTTCATTTCTAAAATACACTTGGTTCAAATGAACTGCCAGGTCGGGGCCGGGGGTCTAAAACTTGAAATACCGGCCGGATGCCCGTGCCGATCATTCCAACACGACCGGGGAGATGAAAGTGACTTGTCAGAACTGACGGAATCCAAATCGGATGCCCGGTTTGAGCTCGGCGCTCAAACTTCATTTCTAAAATACACTTGGTTCAAATGAACTGCCAGGTCGGGGCCGGGGGTCTAAAACTTGAAATACCGGCCGGATGCCCGTGCCGATCATTCCAACACGACCGGGGAGATGAAAGTGACTTGTCAGAACTGACGGAATCCAAATCGGATGCCCGGTTTGAGCTCGGCGCTCAAACTTCATTTCTAAAATACACTTGGTTCAAATGAACTGCCAGGTCGGGGCCGGGGGTCTAAAACTTGAAATACCGGCCGGATGCCCGTGCCGATCATTCCAACACGACCGGGGAGATGAAAGTGACTTGTCAGAACTGACGGAATCCAAATCGGATGCCCGGTTTGAGCTCGGCGCTCAAACTTCATTTCTAAAATACACTTGGTTCAAATGAACTGCCAGGTCGGGGCCGGGGGTCTAAAACTTGAAATACCGGCCGGATGCCCGTGCCGATCATTCCAACACGACCGGGGAGATGAAAGTGACTTGTCAGAACTGACGGAATCCAAATCGGATGCCCGGTTTGAGCTCGGCGCTCAAACTTCATTTCTAAAATACACTTGGTTCAAATGAACTGCCAGGTCGGGGCCGGGGGTCTAAAACTTGAAATACCGGCCGGATGCCCGTGCCGATCATTCCAACACGACCGGGGAGATGAAAGTGACTTGTCAGAACTGACGGAATCCAAATCGGATGCCCGGTTTGAGCTCGGCGCTCAAACTTCATTTCTAAAATACACTTGGTTCAAATGAACTGCCAGGTCGGGGCCGGGGGTCTAAAACTTGAAATACCGGCCGGATGCCCGTGCCGATCATTCCAACACGACCGGGGAGATGAAAGTGACTTGTCAGAACTGACGGAATCCAAATCGGATGCCCGGTTTGAGCTCGGCGCTCAAACTTCATTTCTAAAATACACTTGGTTCAAATGAACTGCCAGGTCGGGGCCGGGGGTCTAAAACTTGAAATACCGGCCGGATGCCCGTGCCGATCATTCCAACACGACCGGGGAGATGAAAGTGACTTGTCAGAACTGACGGAATCCAAATCGGATGCCCGGTTTGAGCTCGGCGCTCAAACTTCATTTCTAAAATACACTTGGTTCAAATGAACTGCCAGGTCGGGGCCGGGGGTCTAAAACTTGAAATACCGGCCGGATGCCCGTGCCGATCATTCCAACACGACCGGGGAGATGAAAGTGACTTGTCAGAACTGACGGAATCCAAATCGGATGCCCGGTTTGAGCTCGGCGCTCAAACTTCATTTCTAAAATACACTTGGTTCAAATGAACTGCCAGGTCGGGGCCGGGGGTCTAAAACTTGAAATACCGGCCGGATGCCCGTGCCGATCATTCCAACACGACCGGGGAGATGAAAGTGACTTGTCAGAACTGACGGAATCCAAATCGGATGCCCGGTTTGAGCTCGGCGCTCAAACTTCATTTCTAAAATACACTTGGTTCAAATGAACTGCCAGGTCGGGGCCGGGGGTCTAAAACTTGAAATACCGGCCGGATGCCCGTGCCGATCATTCCAACACGACCGGGGAGATGAAAGTGACTTGTCAGAACTGACGGAATCCAAATCGGATGCCCGGTTTGAGCTCGGCGCTCAAACTTCATTTCTAAAATACACTTGGTTCAAATGAACTGCCAGGTCGGGGCCGGGGGTCTAAAACTTGAAATACCGGCCGGATGCCCGTGCCGATCGTTCCAACACGACCGGGGAGATGAAAGTGACTTGTCAGAACTGACGGAATCCAAATCGGATGCCCGGTTTGAGCTCGGCGCTCAAACTTCATTTCTAAAATACACTTGGTTCAAATGAACTGCCAGGTCGGGGCCGGGGGTCTAAAACTTGAAATACCGGCCGGATGCCCGTGCCGATCATTCCAACACGACCGGGGAGATGAAAGTGACTTGTCAGAACTGACGGAATCCAAATCGGATGCCCGGTTTGAGCTCGGCGCTCAAACTTCATTTCTAAAATACACTTGGTTCAAATGAACTGCCAGGTCGGGGCCGGGGGTCTAAAACTTGAAATACCGGCCGGATGCCCGTGCCGATCATTCCAACACGACCGGGGAGATGAAAGTGACTTGTCAGAACTGACGGAATCCAAATCGGATGCCCGGTTTGAGCTCGGCGCTCAAACTTCATTTCTAAAATACACTTGGTTCAAATGAACTGCCAGGTCGGGGCCGGGGGTCTAAAACTTGAAATACCGGCCGGATGCCCGTGCCGATCATTCCAACACGACCGGGGAGATGAAAGTGACTTGTCAGAACTGACGGAATCCAAATCGGATGCCCGGTTTGAGCTCGGCGCTCAAACTTCATTTCTAAAATACACTTGGTTCAAATGAACTGCCAGGTCGGGGCCGGGGGTCTAAAACTTGAAATACCGGCCGGATGCCCGTGCCGATCATTCCAACACGACCGGGGAGATGAAAGTGACTTGTCAGAACTGACGGAATCCAAATCGGATGCCCGGTTTGAGCTCGGCGCTCAAACTTCATTTCTAAAATACACTTGGTTCAAATGAACTGCCAGGTCGGGGCCGGGGGTCTAAAACTTGAAATACCGGCCGGATGCCCGTGCCGATCATTCCAACACGACCGGGGAGATGAAAGTGACTTGTCAGAACTGACGGAATCCAAATCGGATGCCCGGTTTGAGCTCGGCGCTCAAACTTCATTTCTAAAATACACTTGGTTCAAATGAACTGCCAGGTCGGGGCCGGGGGTCTAAAACTTGAAATACCGGCCGGATGCCCGTGCCGATCATTCCAACACGACCGGGGAGATGAAAGTGACTTGTCAGAACTGACGGAATCCAAATCGGATGCCCGGTTTGAGCTCGGCGCTCAAACTTCATTTCTAAAATACACTTGGTTCAAATGAACTGCCAGGTCGGGGCCGGGGGTCTAAAACTTGAAATACCGGCCGGATGCCCGTGCCGATCATTCCAACACGACCGGGGAGATGAAAGTGACTTGTCAGAACTGACGGAATCCAAATCGGATGCCCGGTTTGAGCTCGGCGCTCAAACTTCATTTCTAAAATACACTTGGTTCAAATGAACTGCCAGGTCGGGGCCGGGGGTCTAAAACTTGAAATACCGGCCGGATGCCCGTGCCGATCATTCCAACACGACCGGGGAGATGAAAGTGACTTGTCAGAACTGACGGAATCCAAATCGGATGCCCGGTTTGAGCTCGGCGCTCAAACTTCATTTCTAAAATACACTTGGTTCAAATGAACTGCCAGGTCGGGGCCGGGGGTCTAAAACTTGAAATACCGGCCGGATGCCCGTGCCGATCATTCCAACACGACCGGGGAGATGAAAGTGACTTGTCAGAACTGACGGAATCCAAATCGGATGCCCGGTTTGAGCTCGGCGCTCAAACTTCATTTCTAAAATACACTTGGTTCAAATGAACTGCCAGGTCGGGGCCGGGGGTCTAAAACTTGAAATACCGGCCGGATGCCCGTGCCGATCATTCCAACACGACCGGGGAGATGAAAGTGACTTGTCAGAACTGACGGAATCCAAATCGGATGCCCGGTTTGAGCTCGGCGCTCAAACTTCATTTCTAAAATACACTTGGTTCAAATGAACTGCCAGGTCGGGGCCGGGGGTCTAAAACTTGAAATACCGGCCGGATGCCCGTGCCGATCATTCCAACACGACCGGGGAGATGAAAGTGACTTGTCAGAACTGACGGAATCCAAATCGGATGCCCGGTTTGAGCTCGGCGCTCAAACTTCATTTCTAAAATACACTTGGTTCAAATGAACTGCCAGGTCGGGGCCGGGGGTCTAAAACTTGAAATACCGGCCGGATGCCCGTGCCGATCATTCCAACACGACCGGGGAGATGAAAGTGACTTGTCAGAACTGACGGAATCCAAATCGGATGCCCGGTTTGAGCTCGGCGCTCAAACTTCATTTCTAAAATACACTTGGTTCAAATGAACTGCCAGGTCGGGGCCGGGGGTCTAAAACTTGAAATACCGGCCGGATGCCCGTGCCGATCATTCCAACACGACCGGGGAGATGAAAGTGACTTGTCAGAACTGACGGAATCCAAATCGGATGCCCGGTTTGAGCTCGGCGCTCAAACTTCATTTCTAAAATACACTTGGTTCAAATGAACTGCCAGGTCGGGGCCGGGGGTCTAAAACTTGAAATACCGGCCGGATGCCCGTGCCGATCATTCCAACACGACCGGGGAGATGAAAGTGACTTGTCAGAACTGACGGAATCCAAATCGGATGCCCGGTTTGAGCTCGGCGCTCAAACTTCATTTCTAAAATACACTTGGTTCAAATGAACTGCCAGGTCGGGGCCGGGGGTCTAAAACTTGAAATACCGGCCGGATGCCCGTGCCGATCATTCCAACACGACCGGGGAGATGAAAGTGACTTGTCAGAACTGACGGAATCCAAATCGGATGCCCGGTTTGAGCTCGGCGCTCAAACTTCATTTCTAAAATACACTTGGTTCAAATGAACTGCCAGGTCGGGGCCGGGGGTCTAAAACTTGAAATACCGGCCGGATGCCCGTGCCGATCATTCCAACACGACCGGGGAGATGAAAGTGACTTGTCAGAACTGACGGAATCCAAATCGGATGCCCGGTTTGAGCTCGGCGCTCAAACTTCATTTCTAAAATACACTTGGTTCAAATGAACTGCCAGGTCGGGGCCGGGGGTCTAAAACTTGAAATACCGGCCGGATGCCCGTGCCGATCATTCCAACACGACCGGGGAGATGAAAGTGACTTGTCAGAACTGACGGAATCCAAATCGGATGCCCGGTTTGAGCTCGGCGCTCAAACTTCATTTCTAAAATACACTTGGTTCAAATGAACTGCCAGGTCGGGGCCGGGGGTCTAAAACTTGAAATACCGGCCGGATGCCCGTGCCGATCATTCCAACACGACCGGGGAGATGAAAGTGACTTGTCAGAACTGACGGAATCCAAATCGGATGCCCGGTTTGAGCTCGGCGCTCAAACTTCATTTCTAAAATACACTTGGTTCAAATGAACTGCCAGGTCGGGGCCGGGGGTCTAAAACTTGAAATACCGGCCGGATGCCCGTGCCGATCATTCCAACACGACCGGGGAGATGAAAGTGACTTGTCAGAACTGACGGAATCCAAATCGGATGCCCGGTTTGAGCTCGGCGCTCAAACTTCATTTCTAAAATACACTTGGTTCAAATGAACTGCCAGGTCGGGGCCGGGGGTCTAAAACTTGAAATACCGGCCGGATGCCCGTGCCGATCATTCCAACACGACCGGGGAGATGAAAGTGACTTGTCAGAACTGACGGAATCCAAATCGGATGCCCGGTTTGAGCTCGGCGCTCAAACTTCATTTCTAAAATACACTTGGTTCAAATGAACTGCCAGGTCGGGGCCGGGGGTCTAAAACTTGAAATACCGGCCGGATGCCCGTGCCGATCGTTCCAACACGACCGGGGAGATGAAAGTGACTTGTCAGAACTGACGGAATCCAAATCGGATGCCCGGTTTGAGCTCGGCGCTCAAACTTCATTTCTAAAATACACTTGGTTCAAATGAACTGCCAGGTCGGGGCCGGGGGTCTAAAACTTGAAATACCGGCCGGATGCCCGTGCCGATCATTCCAACACGACCGGGGAGATGAAAGTGACTTGTCAGAACTGACGGAATCCAAATCGGATGCCCGGTTTGAGCTCGGCGCTCAAACTTCATTTCTAAAATACACTTGGTTCAAATGAACTGCCAGGTCGGGGCCGGGGGTCTAAAACTTGAAATACCGGCCGGATGCCCGTGCCGATCATTCCAACACGACCGGGGAGATGAAAGTGACTTGTCAGAACTGACGGAATCCAAATCGGATGCCCGGTTTGAGCTCGGCGCTCAAACTTCATTTCTAAAATACACTTGGTTCAAATGAACTGCCAGGTCGGGGCCGGGGGTCTAAAACTTGAAATACCGGCCGGATGCCCATGCCGATCATTCCAACACGACCGGGGAGATGAAAGTGACTTGTCAGAACTGACGGAATCCAAATCGATGCCCGGTTTGAGCTCGGCGCTCAAA